>OU898276.1:68222876-68970376 GCA_918026665.1 Diabrotica balteata | reverse complement strand
CTCCTACTACAAACCGTAAAAAGAGGAACACCAACTCCAGCAAAAAAGAAGAAGCGAATTGCAGCAGGCAGAGAACACTGCGGGACCCAGCAAAGGCACCTTCCAAGACGATGAGTCTGAATTTCGTGGGCCAGATTTCGTTAGAAGAAGATGACGAGGAAGAACTATTTCTTGGTTCTCCGCCTGAATTTTCTGTGGGAGACTGGGTTCTGGTGGATTTCAAAAGCCAAAGTCGGGACAGAAATGACATTTTATATATAGGCCACATGATTTCTCTCACTTAAAATGATACCCAGGTGAAGTTCCTGAGGAAAAAACAGAGTGCTTTGTTTTTCCTCAGGTGAAAGATATATCCCTTGTGACAAAAGAGAATATCCTTAAAGTATTACCAGCTCTATATGTTAGGAGAGGATAGCATAATTTCAATATTAAGTTTCCACAATATATATATATATATATATATATATATATATATATATATATATATATATATACATATATATATATATATATATATATATATATATATATATATATATATATACAGGGTGAGTCATGAGGAACTTTACATACTTCTGCCATACGTAGAGTCCCTCAGGGAGCATATCATGTGGCCACTAAAAAATGTCAACTCCTCTTCTTTATTAATTAACAGGGTGATTTGTGTAATTGACCATTAATTTCATTTTACTGTAGTGTTTATACGGCTCATTTGATTTTTTAAATGTTTGCATGATACAGTACACTACTATCAAGCATTCGACTGGTATTAGCTAAACTAAAAAATTCCAGGACTAGCTTTGGAAAAATTAATTTAGGGATGTGTATTAAATATTACACCCTGTATATATATTTTTTAAAATGCAATAAGTGATTTTCAAACTACATAAATAGCCAATGAAAACGACATATGCGACAATGTTGTCGCACTTTTATTAAATTTTTAGTGAACGATCAAATCTTACCAAAAATAGAACAACCATAATGAAGTATCAAATTATAAGGTAATAATTTAAACAAATGTTATAAATTTCAAACATTTTAATTGAAATGATAATCTGAGTCACTGCACAACAAAAAACAGTAACTACTAACAATAACCAAGAACAATTTAAAAAAAAACTAAAAATATTTACATAGTTATGATAAACCCATAAATTAGAACTGGAAAAGATAGAAACGATGGTAACATTTCTACAATGATGGTAACAAAATAAAAATAATTCATAATAGATTTTCGAAATGAAACCCTGCAGGCTGTACACATTTTTGTTGCCGAATTGTTAATTGACGTATTGAATTACGGATACTCTGGGGATTGTTTCTAATAGTATTACAACAATGTAGAATTCTATCAATTAATTGTTGTCGGTTATTAATATTCACTGCGTAAACTAGTTGTTTCAATCGTCCCCAAATATGGTAATCAACGGGATTGAAATCAGGGTATCTTGAAAGCCACGAAATAGGACCTGCACGTCCTATCCACCTGTTGCCATAAACATTATTGAGATGTTGTCTCACTGCCAGTAAAAACTGTGGGGTGCACCATCATGCTGAAAATACATCCCTCGGATAGCAACGTTCGCGTTGGCAAGCAAATTAGGCAAAATATTTTGTAGAAAGTTCAAATAGACCTGCCCTGTTAAAGGACCGTCAAAAAAGTGAGGACCTACTAATTGGTTATTTATGACACCAATCCACACGTTAACCGAAAACCTTAACTGAAAACGACGTTCTCGAATAGCATGGTGATTTTCTTCTGCCCACACATGTGAATTTCGTGAATTATTTATCCCATCTCTGGTAAACTGGGCTTTATCTGTAAATAGTGTCCTTTATAGCGTTGGTCGATTATTGTTAATCCATCTACAAAATTCCAACCTATCGATCTCATCTCCAGCATGTAGTCGCTGAACCATTTGCATGTGATAAGGGTATAGATTATTTTTTAAGACTCTACTTACTTTGATTGAGTAACATTGAGTTCTCGACTTACTTGTCTAATGCTTATTGTAGAGTTTATAGTAACGGCGTCCATAATGTCATCTTCCTGCGCTTCATCTACATGTCGCTCTGTTGTTCCACTAGGAAAAGTGCCATTTTCTCGCAAATAATTAAAAACTGACCCAAATGTTGGATGACTGGGAGTTCGACGATTAGGAAATCTCCTGCGATATTCTCTACTAGCAGCCGTACCATTCCCATTACAGAATCCATAATAGTATATTACATAACGAGAGTTGTAAGAAGCTTATTACATGCGAGTAGAAAAGTTGCGCGCGAGCCGCGTAGCGGCAAGCGCAGTAATTTTACAAGCATGTAATAATCTTACAACTCAAGTTGTGTACTATACTTTTTCTACCATTATTTTGTTTATAAAAATAAAAATTAAATTACCACTATATTTACACTGACAGTTTAATAATTTTTAATCTGTCAAAATAACGTTACCATGGAAACGTTAATTCGTTTCCATGGTAACTCGACCAACTGACTTACGAGGCTTATGTGATATTACACATTTTTATAAAACTGAAGCGTAATTTTTTTTATTACGTGCTAGTCATTACGTGTCAGTATCAGTTATGATGCATTTACTTAGCATCCAAATAGTAGGTAATATACAATTTACTAGTAAGAGAGTAGAAAAACAAATATTATGTCTGCATATTCTGTGGTCGAAAACTGATGTGGCATTTTGAACGAAAGTAACAAAAGCTCTACCAAAACCATCGAGCAAAAAGATAAAAGAGGGAATCTAATCGTTATGAAAAGGAGACCAAAAAAGTGGCCTCTGATGGCGGACATATCCGGAAATGCAAAGGCGCTAAATTTAAATTTTCCAACACTTATTAACAATAGCTATAAAATATTTTTCAGACGAGAAAGTTTTAATTAAATATTAACTATAATAGTCTAAAAAGTGACACAATAGGTAAAAGATTTCAATATAAATAAAATTTCATGTGACAGTTGGGACAAACAATAACATAACCTAACTAAATTTGACTTCTTAAACAAGGAAAGAGACTGTCTATCCTTGTCTAAAGTGGCCTCTCAAGATGGCACTTCCTGTCTATCAATATGTTTACCCCAATGACGTATAATATATAGACTACGCAGTCCCCTATTCTCGCTATAGAATCGAGTGTCCGAAAGATCTCGGCTGAAGGTTGAAGGTATGTTTATTACAACAGCGGCGTGCTCATTTATAAGTTAATGACAATAATTATTTTTTTAATTAAAATTAAATATTTATGATTTCTTTTTGTTCCCGTCTATAAGAGAAATAATTATTTTGATAAAATAGTATGGCATTTTACTAAAATAGTAAGTAAATAACTATCAACAATTTAAAATAAAATTTGCTTGTCACACAAAATGGAGTACGTCCATGATGTTTTCAAACACAAGATCAACTTCGTGATGCTTCGTAAGAAATCATGAACTTCGTGCATCTTCGTATCAAAACAATAAACAATAACAAAGGTATTCATGTTTTGGACACTTTTTAAAGCGTTCACCGAGTCTATATATTATACGTCATTGGTTTACCCCCATTACCTTTACATTCCCTCTTTTGTCTTATTGCTCGATGACCAAAACTAACACAATGTACTTAACGTAGATATGACAGAAGAAATATGTATTCTTGTACACATAAATAACAATTGATAATGACAATAATGACCATGGGTATAAAATATCAAGAAATGTCAAACGGTCACACCAACCTTCATTTTAAACTTTTTTAGATTTATTTTTATTTAGTACAGTTGATGCAATGTATTATTATTTGACATAAAATTTTAATCATTTACAATCAACAAAAACTAACACATACAAGAGGTTTGACTTTTTATTCAATTTAATTTATTATTTATCGAAAATAATGCCCCAATACGATCTATGAGTAAAAATTTAAAATTGAAAAATAATTGATTCTATCGTAGAGATAACACAAAGTGACAGTAAAGATGTTAATTTTCTACGTATTCGATTATGTTGTAGGAACTCATTTTAATTAAAATGTTTGAAATTTATAACATTTGTTTAAATTAATACCTTATAATTTGATATTTCATTATGGTTGTTCTATTTTTGGTAAGATTTGATCGTTCACTAAAAATTTAATAAAAGTGCGACAACATTGTCGCATATGTCGTTTTCATTGGCTATTTATGTAGTTTGAAAATCACTTATTGCATTTTAAAAAATATATATACAGGGTGTAATATTTATTACGAATCCCTAAATTAATTTTTCCAAAGCCAGTCCTGGAATTTTTTAGTTTAGCTAATACCAATCGAATGCTTGATAGTAGTGTACTGTATCATGCAAAAATTAAAAAAATCAAATGAGCCGTATAAACACTACAGTAAAATGAAATAAATGGTCAAGTACACAAATCACCCTGTTAATTAATAAAGAAGAGGAGTTGACATTTTTTAGTGGCCACATGATATGCTCCCTGAGGGACTCTACATATGGTAGAAGTATGTAAAGTTCCTCATGACTCACCCTGTATATATATATATATATATATATATATATATATATATATATATATATATATATATATATTGTGGAAACTTAATCACTGATATATATATATATATATATATATATATATATATATATATATATATATATATATATATATATTATATATATAGTAGTTTTGAGTTTCTTGAACCGTATTATATTTAATATAAAATTAATGTTTCTTGGGTTTAGGTTCAATAAAGATATGTTACATGTGGAACTAGATTTTATTTTCCATTGTAATCAATCAACGTTTCGGCAGGAAACCCTTGCCTTTGTCAAGATTCTAAAATGTGTATATATATAAGGACAAACAGATATTGTAAAATATGTATATATATATATATATATATATATATTATATATATATATATATATATATATATATGACTTACCAAAACGTAAAACGTGACACAGACATTAACGAACTGACATATAAAAGTTGATATCAGAGATATCAAAGATATCAGAGATATCAGATATCAACTTTTATATGTCAGTTCGTTAATGTCTGTGTCACGTTTTGCGTTTTGGTAAGTCATATATATATATATATATACATATTTTACAATATCTGTTTGTCCTTATATATATACACATTTTACAATCTTGACAAAGGCAAGGGTTTCCTGCCGAAACGTTGATTGATTACAATGGAAAATAAAATCTAGTTCCACATGTAACATATCTTTATTGAACCTAAACCCAAGAAACATTAATTTTATATTATATATATGTATATATATATATATATATATATATATATATATATATATATATATATATATATATATATAATATATATATATATATATATCGGAAAAAGGAGTACGACCGTCAATCCAATATATATATAAGGATCACTCAGACGAGTGGTGGGTTCTTATATCGGTCTCTAGGTGGAGAAATAAAAGACAAAGTTGATAGGCTACTTTATCTATTTTGAAGACGTTTCGCTTTCGAGTTTGAAAGCATCATCAGTTCATCTTAAAAAGATATGTAGCAGTCAATGTTATTAACAAATATGTGAATGAAACTAAGTAAATGGACATAGTACGCTGATCTTGTATAAACAGTTAAGCAACTAACAACATATATGAACTTGTACAAAAATTAGCACAGCAATTGACCATGTGGTCCAAATAAATTCAATGTTATTTATATTAATAAGTGAGAAAGAACCAAGAAAATCATAAATAACCTCCAACTATTTAATGGATATTAAACTTTGATTTTAACTTTAGGTAGCATTATAAGTAATATTAATAAAATTCTACAAAATAGTGAATATGAAGTTACCGATCAAAGCCTTGTGGATGCCATTTTCACGGCGACATCCACAAGGCTTTGATCGGTAACTTCATATTCACTATTTTGTAGAATTTTATTAATATTACTTATAATGCTACCTAAAGTTAAAATCAAAGTTTAATATCCATTAAATAGTTGGAGGTTATTTATGATTTTCTTGGTTCTTTCTCACTTATTAATATAAATAACATTGAATTTATTTTGGACCACATGGTCAATTGCTGTGCTAATTTTTGTACAAGTTCATATATGTTGTTAGTTGCTTAACTGTTTATACAAGATCAGCGTACTATGTCCATTTACTTAGTTTCATTCACATATTTGTTAATAACATTGACTGCTACATATCTTTTTAAGATGAACTGATGATGCTTTCAAAACTCGAAAGCGAAACGTCTTCAAAATAGATAAAGTAGCCTATCAACTTTGTCTTTTATTTCTCCACCTAGAGACCGATATAAGAACCCACCACTCGTCTGAGTGATCCTTATATATATATATATATATATATATATATATATATATATATATATATCAGTGCTCTGATGATGATTTTGCAACTATTGCAATATTAATAGTTCATTACCAATCATACAGCTGAAAAAAACATAGTTATTTTGTAACAAAACAATGTATTTTTGCCATAATTAAAAGTAAATAAGTAAAAAACAGTGACTTCAATAAAATATACTTTATTTTTCTGTTTTCACTTTTACAACAAAGGTAGAAATTCTGGCATACAAAGGATAAAATTTATCAACATGTAAATCATTCCACTTCTCCAGTAGTGTTTTTTCAATATATTTTTCACTAGTATTAGCAAGACTTTTAACTTTCATTGTGAATAAAAATAAAACTTGCGCCTTGACAGGATTATATTCATCACATAAACTATGAAAGGCTTGAGCAGATGTTCCTGGAGCTTCGTCTAGATTTGTTATCACTATAACACATTTTTCAACTAAGTTATCTCTGATTTCTGATATAAAGGTACCATAATCTTCCAAGATATTTGAGTTTTTTAAATATCTACCAGGTAATTGAATTACCTGTTTACTTTTGCATATATCATATGAAGCATACCTTGATATACTTTTAAGAACCTTGGCCATAGTAGTATCATCCTCATACAAAAATATTATGGATTTGGGTTGATTTAACCTTTTAATGTCATGCAGGGCCACCCTGACATTAATCCAGAAATCTTCTGTTTGTGGATGATCATTTATTAAATTAGCAAAATCAGTATGTATGCTCTCCACAGGTTCAGCCTTAGGATTATACATATATAGGGCTATTAAAACTGATATCAAAAACAAAATAAAAAATATATTTCCATTGACACTAAATCGAGTTTTGCTCTTATTGGATTCAACATTTAGGCTGTTTTCCTCAGCTGAATCTACTTGTCTTTCATCATCTGAATAGGATTCTGTTTCAGAACTTGTATCTTCTTTTGGAACTTTATCATTGTAATGATCTTTTTCTGTTACACTCTTTTGATTTTCAATAGGACTTACAACTTCTTGATAATTTCGAATAGGCCTCCTTCCATTACTTTTTTTGGTGTACTGGAAGCTTCAGGATTATCTACCTGAAAGCAGATTATTATAATTATAAAGTGACACATTAAAAATCATTTTAGAATAATATAAGTATAATTACAAAAAAATTCAACTTACCATATTTACGGTAAAATTTTATTTATTGTTTCATGGGAATTTATAAATTCGGCTCAAGCTTCAAGCTTAAATGCTTGGTAAAAATAATATTAAAAGGAACTTACTGCACATCAATCTTATAAGTTTATTTTATCATGTTGATGTTGATATCTGTTGATATTCACAGTATTCACATCTCTTTCCTCCTTTCCCTTTCCTCCCCCTTAAAATTCCCCACCGGCAGTGACATGTTTTGACATTTTGATCTCGATCTCAAGGATAAACAACCACCTGTATTATAATTTGCAATAAATTATTATATAAAATAAAGAATAATTTACATATTATAATCCTTGTATAAATATATTATTGCAATTCGTAATTATTTGTATTGGATGTAGATTACTTGAATTTTTTAAGCAATAATCTAGGATTTAGGAAATTAAAAAATTTAACAAAAAACAAAAATGTAATAGTTTGATACTATTGCTACCTTACAATATTTTTCACTGTTTTTTAACTTTGATTCATTCTAACGAACGAATTGCGTGGTTGTGTTTTGTCTGAGAAAATAATTTTTATTTAAAAAATCTCTTCTTTGTCGGATCAGTACTGATCCGGATCCGAGGTACCGTTCGGATATATTAAGCGAATTTCCGGTTCCACAGAAATGTTGAGATGCAACCACAGAATAATATGCACCTCTAACTATTGTTGAAATCTGTTCTGGTTCTGTCAGTTGCACAATTGATTTTGAAATTGAAATAAATTAGTTCCACGGTTTAATCAATCGGTATTACGACAATCGTTAATGCAATATTGATTAGTCTCAAGTTTAGTTCTCAAGTTCTCAAGGTAGTCAGTGGAAACAAGTGGTTTTCCCCATTTCACCAAGAAAATGACTTATGCTGGACGTGTAATCGTTTATGGGGGTAGAGGAGCCCTTGGTGCTAAATGTATATCGCATTTTAAAGCAAATAATTTCGTAAGTCTTTTAAAATAAATTAGATAAAAGTATATATAACATATGTTTATGTCTTTCTAGTGGGTAGGATCTATAGATTTGACCGAAAATCCAGAAGCAGATGTAAACATTTTAGTGAAAAAGGAAGATAATCTTCAAGATCAGGTAAACATTGTATTTCTTTATTACTGTGTGTATTCTATCAAAAAATGTGTAAATTCTTAGTTAAGATTACTCACTTTTGTCTAAGAAAAGGGGTGTGGTGCGGAAATACCCAAGCAACCAGAATCATACAATAGGTACATTCCCTTTTTTAAAATACAATTTCATAGAAGGAGCCTGAAAAGTTGAAATATTAAATGTTTTTAAAATACCATGTAAAGAATTATTATTTTATGAATTGCTTTAATCAATACCATTATGGTATATTAATGGCTATGCTTTATTAATGCTTCAGGAAACATCAATCCTATCTTCTGTTAATTCCTCATTAAATGGTTCCAAACTGGATGGAATATTTTGTGTTGCTGGTGGATGGGCCGGAGGAAATGCTACTAAAGGTAAACATATTTCTGATTTCATACATAAAATAATTACAATAAGATTTGTTTAATACTTAGATCTGGTAAAAAATTCTGAACTGATGTGGAACCAAAGTGTTTGCAGTTCTCTTATAGCTGCTTCTCTTGCAGCAAACTATTTGAAGGAAGGTGGTATTATCCAACTAACAGGAGCTAAAGCTGCATTGGAAGCTACTCCAGGTTAGCAACAATTATTATAGATCTTCTATACCTTATTCCATTAAGCGGTGCAGGGCATATAAACAACGATAAATTTAACAGATAATTGTTAAAGATGTTCCAAATGAGTCTACTTGTTCCGATAAGTAACAGTATAATTATGACACTTTATTATTATTTTTTCTTTTCTCAAATATTCGTGTTTATTGCATAGTAAATAAATTAATGATCACTGAATACAAAGTAAGTGAAAAAATACTCCGATTTATAAAATTAATGAATATTTTATGCATAAATGCAAGTAACAGTTCTTCAAAAATATTTAAAAACTAACCGGAATGTCCATCTTTATTTCGTCTGGCGAGGTTATCAGCGGTTCATACCGGTTCGGACACGATTTAATGTTTATATTTTCCTGCATGGCTTAATGAATTTTACTATAGTGATTCTTCTGATTAGTAATACTTGACATCAATGATGGCTCCAGGATGCTAGCAAAACTAATCTGACCAATTAATATAGTATAATTGTTTTAATTAAATTTGTTAGATGAGATGCTAGTATTCCAGAGTAAGTGATGCAGTTTAACAATACTTTTTACACTGACTATATTACTGTATTAGATTTTTTAATATCTTAACCCTTAAGGAAGGAGCTTTTTTTTAAGAAACAAAAGGAATTTGTTGGTAATTTATTTAATAAGTATTAAGAATTTTTAAGTAAAAATAATAGGTAATTTCTTTTTATTTTGCAAGAAACATGTATCCCAACAAAACCCTAGTTGTAGGAATATCACAATAACTAAACTAACCAAATATGAAAACTTCCCCTATGAACTATAATCAACTATTAGTAATTTTTTATGTACAGGTATGATTGGATATGGCCTAGCCAAAGCTGCAGTACACCACTTGACTAAATCTCTGTCCCAGAAAGACAGTGGTCTCCCAAACAATGCAGTAGCAGTGGCTATTTTGCCTGTGACTTTGGACACACCTATGAACCGAAAATGGATGCCAAAAGCTGACTTTTCTACCTGGACATCTTTGGAATTTGTTGCAGAGTGAGTATTTGTAGAATTAATACTACCATTTCATCAATATTAATTGCAGATTGCAATAAGTACTACAGAAAAGATCATACTTTTTATACATTCTTTTTTTCTTCAGCTTATTCATAAAGTGGGCCTCAGGAAAAGATAGACCTCAGAGTGGCAGTTTGTTGAAGCTTGAAACCACTAACCACCAAACCGATGTTACACCTGCTTAATCTCCAGATCTGATATCCAGTGAAAACATGATATTAAGAAAGGACCAAGGATAATCTCTCGAATTTTATTCTATTAGATATATACTAGGTATACTATTTTTATTGTCTTAATTGAACTGATTTTTGTCCCATTTTTGATCAACCTGTGTTGAATTTTTTTCTAGATCTTTATTTTTTATAATGTTGTTCAGAATAAAATATAAATGTTGATGTGTTGTTTTTTAAATCCCACTTGAACATTGTAAGTGCAATGCTATTAGTGTAATTAAATATTAGCAAAGCAATATTTTGTTTGTAAAATCTTAAATGAAGCAAACAACTCCTATGCTCTTTTTAACAATCTAATTGTAATTTAGATTTAAAAATAAACCAAGAAAAAATATGTTCCATCTTTTCTCTAATGTCACTGAATATTTTGATCCAACAAGACTGTGTTGCTATCAATCTCTACAGTGATCTTTGAGCTTGGTGCACCTGAGGTATTGGGCCTCAGCAATGTAATAGCAGAGTTTTTAAGAGCACTTGTAGTTGTCCTGTAGATGGAGTATGGTTGCTGCTGGAAAAGTTTTTGTTGCCTGGGCCTTTGGTATACCTCTTCTCTAGTTTCTGTTTTAACTGTGACCAAATTTTTTATTGGGATCATGCCATCTCTTTTCCCTTATTATTTCCTGTTGTTTATATCGATTTTATGCTTGACTAGTGTTGTAACATTTTCCATGAAGTTTTCTTCATATCTCTCTAAAAACCATTCAAATTTCTATTTGTCCTCAGGTTTCAAATGGTGGGTATTATATTGATAGGGTATCTTCCTCTTTTCTTTAACATTATTTATCTGTGTATACAAAATGTTTGGAAAAGTGTTGACTTATTTAAATATTTTATTTTTATTATTCAGAACATGACCTTATTTAGTTTTAAATCTTTTATTTAATTATAATATGGCTTTAGTTCCATATCTTTTAAATTCTCACAGTCAAATCGGATGATTCATTATTTTCAAGTTCTGAGAATTCACTTGTCTGGGAAACTATTTATCAACCCAAAATACTTTAGACTCCTTAAGGAAATGTACCCGTCCTTTGTGTAGAAAGTTTAAAATGACATTTTAAGCTTAATTTATTGGTATGCACGGAGGTCCTAAGAACAAAGGAACCATCCTAGTCGACTTTGGTACATACATATTTTCTTTGGTATGATTGGCACTCTACACCAACTAGTCATCATGAGAGCATCAAAAAAGGTAAGTGAATCTCGTATAGAATTGATAATAAGTTATTAAATCTGTCAATTGTTATTTGAATCACATTCTTTTACTTTACATATCCATTTACACACATTGCAATTTTCGTTATTTAAAATTAAATATTAGCCAGCAACCTCATTAAGTTTTACATAAAACACAAAATATAAAAGAAAACAATACCAATAGTTTATTAAGAAAATTTATTCCTTACACTAAAATCTCCAATTAATTACAATTTTTTTATATAAAGACAAACTTTTATTTATTTCTCACATACCTATACATTATTTCATTAAGTGATGCAGGGCATATAAACAACGATAAATTTAACAGATAATTAAGATGTTCCAAATGAGTCTACTCGTTCCAATAAGTAACAGTATAATCATGACACTTAATTTTTTTTTCTTTTCCCAAATAATCCGATTTATAAAATTAATGAATATTTTATGCATAAGTGCAAGTAACAGCTCTTCAAAAATATTTAAAAACTATCCGAAATGTCCATCTTTATTTCATCTGCCGACGTTGTCGGCTGCTCATACAGTTTCGGATATGATTTAATTTTTACATCTCCCTGCATCGCTTAATGCACTTTACTATAATATCCACAAGTTGCTAGTCAGATGATAAAATATGTACTGAAACTTTATGATTTTACAGAATAATCCCTTGTATTTAAGAATTTGTACACTTACACATCAATTGGTTAAAGTCTAGAGAATGTTCCAAATGAAGTTAGCTATGCCACAAAAAAACTTCAGTAAAACACAAATTTGCTTTTGCGGTATTGCCATGTCCTTATTATGTATATGTTTTATGCCTCAAATATACACAGAGAAAGGTAAGAAATAGTACATTTTCTGGTCTTTTTCAATTTATAATATAAAACATGAACGAATGAATATTTGTTTCTTTCAACATTAGTTGTGGCACATTGCAGTTAGTTATTAGAAAAAAAAATTGCAATTGCCATTTGATAGACTAGTGGATAAATTTGGCAATATTGTCAGAACTGTCAAAACACTAGTTGCCAGAATGGGACAGATATTAATTTTATGAATATCAGATCTGCAGTCATTAAAATAAATACATTTTTTCAAATTTGCATTGCACAGATTAAACTATCATTATTGACAATTTAATCCATAAAATGTGATTTTGTAAATCTTATATTTATTTTCGTTGCATCTGTCATTCAGGTGGTTAAAACATTACAGTGAATAATTTTGTGAAGGATTGTGGCTTATTTTCATGTACATAAAAAAGTAAAAATATATATTAAAAACTTTACAGTAGCATTAACTAACACTGCCAAATACAAGATTTCCTTCATTCGGAACTTTCTCTAGACTTTAGCCCATCAATTTAAGTGAGAAATACAAATAAGCACAAACTTTAAATCAAATATTAATTATCAATGACTTAAAAATTATGTGTTTATTCCATATTTACTCTTCATCTGGTCAATCTCCTCTTGTTTCTTATCTATATCTGTTTTCTTAAATGCTTTATTTGCCTGATAATATAATACAACTAGATACCTATTACATACATTGAAACCAGATAGATGGTCACAGGCATTCTTGGCATCAAATATATCTTCAAACACTACAAATGCAGTGCCCCTTGTTTCTGGAGTATTTCCTACCCGAATTTGTCGAATTGCTCCATATTTACCAAATATATCATACATTTCCTCAGCAGTAATTTTGTACGGAAGATTTCTGATGTATAATATTCGGTTAATTTCTGGTGGCAAACGTACCTATAAATTAAAGACAATGAATTTTTTGCATTGTTGATAAAGACTGAAAAATATTATAATAAATAAACTACAAAACTTACATTTGCCTTTCTTTGCATTGCTAGAGCCATTTTTAGTATATTCCAATAACTGTTACGCAAATATTTTTTCTACTTTATTCAAACTTCCTAGAGTAGATCCTAGACTAAAAAAACATTAAATCAAATCAATCAAATTAAATTTTATCTGATTTTATCTTATCCCTTGTCAAATTGTCAATCAATGTGTGACACATGACTCGATGACTGACAGCAACATATGACAGACACAGACAGAAGAATCTCTGCAGCAAACAAATTCTTCAAGTTTGATTTGAATTTGACACAGAAATTGATGAATATATTCATGAATTTCTTCGTGGATTTATTGTTGGTTTTAAGTCTGTAAATATTTCTGGTTATATGCCATATGTTTATAAATTTATAACGAAATATTGGACGATTTTCACATTTGGTCCCATTGAAGATAGCTTCAAATGGGTTTGACAGAATGAAATATTGGTGTTTTGCAGTGTTGAAATTTACATTATTAAATAAATATTTTTTATTTATGAAAGAAATAACGGACGATTTTCACATTTGGTCCCATTGAAGATAGCTTCAAATGGGTTTGACAGAATGAAATATTGGTGTTTGGCAGTGTTGAAATTTACATTACAAACGAAACATACGCAATTAAAAGCAATAAGATATTTAAAAACTAATATTTAAAGAATACGAAAAAAAGAAAAAGTAAACAGTTTTTAACAGTAAATAGTAAAATGTCATTAAAAATAATAAAATTTAAAGGGCATCTATTGCAATCTGGCAGCTGGTGGTTTGAGGGTTCTGACTCTATTGCCAAATCTATCTGCTAACCTAACAAAGGGCAATTGCCAAAAAAAATTTCTGATAATTTATTACAACTAATATCAAACGAAACAAATATTACTTCATTAATATTTTATATAAGGTATAACATTGCAGAATCCATAAAATGATATGATAAAAATGTACCTTTTAAAAGCTTTATCTCTTTGTATTTGAAGCATATAACATATACATTATAATAACATGGCAACACTGCCAACGCAATATTTCGTTCTGTGAAACTTAATTGACAGCTAACTTGAGGTTATCTTCAATGGGACCAAATGTGAAAATTGTCCGAAATAACATTACTTATAACGAAATAAAGCCTTTAGAAAATTTATAAAATAATATTGTCTTTAAATCAGAATGCCCACTCTGCTTGTCAAGATAAGTACGCGCATCTCGTTCGCGCAGACGGAATCAGCCATATTTTAAACGGAATCAGTGCAGTTCGGTGAAATTTTATTTGGTGTGCATAGAAAAATTAACCCGGTTTAATTTATTTACGGCAACCATAGACATGTCCTATGTTATTCGTACTTTTAGTTGAAGAATAGGTTAAATTATTTCAAATTTACTGAATTATTAATCTCTAAAAAATTTAATTCCAGTTCTGTCGTAGCTTGTCACAAATTTCTCAATCCGAGTTTATGTTTCCGTTTAAAATATGGCGATCGTGTGCTGACAAACTTCAAAGGCGGCATCTGAGAGTGGGCATCCTGATTGTTATTGATTATGTGCCTATGCCACAGAATCTATATTCTTTGGCCACAAAATAAATCAATCAAAATGCTCACTCTCAGATGCCGCCTTTGAAACCGTATAAAATTTCACTGAACATCATAGAATCACTGGTTCCGTTTAAAACATGGCTGATTCCGTCTGCACGAACGAGATGCGAATTATGAATTTTCTTGGGAAAAACACTTTTTTAAAAACTGAATTCACAATTAAAACTTTTATTTTCGACACAACAATAAATTAAATCAGGCTAAATTATAAATCAGACTCTGATTCAATCTAAGGACTCAGAGGAGTCTGATTTTATAAAAATTCTTTCAAAATTTAATCTTTCTAATTCTAAGTATATATAAGTAAGTAAGTATATAATAAAATATATGGATGTAAGTATATAATAAAAATCGTTAAAGACGATGCCGATGTGCATTCTTTCCTCTGGCTTCTAACTTGCGCCACAGAATAATAAACAATTGTTTATTATTCTGTGTCATTACCACAGAATAATAAACAATTTGTTTATTATTCTGTGGCATTACTATATCTATCACAGAATACTCAAATAAAAATCATGGTAGTTCTATAACAGCTGATTGTGACATATAAGATATAATAACCTATAACCTCTTTTTAATAATAATAATAATATATATTATTAATATGAGTTAGAACGAGATCTTTTATATTAATAGGAAATAAGAGTTTGAAATACCAAATTATGACGACATGCAATTTTTAAAAGGCACACATGTGTTACATATTCAAAATATTAAGTGTAGCCTTAGACAGTTTAGTACTTCTACTAGGGAAAAAGTTTACAATGCAAGAAAATTAATAGGGTATGTTTTGTGTAATATATGTTTAATATTTCCAATTAAATATTGCCGTACTTTTAGATTCGCAAATCAAGATATTTTTGAAGTAATAGCTGATGTAAGAAACTATGAAAATTTTTTACCATTTTGTACTAAATCTACAGTTCTAAAAGCTGAATCTACAAAACTTCATGCCAATTTAGAAATTGGCTTTCCTCCGATTGTTGAAAACTATACTTCTATAGTTGCATTAGACAAACCAAATATGGTACAAGCAAAATGTTTTGATGGTAGACTTTTTGACTATTTAGAAACTACTTGGACATTTTATCCTGGCCTGTATAGCAATCCCAAGACATGTATAATAGATTTTTCTATAAAATTTAGATTCAAATCTGTGCTGTACTCTCACATTGCATCCATATTCTTTGATAGGTTGGTACAACAAATGGAAAATGCTTTTTTAAATGAAACAGCCAAGAGGTATGGAAAGCCATCAGTACCGATTTACAAACTGTCTCCCAATAGTTGACATTTAGATGTGATTTTAAATTATTGTTATTTATTGTTAACCTGGTTACCTCAAAAATGTAAATAAATTTTTTTAAATTAAAATTTGAAGTTTATATTTTTATCATTACCAATATCTAAAGACTGCTTCGAAAATACAATTGCACTTTGATCTCACTTGCATGTTAATTGGAGTGTTTTGTTTTATTTATTTGAATTTAAGTATTTTATTCTATTTTATATTATTTTGTGCCATTTTATTGTTTTTTTTTTATTCTCTATGGATCAGTTAAAACACACCATTAAAAGATGTCACAAACGAATTTTTACTATCTTTAACTAAATTTTAAAATGTATTTTGTCCATTATTTTATGTTATATTTTATATGTATGTTATTAATGTTGAGTGTCATAGCTTTATACAAATAATCCCAACGACTAGTAAGTTGCACTGACATTTTGTGATATATTGTAAATATTTACACATTTTTCTAATTACAGAGTCTTGAAAAAGGAATTAAACAATTCCGAAAGCAAGACCAAAAGTCAAAAGAGTGTTTCTATAACATCCTGGCCAAAGGTCTGACTGCAGCCCTAATAAACTTTGTTGTTTATATATATATTATATATATATATATATATATATATATATATATATATATATATATATATATATATATATATATATATATATATATATATATATATATAGCACCGTTAATCTGGAATCCCGTCGACCTTCCTGACCCTTGTCGAAAAGACTGGAAGGTCACGCTAGAAGACAGGTTTTAGCGTAGGGGGTCCCGTGGATCTTCCTACTAGAAAATACTCGAATGAAAAAAGATGTTTACATTTTAGATATGAGTTATTATTTATCGTAACAAGTTTCTTTTAGTTTCATCATTACTTTTTAGAGACTTTGAGATACTTTTAAATCTATATTTTCTTCCGCTATTTCATTTTCACAATCGGAATTGCTTGGTTTTTCCTGATGATATTTTTGCAGAATGGTTTTGGACACAAATGATGTTTCTGGAGTTTAAACAGGTGACATTTGTGAAAATGAAGACGGTTGTTGTAAGTGCGCTCCATCTCCAGTTAAAAAATTTTCCGTTGTCTTCATTTGTTTTGCCACTTATATCGATCTGCTTTTTGTTTTATTGTTTCATGCCCACTCAAATGTTTATAGGAACTCATTTTAAAGACTACATACTAATAAGAAAGAAGAAAATGATTTTCAATTAAGTTTATTTTATTTAATATGTGGTATTTTATATTATATATTATTTTAATTAAATAATGTTATACTTTTTAAAAAACTTCCCTTTTTTTATAATTTGAAGATATTAACTAGACCAATTACTTTTTCTTATTAGCAGCAGCTTTTCTAGTCTTTTGGTGAACTTGCAGTAGTCTTGACGGTCTTTGGCTTAGGTGCCTTTGGTTTTTTCGTAGGATTGCCTTTATTCGATTGCTTCGCTTTGGTTGGTGTTTTTACTTTCACCTATATGGAAGTCCGAACTAGGGAAGATGACGCAGTTTTAGAAGCTGACTCCTTTTCAACATTCTTCGCCTCGGCTTTTACTTTAAGTACTTTAATTAGATGTTTATTTATTATTTCATTTCTTCTTTCATATATTTCATATATTCTTCATTTGTCAGTTTTGGACCTCACAATTTGAGGTTAAACGTATGTTAAATACATACGAAATTGACAATTATTAATAATTAGTATTTTCATTATATTTTTTCAATTTTTGTACAAAAGAAATGCAAAAGATTTGTTTCTAAAAATACATTATAATTTATCTTTTCAACCCCAAACGGAAACGAAAGGGAAAAATCTAGTACTGGCAAATCAAGTTTTTCATGTGGAAGAGCATGTAATGAAAAACAATAATAACAAAAGTTATGATATAAAAGCTAAAGTCATTAGGCAGGCTGCAGTTAGCTTGAAGCCTTATGAATTATCATTTAAGGTAAATTATTTAAGGTAAAGAGAAATGTACCAAAGGAGGCTAGCACAGAAAATACAGCTGACACAAATAGACGACATGGAAGACATAAACGCGAGCTGGGAGAAAATTAAAAACAACATTGAAGAAGCAGCAACAGAAGCTCTAGGAAAACGCAAAGTCATACTGAACAAAAGAAACAACAACAATACACCACGGTTCAGAAAAGAAATAAAAGAGAAACGAGAGGCCTACACGAAGTACAAAACATCAAATACCCCAGAATCCCGAGACAACTCTAGAAGAATACGAAATGAAACAAAGCAGTTGGTAAGAAGAACAAAAAATGAACACTGGGAACAGTTTACAAAAAGGATGGAAAGCGACTTCTACTGTATACAAAAAAAAAAATATGGAGATTTATAAGAAACCAACGGAAAGAAATGGCAGAATTGAGGAATACAATAACATTCCAGGAAACGAATGGTAAAGATACCTGACGGAACTGTTTAAAACAAAGGAAAATAATAATCAACACAATAACGTACCTGAATTAAGACACGAAATGGTAATCAGTTTTCAGGAAGTAGAAATAGCCATAAATTCGCTCAAAAAAAGTCGCCAGGACCAGACGGAATAACCAATGAGCTTCTAAAATACGGAGGAAAAAGTATCACCCTAGAGATGACAAAACTTATAAACAAACTAATATTGCAGTGCAAGATACTAGACGCATGGCGAAACAGCATAATGATACCAATGTTCAAGAAAGAAGATAAAAAGACCCCAACAATTATAGAAATATAAATCTATTGAAAATCGCACTTCAGCTTACCACAAAAGTCCTAACCAATAAAGTCAATAAACTAACAACTTTATCAGATGAACAAGGATTCAGATCCGGAAGATCCTGCGAAGACGCTGTATTTGCACTAAGAAAATCACAGAAAAGGCCATCGAGTACAATAAACCAACATATCTATGTTTTATAGACCTAACAAAGGCTTTCGATCGCATCCAAGTTGAAGACGTCTTACACCTACTGTATAAAAGAAACATACCAATCAATATTATACAAACCATCGAAAACATCTACCTCCAAAATCGAATACAGGCAAAGATAAATGGAAAACTAACACAGTGTATCTATACCAATACAAAACGGAGTCAGACAGGGTGACTCGTTGAGCTCACTTCTCTTTAATATAATAATGAACGAAATAATACAAGCAGTACGTAAAGGTCATGGCTACAAAATGGGAAACAAAGAAATCCAAATATTATGTTATGCAGACGACGCCGCATTAATCGCCGAGACAGAAGACGAGCTCCAAAGATTAACACATATCTTCAATACAACAGCTAAGAAATACAATATGATAATATCAGCAGACAAAACCAAATGTACAACATTTAAATACCCACTACGGTGTAAAATAACTACCTGGAATGTAAGAAGTATGTATCAGCCTGGAAAACTACACAATGTTATTAAAGAGAAGGAGAGGCTAAATATAGATATACTTGAGGTTAGCGATGTACAGTGGTCAGGAAATGGAGAGATATCAATAAATAACCACAATATTTATTACACTGGAGGAGACAAAACTGATCATCGATACGGAGTAGCTTTTATCATAAGCAACACTATTAAAAAATCAGTGTTAGGTGTGATTCAAATCTCAGAAAGAATAATAATGCTAAAAATTCAAGCACGGAACTGTAATATTAATATGATCCAAGATTACGCTCCCACTGCTGATAAGACCGAAGATGAGATCGAAAACTTTTATTTAGAATTGCACAATACAATCAAGTTAACAAAATCTAGAGATATTACTTACATTTTAGGAGATTTTAATGCAAAAATTGGAGTAGGTACAGTTGAAAATATAGTTGGACAGTTCGGACTAGGAACTAGAAACGAGAGAGGAGAAAGGCTCATAGAATTCTGCCAAGAAAAGAATATGGTAATTGCCAATACTTGGTTTCAGCTTCCTAAAAGAAGACTATATACATGGACGTCTCCTTCACATACAGAAAACCACATTGTCAGAAACCAGATAGACTTTATACTCGTAAATAGCAGATATAAAAACTCTATAACCTCAGTTAAAACTTATCCTGGAGCAGATGTTAACTCAGACCACAATCCGCTAGTGGCTGACGTGAAAATAAAATTAAAAAAAATTGAACTCAGAAAACAACAACCAAAAATTAACATAAGAATGCTACAAAACGAAGAAATAAAAAACGAAATAAAAAATAATGTGAATGTTAATATGCAAAAAACACTAACTGACAACAAACAAATTATGGATGTAAATAAAAAGTGGTGTAATATAAAAAACACATTACTGAAATCAGCTCAAGAAAGTTTAAAAGAACATAAATCAGAGGCTAAAAAACATTGGATGACAGAAGAAATACTATTACTGATGGAAGAAAGAAGGAAATATAAAGGAAAAGATCTACAGAAGTATAAAGAAATACAACGAATAATTAAGGAAAAAATCAAAACAGCTAAGGAAATCTATTTGATGAAGCAATGTAAAGAGATAGAAGAACTAGAAACAAAATGATATGAGAAATATGCACAAAAAAATTAGAGAAGTGACTGGAATGGGTCGAAATAGACAGCAAGGACACATAAAAGACAAAAAAGGAGTACTACTAGTAAGTTTACCAGAGAAGTTAAGGCGATGGGAGGAGTACGTTAGAGAACTTTTCCAAGATGAAAGAGGTGAAATGCAGAAAATACAAGAATTAAATCCTTTAGAGATACAGAAGATCACGATAGATGAAATCAAATATGCTATCAAAAACTCTAAAGACAATAAGGCAGCTGGATTAGATGAAATACCAGTAGAACTCTTAAAACTAGTGGAAGAGGACAACTTGGAAGTATTGGCAGATTTATTCAACACGGTGTACGATACGGGAATAATACCACAGGAGTGGCTAAAGTCAGCATTTATAACCATCCCTAAAAAACAAGCAGCAAAAGAGTGCTCTGATTATCGAACACTGAGCCTCATGAGTCATACTTTAAAAGTTCTGCTAAAAATAATACATAAGAGAATATACGAAAGGCTAGAGGAGGATATTAGCGAGACGCAGTTCGGGTTCCGAAATGGAATGGGTACTCGAGAAGGACTATTTGCCATCAACATATTAATTCAGCGATGTCGGGATGTAAATGTTGATCTACACTTGTGCTTCGTTGACTACGAAAAAGCTTTCGATAAAGTAAGACATGAAAAACTAATATCAATACTTATGAACAAGCGCATTGACAGTAAAATCATAAATATAGTGCAAACATTATATTGGAACCAAAGTGTCATAGTTCAAATTGATGGGCAACACTCAGAAGAAATGAGGATCTGTAGAGGAGGAGACAGGGATGTGTGTTATCACCACTTTTGTTTAACTTATATTCTGAAGAAATTTTCCAAAACACGCTCAATAATATCGAAGCGGGAGTCACCGTTAACGGAAAATTAATTAATAATTTAAGATATGCAGACGACACTGTGATCATAGCAACGAGTATAGAGGATCTACAACATCTTATCGAAAGCTTGAGTATAAATAGTGCTGAGATGGGAATTACTATAAACACTAAAAAAACGAAGTACATGCTGATTACAAAAAGGCCACAAAATATACATCACCTATTGACAATAAATAGTAACGTGATAGAACAAGTAGAAAAATATCAGTATTTGGGAACTTTGATCAATGAAACCAATGATCATACTGTAGAAATAAACAGACGAATAGAGATTGCCAGAGTAATAATATTTCATTGTGTTTAATACATTTATTTAAACATACTTCTTAACAAAGTCTCTAGGAATCAACAATGTCCAAAAACCTATATCTAACAATCGTCTTGACCAGTCGTGACAACTGACAACGAGTCTCCCTACATTGTGCCTAGAGCCCCGTGACCGTAATCATAACCTACTGATATGACAGCCAGATCAGCATTTATACGAATGAAGCCACTCCTAACGTGCAAAAATCTAAATTTGGAGATCAGACTACGTACCATTCGCTGTTATATATTTTCAATATTATTATATGGAGCTGAGACTTGGACATTAAAAAAAATGTAATTTAAAAAGAATCGAGGCCTTCTAACTCTGGTTATACCGCAGAGTATTGAAAATATCATGGACTGATAGAATTACAAATAAAGAAGTACTGGAGAGGGTTGGTAAAGAAACATAACTAATCACCACTATACAAACCAGAAAACTGGAATACCTAGGCCGCCGAGGGGACCAAAATACGAAATTTTGAGACTGATAATACAGGGAAAGATTCAAGGAAGAAGATCTGTTGGCCGAAGGCAGAACTCATGGTTAAAGAATCTACGTGATTGGTACCAATGCAGATCGATTGATTTGTTTAGAGCAGCAAGTTCTAAAATAAAAATAGCCATTATGATTGCCAACCTCCGTAGGGAGACGGCACTCTAAGAAGAAGAAGAGGGTGTAAAATCGAAATTGATGGGAAAATAATAAAGCAGGAAGCAAGGTTTAGATATCTGGGAATATATATAACTAGTTACGGAGATGTTAAAGAAGAAGTACGACAACAAAACTTAAACGCAAGTAAAGCGGCGGGTTCTCTTAATGACACAATCTGGAAGAACAAACACCTAAGACAAGACACAAAAACAAGAATCTATAAAGCAACAATTAGAACTCTATTAACATACACGGCGGAGACAAGACCTGACACATCTAAAACGAGACAATTGCTAGAAACAACAGAGATGAAAATACTACTACGAATATCAGGGAGAAGTCTATTGGATATGGAGAGAAGCGAAAACATAAGAGCATGTAATATAATAAGATGTTTAAAAATAAAATTTAACGGACTCCCATTTTTCGAAGTTTGTTAAACGTCATTTTATGTTTATATATGAATTAAATGAACCAAAACTGAAGAGGTGAAGTTGTATAAATCATTTTAAATTTACAATTAAATAAAATTAGAATCATTTATCAAGATAAGAAATATCTCCTAAGTTGGACTAAAAAATACACTTTCACAAAAATTTATTGGAATCGGTTCAGTGGTTTCGGATATTACCAAAATTTTTGTTGAATGAGAAACTAGAGACCTTTTTACCTGCTACATAAATATTGTGGGTATCATAGAATACCTGCACATCTTAAAACAAAATGAGTCCATAATATAACTTTTAATTCCATTTGATGTTGGAGAATGCTTTTATGAGTATACTTAATGTCACAGACCACTAATAGAATTAGACACAAATGTCATATTAGACAATAATGTCACAAATTGGTCGGATTGCTCCAATAGTCAGAAATGCGCATATACGGGTGCCTTCTATCCATATACCTTTTCTGGTTTTCTATTTTGCGATTTATTACATTACATTTTACTTTCATTATTCACTCACATTATCCTTTTCCATTTGTTTTAAACGTTTGACATTCCTTTCCCCAAGTAGCTGTAGCTTCCTCCGTGGTTATTGTTAGTTGTTGCCCTGGAAACCATCAGGGTCTTCTAATTCTAATGCCACAAATTGGTCGCTTTGCATCTGTAGCGATCCTGTCCCAAGTTAACATGCTACTTTTCTAACTTGGCTGCACCGTACTAAAGACGACCGATAGTCATAAATACGTATATATGGTTGCCTTCCATCGATATACCTTTTTTGGTTTTCTGTTTTGTGAGACATGCCATTATATTTTACTTTTAATATTCAGTCGCATTATCTTTTTCCATTTGTTTTAAACGTTCGGAATTCCTTTCCCCAGGTAGCTGTAGCTTCCTCCGTGGTTATTGTTAGTTGTTGCCCTGGAAACCATCAGGTTCTTCTAATTCTAATGCCACAAATTGGTCACATTGATCCTGTAGTGATCCTAAACCAAGTTAACATGTTACTTTTCTAACTTGGCTGCACCGTACTGAAGACTACCAATAGTCAGAAATACGATTATACAGTTGCCTTCCATCGATATACCTTTGTTGGTTTTCTGTTTTGCGAGACATGCCATTCCATTTTACTTTTACTTATATATTAGAAAGTAGGAGTCATCTTCTTCTTCTTTATGTGCCGTCTTCTACCGAAGGTTGGTGACCATCATACGATAGGTTTCTCTGTTTTGTGCCGCATGAATTATGTTCGCAGCTTCTGGTATTTGAAACCATTCTCTCAAGTTTCTCAGCCAGGATTTCTTCTTTCTGCCCAAACCTCTTCTACCTTCAATCTTGCCTTCCACGATAAGCTGTAGCAGACTGTACTTATCATTACGGAACACATGGCCCAGGTATGACGCTTTCCTCCTTTTAACAATTCCACCTCTTTACCCATTCGTCTTAATACCTCTGTGTTGGTCACTCTGTCTGTCCAAGGTATTCTCAGTATGCGTCGATACAGCCACATTTCTAGAGCCGCTAACTTCTTTATAGTTGCTGCTGTTAACGTCCACCCTTCTACGCCGTAAAGTAGCCTAGAGAGTACGTAGCATTTCGTGGCGCGCCATCGGAGGTTAATGCTTAGGTGTCGGTTGCTTAAGAGCTTTCTCATTTTGATGAATTTGGATCTTGCTATTTCAATTCGGATCTTAATCTCTACTTCTGGGTCCCACTTGTCATTTACTGTATATCCCAGATATTTAAATCGGTGTACTCTTTCAATACGTTCGTCTTCAATATGCAGGTCGATATATTGAATTTTTTTTTTACTGATCACCATAAATTTAGTTTTCTTTCTATTGATCTTCAGTCCAAATCGGCTGCCAGTTGTATTAACTCTATGTAGCATCATCTGTAAATCTTCGATGTTATCGGCCAGTATAATAGTATCATCTGCATATCGAAAATTACTTATTGGTAGGCCATTAATCTTGATGCCCTCATTGTACTCTTCTAGTGCCTCTAGAAATATTTGTTCCGTGTACAGGTTGAAAAGCAGTGGCGAAAGAATACAGCCCTGTCTTACCCCTCTAGAAATATTTATGTTTTCACTCACCATATGTCCATTCTTCATGTAGGCTGTTTGATTCCAATATAGATTTTTTATAATCTGGATGTCCTTAGTGTCAAGTCCTGAAAGACGTAATAGTTCTATGAGTTTGTCATGTTTGATAGTATCGAATGCTTTCTCATAGTCGATAAAACAGACGTAAACATCTTTCTGTTGATCCAGGCATTTTTGAATAAAAACTTGTATTGCAAAGAGGGGTTCTCGAGTTCCAAAACCGCATCTAAAACCGAACTGTGTTTTACTTATGCTGTGTTCGAATTTTGCTCGTATTCTGGAATGGATAATACGCAAAAATACTTTAAGGGTGTGGCTCATTAAACTTATAAGGCGATATTCACTACACGTCTTAGAATTATATTTCTTGGGAAGGGGCACAAATGTAGATTTCAACCAGTCCGATGGAATTTGACCAGTATCGTATATCTTATTAAACAGTTCCAATACTACATTCAGGTTGTTCTCGTTAAAAACTTTTAAGAATTCGACTGGTATTTCATCGCATCCTGTTGCTTTCCCATCTTTCGTTTGATCTATAGCTTTTATCACCTCACTTTTCAATATTTTTGGTCCATTCAGATCAAGAGTGTTCGTAGAAATATGACGATAATCCGTAAACAAATCTTTTATGTAGATTGCCCAAGTCTGTAACTGTTCTTCTTTATCTACAATAAGTTTATTGTTTTCGTCTTTTAACCTACCAAACTGTTTTTTCTTGTAAGTATAAGTAAACTCCTTGATTTTTTTATGCATGTTAAAACTATCGTGTCTTCGTTCTAGCTCTTCCATCTCTTGACATTTTTCTTGCAACCATTTCTCTTTGGATTCTTTTATCTTTCTGCTGACAGTTCTATCCAGTTCTTTATATTGTTCGGGATTATTCTTATTTTCCCTCCTTCTGTCCATAAGGTGTAATATTTCATCTGTCATCCACTCGTTCTTCTTCTTCCGCTCGGAGTCACCAATTACTTCTTTTGCACCGTTGCATATAGCGTCCCTTAAGTTGATCCAGTCTCTTTCAATATCATCAGTGTTGGTTGTTAAAGCAACATTACTATTAATGCTATTTGTAAGCTTGGCTTTTATCTCAGGATTTCTAAGTTGATCCATATCTAATCTTTTGTTATTCTGTTTCTGGATTATGAGGAGTCATCGACGGTACAAAATATTTGTTGTTTATATTTTATAGACTAGGACTAAATGTATTATTTTAATATAATAAAATAATAATACCTTATCTTCTTAGGTGCCGGTAATGACCCGCGTAATGCTCTTCGAGACTACTGTCTGATCACAACACGTGATTCCGTTTACTTCTGTTCAGTTATGCTGGGTGAGTTTGGATGACTCATTTTATGATTTGTTTGTTAGACTTTAGTAATAATGAAACAATAAAAATACGCTTTTCTGCACTTTCTTTCCATTTTATTTACAAACATTAATTCTATATACAATATTGACAATTAATATATTTAGAGAGAAAAATAAAAACAAATAACAATATATCTGGTGTTCTATTTAAAATTGAAGTTCTATCACACTTTGGTATGGGAAACCCTATATACATCAATCTTTAATAGTTTCTACACAAATCTGCAGAAGGGTCAGAGACCTTTTCGCCACAAAAACGCAGCTATTTATGGATATTTATAATAAATGGAATAAAATTATTTTTAAGGGCAATCCACATTGAGAAATGTCAAATATAGTATATACAAAAATAACAGAATGGGGAAATATTGTTGGCTTAGTCACTATAATATATATTATCAAATATAGCGACCCAGAAAATATGTTAGGAGAGTTTTCGGAGTAAATATTTTTCCCCAGTTGTGGACAATGAATTAATACACATCATTCTTCGGTCAGTCATTCCATAATCTCCTGTATCATACAAAGATGGAGACATTAGCAAGAAGAATAAATTTCCCCAGATTTATGGAAATTTCATCGACAAATTGATGGCCAATTCTGCCTCACAAAATGTCTTGCTGAAAAGTGTACCTGAAGGATTTTTTAATAATTCCTTCCTATATACCCTTCCTAATTTATACTCCCAAAGTGGTGTTTGGGCAGGACTGGCAACATGGGCAAAAAGTGCTGAACGTGTCTTTCATTTTCAGCGGAACTTTCCTAAATATGGAAATATTTAGCCATCTCGGGTAACCTATATTCTTCCCTAATAAATGGGCCTTATTGAACTATGAAAATGTCGACGACTGGGGATCCACCTTAGTAAGCAATGTATATATACATTAGTCTGCTGATGGAAAATTAGCGAATTTGTATTTTTTAAAAATATAGTAGTTTGTATGCTGACCCAAGACCAATTATCAACAGCTCATCTGTCAGTGATATGTTACGGAATCAATTCTCAATGTGGATTTATTTACACAGATAGTAATATTCTGTATTATACCCCTAAATATACTTATAAAATGCATAATAAATATACAATCAAAATTTTTTAGGTGTAAAATATAAGTAATTATAAAAAGTATAAAAATATCACGGTTGTATCGAATGTAAATATTATAAAAAAAATTTAAAAATATAAATACTGTTACAAACAATTAATTAACACACAATAGTAATTTTCTTAAGGGTTGATAATTGATTATGTTATAAATAGAATACTTTTTTTTTCTAAAAATAGATACGTTGTCAAAAGAATACAGTAAAAACTAAAGTGTTCTAAATTTTGGCTAAAGTATTATTGATTTTCTACGTCTGAACAAAGTAGGCTGTGGAAGTTATATTTTACACTAGAACCATTTTTGAAAATCACTTGTTCAAGAATGTTTTCAATGAAAATTAGGAATATTTTAAATTTAAATTTATTTTCAGACCTATACGAAAGTAATATTTGATAAGTTTTGCCTTTTCTGTATGCAGAATCCTAGTTTTTAAATTTAATCTCCTTAAATATATTACACTGTAATGTAATGCAATAGAATACAGGGCCATACTGAATTTTAGCTATGTGTGTATACAATTTTTAAAGCAAGTGTTGTAGGCAGAAATTAATATATGTTCTAAAATATCTTGCTTCATCATACACTACTACAATGCAAAGTACATCTTTACATTGGAAAATCTAGGAGAGCAATCGACGCCAGACTAGACGAACACTTGAAACTAAGATCTTGAAAGCAGATCGCAGTCACCCCACAATATAAAACGAGAACAATAAGAGAACCATACAAATATAGAGCGATTCCAAGATTCGCGATACACTTTTTAAGGAAACGTACAATTTCCCAACCCGAAAATGGGAACCTTATGCCCTGAGAGGTAACAACGAACTGTTGACAGAATGTAGTCCCTTTTGCGAGCTGGGAAATTGTAGGTACCCTTAAAAAATGCAATACTTTATCATCGACCTAGTGTCTTAATAATTATCGACCTAGTGTCCTAATAATTAAAATTTTACCGCAATTTCAATTTAACAGTCAAAATGTTATCCTTTTGTTTTTATTTTGAAGTGGTTATACTTATTTGTAGGTTTTTCACTGATGATTATATGATAGGATCTAAAACATTCTGAAAAATTTATAAATTTATTTTTATACCATTTAACGTCGAGGATACAAATACATATAGAAGAGCAAAGAAAGGGCAATACAAGAGCGAGCAGAACCTGGAAAGTTATTGGTGGACCACGAACACAATTCGCTGCAAGACTACATCTTATTGGCATTCAAGAGTAGAAAGAATATTATCATAAGCTCCTAATGGAAATAGAACCAGGGAGACATTTCAGACGAATCTATTAAAGGAATTTTTCTACAAGAAGCAATAATAACTGCAGCAGAAATTTAAGTTACTAACTACTCAAAGCAGCTCCGGATAAATTAATGGAGATCCTTGCGGTTATCTTTAATAAGTGCTTCAACGAAGATGAGCCGCCACCCAAAGAAGGGAATAGAGCTATCATATTTTTTTATTTACTCCTCCAAATATCAGAGAGAAAGTGATTTCTGAGATCGAGAAGAAATAAGAGATTAACCTTCGTCATCCCATGTTTGGCCCGCAATTTTTTTTCTACACGTCACGGTGTAGATCAAACTTAAAAAAGATGGGGATATACAAAAGATGACGAGTGTAGCTGCGGCAAAGTGCAAAATCCTGAACATGGCATACACTACCTAGGCATACCTACCTTGACCTAGGCATACACTCACCTTGACCTAAGCATACACTCACCTTGACCTAATGGCAGCTAATGACAGGGCCATTTAAGTGGCGAAACATTGGCAGTATGTGATCCGAACATGCAAATTATCTTCCATTTATAAGAAAGCAAGCATGAAAGACTGCAAAAATTACAGGGGAATTAATTTAATATGTTCTGTAGCAAGGCTTTATGGACGAGTATTTGAACACCGGAGAATTGGAGAATAAGAAGAATCAGAAGTTCAAAACGCAGAAAGAAGCATACTCAAAATATGGCGAAGGAAATGTGGCCAAATGGGAATAGTATGGCCAACTACTGATAGCTGTTGATAGTCACTACTCAAATTAGATGCTATAAAAAAAAAACAAGAAAACTGTTTGAGTAATACGAGAAACGGGGATTAAAAATAAATGTACAAAAACCAACATATGATAATAGGCGATGAAAACAAACAAGATCTCGTCAAATTTAATGCTAAGCATTGTTCATCTTTCACGTTCTTGGTATAGCATTAACATATGAAGAAAAAAGCCAACAAGACATTATAAACAAAATTGAATAAGGATGATGTGCTATTCGATAATTAAATTCAATCCTCTGGCTTGGTCGTTAAATTCATAACGTAACAAATAAAACAAAAAAGTTTATTGAGAAAGCTATATATATATAGAAATATAGTCGCCGCCTCTGGAAAATGCAGAGACTGCAAAATAATATTATAAATTAGCGAGACACATGTTCCCGGTGTCCATTTATATTTCGAAAGTTATCTTTATTTTGTAGTTCAAAATTATTGTTAGTTTTAATTGTAAATAAATCTTTTTAAAAGTGACTTAGAAGTGTTCCTAATATTTCTGGCGCTGCGAACAGGATTCTTCGTACAGAAACTAGTGTTTCCTGGTCAACTTTAGTTGTTTGACGAAAATCCCAAAGAACCTAAGAGAAGAAGGCACAAGGCAATGCAGAGAACATCACCACTGATCATCATCCTGTAAGTTTTTCCCTTTTTCTTTGAATGAGCACTTTTACTGATTTTACTGATACTTCTGTAGAAAATTTACATTTATTATTAGCTGATTGTAATTTAAACTGTAACGAAATCAAAGATCTTTCTAACAAAACGAATAGTTCACGAAATAAATTTCGAAACCATAATCGTTCAAAAATGGCCCTTAACAATAGTGATATTTCTAGCTTATGTTCTACATTACCCGATTTTACCACAGGAGATAACCTCTCCACATTCATTAAATCCGTAGATAATCTACTTAACTTTTTTACTAATCAAAATCTTACTGTACCACAACAATTTATTTTAAATGCAAATATTGTTTCAAAAATTAAAGGTGAACCCAGAGACTATTTAAATTATTCTAACAAAACCCTTTGGACCGAAATCAGGCCCCTACTTTTAACTAAATACGGAGACAGACGTTCGGAAGACATTTTAGTCACCCAACTTTCGACAACTGTTCAAAAATCACAAGAGAATTACGATAAATATCATCAGAGAATTTTAAATAACCTTAATGATTTATTACAACATATTTCTTTACACAACAATCCAGAAACGGTAGAATTTAAAACCCCATATTTCAAAAATATTGCTCTAAAAACCTTTTGCACTGGCATCAATGAACCCTACTGCGAGTACCTGTCCCACTTTCAATTAAATTCCTTAGACGAAGCTCTTCAAAAATGTATATCATACGACAATCACAAAAACCAGCAACAGTACATGAATTTTTTAAAACGACAACAAATGCCAAAATCAAATAATAATCCGCCTAGCCATCCTAAAAATAACCCTAACCATCTGAAATATTATTCCAACCAGCCTCGAAATCAATACCAATCTAATTCTAATAACTCATTCCAATATAATAATCCCAGACCAAATAATTTCAGAAATCATTTTCCTAACAATAATAATATTTCAAATACTCCAAATAACTATACCCGAAACAATAATTATTTTCCACAAAATAATACGAATTTAAATAGACAATCTCCATTTCCACAAAGAAATAATTTCAACCAACACACTAATAGACAATATTTTGCGCAAAATCGTCAAAACAATAATCCTACCCCCATGAGCGGCGTACAGACGGCTTCGTCCAGAAACCACGAACCTATGAGTATTTCGACTAGGAGAACTCACGCTTTTAATGTAGAAGCTAACAATAGCGGAGATTTCGAATTCTTATCCGATCCATACGAACAAGAAAATGATTATGATCAAAATTTTCAGAGCGTTCCTGTACAAGAACGGCCACCCCCTCAATAAACTTAAATAATATCCGCAACTATCCTCAATTACCGTATTTTATTTTACCCAAGTCTAAATTAAAAGTCCTAATAGATTCTGGAGGATCAGATACCATTATTTCACCCAACGCTACCAAATATTTTAATCCGTCTCATAAATACAAAAAACCATTTAAATTAACTGCAATGGAAATTACGCAAACTTTTAATGACAATATAAGAACGCCACTGCTTAGCGAAATGAACATATCTGTGCTATTTGACGCCAGAGTTGCAAATTTCAGTCGAGATTTTGATATTTTACTAGGTAATGCGGATCTTGAGAAATTAAACGCGGTCATTAACTATAAAAATATGTCACTGACATTAAATACGTATAACACTAGTTATAGGATTCCTTTTAAAACGTTGTATAATAAAATTCCAGTAGACATTGATAATGGAAATATATTGCTTCAAGAAATTATAATAAATAACATAAAATTACCTGAATCTATTCATACAGTTACAAATGGCTATATTAATAATATCACATTTGATAACCCGGTACAAATGGATCCGATTCATGTAGAGGATTTAGATGACTACGAAATTTGTAAAGGACCCACGAATTTTGACCCTTCAATTATACGCACGCAACATTTAAATGAAGAAGAAAAAGAAAAAATTCTAAAATTATGCAAGAGGTACAAGGACATATTTTACGATGAAAAAGCACCATTAACCTTCACTTCGGCGATAAAGCACGAAATAAGGACACACGACGATAATCCCATATATGTCAGAGGATTTCGCCACCCAAAAAGTATGCAAGAAGAAATAACCAGACAAGTGAATAAACTTCTTGACAATAAAATTATTAGACCATCTATATCACCTTATTCAGCCCCTGTATGGGTTGTACCCAAAAAAGCCGACGCATCCGGCGAGAAAAAATTTAGAATGGTCATCGACTACCGCAAATTAAATGAAAACACAATAGACGATAAGTACCCCATACCTAAAATTGATGACATTTTAGATAATTTAGGCAAAGCGACATATTTTACGACTCTCGATTTAGCTCAAGGTTTCCACCAAATCGAACTAAATCCTAATTCTATTGAGAAAACCGCTTTTACGGTTCCCCATGGTCATTTCGAATTTTTAAGACTTCCTTTTGGTCTCAAAAATGCCCCAGCTACTTTTGAAAGACTAATGGATAATATTTTACGCCCTTATCTATACAAATTCTGTTTTGTCTATATGGATGACGTTATTATTTTTTCGAAATCATTGCAAGAACATCTTGTTCATATTTCTACCATATTTGACACTTTCAGGGAAACTAATCTTAAGGTTCAGCTAGATAAATCAGAATTCTTGACGAAAGAAGTCGCATTTCTTGGACATGTAGTCACGCCCGATGGCATAAAACCCAATCCTTCCAAATTAGATGCTATACAGAACTACCCTCTTCCGAAAACATTAAAGGAAATCAAATCTTTTCTTGGACTCATCGGTTACTACCGTAGATTCATCCCTAATTTTGCTAAAATTACATCCCCATTCTCTCGTTGTACACGCAAAGGAGCTATTATCGACCCTAAAAATCCCAATTATTTAGAGTGCTTCGAAAAATGCAAACAATTACTATCCAATGCCCCAGTTCTTAAATATCCTGACTTTACAGTACCTTTTGTACTAACAACAGATGCCTCAAATATTGCAATAGGCTCTGTCTTAACACAAAATAATCACCCAATTGCCTATTACTCCCGCACATTAAATTCCGCAGAACAAAATTATTCGACGACCGAAAAAGAGCTTTTAGCAATCATAGATTCCTGCAAACATTTCAGGCCTTATTTATATGGAAAAAGATTTACCGTCGAATCCGATCATAACCCACTGGTGTGGATCTATAAAATTAAAGATCCCACATCAAGATTAGCTCGGTGGAGATTAAAACTTGAAGACTATAATTTTACGGTCAAATACAAAAAAGGAAAAGAGAATCAAGTAGCAGACGCCCTCTCTAGAGTTCAAATCAACGCGTTAACTCACAGTTCACCGTGCGTAGAACCCCCAGATCTTAATGATTTTGACCCAGACCAATTCCTTGAAGAATTTGATACAATTCAAGAAAATAATAACAGCACTGACAACACACAACATACGGCTATTGAAAATCCTATTACAGGAATTCAAATTTCAGAAGAACCGATTAATCTTTCGAAAAATCAAATAATTATAATTCCAGAGTCGCCAACTAACGATTTAACCTATAAGAAAATTTTCGATAAACACAGATACACAATAACTTTAACTAATGACTGGAAAAAAGAAATTCCAGATATGCTAAAAAATATACTTAAACCCAATCAAAAATTTGCAATTAAAGTACCACACGAATTAAGGCCATTTATTTGTAACTATTTTAAAGATAATATAAATACAACGGTAAAAGTCTTCTTTTGCAATACTATATTACAAGACATTGAAGAAGAAATAAATCAAATAGAATGTGTAAAAAGGTATCATACCGAAAATCATAATGGCATAACGGAAACGTACAAACACTTAAAGCGAAAATATTACTGGCCTTCTATGCAAACAACTATCTCAAATTTTATCAACAAATGTGAAATTTGTCTAAAGAACAAATACGAACGACACCCGTACAAACTTCCACAATTAGGACCTTTGTTAGGACAAAAGCCCTTCGATATTTTACACATAGACATATTTTATTGTAACAAAAATTTATATCTGACCATAATTGACTCATTTTCCAAGTACGCGCAATGCTATAAAATTCCTGACAAAACCACTATTTCAATTTTGAGTAAACTAAGACATTATTTTTCGCACCACAATTATCCTAGAAAAATCGTATGTGACAATGGCACAGAATTTAATTCCTCTTTATTAATAGAATTCATGAAGCTACATAAAATAGAATTACATTTTACCACAGTTAATAATTCTTCTTCCAATTCTCCAGTAGAACGTTTCCACTCTACCCTAATTGAAAAATTAAGAACGTTACGTGACCAAAATCCAAATGACCCAATAGACGACATATTTACTCATGCTGTTTTAATTTATAATCAATCTATTCATAGCGCGACCAATTTTTCGCCTTTTTCAATACTTTACGGACCATACGCCGAGGAAATACATTTCGACTTTAATCTTCCAGTATATGAAACATACGTTCAAAGACATAAAGAAGAATTGCAACCATTTTTAAGTAACTTATACACAAAACAAAAAGAGAAAAAACAAGACATACTAAATAAACAAAACCAAAATACTGAATCTATACCTGAAATTGAACCCACACAAACTTTGTATGTTAAAAAGAAAAAACACAAAGCAAAGTTAAATGCCCCTTATTCTACAATAAATCCTACAACCCAAAATAAAACAAAAATCATTGGTAAAACTAATAAACAAAACAAAACAAGTACTCACTTAAAATTTGTAAAAAGACTTAGAAAAACTTACGACAAACGCTTACAAAACCAAAATTCTTTACAGGACGACCCTGTTCCTGGGCCTTCAGGCCACTGTCAAAATTCAGACGATTCCGAATAATGGATACTACTCCGAAGAAATTGGAAAATCCAAAGAAATCTCCCACTATCACCGACATATCCTACATATCAACTTAGAAAAATTAGAAGACATTCTAAACATCAACCCTGATGACCATTTTCAAACTCCGACAAAAATGGGACCATTAACCTTACTAAAAACCCAATACGACCACTTACTTAACGAAACGAAAGACAATTTGCATAAAATAACTAGGAGACATAAACGAGGACTTTTTAACTTTTTAGGTACCGCTATAAAATATGTAACCGGAAATCCAGACGATGCCGACTTAAACTTATTAAAATCACATATCATTGCTTTAGAAAATAAACAAAATGAAGTTATAACATTGTTTAACAACCGCATCTCCTTTGACAAAACTGTTTCCACGAGATTTAATACTTTATTAGAACAAATTACAAAAAATGATCAAATACTTTTCACAAAAATTAAGAGATTATCGGCAGATTTTGATGGATACGCTGTAATACATAACGATATTTTAAATTTACAGACTATTAACGAATTTTTAATGAAATTAGTTAGAACTATCACTCTTTCTCATTTTAATTTGTCAAATATTGAACTTTTCACATTAAAAGAACTTTTAGACTTAAAAGAAAATTTAGTAAAAATTTATTCTCCGAATTCTTTATTAACTGATAATGAACATCCTTATGAACTCGTTGAATCTTCTAAATCTATTATTTGTGTTACTTCTAAGACTATGCTCATTATCCTTAAAATACCAATCCTTATTGAAAATTCCTATTTAACATTTAGAATTTACCCAATCCCTAACGATGATCACGTTATGATTTTAACACCAGCTCAATTTTTTGCCAACAACAAATGGTTCGAAAGTTGTACCGGCCAAGCAGACTTTGTCATTTGTACGAAACCAGTCACTTCCAAATGTCTTATCCCTAATGTACAAAACTGCACTAAAGCACTAGTTACCGAAAACTTTGTACAAGAGACCGATAAAGTTATCCTGTTAGGAGTTGTTAGACCAATAAAAATTAAACAAAAAGAGGTCCAAGTAAGCAGCATTTTAATGTCAAATGAAACCGTACTTATAGAAGGAATTACATACGCCAAGAAAACAACAGATTCCAATTCCCGAAGTCATTCCAATTAAATTGATGCCAGATAAAGAATTAAAAATAGAAAAATTAAAAATTCCGGAAACACATGGCCAAATTCAACCCATTGTTCCCCTGCAAAACCTACCGGAGATTTCAACAGGACTTGGAGCCACAGCCATATTTCTAATAATTTCTGTTTTAGCAATATTATTGACAATTGTAATTAAGAAAAAGAAGAGAATTTCCAAATTGCTCTACGGACCCAAACTACAGCCATCCCAAATCTCGATATTAGAAGCCATATTCAAAGAGACTTCGAGGACGAAGTCAGATCCAAAGGAAGGAGGAGAAATATAGTCGCCGCCTCTGGAAAATGCAGAGACTGCAAAATAATATTATAAATTAGCGAGACACATGTTCCCGGTGTCCATTTATATTTCGAAAGTTATCTTTATTTTGTAGTTCAAAATTATTGTTAGTTTTAATTGTAAATAAATCTTTTTTAAAAGTGACTTAGAAGTGTTCCTAATATTTCTATATATATATATATAATATATATATATATATATATATATATATATATATATATATATGGGTCAGAAATATGGAAAGTTTGAAAGAATGATACATACAGACAGATTTATTGCTATCCCTAGAAATGAATACAATGATTAAATTAGACGAATTATGAATGTAGATGAGAAAAGGTAGGACCACCCAGTGTCCTACACTATTTGTGTAGTCTGGGTATCACACAATATAAAAAGTATAAATACATATACAGGTTACGGAAGGGAAGATATATTCAGTTCATAAATATGATTACCAATGAAAATGAAGAAATTCATTCTGAAAAAATTATAGATGACCTTAAGCACCAAACTATAAATACAGTTTTCAAAGCTAAAGCAAAAAATTGATTACATATCGTTCATAATAGTGTCTTAATTTTTTTATTTAATTATGTTTTAAATCAGATATATTATTATTAAATATTATAGAAAATTCAAAAAATATCCAAAAAGTTGCAACCAAAAAAAGTTATTTCCACGTTTTATAATAAAAATGAGATATGTTCATTTGGGAAGTATCTAAACACTTATTTAAATCAGTTGGAGACTCCTGGAGGTCCTGATTTAGTATATACTTAAGACAGATTTAGGAAGAAGGAATTTAGAAGAGTTGTTAAAGATGCATGCGTGAATGTAAAAGTATCTAGAGACCTATTGCTAATTTGACAAATAGTAAAAAAGTAATTTATATGGAAAGTACCAAGAAATTTATATAATGCTCTTAGAAGAACTTATATATGACTTAGGTATTTTAAACTATATTTAAAATCAACACAATAACAAATAATATATACGTCTAAATACTGTTTCATCAACATGTAGGTACTATCAACCCTTAATAATTAAGTACAATTTCCATTAGCCTGCGTTTCCATCCTCCTTACATTATTAACTTTGCTTGGTGGAAAACGTATAAAAACTATAACTACAATACTCAATCCATATTAACTATCGTTTGTACTTGGTGTGGACGAAGATTGGTTTTCTAACATATATGCTCATATTACAACGTTAAGGAGGAAGAAATTATTTTGGCCAATTAAGCGTTTAATAATTATACGAGTATAGTAAAATTAATGCACTTTCAGATTTTTATTTGTATACATTCCTTCTAGTTGCCAATTGGTTTTATTATAAATATGGAAGGTCAATGATATTTAGTTTCACCAATCCTTACTAAAAATTATTTATTGCTCTGAAATTGAGTTCTAATGGAATATTTTTATGTGAATCACAACCTATAAACACCTTTAAACTAAATCATAATCTGAAATATGACCTTAGTAATACAAAGGCGGTCTGACAAGTGCACGGCCTCGACCAAAGATCGTAACCTTAATCGTATGATCTTTTCCCTTATGTTAATACACAAAAAATATGTAAAATTACAAGTCATTCTAGACAGCAATTGTCTGTAGATAGTTGCTTCAAACAGATCGGTACGCTTGGTGATGAAAATGAAAAAATCGGGTATCGAACAGTGATACAATTTTTACCACAAGGTTAAATGGCTAGCTGAATTAAAAGGTGCCCATGAAAGTGTCCAAGGTGATCCATGTAAAGGACGTCCAAATTGAAACTGCACCAGAAATCGTCGACAGAGTGCATGATATGCTTTAGAACTTTTTCTTCTTCAAGTGCCATCTCCATTTCGTAACTTTCCAATGCCAGTGCTTTAAAGTATTGTTTCGACCTGCAACCATACCATTCTCCTAGTTTTTACAGCTAATGTTTCCTTTCTTTTATCGTCCTTAAATTTCCTATATAACAATCTATATTTAATGAATAGCTTCTTCTATAAGAAGATCCATCGAATATGGACTTGGAAGAGCCCGATGGTAAGACAAAAAATGAGATCGACTTCATCATCACTGACAAAAAACATATAGTCAAAGATGTTACAGTCTTAAATCAAATTTTCGGTTGAAAAATGAAATCTTCAGAATTCTTCTGTACGTCCACATCTCAAAGGAGCTAAGTCTCCTTAATGCCGCTCGTTTCAGCGTCCATGATTCAACTCAATAGTTTAGGACTATTTGAGTATTCTTACAGCTATTGTCAAAATTCTACTACAAAGAACGTTTTAGCAGGTTAAAAATTAAATTTTTGCAAGAAAAATTATATTTTTTTACATTTATAGTTCACTTGGCTAAACTTTTAATTAAAAATTAAGTAATAATAAAACGAACTAATTTTTTAAAACTGGACCTGATTTTTTTAGTGTGAATAAATCAGTTGATTAGGTGGTAGAGTGTAACGTTTGATCAAAATATAAAACACATTGAACATACCATTCAAAAGTTATAATATATAAAAATTTCAATCAAAATTGACAACTCATCCTGTTCATTATTATCTTTGTACAATTAGAGCAGACACTTTTTAATGGTCATTTGTTATTCCCCATAGGAGCCTCCATACGAGGTATGAGTATGTACAGTACCTCATGACTCACCCTGTATATATATATATATATATATATATATATATATATATATACAGGGTGATAGTTGGGATTCTGCCCAATATGCCTTATACAAATATGGCTAGTTTCTGAGATACAGAGTGTTTAAAGTTAAAATATGGATTTTAATTTTCGCAATAACTTTGTATGTTTTCACAATTTCTATTTGAAAATTGACAATTTCAGGTTTTTTGTTACAAGGTTTGCTAATTTAGACTCTAATTTAGCATTGCTAATAGAGGGCGCTAGTTACACTTGATTGTGTTTAGTAAATCAAAGAAATAACAAATTAAAGTAATTTATGAAAAAACCAAAAAACTTTGAAGCAAATGTTCAAAATGTCCACCATTTACTTCAATATAGGTACTTTATGATCCGATTTGGCAAAGATCTCTTAATAGAAAATAATCCTTGCCTATTATTTTAAAAGAGAATTAATTATATTTTTGTAAACTAAGGCCTTTAGTTGCGATCAAATGAAAAATACAAAGGATTGAAATCAGGACTTATTGGTGGTCAAGCAAACTTACTTCCACGACCAATACGTCGTTATAATGATGAACTTTACAGTGGTCCATTTAAATTCCGCTTCTCCTATAACATGAGGATTTTCAGAATCCCACGAATGATTATTTTTCAAATTAAATATTCCTCGTGTGTAAATATTGCTTTCTCAGTAAAAACAATCGTATCAAAAAAAAAGTTTTTTATTTTTGGTTTTTAATTTGTTATTGTTACACAGAGTTGGAGAAACTTTTTTTAATTCTAAAATAAAAATTGATTGGAATTTTAGAAGCAAATAACTCGATAACCGACCGAATTACATGAATCAAACAACAGTAACTTTTTTTGTAGATATATCGCTACTTCATATTTATCTATCATTTTACCCATAGTTTACCCGGCGAAAAAATTTGCTTTAATTTAGGAAACACAAACACAATCAAGTGTAACTAGTGCCCTCTATTGGTAGTGCTAAATTAGAGTCTAAATTAGCAATGCTCGTGCCAAAAACGTAAGATTGTCAATTTTCAAACAGAAATTGTAAAAATATAAAGGTATTGCTAAAATTAAAATAATATTTCAACTATAAACATGTAGAAATAGAAAAGATGTAAAAAGACCTGTATCTCGGAAACTAGTAATATTTGTATACGGCATGTTGGGCAGAATGAATTAAGAATGTCCAATCTCTCAGAGATTATAATATTCTTAATAAATCACCTTGTATACATATTTTGCGTATACTTGACACTTCTATCCTGTATAGTCTCTTTCTTTGAATGTCTGAGCTCATTATTGAGAATCCAGCACTGTTTTCGAATTTTTTAAGAATGAAGCCAGGCGATTTCGAAAGACTTGCTTATAAAATTGGGTCAGTTCAATGATATCAAAGCAAGATATCAAATTCAAAATTGGTCTAAATAACGACTTGCTGTAACTCCACAATATTCTGCCATTTTCTTAAAAGCATTATGTTTTTTTAATCTGTCTTTATAAATTTCACTTGTAACATCCCATAATTCATAACTCATAAGTTTACATTGATACAAATTAATTAATTGCTCCAAATTTAGCTATCAATTAGTCCTTTTTATCAACCTTCTTGTATCACGACACAAGTGTCAAAAGTAGAGCAGCATCCAACTTTTTGCAATAAGTGTCCGACAGTTTCAATTTCTTTTTCAATTTGCTGCTTTATACTGCTTCCCAAAAAAGCTAATGCAAAGGAGTGCAATGAACATCACACCAAAGCCTTAATGAGTCATGTCTTAAAATTGTTTTTAAAGGTAATTCGCAATAGAATAAACAAGAAATTAGAGTGTTTTTCGCATACATGTCTAGATCTAAATCATTAGGTGTATGCCTGTTTCATTGATTTTGAGAACGCATTAGACAAAGTGCAAAATAATAGGTTCAAAGAAATTTTGTTAAATAAAAATATAGACAGTAGAGATAAAAGGTATTTTGAGAACGACATCCGTGGAAATTGAAACGTCCATAAACTTATTTTGAACTTAAAATTGTGAATTATTCCCAATTAAAATAGTAATTACTACAAGATGCTACAAGAAAATAGCTTCAGAACGGTATTGGAATACTGTTAGATGAAATATATCGATATGAGAAAAAAAAACATGTTTATAAATAAACTTTATAAGCATAAATTGCCGATTTCACTAATAGGCCAAAAACTTTTCAGACTACCTATGTATTTTAATAGAATGTACCTTGATCCAACCTTTTTTAAAGAATTTTATTTTTTTTAGAATACTGTAGTTTATCGCTGTGAAAATGCATCAATTTTTACAAATAAATAAAATAAAAAATATACTTTTAGATTACGAGCGGTAGGTCGTAAAGGATCTGCATATTTTGCGGGTTCGACAATGTTAAAGACCTCAAGCTCTTCTACTATTTCTCCTTATTGTCCTTAATAAGCCAGGTGTGGCTTATTATGCTACTACATCTCGCCACTTAACTCGCTGACATTAAAGTTTAAACAGTAATTACGAAAATGCGTTAGAAAGTTTCAGATTATTAAAGTGTATTTTAGAATTATTAGTTTATATTGCGTCGTTAGCTACTTAGAGCTTTATGACATACTTTACGAGTCTGTCTTTACGACTAGTACATGACCATTTATCATAAAAAGGGGTGTTATCCATTTTAATTAGTGAATTAATAAAAATAAATCAAATTTATGAAGAATAGTTTCTTGAAATAGTTTTCATTGTTATCTAAACAGCCACTCTTCCTCTTTTAGATTTTATAGCGTATTTTTACGGCAGTATCTGTTAAATTTATTAAAAACTGCTAATAGCTATAGATGCTATAGATAAATAATTAGTTTTACAAATTCTGAAAAATGGCATAAAATGTATGTACCAGACCACTGGCCTTGCATTAAAAAGCTAAGTGGTCACTGACGTTTTATTGTTAATAATGAACAATGATATACAGATTGAACGAGTTAAATTCGGAACATACGAAATATATGTGTTTCGGCTCAACTCCGCTCTAGGTGGCTGGCCAACAAAAGGTTGTCAAATAATTATATTATAAAAATCCAATATTTCAACGGGCTGCTGGATTCTGAACCTATCGCTTCCTAAAGCCGGCCAGTCACGGTACAGCGGTGTCGTTCAACATAATCGAACAGAGGCGTTGTTCAATTTGTTGGTATATCTGGTGCGCTCACACACCATACTGCGCCGCAGTATTTGTTCGGTTCTCGACCATGTCAAATCAAACAATCATTTTAGCGTCTCTTACTTTGTGTATAACTAAGCGTAAAAAGAAACCTAAAATAAAACGTAGATTCTGGTGCAAAGAATCCAAGATTTTGGTGCAAAATAAATCTCGTTTGCCCCTGCACCCGATTTACTGGATTACAATGCTAATTTTAATTCTCTTTTATAGAATGTTCTAAAATTGTTAATTTTTTTTCTTACATACTCTTCATTCGCATCTTTGTTTACTTCTTGGAACTTTAAAACTAGAATGTCCATTGTCTGTTTTCGGGCGTTTCTATCGTGATACGTTTTACCTTTTATTCGCTATAAGCATTCTTGTTTTTTATATAATTCAAAAAACTCTCTTAAAAAATTCTCGCTAAATCAAGCCATGTTGATTTTCTATAATATGATCAAAGCAAGTGTGTAGTTAAAAACGAAGTTGAACAACGCCGCTGTATCGTGAGTGGTTGCCTTTAGGCAAGCCCCTCTTTCGTTAATCGGAGATGGAGATTTTGAGCGGTGTTGCCAGTATCATTCCTCTAGATGTTTCTCAAATAAGCTGTTAACCATAAAATATTTACAGGAAAGAAAGGAAATAACTACAAATCATTAAGTTTATTTTTGTTATTAGTCTCTTGTAGTAGATTGGTAAATACAATGAAAAATATAGGCAAATATCCGATTTATTTAAAGATACGAAGAAGATATAACTCTCAAAAAGATCCGCAAATCGGATTATTACACGGCGATTGGCAACATTGACTTTGGGTTCTTGGGGACTTTGGTTGACGTTCTAAAAGGAGACGGATAGTTGAACTATATTTTATACAATGTGTATCACCGGATATGGATTTATTTTTGTCCAAGTTTTATATTGGTCCACTATTTCAAATGCAGTTCAAACAGACATATATTAAATTGTATGATCCGTTTTAAATTAAGTTGAACCGTAGTGGTACGAAATTAGTTCATTTTAAGTATGAATATATTCGAACTGCAACTCGAAATGTCTTCGTACCATTGTAATACGCTCTGCAATCATGTGTACATTATCTGACTGCTTCCGCATATGTTTCAGTTCTTGCAGTACTTTCTGTGCAAATGCATACTGTACTGATACACAGTGCCACTGAAAAGTTCTTTACGTGCGGTGGTCCCTCCTGTGGCTTCTGTAGAGATTTTCATTATTTTGAGAGCTTCTTGGCATCATCCTCCTCAGTCCTAATCCCTTTTGGGATTTGGTGACACCATTAGGCCTTTATAGTTTTTTCACGATTTCCCTCCATCCTTCCAATGTGTATCACCGGATATGGATTTATTTTTGTCCAAGTTTTATATTGGTCCACTATTTCAAATGCAGTTCAAACAGACATATATTAAATTGTATGATCCGTTTTAAATTCGTTCAATCTGTATATGTGGCAAACTTAATTCAACCTATTCTAGCCAATAAAAGCATTGGAAATAATAAAATTACTTTACTATTACTTTATTACTTTTTATTTTCGACATCACATTAAAAAGTAATGATCTCGTTAAATTTATACAACTTGAAATGCAGTTGGATTAGACTTTAAAACATCTTAACTGGAGCTACCAGATATACTGAAATGATTAATTATCTTCTATAGAAGGTCGCAGCATCATCATCATGATTCAGATCTGACAGTTCACTACTGAACATTAGCCTCCCCATCTGCTCTCCATCTAGTTTTTGTTAACTTTGTTAAAATCGCCCCTGTCCTCTTAGGTTATATACATTCACTAATTTTATTTTTTTTCCGTTGATGATTTGGTTAGTCACTAAATTTTTCATATTTATATATATTATATTTAAACCAACGTTTTCTGTTACCTCAATGAGTTTATGAACATCTCTCTTGTCATCCGTAGATCTTCAGTCATTATTAATATATCATCAGCTAAACGTAAGTTGTTTAAATTTTCTCCGCCTATCTTAATTCCCTTTCTTTTCCAGTCTGAGTTTTTCAACGCATGTTACAGTATCATACTGAATAGTTTTGGTGATTAGACCTCAATCTCCCATTTCGATGTTTATATTCTTGATGTTTGTATTTAATTTTATAATCTAATCTACAATCTTTTAACGACTTTGGTATTTTATGTTCAGCTTTTTGATTGGCAAGACGGGGGACGTTGGGGGTAGACCCAAACCTTGCCTGTCGAGGTGCCGGAGATATCAGGTGGATCGGGGTGTATATGATGAGAGTATTAGATGGGAGGTACTTGGGGCTCGACGTGTTACACCTTCGGTGGAAGTCCTCGAGCAGGTTATGAAAGCCGCGATGCATATGAGTAAAATTGGGACTGAGCGTAAGGGTAGAATACCTTACTGGTGGTGTGTCGAGATAGAGCAACTGAGAAGAGAGTGCATGGTCCTTCGCCGGCACTTGACAAGAGCGAGCATATTTTGGAGCGCGGAAGAGGTGGAACGTGTGAATACGATTTACCGTAAGAAAAAAAAGGAGTTGAATAGGAGGATCCGAGCTGAGAAGAGGCACTGGAGGGGACTGTGTGACAAGCTGGACGAGGATATCTGGGTTGAAGGGTATAAGATCGCAATCAAGTATTTCGATGCCTGTTCTCTGTATGACAGGCCGTTGGACCAGAAGCTAAAGATAGTCACCGAACTGTTTCCACAAGGACGGATGGTGTGCGGAGAGACGTCGAGGCTGAGCGTGAGATTCCCTATACTTTGGAATGAACTGGCTGTGGCGGTGAGTTCCCGTAAGTCTGAGCCGTTTGGAGCCCACGTGGCTGTTGAAGCACATGTCTCTTCTTGCTGTGCAGTCGTTTCCGGATACCTGGAACATCTCGAGGCTCGTGCTTCTACCTAAACTCAAGGCAGGAAAATATCGTCCTATTTGCCTCCTTCCTTGTATCGAAAAGATGAATGAGAGAATGCTACGTGCACGTATCGAGGAGGTGATTGTAATGTCTGGAGGCCTGTCTCCGAGACAATATGGTTTCTGTCAGGGTAAAAGTACAGAGGATGCGGTGACTGATGTGCTTCGAGCTGATTCTCTTTGACGTCTGAAATTATTTTAATACATTGCACTGGGGTCAAGTAATGACCTCTTTAGAAGCAAGGAACTGTCCTGAGTATCTGAGGAATGTGGTCGCTGATTATCGTTCCGAGAGGAAAATTCTATTGGAAAATGGTGTGAAATGTGGATGTAACGGCTGGGGTTCCGCAGGGCTCCGTCGCTGTGGAACCTGATATATGTCGGGGTATTAAACTGCAAATAATCCGTCTCTGTGATAAGACCGCGATAAGATTCCGTCACGGAGGATAAGACGGAGGCTGTAGTACTCAGAGGCTACAGAAAAAGAGATAAAGTTGAAGTTGAAGGCGCGGGAGTGAAAGTGACGCCCAAAAAGTACGTCAAGTATCTGGGAGTTATTCTCCACCAGGGTGGGAGTTGGGGAGAATATGTGAGGGGATGACCCGCAGAGTTATTGAGAGAATGGCTGCGCTGGGGAGGATATTGCCTAATATCAGTGGATCTAAATCCGAAAGGAGAAGGGAGCTTTAGGGTGTTGTGCAGTCTGTCGTCCTCTACGCGGCCCCAGTCTGGAGTAAGGCGGTAGAAATACCAACTTATAAGAGGATCAAGACACGCGAGGACAGAACTAGTCTGCTGCGGGTAGGATGTGCCTACAGGACTGTGTCAGCGGCCGCTCTGTGGGGTGATCACTGGCTGTGTTCCTTTACATGTGCTGGCAGGTAAAAGGGCAAGGATTCATAGTCGAAGGGGGCGGAACATTGGAGAGCGAGAGATGAATTTGATAAGACTGGTCGAGAGATTCGTTTCAATGGGTCAGTAGCAGCAAAAGTGGGAGGCAACACATGATGAGGCGGAGTGGACGAAGTCACTAATCCCGAACCTTCGAAGCTGGGTGGACTGTGGCCATAGGTAGCTCAATTATTATCTGACGCGAATGCTCACAGGCCATGGCTGCTTTCGCAGCTACCTTTTCAGATTTGGGGATTCGACCTGAGGGTCACTGCCAAGTCTCATTGCACGCAATCTATTATCTATCTATTATTCTTCCTTTAGTCATATCCTTATCCACCCCAATGACGCTTCCGATTCTGAGCAACGATACCATTTTAATGTTCTTGTTACGATCGACTTATTAGCACCTAATCTTCTTCTATTTGACCACCTTAGGCTGATTTTTGTTATAGGTTTATGGTTCGAGCCACACTCCAACCAAAAATTTTTCGAACGCAGTTGTACAAATACAAGCGAATTGGAATTACAAGTAAATTGAGTCGGCTATTTCTTCTTCCGTTTATCTCCGTTAATACGGTGTTATTTGTTGTATGAAATCTTCAACTTTTGGTAGATAGTGTCAACCACTGTAAAATTATACCTGCATTATTCATGTACCTCCTCCCCATTTCTTATATTTATTTATCTCTTAAAAGCCATCTACTTAATTATCCCTCTAAGTGTCCTGTCCCCTGCAAACGTTGGGGTCTATTGTCTTCTCCTACCTGGCCTTCGACTGTCGTGTTTCAATTTTGTGGCCTAGATATTCAAGTTTTCTTTGTTTAATTGTGCTCACGATTTTTTTCCAATTCTGTGGGTTACCTCTACGTTGATGACATCCTCGGTCCAGAATGTGAAAGACGTAATCTAATAATTTTATTCCTCACCATACATTGTCCTTCTGTGTTGTTTCTTTATCGCTTACTGATAACTCTATAAGTGTTACGGACTCCATTCCATAAGTCATAACTGGTAGAATACAACTGTTGAATACCCTTTTTTCTTTTAATTTATTGGCATCTTTTTGTTTTCGAGTTTTCCTACCGCTACACTAGTCATTCAGATTCTTCTAGTGATCTCTGCCATTTGATTATGGTTGCCCAGTTTGATCGTGTGACCTAGGTATTTATAATCTTCGAAACTTTCAATCCCACTTCAAGTCTATTATGACATGTTGATCATCACTTTTGTTTTATTTACATTCATTTTTAAACCAATTTTCCCAACCATTTTAAACCAATTTTTCTCGTTTAAAAACCTTTAGAATATAAAGTATAAAAATGCCACTTTAATAATCTGTCAACTTTTAACATATTTGTTTAAATAACAAACTTTCAAATAATCAAAGTGTGTTTACTACTATGCTCAAGAGCGGCTAGAACATCTTGTTTCTGCCTAACGTACAACCTTCCCTGCCTCCAAGGGTTTTGAAGATGTAAAGGTTTGAAATCATCCCTAAGGCAACGCTCCCTCGCACCTATCACTGCTACCAGGCAAAAATTGTTTAGCTTGTCGACGTCATACACTGGACCATCTTTGCCCTTGAGAATGACGGCCATGTTGAGCTGTTTTACAACTAGATCGACCACTTCCCGTGCAGTGGTTTGTGGTGTTACATGTAGTTTTAGACTAGTTCCTGCAAATTTATAATAAACCATGATATTTAATTTTGATAATTTCAAAAACTATTAACCTGCCTACATAAAAAAGGCAGCCTAATATCCGAAGAATAAAAATAATATAACACAAAACCAAACATTTATAGTATGTAAAAATAATTATTTATAACCATGCAAGTAAAAGAAAAGGGTGGAACTTGTAGAAACAATACAAGAAACAAGAGAAAAGTATACGATTGGCAACACGGTGTTGTCTCTAATAATATTGAAGATAATTTAAAAAAAAACCTGGAAATATAACCAGACGAAAACACATAGGATTTAGATGATATAGACCGACATCTCAAATGGAACAGCTAATTTACAGTAAAAAACAAATAAAAAGTCATAGATCATAAAATACCTGCATGATTTGCTTTGTAGACTTGAGATAAGGTTCACCTTGGAAATATAGATGATTGTTCCATGCAGAACAGGATTTAGTTGTTACTTACAACCTCAACATGACTACCACGCCAATAATGCCTTAATTTTCCTCATGAATATTTCTTTATTTAAGAGAGTGCAAATTTATTATTCGGTTAAAGTACCCCGACACTTATGTATAAGTGGATCAAAAGTTTTCATTGCCCCAACACTCAAAACTGAATTGTTTCTAAGTTACAGACCTTCAAAGTTTCGGTTTTTAGTTGATTTTTTAAAATTATGAATTTCGAAGCGTAGCGTTCCACACAGTCAATTTACGGCATCTGAATCTCATGAAACACGGAAGTAGGAATGACATTTTTAAACGCGCCTTTGTCAAGAAATAAGGGGGATACCCCACTGATCCATGGGGAAGTCTCACTAATAACGAGGACAGTGCTACAGAGATATCCCACTTTCCTACATCGACGTCTACCTAATTTTGTAGAGGACTACAAAATTCTGTAGAGACTTCTAGGCGCAGATGCTTTCAAAATAATGCCAATCTCCACAAAAGTCACAGGAGGGACGGATGCCTGCGCAGAACTTTTCAGTGGCTTGCGCCAAAATGTATCAGTACTGTGTTCACTTCCATAAAAAGTACTGGAAGAACTGGTACATAAAATATGCGAAACATACATATCCTCAGTCAGAGGATGTACACACTGGTAGTAGAGATCATTAAAACATATAGCTGCACAGAGCGAACTAAAGATTTCGGAGAGGTGTACACATGCGCAGTAAGTATCAATGAAACGTACACAGGCGCAAATGATACTATAGGGACTGGCACATATGTAAAAGATTTGAGCGAGTTGTACGCAACCGCAGTTGATATCAATGAATCTTTCTCAGCAGTCTCGGTGCAGACAGAACTGCAGAGGCATGTGTACACCCCATGAAGAATTTTGCGAGGTATACGTTTAACGGATACGTAAGGCACGTTTTACATCCCGCTAAAACATTCTACGCATGTATCGGTCGGCCCCTAAAGTAATGAGTACGCAGATTTATATTTTACAGATACCTGTTGCTTAAATGTTCACCCCTCTGAAACATATTGCGCATGTGTTAGACCCAACACCACCAAAAAATCAACTATTTCTGAGTTACAGAGCTGTAAAGTGACTGTTCAGTGTTAGAAGTAGTTTAGACTTCTGAATTGGAATGATCTCATGATAACTTGTGTATTTGAGAAGTATTATGTTCTGTTCTTGTTTTGTATGACATCAGAAAATTGGGGGTTATTTACAAGAGCACCTCTTTCTTACTAATTCTTTAATAAAATAAAACGATATACGTATAACTCGACTTCTTTAAACTAAATGTAGGCCTTTAACGTCAAGAAAATCGGGTGTTATCTACAGCTTTTTCACTAGTTAATAATTGAACCTATTAGGTGTGCTCTAACTATTATGCTTATCTACACAGAGGGGAAAGTTGAACCGTAGTGGTACGAAATTAGTTCATTTTAAGTATGAATATATTCGAACTGCAACTCGAAATGTCTTCGTACCATTGTAATGCGCTCTGCAATCATGTGTACATCATCTGATTGCTTCCGCATATGTTTCAGTTCTTGCAGTACTTTCTGTGCAAATGCATACTGTACTGATACACAGTGCCACTGAAAAGTTCTTTACGTGCGGTGGTCCCTCCTGTGGCTTTTGTAGAGATTTTCATTATTTTGAGAGCTTCTTGGCATCATCCTCCTCAGTCCTACTCCCATTTGGGATTTGGTGACACCATTAGGCCTTTATAGTTTTTTCACGATTTCCCTCCATCCTTCTCTGTCCTGGGCTAGTTGTTCAGCTTCATGTAACCCTTGGTTAATCAATATTTTTGGTTGATCTATCCAACGGCTTGGATAGATCAATAAAAATGTAGTTAGGGAAATTGATTTACAGCAAAATTTCTTAACTTTTTTAACGAATCTCTTTTTTTTTCCAATCAGACTAGGCAATATGTATCGAATTGTCTGGTTCTTTTGTAATAAGAACAAATATTTCTATTAAAATTGGTGCTCAGAAGGATTCACAAGTAATATTTTTTTGAGTGTGTAGATTTCTCGACTTGTTGAGTTTTTAAGTAGAAGTACCATATGACGAACCCATATTTTAGTAATATCGTAACAGTATGGTATGATATGCTAATTATAACTGCCAAAAAAAATCTAAAACCTGTTTAGAAAATGTTAAAAATTGAAGTTTAAGAAGATATATGTAGCAACAATGCCGATAAAGAAGGGTAAGAAATATTTCAAATACATACCAGAAGCCAAACCAGTTTCATAGGCCGCATACACTTGCAGAATTCCATTCTCATTCTTAGAATCACTTTGACATAACCCTGTATCCTTTGTACCATCCTCTACATCTACATAAGCGTTAAAATTGGTCAGACTTTTCGATAAACTGGAATTAAGATCTGGGTGTAATAAAGTTCTGTTTGGAGATTTTACTTTTTCGATTTTTAGGCTTTGTTTGACGTTTATCATACTTTTGGAAGTCACCATTTTGGATTTTCGTCTTTTGTTAAACGATCCCATAAAGGGCTGTAGGCTACAGTCACTATCAGAGCTTACGCTCTGTATACTATTTGAGGTATCTGTTACGTTTATGGTGTTTATACTGGCTAGACTGTTGGATTGTTTTACGGATAGAAGGGGTACTTCTATATTGGACGACATGTTACATATGGTATTTGCTCTTTCTCGTTGTTGACTAGGGGTGGCTAACCGGCACAGCATGTTTTCGCTTTTGGCCGGTGTAATGCTGTCTTTTCTTACCGGTTCTTTTATACTATTATTACTATAATTATTGGTGTATTCGTTAATGTTGAGGTTCTGTTCACTTTTACTGAACTCTGTTATAAGGTTCGTTGAAGACATTGCATGACCAGGACCTGGCCAAGATCCTCGACCTAGTGTATGCTTTAACAATTTCTCTTCTGGAGGGATTTGTAGTAGACCCGGTGTTCCGAAATCGGTAGTTTCTGTTTGCATAAGACATCTACGATACAAAAAGGAATATTATAAGTGCTATATTAGTTCTTTAACTGAAATTTACCTTATAGATATACCCAGTGAAACTCGATCTCTAGCAAATGTAATAACGTTCATTAACCACCTGACACTGTTCCATATATTGTTCATCTTATCTTGCAACTCCTGAAGTTTTAAAAGCTTCGCTTTGGCGCTTGCAATTTCGGTGTTGGAAAAAGCTTCTCTATGCAGGTGATCGGCCGATGCTATATCAAGTTCCAAACTGCAGCTTAGCTTCGCGTACTTCTTGGTGATGTTCGGTTTGTAGGTGTTCAAATGTATCATTTCAAATACCTTAAAAATAGACATGGTAAAGCAGTTAGCAACGTGTTTGTCACATATCAACGAATATAGACGCTTATAGAATGCTAAACCCCAGAGGTTGATCCGCACCACCAAAACACAAACTACACATTCAAAAAATTTGAAAAAATTTTAGGTGTATGTGATTACTAGAAGTATTTTGACAAATTTTGAGATGTTTTCGTTTTCGAAAAAACTCAAAAAAAAACTACTTTTTCCAAGCGGCAAAACCAAACATACAATTTTGTTAAGTTTCTTACAGTATAAAGATATAATCCTAAGAAATACTTAAGAATTTTAAAAATTTTTTTGAATGTACAGTTTTGCCACAATAGGAAAAAATAATATGTTCCGACTTATAATAAAGCTACCGGTAAGAAACCGGACAAAATTTTAATATAGCATTTTTCATATAAAAATGCTTGCACGTCACTATTTATATAAAGTGACGTCACTTACGTTTAAAATTTCCAAAACGTCAACCTTAGAGTTCAAATATAGATGAAAATCCACTAGGAAACTAAGTTCCTGTAGCTGGCGGTATACCATGTATCAAATTTTTTTTATTTCAAATCCTTTATATAAGGTATATAATAAAATACCCAAACGGTATAATTAATCTCCGCCGTTGCCTGGTCCCAAGTCCAGGATGAGAAAGGAGGAGGATTAAGCAAGGGACTAACTATTCCTTTTTCTTGTAAATATAGTTAGTAAACGAAGCACAATGCCTCGGATAAGGACGAATCTTTTAAGACGACACAAGTGATGACAAATGACAATGAATATAGGAACCTGGAAAGTATTAAGCCTATATCGGCCTGGAGCCCTATAGGTGGTCACGGAACTTGAATCCAGAAACATGACATAACTGCTTTATAAGAGATTAGATGGACTGGAGAATGTACACTAAAAACTAATAAATCAGTAGTATTTTTCAGCGGAAGCGAACGGGAACATCAATTCGGCACTGGTTTTATAGTCAAGGAAAGTCTTGTGGGGTCAGTTTTAACTTTCAAACCCGTTAATGCAAGACTCTGTTATATCAGATTCAAAGGACAACTACATAACTATTCCCTAGTTGATGCTTATGCACCAACAGAGGAAAATGAAGAGCATGTAAAAGATAACTTCTACTAGAAACTAGAGGAACTGATAAATAATCTACCCAAACAGGACATGCATATTATCTTAGGAGATTTCAATGCAAAGATTGGGAAGGAAGCAGCGTACAAACCAACAATACGTAACCATAGTCTTCACGATGTCAGCAACGATAATGGAACAAGGTTAATAGACTTTGCAGCGTCCCACAACCTACTAATAAAATCGAACACAAGAAAATACACAAACAAACATGGGTCTCCAACGACGGCGTCACAAGAAATCAGATCGATCATGTTCTAGTAGATGCCAGGAGGGGTAGTATCTGTCTAGACGTAAGAAGCCTAAGAGGAGCTGATGGAGACACGGATCATTTTCTGGTAAAAGCGAAGATAAGGACAAGAATAGCGTACAAAAAAACACAAAAGAATACACCAACACAATTATGGAAAACCGAAGTTCTACGTAATAAGGAGACAGAACAGAAATTTCAAAAGGCTATAAAAATCGCTCTAACACAGACAGAAGACTATAACAACATAGACTCAGCTTGGAAAAATATCAAATTAGCTCTGACAAGCGTATCGGATGAAATATTAGGACACAAAAAGAAAACAACAAAAAAATAGTTCGATGATGATTGCCTGAACTCCATAACAGCAAGAAATATGGCTAGAAGGAACATGCTACAAAACCCCTCGCACAACAACAATGAAATGTATAGACAAAGAAGAACAGAGACAAGAAAACTAATGAAAAGGAAGAAGAGAGAGTATCAGGAACAAACAATCAGAGATATAGAAGAAAAAACAAAGAACAAAAAAGCGAGACAGTTCTTCAAAGGAGTTTCAGATATCAAGACCGAGTACCAAGCAAGAACAGGAAACTTCCTTCAAAACGACAGTATCACAGCTTATCGCGGATGACAAGGAAATCCTTAAAATCTGGAAGTAATACTTCTATCAACTATTGAATGACCAATCTAGCAGAAATACATCAAACATAGAGGTACATACAGCTGAAATAGAAGACCAATACCCGACATACGAAGAAGTAATACAGGCAATTAAAAAACTTAAAAATAATAAGACACCAGGTAGCGATGGTATACCCGCAGAGTGCTTAAAACATGGAGGAGAAGCGTTGTACAGTTCTATATACAAGCTAATTCAAGACATTTGGCGAGAAGAAACAATACCAGATAAATGGAAAGAAGGGGTTATTGCACCAATACATAAAAAAGGAAACAAAAAGCAATGTATTACCTACAGGGGAATAACACTCCTAAACACCACCTACAAAATCCTCGCAAACATCCTGCTAGAAAGAACCAAAACATACACAGAAGAAATCGTTGGAGATTATCAATGCGGATTTAGACCGAACCGCTCTACTATTGACCAGATATTCACAATAAAACAGATAATGGATAATGCTGGGAGTTAGATCGTGAGCTTCATCAGATGTTCATAGATTTTAAACAAGCATCTGATAGAGTATTAATGGACATACTATGGACAGCGATGCAGGAACTTGGCTTTCCAAAAAAACTAGTCAGGTTGATACGGATGTATATGGAACGGTTACGATGTAAGGTGAGAGTTGGACAACAATACTCGGAGATATTTGAAATAAACAATGGACTAAAACAGGGAGATGGACTAAAACAGGGAGATGGACTAAAACAGGGAGATGCACTTTCACCACAACTCTTCAACTTAGCTCTGGAGCACATAATCAGAAGTGCAAGAATCAAAAAACCTAATACAGTATTTCATCGAGAAGGACCAAACTTACTACTGGCATTTGCAGACGATATCGATCTAATAGGAAACACACGATTAAGGATGAAGGAGACTTTCGTGAGGTTCGAGAAGGAAGCAGAGAAGATGGGGCTCCAAATCAACGAAAACAAGACGAAATATATGTATATGAGCCGCAATAACCAAAGCAGAGACAGAATCGGTCAGAACATCACCATCGATGATTTTAACTTTGAGCGCGTTAGAGAATTTAAGTATCTTGGAACAACAATAACTGAAGACAATAACGGATCACAAGAAATAAACAACAGGATTCAGGCCGACAACATATGTCTTTTTGCCCTCCAAAACCTTATAAAATCGAAACAATCATACGACCCGTTGTGATGTATGGAAGCGAAACGTGGACGATAACAAAGGCAAACGAGGAGAGAATATGTGTTTGGGAAAGACAAATCGTAAGGAAGATCTTTGATCTTGTGCTGGATGAAGCATCAGGACAATATAGGATAAGAACTAACAAAGAGCTCGGAGAACTTTACCCAGACGACAACATCAGAAAAGAAATAAAGTCCAGAAGATTCCAATGGGCAGGACAGCTCAGAAGACATTCTGACGAACGAACAGTAAGACTGGTGTGGGAGGAAGTTCCAACTGGAAGGAGACCACACGGCTGCCCTCGTCTCCGATGGCGAGATAATATAGCAGGAGACTAAGCACATTGGGCGTGGAGAATTGGATGGAGGTTGCTCAAGACAGAAAACAGTGGAGGCATGTTGTAGAGTCGGCTAAAACCCACGAAGGGTTGTAACGCCACGGAGAAAGTAAGTAAGTAAGATATAATTGATAACAACTGGTTCTCGAAGACACTGTCTCAGGACCTTATAACCTATGTAGGGTCATACGTAGCCATGTTGCCAATTTCAACGATAACTTGAACATCTTATTTGTAACAAGATATAATGTAACACAATTATAAATTAACAACATTTAACGGGTTTTGATATTTTAGTGGCTCATAGCATGTATACTTTGTTTACACTGATGATGGAATTAACATTCCGAAAACGTTCTGTAATGTAATTGTGATAGCTCGTTTGGGTATTTTATTATATACCTTTTATAAAGGATTTGAAATAAAATTTTTTAATCAGAAAAATAATCATCATTATATTGGGAATTTTATAATTATATTGATTAAATAACCAAAAACATTTGTTATTATTAATAATATAAATTTTATGAAATAACTCTTTAAGTCTAATACTACACAAAATGATAATTTTCATTAAATATATTAGACAATTGTACGTAATTGATACGGGAATACTTTCAAGTTGAGTTCTAGTTGAGTACAAGAAATAACATTATACAGAAGCTCTGCGGTACCACCTGGGGAGCATCGGCTTTCACTCTCCGCTCTACTGCTTTAGCCCTTGTTTTCTCGATCGCTGAATATTGTGCCCCAGTTTGGCTACACAGTCCACACGTAAAAAAGGTCGACACTCAGCTGCACAGCACTATGAGGATGATATCTGGTACAATTAAATCAACTCCCACCCAATGGCTTCCAGTATTAAGTCACATTCCACCTTCACATTTACGACGAGTTGACGCACTTACACGTGAATACAAAAAGATCATGAACAATATAAACCTGCCGATCCACCAAGATACCGAGGATGCACGAAATACCCGTCTACGTTCTAGAAAACCACCAATGAAAACGGCAAGAATGATACATGAGGAGTTCAACATCACGAATGCATGGTCCCAAGAATGGAATGCATGGCAAAATAACATGCCCTGTATTACACACAAGCCACCAGGTTTTGATCTTCCACGTAAAACATGGTCCACTCTAAACAGGATCCGAACCAGACATGGCAGATGTGCATACATGCTACATAAATGGGGAAAGAATCCGTCTCCTCAATGTGACTGTGGGAAGGACCAAACGATCGACCACATTATTGAAGAGTGTCCCTCAAGATCTTATAACTGTAGCCCTGAAGACTTCCTGTTTGCAACTTCAGAGTCAATTGATTATGTTAATACACTTGATGTTTGTTTGTAATTATTTAAAGTTTGTCATATACCTATATTACTAGTGTTTGTAATTTTGTTCTAAATGTGTTGTAATTGCCATACGATAAATAAAATAAATACGGGAATACTTCAAATTTTATTGACAGTTCAACGTGTGGCAAAATTTTTTAAGTGTTGCCGCTTTTTTAGAGTAAGAATTTTGTTTATGTTTTGATTTCTTACACAATTTGATCATAATATAATATATATTAATAAATTGTATTTATAAATACATATTAAATTTAGATTAATAGCTTTAAAAACTAATTATTGTTGTGTATTGTGATTGTGCTATGCTAAAATAAATAAATAGTCTGTAGAAAGCTGATAAGCTTTCATATAAGATAGATTATTTTGAACAAGAAATAATGGCAATACGTTTTTACTATTGAAGCCCTAAACTAGAGGTAATTTTAAAATTAAGAATATAATTTTGTATTAAAATGTTCTATTAAAATGTAGTGTGTTGCAGTAGTCTTACAACTAAGTGCATTTACTGTTAATATAATAGTTTGATATATAGTTGACATTTTAAACATTCCTCACTTACTAACTATTCTAATGTTTTGGCAACGCTGTGGGGTTCTCACGTCGTAAATCTTGAATGAATTGCAAGCATTTTTATATGAAAAATGCTATAACAACATATATAAAACTGTAAAAGTGTAAAATATTTGTAATAAACTGTTGAATATATTTTTCTAAACATATGAAAAATCTCGTTAAACAAGAGTGGTGTACAAAGGTGGCTCCATCTAAAATATTGGTAATATTTATCATCGATAGATAGCATTACTTTCGGCTTCGAAACGCTTCAAATGGAACGTCATACTAACAGGGTTGCCATATCAATTACGTTGTACAACACTTTGTCAGATTACAACAAAATTTAGTAAGAATGTTATCTGTTTGAATTATGAACTGGGCATGCTGAAACTGAGGCGCATGACAAAATATAGTTTTAGAAGCAGTTTACAAAAAGAATTTCGAATTGTTATAGATGTGTATTATTCTCTAAGAAGACCTATTCCCAAAAATTGTTTGATTTACGCCAGCGAGTTATTGAGTGGTATGTGTATGTGTGTACCCAGATTCATATTAAAACTAAAATTATATGTTAGATTATGAAAACAAAATAGTGCCTAATTCTAACAGTTACAAGTGGTATATTATTATAAACTATTTAAAACGAAAGTAAAAAGCTTACCTTAATTGGTAAACTAAGCAGATCACCTCTCTGTAACAGAAGCTCCCTCTGTCCCGGTACTGCGCACGACAACTCTGCAGACGGGCATATAACTATAAAACTAACTTCATCGTTTAATTCAATGATATTCGATTCGAATATTCTATGACTAATAATATCGTCACTGTTGACGTCCATGTAATTAAACAGACGTTTCGATGCACTCGTTACTAAATCTAGAAAATTCCTTTGAACTTCTGTGGTATTGTTTACCACTTCTGGACGATTCAATTGCTTAAGATATCCCCATTCTTCTCTAAAATAGAAATCATTTATTATTTAGAGCGTGTTGGTATTTAAGGTAAAATTATAGAGTTATTGCTCTCATGAATTAAAAAGCCAAATATATGGCGTTGAAGCACAAAATGGTCTAGAAAAATGTTGTAGGAAAAAGGTATTGCCCTTTTTATTTCGTTTATTTTTTTTATAATATACCTCATTTTCAGTTAATACTATTCTTTTTTAATTTACTTTCTTTCTTAACGTTGTCAGTTGGGAGACATAATTGTCTATTCCTATACTTCTGCTGACCCATATCACAATATCTTCCGAGAGCGGCCAGACTATTTATAAATTTAACAATATAACTACCTACTTCAAGCAAAAACTATTATCGCAATGGTTTTTTAATTTTTGGCCTTTGGAATGTCACTATCTGGTCTTCTATTACACTTAGTTCATCTTACGTAAATTCCGAAACATTAATCTTAGTCGCTACATAGTTCGTCACACGAAAGATCATTGTCCGAGCAATCAATCGGATCGTAGTGAGAATTCTCACCTAAGTTGATTATTATTTAATCAAAAACGACACCGAATTGTGGTTCTTTTGTCACAAAATTATAAATTATACTCAATCGACATAAGTTTATCACAAACTTTTTTCCATTCTTCTGCAGGAAATTTGTCAAAAAACTCATCGCATAATCCGGTAACGTCATTTAATTTAAATCTAATTATCCAACAAAATTTTTCAGTACAGCTCATCAGGTCAATTGGATTTAGATCCGCATGATACGGAGGCAGTCTTAATACCTCGTATCCAAAATTTCTAATCACGGAATCAATAGAATATTTAACAAATCTAGGCTTATGTAATTTAATTGGTTCGTAGAAATCTGTCCGAAGCATATCCTCGGTGTACGGTATATTTCGTTCTCTAAGCCACATTTGCATATCTGCTTTTCGAGATGCTTTGGAAGTTTATCCTCTCGTTTGTTGTGATACGGTGCATTATCCAACACAATAACGCTGTTAGAAGGTAAATTTAGCAACAGTTTTTCCGTAAGCCAAAGCCGTTTTTTGTAACTTAAACAAAAAAAGGAGATACTTACGCGGTAACCCGTGGGTTATCCCTTATCTTGCAATGAGGTAATATGTTTGGCGACTTGGAACTCACAATAACTTCGATGGTATCGACAGAACTCTGCATTTTGAGATATGCCAAATATAAACCTCTATTGAGTTTTAAACTAGAAACTTGGTGGTAATGGATTTGCTGTTTTATGCTGGCCATGAGCATTTCCGATAAATTGTGGTCGTCGCTTAATACTATTTTCTTGAAAACTTTGCTCATTGGCAACCACCTGAAATAAAAAAAAAACTATAAAAATAAATTCTTCTACTATGTATATGTATATTACTAACGAGAAAGGAAGGAACTCTCCATTTCTTAGATACATATATACACTAATAATAAACTGAAAAACCCAAAGTCTTCAAGCCTGCACAAAATTACAAAAAATGTTTTAAATTATTGTGAAAATATGCTCACTATCAACTAGGAAGACTAACACAAAAGGTTTCAGATTTGAAAGATCCTGAAATGCTGCGGTTTTTTGCTTTTCAGAAAATTATTGGAATATAACGTTTTAGTGTAATGTTACTTTTTAGAGTTACAACATGCATTGACGAGTTATACTTAAATTATGTAACTCACGAATTAAAAAGAATAAGATGTAATAAAGTAGACGTAGTGTTGTGTCAATCGTTCATTTTACAAGAACCGAATCAATCAGTGACCGTCTCTGAAAACGATCGAATCATTTTAATCATTCGTTCGTTTCAATACTTTTCATTACCGTTTAAAACAAATAATAAGTAACTGATTGATTGCGCTGAATCGACCGAAAACCAGTAGTATTGCTTACTGTATTTCATATATGTGTATTGCCCTTCATACGTTTATGTTAGTACGTTTATCTTAGCTTAGATTCTATAAGAAATATTCGAGAAGCTAGAATTTATTATGTTTTTGTTTTTAGGTTTTTAGTGTACCTAACAGAAATAATTATAAATTTATATGGAAATATGTGCTGCATCCTAATATAAATATTTATTGTCATTGTACAAATTTTAAGTTTGCGATTTTTTGATTTTAACTACCTAATAACTTTTAACAACACAAGCGAAAGCAATCGCTTGGGACCGATGGAATATTTTCCAACTTCAATAGTCGCGGTCTGTAGCTAAGTCGCTGCCTTGCACGCAATTCAATATGTAGTATTTTAAGTTCTCAATCATTCAAACGAACGAAATCATTCAGCCGTATGGCATATATCGATCCTCGTCACAAGTGAGGAACTACCGTTCAATACATCAATACGCTAATAATGAGCGTATTGCTGTATTGGCAGTGCGTTTTTTTGGTTCAATAGTTCGCGATTAGTTATCGCGATGGCCAAACAGTTGGTCCTTCTCCGCCTATCCACCTCGCAGGAAAGTTATTCTGAAGCACCGTCGTATAAAAAACAAATTCTTTGACGAATATTACGAGGAACATTTTGCAATAATAATGGTAATGATTATTCAGAAAATCTAGATATATAGCACCATTAACAAGGCCGTCAAAAAAATATGGGCCAATCATATAATCTCCAACAATACCACTCCAAACATTTAGAGACTACCTAGTTTGGCTATAACTGTTAATAAAGTGGGGTTTATTGATACATAGTAATTAATTTCGATTCACTGTTCCATTTTTATGAAATGTAGCTTCATCTTAAAAAAGCACATAATCGAAAAAAAAAAAAAAATCGGTCGCTATGCATTTACTGCTAAGATCATTGAAGAAGCTGTCTTAGATCTATCTACCGCAACCATCGTTCCTGCTTATTATTCCTCTAAATATTGGCAATCACGTTACCATACACAACTTTGTTAAAAAATGTTTTAAATAAATGCGTGGTTGCTATTCCCGGCTACTGTCTTATATTTTTAATCAATGATTTTCTTCGACACCTCTGGTGTTCTATTAGCTACTCTATATAAATCTCATCATCACAGTCATTAACATCTTAGTAGATGTGTTGTGGTTCATAATTGGGCTTCAGCAGCTCGGACAGTTTGATTGATAATATTTCTCCACTGGTCGCGGTCATCAGTTATATGTATTGCCTCAGTATACTGTTTATTAAGAAGCTTTTTAGTAATGTCCGCCCATCGCTGTGGAGATCTTCCGCGTTGGCGTTGAGTCTGAGGCCTTCCTTGGACCACCAACCGCTCCATTTTGTGATCACTTCGATGGATATGACCAAAGAACTTTAAAATTCTAGAGTAAACGGTACTGGAGAGACGCTGATCCGGTTTAATTTCATCCAGAACCGAGATATTTGTACGGTGAGCCGTCCATGGAATTCGAAGCAGGCGTCTCCATGTCCACATTTCAAAGGCGTCTATACGTCGTCGATCTGATTCTTTGACTGCCCATGTCTCGCATGCATAGTAAAATATGGAAAAGACCAGAGTTGAAACGAGTCTCTTTTTGTTTGTCATAGTAATGTGACGATCACGCCAGACCCCGTTTAGTTCACTCATTGCTGCTCTTGCTAGTTGAATGCGTCTTCTAATTTCGGATTCACAACTGCCTGTGTTGTTAACTAGAGCTCCAAGATATATCATAGATGAGACTACCTCACATCCCGCAATAGTTTGGGTTTCAGGAAACTGTTGTTGGCGATCAATAACCATGATTTTGGTTTTGTTGTAGTTAACCATGAGTCCAAATTTAGCACTTTCTACCTCGAGTTTTTTTAATAATTTAATAATTTCTTCTGGAGTAGAGGCTAGAAGTGTAGTGTCGTCTGCGAAACGCAAGTTAGATATCTTAACACCACCTAGGTTTACTCCTCCCTCCCAACCACCCAAAACTCTGCGCATTATGAACTCCGAATAGATGTTAAATAATAAGGGAGATAAAACGCATCCTTGGCGTACTCCCTTCTCCAAAGTGCATTTGTCAGACATATATCCGTCCATTCGAATATATGCCAGGTTATCTTGATACAGTTTGCTAATAAGGTGAGTCAAGTGTTTAGGTACACCCATTGTCGTCAATATGTTCCATAGTTTGTCCCATCTAACATTATCAAAGGCCTTTGTATAATCGACGAAACATATAAATATCGGGATCTGGTATTCTCTGGCTTTTTCTATGTTTCGTACATTAAGGATTTGTTCTCTACTACCTCTGCACTTTACAAATCCAGCCTGCTCAGGTGCTATTTGCCAACTTATGAAGTTTTCTAGACGCCGTTGCAGTATGTAGAGGATCACCTTACTGGCGTGTGATATTAGAGCTAATAGCCTGTAGTTGTTACAATTATTTGTTGAACCTTTCTTATGAAGAGGTATGATTATGGTCTTTCTCCAATCCTCAGGCCAGACGCCTGTGTGCCATATTTCATTGCACAATTGATGTAATATTTTCACTCCACATTCCGGAAGATGCTTCAAGACGTCTGCCGTAATGCGATCATATCCTGCTGCTTTGTTTAACTTAAGTCTTTTTAAAGCGAATTCCACCTCGGAAAAAGGTATGTCAGGTTCAGGCTCAAAACTAGTATGGTGTGTCTCTGATATAAATCTAGTAGAGATAAATGATGGTATACAAAAATAGAATGGAATGTCCCACGAAATCATGGCTCGAAAAGGGGAAAAGTACTTGAGAGAATAAGAATCCAACAACAGAGACCAAGAACAAATCAAGTAACAAAAAAGCCAAGCAGTATAGAAAACTTGCCCCAAACATAAGATATTTATGCCAGTGCCACCAAAACAACGAGACTTATGATAAAATAGCAAAATGTGCCAGACATAAAGCAACACAAACGGCATAAAGCAACACAAACACGAAATAGAAGCATTCCTAGTAACCAACAAAATTGACATACTGTTAGTCTCTCTAACACACCTTACCTCAAAAACCAGCTTCAGACTCCCAAATACAGATGAGGACAGATTAGCCAGAGCTGGGTCGGCAGTATTAATTCCAAATGGATATAAACACTACCTCCTTAATAAAGTAGAAAAAAATGACATGCAGGCAAACAGCGTATTAATAGAGGATTGGAATGGACCTATTACAATAACAGCGGTGTATTGCTTACCAAATTTCCAAACAAATTAAGAAATTTAGAAATAACGTCAACAGATCCCTAGCAAGAGGCTACTATAACGCTAAACACACAAGCTGGGGACTAACAGCTCCAAGAAGAGGAAAAAAACTGTATCAAGTCATTCAAGAACTATACCTAAATCTTCTGTCCACCTATACCCTATACAGCAACCTATAGATCCTAGATATATATATATATATATATATATATATATATATATATATATTATATATATATATATATATATATATATATATATATATATATATATATATATATATATATATATATATATATAAATATAAAATTAATATTTCTTGGGTTAGGTTCAATAAAGATATGTTACATGTGGAACTAGATTTTATTTTCCATTGCAATTAATCAACGTTTCGGCAGGAAACCCTTGCCTTTGTCAAGATTCTAAAATGTGTATATATATATATATATAAGGACAAACAGATATTGTAAAATATGTATATATATATATATATATATATATATATATATATATATATATATATATATATATATATATGACTTACCAAAACGTAAAACGTGACACAGACATTAACGAACTGACATATAAATGTTGATATCTGATATCTCATTGTTTACTGTCATTAGTATATAATTATTTTTATATGGGCGTATCGTTGATGTTTTTGAAAAAGGTAAGGTGGAGATATATTATGACTTAAGAGCTTTTTATGATGTTATATTGTTATTGTTTAAATCAGATTGAAATATATTTTATTTAGGTTTTGTGTATCTTTTTTGTCATTTATTGCGTTGGTGTTTCTTTTTATTTCTATTGATTCGTATATCTCCCTTTTCTTTTTGTTTTTTTCTGTTTTTAAAATTTTTATGTTTTCAAAGTCAAATTTATGCTTCTTCCCGCTTTCATGTTTTGTGAGCGCAGTGACGTTGTTCTTGTCGTATTTGTGAGAACGAATTCTGGATTGAAGCAGTTGACTGGTTTGACCGATATAGACACCTTCACAGTTTGTACATGGTATCTCGTAAACAACATGTGATTTTTTAAGTTTTGGAGTTTGTGTTTTTAGTTTATATATATATATATATATATATATATATATATATATATATATAGGCCTATAGATCCTCAGAAATACCCAGATTGCCTTGACTTCTTTGTAACCAAAGTATTCTCTGATACTCAAAACCACTGATACTCCACAATCCAGCTACCAACTGGAATCTGTTGAGAGAAATATTAGAAAATGAAGTAAACCTTAACATATCTATAAAAACAAACCAAGAATTGGAAAACCAAGTACAAACATTTACAGAATTAATACAGTATGCCTCATGGGAACCAACGCCAGAATTGGTCAGAACCCAAAACAGAAGTCACTGCTCTCCTAGTATAAGAGAAAATATTAAAGAAAAACGCCACCTAAGAAAGATCTGGTAAAACACAAGACACCCTGCAGATAAAAACGAGAGCTACCAAAACTATGTCAAAAACCTAACAACAGAGGATACAAATTACAGTTTATGGAAAGCATCAAGCTAAAAAATTAAAGTCCCCCAAAACACCATATCCCACCTAAAAGGAAATTTTCGCTTCAAACCTTAACACAGTTTTTAAACCATTCTTAACACGAGAAAATACATATGACGAAATCCTAGCTTTTCTTGATTCAAAGACGTCATCAGATGAATAAATACAACATATTACAACTGAAGTACAGTGCATTATAAAAACAGAGCTAGACCCTAAAAAACCTCTAGGACACGACTTAATCACTGTAGAAAATTATGAAAGAGCTATCGCGAAAAGGGATACTTACGTTAACCTACCATACAAACACCGTCATAAGACTTAAATATTTTCCAGTACAATGAAAGGTAGCGCAAATAATTGTTTCGTGTTTTTGCCGACCAATAAGTTTACTGCCTGTCATGTCGAAAATTATGGAAAAATTATTAGCTAAGAGACTAATAAAAATTATTGCAGAAAAAGAACTTCTAAACGACACACCAATTTGGATTTAGCGCCAAATATTCAACAATTGAACAGATCCATCGACCGGTAGAATTAATCCAAAACTCTTTTGAAAACAAGCAATATTACTCAACTGCATTCATGGATGTGAGTCAAGCTTTTGCCAAGGCGTGGCATCAGGGAGTACTATGTAAGCTAAAAAACAGTCTACACCAGAAGATGTGTGACATACTATACTCGTACCTAAAAGAAAGATATTTCCAGGTAAAATATGAAGACGAAATAACCGGTTTACATCTCATAAAGGCAGGCGTTCCTCAAGGTAGCGTTCTTGGTTCGATTCTTTACCTACTAGTTAACTCCCATTTGCGTACTGACAATAAAATACATCCAGCCACATTTTCGGACGATACCGAAATAGTGGCGGTACATTCAGATGCCGCTGTTACCGCAGAACATTTCCAAGAAAACTTGGTCCAAATATGGACCAAGAAGTGGAAGATAAAACTCAATGAATCTAAATCAAGCTACATAGTATTCACTAAATGCCATAGCGATTCACGTCAAATATTACTCAACAATGCTCCCCTTCTTACGGTAGATACTGTAAAATACTTAACCTTTGTATTGTCTGTGGGTACGCCTGGACTCAGTAGTAAAATTCAAATGTTTAAATATTTATTATACTGTAAATTTGAGATGTGATGTCTCATGATATCCTTAAGATAAGGTTTATATACAATTTAACGTATTTGCGTTTTGAAATATCAGTTTGGCGTTCTTTGAAATGAAAGAAACACCTCTGTTGTTTATGGGTCCACCTGTACCCAGAAGTGTTTCCAAATGTACGTGTTTACTTTGTTTATTTTTCTGAGAAAAGTGATTAGATTTTATGGGTTCTATTTTCGGAAGCGTTTGTCGAGTATCTTTAGTGGTTGTACCAGACTTGATCGCTTGAAGTTTAGAGTTGAGGGTGTGGTGTACAATCATTTGTGAAAAACAGAATAATAAGCGCTTGCTCAAAAATGAGTTCCAGGAGAGGACTCACAGAAGAGAAATTACGAAAAATCCTTGAAGAAGACTCAGAAAATGAAGATGAATCTACCAATTTAGAAACTGTCACTAGTGATGAAGGGTTAGTAGATGAAGAATTTTCTGAAGAAGATCATGTATCTACGGTTGATGATGACAAAGATGAAATTGAAAATTAGGAAAATGAAATAGAAGTTTCTGAACAAGAAGTTTACAATGCAGAGAATCTCTGAAGGAACTTTGGAGCAATTCTGATGGTAGGCCCATTTTTAGAGCTACTATGTTTCTGAAATGATTTTTGTAACATCAGCGGCTTTTTGCGATTTGATAATACAGAGGATATACCTATTCAATGGATGCCCGACAAGTTAGGTCTAATTAGAAGTTTTTTTGAAGCTTATATATGGACAAGACACTCACCTGGAAAACTTATACTGGAAAAAAAAAGAAAACATCTTTATAACACACATCAAAAATATTATTGGTTACTCAGAAGAAAGTTCCAGTTGTCGTTTCGAAACAAACTACAACTACAACTAGCGTACAATGCCATACTGAAGCCAATTTGGACGTACAGAATAGAGGTGGTGTGGGGATCTGCTTCAAAATCAAACCTAGCAATCATGGACCGATTTCAAAACAAGGTGTTACGAGCAAGAACTGATGCGCCTTGGTTGTAAGCAACAAAGACTTACTACAAAACCTACAAGTGCCAACTGTGAGTGAAGTGATAGTGTTAGGTAGTGATAAATATTTACAACAATTAGAGAACCACCCAAATATGTTAGCGTTAAATTTATTGGACAATAGTCAACAATCAAGAGGCCTGAAGCAAAAATTACCATTAGATTTACCATTCTTGAATTAAGAATCCATAGTTAAGTTGTAATATTCTTGTAGAGTAAATATTTATTGAAATATTTCTCTTGGCGCCAATGATATAAAGTCAATAAATGCGTTTATGGTTTCTCTTGGACTGATTGCACAGTAAACGAACAAAAAAAAAATGTATCAAGCCAGGTACCTGAAAAATCTGCATTACTAGTTTATTAATACTCACCTTGAATTCAGAAGAGAAACATTCCTAGGAGATTTAACATAATTAACCACGCTTAACACCATAGTACCACGCGAGTCTTTTAAAGGTTTGTGATATATCTGTCCTAAGTCTTGCAAACATAGCAAAGACTGCATCTGAATGGCAGCAGAGAGTATTTTCTTCCGAAAATGTATACGCGATGAGATATGTTTTTCCATTTCGAATCGCAACACCTTAGTTTCGTTCCATATACAGGCGACCTTCATCAGCCAGTAGAGATCGGTGTGAATGCAACTAGGGAATATTTCGTCTATTTCTATCACAGGTAGGAAATCTTCGTTGGTGAGGAGTATTCTGTCTTCGTGGTAGAGGATACAGGCCAAATATATGCCCCTAAAAATACGAGAGTTTGATTTGTTTATTTTTTTTTAATTAACAGAAACAGTGAATGACAAGTATATACTCTAATATATTCGCTTTAGTGCAGGCGATATTGACAAATTATTAAAAAAGAAAAGAAAAAATTAATTTTGAAACACTTAAATATTCTAAGCGAAAAAGATATAAAATATGTTAACGCAGTTTCATTCATTTATTACATAAAATATTTCAGATCCTTAAATTGACACAGAATATCTAAATACTATGAGTGAAAAGTGGCCCCGAAACTGTTTTCTTCTGGCATGTTTAGGTTAAATATTATTTTTTATGGCATTAAACTACAATTGATTGTAATGAGAATTGCATTTTACTTTATATTAACATATTGAATTGGAAAATCGTTTTCAAAAAAATTTAAATAAAGAAATTATTAGATTTAACCTCTAAATGTTTATGAGAACATTTACTGGTTAAATCTAATAATTTTTAATGTAAAAATTTTTGGAAACGAGTTCCGGATTGGACAAGTCAAAACATAATTCTCGGTACAATCAACTGTGGTTTAATCACATATACAATAATATTTAAATATCAGTACTCAAAAAAGCAATAGTTAGAATTGGAGAGTATATATCAAAAGTGATGATAATAAAAAGAAACGTGAAATAAGGATGTGTGTTATTTCTTCTCCTGTTAAATCTTTTTGAACAAAATTATGCCGCAGGATAAACTTTTTTCAACTAAATGTGACACTACGATAATTAATGAGGTTCAAATACGGATAAGAAAATGGCAGTTGCCCGGCATTGAAAGTAAATCTAAGACCGTCTTTCTGTTTTAGTTCTTTACTCGGTTTTGAGTATTAGAAACTAAATTCACTAACAATTTTTACCGTGATGAACGGCTTGTGGAATGAATATGATAGTGTTACGTAAAAATTGGTCATATTTACTAAAAAACCCGTAAACATGTTGTTTAATTATTATATGTTCAAGATTTGACCTGATGATAGAAATTCCAGGTAAAACCTACCTGACACGATGGGTTCCCCTCCGATATGAAAGCGGTCAACTACCAATCGATCTTTCTGGAAACAGGCCGCTAAAAAAAACAGTTCGAGACTATTCAGGCCAACTTCCGTCTGCTTCATGATAGATCCTATGGTGATGTCATTTTATATCAATAACACGATTTTTATTGTGGGGAATCCAGTTAGAAAAGAAAATCGCCAACGGGTAGTAAAATGTGACGGTCGTAATAATAAATTGTAAGATTAATTATTGTAAATAAACTTATAAATAAAGTAAATGAAGTTTGTGTTATAAATATAGAACCTTTTATAAATAATACAAACAATAAATTAGAATTAATAAAGACGTTATAATAGATTTCCTTATCGACTAATTTATCAATCTGTCTGCTTTGCACGTTGTAGAAAGCGTAATGGTAAAAATTTTAAAAAAGTAAGAAATCTTAATTGCTAATGTTGAATTAAAATTACTTAAAAACTTCATATAACATACCTGTGCAAATTTCTCTGAAACTTGCTAGCAGCTGAAAACAATTGTTTTATCGTAGTTTTGCGCTTCTGTATTTTCCGAAGAGGTCCATGAGATTCCAAAATTTCGTTTCCGGGCCTATACTGTCTCACTTCTTCCATTAATTGATCTAGCTGATCCAACTGAGCATTAAATCTATAAAAAATATTTATGTAATTGGCCGTTACTTAATGGAAAGTTATGTTCAATAATAACAGGTGATTCAGTGAAATGGCGAAAAATAGTGGAGCCGGAGGCTTGCGATATAAATGTTGTAAATCTAGAAACTGGAATGTTTAGTTACCATGAGGAAGTGGTTGGGTGAATAACGCACATTTGCTGTGAAAGCTTATTACAAAAAGGGTGAAAGCTTTGTGCGTGTACAACGCGAGTTTCGTTTACACTACCATTTACCATCCCACGCTCCAGTTCCGTCTAACAAGGCTATTCACAGAAAAGAAGTGCAGCGTCAGACCTGCCCGCACACCACAAAATATTGAAGCGGTGCGCATTACACGCGAGTCCTCGAATATCCCTACGACGACAAAGCTCAAATCTGGGATTATGCTTTACCACCACGAGTAGAATTTTGCATAAAGATCTCCAGTATCATCCATACAAAATCCAGATTGTGCAAGCCCTTAACGTTCGAGATTATCCCAACCAACTAGGATTTTGTGAACAAATGTTGGAGCGTATTAATGAAAATGACAACTTACTCTGGATGAGTGATGAAGCCCACTTTCATCTAAGTGAGTATATAAAGTTCATGTCACCCAATATTATCTTGATGTCATTTTTTGGGGCATTGTCGTATAATTCTTCTAATTGATCGTAGAACTCCTCTTTTATTGTTATGTCGTGTTCTTCTGTTGGACTATGGGCATTAATGATTGTGAGGTTAAAAAATTTTGTTTTTAGCCTCAATCTACATAATCTCTCATTTATTGCTTCGAAATCTAAGATATTGTTTTTGATGTTCTTATCTACTACGACAGCCACTCCAAATTCTTTCTTTCCATTTTCTTTGCCGCCATAGAACACATGAACGCCCAAATAGGCAAAGAAGAACAGTTCGCAGGAATAATCGGCAAACACTCACTCCATCAAAACACCAACGAGAACGGGGAATTCCTAATTAATTTTGCAAACAGGAAAAACATGATCATGAGCTCTACGTTCTTTGCTCATCGGGATGTACACAAAGCAACGTGGATCATGCCAGGTGGAGCGGTTACTAACCAAATTGACCATGTCTTAATAGACAAAAGAGCTGCCACCAACATCCTAGATGTAAAAAGTCGAAGAGGAGCATGCTGTGGATCTGATCACTTGCTGGTACAAGCAAAATATAGATGCAGGATCTCAAGAAACAGAGATAAGAAAGAACAGATAAAAGAGCAGTTAGACATTGATAAGCTAAGCCAACAAAACGTTAAACTGAGCTACGAGACAGAAATAACCCAGACACTTATAAACACAGATAACCTAGACATTGAAGAACATTGGAAACAAATGAAGACAAAAGTATTAAATGCAGCAACAAAGACCATCGGTAAAAAGGTAAAGAAGCAAAGGGCAGAATGGTTCAACGAAGAGTGTAGACGGGCCATACACGAACGAAATGAAGCTCACAAGAAATATATGGAAAGGCGAACCAGAGAAAGAAGAACATTTTTCGAGGAGCTACGACGCAGGGCGGATAAAATATGTCGAGGAGAAAAAAGAAAATGGGAAAATAATAAGATACAGAAAATGGAACAAAACCTCCAAAGCAACGATCTAAGGGAGGCATATAAATATCTTCGACAACTAAGAGAAGGATACAAACCCCGAACAAGTCTGTGCAGAAACCAAACAGATAAGATAATTAGTGAACCAACGCAAATAAAATCAGTTTGGAAAAGCCATTTCCAAGCTCTGCTAGGAGCACAAGGAAGCTCACGATCTTCGGATTTGCGGCACATCGAGGAAGGAGACGAAGAAATAAGCAGCCCGACTCTTAAAGAAGTCAAACAAGCAATACAGGCGCAAAGAAACAACAAAGCGCCGGGATTTGACGATGTCCCTTCCGAACTGTATAAATTAGGTGGCGAACATCTAACAACGCAGGTGCACGCGCTCATATCTAAGGTATGGAGGGAAGAAAAAATTCCTAGCGATTGGAAAAATGGGATTATCTGCCCAATCTACAAAAAAGGGGACAAACTTAAATGCGAAAATTACCGCGGCATAACCCTCCTATGTTCGGCATACAAAATTTTTACATCCATCCTGAATAGGCGACTTCAACCATTATGTGAAAATATTATCGGCGAATACCAGACCGGTTTTCGACAAGGCAGGTAGACAATAGATCAGCTTTTTACAGTAAAGCAAATCCTTAATAAAGCTTGGGAACACGATATTGATGTTCACAATATATTTGTCGACTTCAAACAGGCTTATGACTCCATAAATAGAAGCCGTTATATAACATCATGGAAAGCTTCAATATTCCCTCGAAATATATCCGACTAGTAAAAGCAACGATGGACTCCACAATAGCAACTGTACGCATACAGTACGAATTAACTGACAGCTTCGAAATAGTTCAAGGGCTGAAACAAGGTGATGGACTAGCTCCAACACTGTTCAATCTGGCCCTTGAATATGTCATCAGAAAGCTGAATGTCGGAAGAGCCAATCTCCTAACAAACAAATCTGTCCAGCTCGCCGCATATGCGGATGACATTAACCTCATGTCCCGCAGAGTGGATGATGCAGCAGAAACATATTCGCAGCTGAAAAAAACGGCCAAGGAGATTGGACTTGAAATAAATACACAGAAGACAAAAATACTAACACAGACGCGGACAACGCGAACAAGAAATCAAATCAAAGTAGAGGATGACATTGAAACAGTGAAGAGTTTTACTTATCTGGGAGTCGAAATGAATACGGAGGGAACAGAAGAGGCCGAAATTCAGAAGAGAATAATGAAGGGAAATAAAGCCTATTTTTCCCTGATTAACATATTCCGCTCCAAGACGGTACATCGAAAATCGAAACTTAAGGTCTATAAAACTATCATCAGACCGATAGTATGCTATGGATGCGAGACATGGGTTTTGACAGAAAGCACTAAACGAAGATTAGAGGTTTTCGAGAGAAAAATCCTAAGGAAGATCTTTGGACCCATCACTCAAAATGGGATGTGGAGATCTAGATATAACCATGAACTCTACCAACTGTTCAAAGAAGCACCTATTGCAGAGTTGGCTAGAGTACAAAGGCTTCGATGGGCTGGTCATGTGGTACGGATGGATGCCGACAGATTGCCGAGAAAGGCCTTGGATGGTAAAATGCAGGGCAGAAGACCAAAGGGAAGACCACGTAATAGATGGGAGAACGAAGTCACAGCAGATGCGCACAACTTATTGAATTTCAGGGCTTGGAGACGAGTGGCGCGGGATCGCCTTTGTTGGAGGCAGAAGTTACAGGAGGCCAAGGCTCAATTTGGGCTGTAGCGCCATTGGAAGAAGAAGAAGAAGAAGAAGAAGAAGAAGAAGAAGAGTATATAAAGTATATAAAAATACAAAATTTCCGCTATTGGTCCAACAATAATCCGCGACAATTACACGAGGGATCCCTATATTCAGAAAAGGTAACCGTGTTGTGTGCAATTTCTTCGTTAGGGATAATCGAAACATTTTTTTGAGGACGAGGATTACACGCAGTAACAGGAAACTCTGCCTTCTCAGTTATTATATTTCTAAATTTTATTTCCCACATTTTCCCCCGCTCTCAGGCTTTCTATTTCCTCATCCAATTGTGTCCTATACTCTCTCGCAACGATTTCAATGCGCAGATTATCAACATTAATTTTGTTTTGATTTATATGTTTATTTTCTTTAGGTTTGAAATTCTTCCTCTGATTTTTGCCTTTACAAGAAAATGGTCATTATCTATGTTTGGACCTCGGTAGCTTCTGACATCGATGAGGTCGGAAAATTACCCTGCATCTATTAGAACGACCAACAATATCTGTTATAAAAAGTTTAAGTCTCTCAAAAAGTATATATTTAATATGCAGATATTAACAGAGTAATACCTATATAGTTCTTGCAATCAAGTTGATCGCCATTTTTATAGAGCGACAGATTATTCCCTTCAGCCACTCGTCTTAAAAGAAAAAGATTAAACTAAATGTTCATTTGGAGAATGGATAGGCAGACGAGAAATCGTTGAGTGACTCGCACGGTCATGTGATCTGACACCCTGTGATTTCTTCCTGTGGGGTCTTCTCAATGACCGCGTTTTTGCAAGAGGACTACGCACCCTTCCTGACTTCCGAACTTCAATTGAAGAACAATTTGAAAATTTTGCGGACAGCTTGACGTGCTTCAATGGACCTGCCTCTCCGTTGCGAAACGCAATGCAGCAAATGTTCGCCCACCAAACTTGCGTGGCAGTGGCGAGTAGCAAGTAGCACGCATCTAGCATGTTATTTTTAAATGTAACCAATGAAAAAAATATATTAGAATGAATGACGTCACTATCATTTTGGTGAGCGCTGAATCATTCGTTTTTATAGGTTACATTATGCTAGACGTGTGCTACTTGCTACTGCCACGCCACTTTGGTGGGCGCACTCCCTAACAGTAACCCTTTTTCGAACCCCTTTTGTACTTTCTTGGAATAAATTCATTTTGACGCTGCATTTTTTTCTTAATGCCAATCTGTTGCCTGACTTATGCCGAACCTTGTACATACATTTCAGAACATATTTAATAAATTCCTGAGGCTTTATTATTTTTAAGTTTTTGGATAACATTTGACACGTCTCATCTTGTTGGTGCGTAGTTGCCGATGCAGGTTTAGTTGATTTTATAATGTTGTCGCCTTCTTCAGCATAATTTAAATGGAGAAGATCGCTGAAACGTTCTGTCCATCTATTAAGAACTGAGTTTACATTATGTAGAATTTTACCATTGATATCTCTACAACTTTTCAATTTTGGCTTAAATTCTTGTCTCCTACTCTTTCGGGATTTGTAGTATTTTTTCATTTTTATCAAATAAGCTTTGTATCTTATTTAACGTTTTCTGTTCAAATTCCCTCTATTTAAATCAATGGATACGCTTTTCCTTTCTTCTGAGGCGTCTATACTCTTCTTTTTTCTCCGAATGCAACCTGATTCAAGAGTTTTTTGATATACCGCGTTTTTTCTGTTTGTTGCCATATTGAACTCATTATCAAACCGCTGACTTTTTTCTGCCCTTCCTTTACCCAATGTTTCAACCGATTTCTGCAATACAACGTCTCGTATTTTTATCCATAACTGGTTAACATAATCTTCTATGTTTTCGGTCCTTATTTTATCTTCTATTTGCTCTCTATATACATTAGCTATATCGAGATCTTTTAGCTTTTGAATATTTATCTCTCCTTTTTCTGATCTCCTTGTTTTGATCAGATATTCTTTCTTTAAATCGCGCCTTAAGCAAATAGTGACCACTAACTAGATTTGCTCCTCTGAAAGATCTAACATCTAAAAGGATGGAACATAACTTAAAATATGTAGTTCTATTTTATTGTGATTGTAAAAAAATGTATACATTTTGAGCAAAAAATATTATAGTTCCCAAGCTTTTGAATTACTTACCTATTTACATTATTATCTAATGATACTCTTGGCTTTTCCAATTGACCTTGTTGAGCAGCATTGTAGAGAGCTAAAAGTACATAAATTTGTCAAGTAATTTTTTTACGAAAAATAAGTTTAGCATAAAACGATTTTTTATAAAACAATAAAACACTGAATGTTTTCAAAACACTAAGTGTTTTTTTGTTATATAAAATGAATTTCCATCATAATTGATAGATTCGAGCATTACTTGATGGAAATTCATTTTATGTAACAATAAAACACTGAAAACTTTGTTTTCAAAACTTCCACAATAATTTATTATATCATCTTATCACTACAGCGGTTTCGGCTTATTGCCTTACTCAAGTGATCACTTGAGAAATGCAATCAAAAGAAGAAGAAAAGAAGAAGAGAAAAAGCTTTCGACAAAGTACAACACCCAAGAATGGCAAGAATACTGCAGAACACAGAATTAGATGACGAAGACGTGAGAATCATTGCCAATCTATACCGATATCAGAAAGCCATAATACGAATAGATCAACAAAAATCGAAAGAAATACCTATAAATCGTGGAGTAAGACAAGGATGCGTGCTTTCCCCTTTACTTTTTAATACGTATTCAGAAGAATTCTTTAAAGAGGCATTAGAAGACGTAAATGAAGGCATATTTATTAACGGAGCGCTTCTGAATAATCTTAGATACGCAGATGACAGAATACTCCTTGCGGACAGAAGAGAAGGACTACAGATCTTGGTTGATCGCATTACCCAATACTGCGAAAGGTATGGAATGGCACTGAATACAAATAAAACAAAAATCATGGTGGTAAGCAAAAACAATATTGAGGAAGACAGTGTTTATGCTAAAGGAAAACTTTTAGGCAGGGTGCACAGATGTCAGTACTTAGGTTGCGAACTAAATAAAGAATGGGATAGAAGTACGGAAATATTTTCAATGGAAAACTCAACATTGAAATTAGAACTAGTGTATTGAGATGCTACGTGTTCTCTGTCCTGTTGTATATGGAATTGAGGCCTGAACAATTACAGAGGCGACATAGAAAAGACTCATTAACTTTGAAATCGTTATCGTATAATTTTATCGAAGAATATGGAAAATATCTTAGACACAACACATAACAAATGCGGAAACGCTACGAAGAATGAAAAAAGATAAAGAAAAATAAACTCAACACTATAAAGAAAAGAAAAATTAGCTACTTTGGTCACATACTACGAAACGAGAAATACGAATTGATGCGGCTGGTCATTCAAGGGAAGGTGAAAGGCAAAAGAGGACCGGGGAGAAGACGCACGTCCTGGTTGAAGAATCTGAGATGAAGAAGTGGGAAAACGACAATAGAACTTTTCAGAACGGCTGCAGATAGAGTCAAATGGGCAATGATGATCGCCAATGTCAAGTAGTTGATAATATAGTATCGTACTGTAAGCTTAGTATAAGTATACTTGCATAAATTTTACCGCCTGTTTTATTTATTAAACACGTTACAATACAATTAAAAATTTTGTATTGATCGTTGGCCGTGCATACGGGCAAGGGCCTAAATTAAAAAAAAATGGTACACCACTCAGATATTTCAAATTAAAAATCATTTTTGAATTCTTAGTTTAATTATTTGTATTAAATTATTATAGTAGCACTAATAAAATTTTCGTATTCAACTACACATTTCTAATCAACATTCTTACTGCCCCAAGATTCAGAAATCTTTTTTTTCTGAGCTATAGAGCCTTAAGTATCGTTTTTTAGTCCATTTTCTAAAACCATGAATTTGGAAATATACCGCCCCACATATTCACATATTTTGAATCTCAATAAACACGAATATGGGATCTGGATGACTTTTTTTGACAGGGAAACATTAGGAAATGTCATTCCGATACCATATTGAATGTTATATATGGTCCATATTGAATGGGATGGCACGTTTCAAAAATCATGATTTTGAAGAATGGATTGAAACACCTTGAAGCTCTGTACCTCAGAAACAATTACTTGTGATCAACAATCAAACTTTTAATCAGCACAACCAAAGCTACCTCTCTGCAAAGTTTCAGTCAATTTAACTGAAACCACTTTTGCATAAGTAAATAAGAAATACACCAGGAATATTTGCACGAATATGACAACCAAGAGTGTATTGAATTGAATTTTGTATCACGTTTCAGGAGGTCATTTTGAACATTCTTTTTAACTTAAGGCTGTTTTAGCAGTTGAAGCACACTGCGATTTGAAATGGGCGTATCACTTACTATTCTACACTGCTTACGCCAGACCATCTTTACTCAGTGGCGCCGGCCGAAGGGTAGTTTAATGACAACAAATGCATTATTCTCCATTCAAATTAGTTTTAACACGAACTAACTGACCGTACCTTCATGAGATTTGACGTCACGAAGGCGATAACGGTGAAACTAATCGCCAATGATGAGTAACACGTTTCACTATTAGATTTTAGTATTTTTTTTAGCAATTTTCTTCAAAGTTGGAACACGCTTTTTCCGATTATTACTGGACTAAGAAAGGTGAAAAAAATCAACGATTACAGAAAAAAAAACTCTTTCAAGTGATGGGCGTAAACAGTTTGATTATAATATAACGTTAAACAGTATAATCCAATTTGTCAATAGAAGTATCAAAAAAATAAAAAACAAGCAAAACCATCAATTAAAGGCAACATAATTTCAAATATCGTGTCCAAATTTCGAGACATTTTGTCGGTAAATAACAGAGAAAACACTGTCCCTAGGTTTTGGTGCACCGATAAAACAACCTTAAATGTAATTTATAATTTTATTAGTGGTACTATTATTCTGGTCTAGTGATACTGTAATAGATAGTTCTTGAAAACGTATTAAAAAAATGAAAAATAAAAAGAAAACATTTTTTGTCATACATGAACCATAGAATTTAAAAACGATTTTTATTTTGAAATATCTCACTTCGGGACCATTTTTTTTTTAAATTGAGACCATTACCCGTACCTATGCGCGCCAATGATGAATATAAAATTCTTATATGTATGGAAAAATGCACAATAACTACCTCTTAAAACGCACCAAATTTCATTTGTATATTTTAACCGGTTTCAGAGCAATAAATAAATCCTCAGTATATAAGAAAAATTACAACACCTCGTATCTCGGAAAATAAAGCATTGGTGGACATACATTTATACAGCAAATTTTCATTATTTTTTTTTCAGGCAGAATCACTCCTTGAAGTTCGTTGTACGTATTTAACACCAACATTCTATAATATATTGTATACAATTATGTATTATTCAAATGGACTAAAAATTCTTACCAAGAAAACCAAGATTTCTGAGTTTTGGGACAATGATAACTTTTGATCAGCACGACCAAAGCTACCACTCTTCAAAATTTAAACTATATTTATTTTTAATCTGTTAAAAATTATATGCTGTTTTCGCTTTTAGTTAGATTATGTTATTTTCAATCACTTGTTTATTAGATTGGTTAAAGACAAATTAAAGTTGGAGATGTTGGACTTTTTTAGAAAAAATAAGATGGTTCTGACTGATAAAAAAATATCAAAAGAGGCTAAGTAAAACAGATCTACACTATGTGACAGAACCGTAAATTACATTTTATGCAATTTTGTGCTGTATGCTACATGAAGTTTCTACGTCATTTTACGTATTCGCTATGTGCAAGTTCGAAAAAGCGACACTACACTAGGTGCATCTACATTTACACATACTATTAACTAGTATAAAATATAGAACTATAGATGTATACAACTATACAATTGCACACCCATATCCGGAAGGAAAGTATATAGCTATACATGTATGTATGTATTGTAAAAGAAAAAGCACTTACACAGTAATGTATACAAACTTAAATGTGACTACTGTCCAAAAACTTATATCGGTCAAACTGGTAGAACTTTTAACAAACGTATAGCAGAACATAAATGGGCTTTCAATAATAGAAAAACAGATTCTACGTATGCACTTCACCTTCTAGACCATAATCATTCTTTTAATGACGAATTTCAAATTCTTCACATCCAAAATAAAGGCCTTAAGCTATTTTTGTTAGAATCTATGGAAATTAAAAAAATTCACACATAATTCTGAATGATCAACTTAAGACAAACAGTTCTCTCTTTCTCAACCTATTCAGCCGAAACCGCTGTAGTGATAAGAATTTATAATAAATTTTGTGGAAGATTTGAAAACAAAAGTTTTCAGTGTTTTATTGTTATATAAAATTAATGTCCATCAAGTAACGGTCGAATCCATCAATTATTAAAACGTAAACGTTTCGGAGGAGCGACACCTTGTGATCAGCGAAGTTTTTAGTAAACTGCAAATAAAATGACTTAAACTTGTTTATTTAATACAATAATTATTGTAATGTATATTAGAAATCCACTTTACTCTTTGTATTAGTTTTTGCTTATAATTTTGAAACAAATAGAACTTGAATTGACTATTTTGTGTTGTATGTTTACAATTTATAATACAGCATTTGAGAAATCTCATTTTCTTCAATGATAGTACTTACGAAATGTGCTAATAAAAATGCAAGGTTTCGCCACCTCACGCGCGATCGTTTCTCGTAGCTCCTCAAAGTACTTGCCACAGCGACTGGTAACATAAGATGTGATACATTATACCGTTTTGACTGTTGTGAGTGAAAACTGCAATCTTTGGTACGTTTTGAAAATTTTACACATTTATGTAATTGTTTTACTACAACAAATGACCAAATAGAGAGATGGAAAGAGCATTTTCAGGAGATGCTAGGCACGCCCAGGGATAACGCAGATGAAATTGTCGAAAATCCACAGAATATAGACTTGCGTATATCTTGCGACGCCCCTTCCAAAACAGAGATAATAACAGCTATCAAATCTCTGAAAAATAACAAGTCTCCGGAATCGATAACATTGCTGCCGAAATGCTTAAAACTGATCCGCATCTAACTGCTGAACTTTTGCTCCCCATAATCCGAGAGGTGTGGGAAACAAACCGCATTCCAGCGGGCTGGAAAAAAGGCATCATTACTAAGCTTCCAAAAAAGGGCAACCTCACACTATGCAAAAATTGGAGAGGAATAACCTTGCTTACCGCCATAAATAAAATCTTCACGACCATCATACTTAAAAGATTAACAAACAAGGTTGAATTTCGAGCTAATCAAGTAGGCTTTAGACCAGAATCCTCCTGCATAGACCACATTAATACTGTGAGGCTAATAATGGAACAATCGGTTGAATGGAACACACCCCTATACATGGTTTTTGTTGATTTCGAGCGTGCTTTTGACAGCTTATCTCATGATGCAATATGGAAAATTTTAGAGCTAAGAAACATCCCGCATAAAATAATTTCCATTATAAAGTTACTGTACACTGAAGCGAAATGCAGCGTGACACACAATGGGATCAACAGTGACGAATTTGACGTACTTACTGGAGTCAGACAGGGATGCGTGCTTTCTCCGTTTCTTTTTAACATAGCTCTAGACTATGTTCTCTCCAAACTAGACTCTGACACAAGAGGGATACAATGGACGTTAACCACACGCCTAAGCGATCTAGAATACGCCGACGATATCTGCCTGTTAGGACAAAGGTTCCAAGATGTGGCTGACCAATTGGAAACACTTTCCACTAAAGCCAATAAAATAGGTCTGAAAATCAATATTGGTAAAACCAAATCCATGAGAATAAATGCAAGAAACAACACGCTATTTACCATTAATAACATGCAGATTGAAAATGTGGAAAACTTTACGTATCTTGGAAGTGTCATAACAGAAAGCGGAGGTACAGAAGACGATATTCGTATGAGGATACGAAAAGCGCAACAAGCTTTCAGCATGCTTAACCCTGTTTGGAGGTCTGGAGAATACACTACGAGGACAAAGATCCGCATATTCCAGTCAAATGTCATGTCTGTACTACTTTACGGATGTGAAACCTGGAAAGCGACAAAAACCCTTACAGACAAACTGCAGGTCTTTGTTAATAAATGTCTACGAAGAATTGTTCGTATTTTCTGGCCTAACATGATCAGAAACGAAGACTTACTACACCTGACCAAACAAAAGAGGGTAGTAAATGAAATAAAGTCCAGAAAGTGGGGTTGGATCGGTCACACACTCCGAAAAAATAACTCCAGTATTGCAAAGACTGCCCTAGAGTGGAATCCCCAAGGAAAACGAAAAAAAGGTCGCCCAGTACAAACTTGGAGAAGATCCATCATGGACGAGATAAGAAAACAAGGAAAGTCTTGGAATGAGGTGAAGGCCTTAGCGCAAAATAGAACCCGATGGCGCGTTTTCACTGAAGCTCTATGCTCCACTTAGGAGTTCAAGAACCTTATATAATATATATATATTATGTAATTGTTTACGTAAATGATACATCATAGGGCCCTGTATCATATTTTTGATCGTATGATCGCAGCATTTTTGATCGCTTGATACAATTGGACATTGTATCGTCTCCTCCAAATGCCATTGTTGCATACACCACCTTATGTGTGTCAAAGTTCTTTCAAATATTGTTTGCTAATCATATCAATTTGCTACATATATTTTGCGCTTAATTCTCATTTTTGTGTTGTGTCTGTTTATTAGGGATTCCAGGTATGTAACTTATGTAATACTTTCTATATTTTTCTTCCCTGTTAACTCAATCAATCAATCAATCAATGCGTTTTAACCTTGCTTTAAGCTCTATGCTTCTTCAAGGGTGGGTTTGTTTATTGGGTGCTAATGCTTGTTTGGTTTGAAATGCCAGTTTTCGCTCGTATGACTTCAATTGGACTCCGAAGACTAAGGGCGCCGCCGCTAAAGAGCTGAAAGGTCAAAGAGGGTGGTGAGGGATAGGATAGGATGGAGGCCGAGAACAAGAAGAAGGCAAGAGGCGGATGTACGGCTTCCGGAAGAGTTAGTCAGGCCCACCAAGCCTGTCACGAAGTACAAGTTCTTTGGAAAAAACGATTCCTTTCAGATTGTTGGCCATTGTTTGTTTGTTGGAAAAACGCGTGGAGGATAGCTGTGGCTATGACCTCACCTAGGATCAGGTATCATTGTGCAATGAGATTGGGAAACCACAGAAAACCAATCTCCCCCTGTCCTTGTGTGTATTTAATCGACTCTTAAGGAGTGTATTAGGTGCTCACAGTGTAGTGTTGTGTGTTTGTGCAGTTTTATATGTTTATTAATTTGGACTTTAGGTATGTTGTTGAGATATGGGGTTAGGTGTTTGTTAATTTGGATTGTGAGCTGGAAAAGGTAAAGTGTTGTATTTGGGTTAATTAGTGTGTGTATGAATAAGTGTTTGTATATAGAGTGTGGTATTTAGATGTGGAGGTGGGTAAAGGTTTGGTTGACTAGATTGTTTGTGCATGAAGTGGCTATGGCACATCCATACATTGCATTGGAAATTTGGTTTAGGTAAAAGGTGATTGCACTTCTCTTTTCAGGGAAGGCGTTGTATAGGAGTATGGATGTGAAGTGGATGAGGGATTTCATGTCGGAGGTGAGGTCGTAGGATGGGATTTGCTTTTCTGTGTACACTGGTTGGGTTTGATTATAGTTGGCGGGTTGAGTGTTTCGGTGAGGGCAGCGTGGTGAGAAAGCGGGGTGAGGACCACTACAGTTAGGGCATTTGGGAGTCGATATCGTGGGGCAGGCAGTAGACCGGTGGTTGAGTCCGCAGTACGGACAAATTATGGATTTTTCTGGGCATTCTGTATTGAAATGTCCGCTTTTGCAGCATCTCGAGCAATATTTGGACCGAACGGGAACGGAATTGCCTGATCGCGGGATTTCGCAGGCCAACCGTTCACCCTCGATCAAGATACCACTCGTGAGCGCTTCGGCGAACTTGGTTTCAGAGCTGATGAATACTCTGATATAGGAGGTGGGTTGGTTAGTGGATCGGGCGATTATTCGAACTACTTTGGTGTATGGGAAGTTGTTCTCGGATAAGTTATCCTCGATAAGTTTTGTTGGAAAGGTTTTTGCCACGCCGGCTATGACAAGATGGAAGATGGAAGATGAATTATTCGGATTGGGCGAAGGATTTTGGGACTTAGGTAGACGGGCTATGATACGGATTTGGTCGTTTTGAAGGATTTTACGAAGATTTGCCGTGATGTGGGCGATGTCGAGGAGTTTCGTAGTTCGGATTGAGGTCGCCTTTTGGGCTGGGAAGACTTTTAGCGAGTCTAAATTAGGGATAAGATTATGTTGTATTAGGAATCGGTAGAATGGTCTCTGCTGGCAGATATCGGTAGGGATGTCCTCTATTCTGTAGTTTTTGTATTGTGATGGTTGCTGAGGGGTTGGGGGAGGGATTGTTTGAGGGTTAGGCGAGGTGGTTTGTGAGTGTATGGGATGTGGTGTTGGGGGTGTGTGTGGTATTGCTATTTCGGGTGTGTGTGAGGGGGTTTGAGGAGGGAGGTGAAGGGTTGGGGGGGTTTGTAGAGGGATGTCTGTTCTGGATGTGAAGGGGGTGGGTTGGTATAGCGTTGGTTGTGTGTTTGTGAGTGTTTTCTTGGGAGTGGATAGGATTTTGGGAGTGATGTTTTTGGTTTCTATGAATTCTGATGGAATTTGTTTGGATACGGAGATGTGACTTTCGGTAATGGTTCTTAGGCTCCTCTCCCATTCCTTAAGATTGGGAAGGGGGCCCGTTGTATATAGGATGGCCTGGTTTTCGGAAGCTTCCGTGTCCAGTTCAAAGGGGATGTATCCGAGGAGATTGTGGTTTTTGAGGGTTCTGGATAGTTTTCGTTGACTGGAATATTTCTGAGGGATCAGTGTGATGTAATATCTGTGTGTGTCTGGGGTGTATTTTTGGGAGTAGGTTTTGGGGTTGGTTTGGTTGGTTTTGGAGGAGGAATGGGAGAGGGTGGAGGAATGGGAGAAGGTGTTGGTAGGAGGGGAAGGGGGGTAACGGGTTTTGGAGGGGAGGGGATGTATCCAGGAATTGCAGACATGAAGGCGTTCTGTAGGATTTTTCTGATGGTATCTGGAGTTTGTGTATTTAGTTGTTGTTCTTGGTTGTTGATTTTCTGGACCATGGGGCTGAGGTGTTCGCTGGCCGCCTCAGGATTTTGGTGGCAGATCTCTGTGAGAGCCTGTTTCCATTCCTGCTACGTCCGTGGTTCATGTCCGTCAATGTTGACTGAGACATGTGAAGTGTGAGAAGAAGAGGAGGATTGGGAGTCGGATACAGATTGCCAATCGGCCTCTGCATTCGCTGGTTGAGGTGGGTCGGGTTGTTTGCGGGATCTGGATCGTGGCATGATGTGGATTTTGTGTGTGTATTAGGATAGGAATTGGTATATATGGAATGTTGGATATTGATATATGTGGAAAAGGTGCTTAGAACAGATGGTTATTATTATTGGTATCTGTAGGAAAAGGAATTGGTATATGTAGGAAATTAGTATATGTAGGAATTGGGTGGGATTGGTATATGTATGAAATTGTGTTTGGATTTTGAAGGATGAAATTAGTATGTGTAGGAAAAGGAATTTGGAAGTGGTTATTGGTAAATGTGGTAAAATATGATTGATATGTGTATGAAATGTGTGTGTGTAGTGTATGTGTGAGACTTTACCTGAGTGTTCGTCACTTTTACGTTTCGAGAGAACTCTGCGGCGAAGAGCTATAGACAGGCACCAATGCCAACACCCCTTTGTTCCCTTACTTTTCAGTATCAGTTACAAGGATCTGTTAGCCGGTTGGCACCACGCCCGTTCGATTCGGTGCTAGTTACCAGTTTTGGCGCCTTACATGACAAATTTAACGCCTTCACGTGGTAATTTCGCGCCTATTGTTCGTTTTCTGGTGATCCTCTCGTCCAGAAAGCGTCACTACCGGTACCGTGGATCCGTTCGCGAGTTTTCGCGACCGTTTTTCGCGCTGATTACCGTATTCCGCGACACGTTTCACGATTAGATCTGTTTTGTTGGATTTCTGGGTCTTCACTTTTGGCGGGAACGTGTACGTTCACGTTGAAAGTTTGTACGAGACTCTCCCTGTTAACTGTTATGATAATTTGGGAGGTTTCTCGTCTACTGTTTATTGACATATATTTGATTTTATCAAAATTCATGTTAGTTAAATGCATATGTGACATAAGAAAATAATAACCATTGAAGACACCATAATAACGGTTTATCTTGAGGGAGTGGTCACGCATTTTGTGTAACATATAAGCTGAGATTATGCAACACAGACACGAAATATTTTACATAGTTCCGATGGTGTGGTATTTTACATATGCTCGAGGAAGATTTGAACACGAGAGGAGAATTCTATGACACATTTGGAGACAAGAGAAAACACCATCCAGAATCGTCGGAACCAACTGTAAAAGAAATGCCCACCAGTTGACGCCGCTGATCCTAGGGAAGAGCTGACAACAGGATATGAATTGCTGTATTTTACCTGGATAGTTACCAATAGATTAAGAATAAACACGACATGATAAAAATAATTTAAAAAGATGGGTTTCCATTATATTCAATTAATTCGATTCGAGAACATTTCATTCTAGCTTGGATCGCGAATGGCATTCGTTTGTTATGGGAAAAGGTCAAATTCTTTCCCGACCGATGTGATTTAAGCAATGACGCATAGGTAAGGTAATAGTAACGCAATTATTTTTGCCCCTGTGAAGAAGTTATCTTAATACTTAATATTTTTCTTCACATCGTTAAATAACTAAAAATTAAATCAACAAAAAAATTAGTCAAGTATTGTTATGAGTAAGGATCAATTGTACCATATATATAAAAAAATATCATTAAAAACGTAATTAAGAATATTTATACACTGATATCAAAATATTTCTCCTAAATAAATCTTACCGGGAAACTGTGAGGTAATTTTTGAGACACCTTGATTTTTTCGCAAAAGTTTGGACTTTTTCTTTTTAATTTTATACCCAACGAGAGGTAAAACTCTCTCTGGGGCTATATTAGCTACCTCCATTTCAAAATTACCCATTAAACTATCTAGCTAAAAAAGGAAATTAATAATAATAATAAAAAAGATAAATAAAATAATATACATATTGAAAAAAAAAACAAACAAAAATATAGAAAATATACAGAAAAAAAATAGTTGCAGTTACAAAAACACAGTAAAAAAAATAAAAGTCTATTACTGATCTCAAAAATAATGAATTAGTTGTTGTGACGACGAAACCTATTTATTTTAAGTCCAAGCGGGATCTGTTTTGAATTGGACATTTTCCATAGGAGTATATTTTTTTAATGAAATCACTTCAGGATGTATCTTGTATCAATAATCACAATATGAGCCAGTCGCAAACCTTGTGTCAAATTTTTTATTTAACAAAATCTAGTCGCTTTTTGTGCCCATATTTTCGCTTATAGCATGAGAAATATTGCTCCTACAAATACAGGGTAATAGTTTCCTTTTTCACTTTTACATAATATCTAACTAGCTAGAAATTGAAAATTTAATGTTTATTGTTTAAAAAATATCAATATTTGGAAAAAAAATGGAGTGTTTTTGACCTAAATTGTGTCGATCTCTTAAACATAACTAGACCCTACATATTCTGCTAGAAAAAGTTTATTTTGACTAAAAAAATTGTAAATTTGTAACATTGTGCTGGGCTCAAAATAGGCACTTTAAATATTAGAAGTTTTTTTACGTATAAAGAAAGGCAAAGAAATAAATTATCCATAGACGAAGAGATATGATAGATTTTAAAGCAACATGCAGAAAACTGGTCTCCATCAGAATAAAAAACAAGAAATCTAATCTTTTATTTTAGTCTTTTGATTAATTAATGTATATGCCTCAAGTGAGGATATTTTCCTTCCTTTTTCCTAAATTTACAAAAAAACTAAAAGAAATAGATATAAAAATACCCAAAATGGTTTTCTAATTATACTAGGGAATTTTAATGTAATAATAGAAAAGCAAAAATAAACATATATAAACTGTCCAAGAAACAATCCACACCAATATGAATACTATTGGAGAATGTTAATATGTAAACTGCAATATGACATCTAAAAAATAATAAATCGTGAATGAGGAACAAATCCCGGAAGAGTGGTGTATTGGTATCGTTTGCCTGCTACACAAAAAGCGTGATCAATTGAAATGTTGAAACTATAGGGGAATAACCCTCCTTAATACAGCATACAAAATATGTTCGAGTATTTGGTCTGGGCGATCGACAACAGACCAGATCTTTGTGCTAACACAAATACTGGAAAAAACCAATGAATTCGGTCAGGGATGCCCAAATAGACAACAGAGGAAACATTTTTAATAAATCATTCCAAATTTTGGTACATGCAGATGATGTTGACCTAGTTGACCACACAACACGCAAGCTAGAAGAAATGTATACCACCTTGTCAAATGCCTCAATAAATATGGGCCTGCAAGTAAATGAGGAGAAAACGCAAGATAATGGCATCAACACCCAACAATACAACCAGAAACATATCGGCCACCAATTCACGGTTGATAACTCTACCTTAAAGTGGTGCACAAATGCACATACTTAGGCTCCCTGATCACCAAGGAGAATGTCATGAAGGAAGAAATCAATCGAAGTATAATCCTAGCAAACGAATGCTATTTTGGATTGAGTAGACATATGAGAAGCAGAAACTTAAGCCAAAAAACAAAAATAACTATATACAAAACCCTTATACAACCAGTGTTGATATATGGATTGGAGACATGGACCATTTCCAAGGCCTATGAAAACCTCCTGCTTATATTTGAACAGAGGATTCTGAGAAGAATATTTGGTGAAATCTGTGAAAATGGTGTTTGGAAAAGACATACAACTATCACAGATATAAACATATACCTATTTGGTGGTAAAGACATAGTATCTCTTATAAAAATAGGAAGACTAAGATGGGCAGGACATCTGGCAAGATCACAGAAGAACAACCCTCCTAGAAAAATCCTTATGTCACAACCTGTGAGAAGTAGAAGTAGGGGTAGGCCAAAACTCAGATGGAGGGATGGTGTAGATGAGGATGGTAGAAAAGTTGGTGCAGCAAATTGGCAATAGTTGGGAATGGATAGAACTGACTGGCGTAATAGCCTTGGGAAGGTCGAGGCTCTTTTATAGGGCTATAGCACCAATGATGATGATGAATATGTAAACTAGCAACAATGACAAAGATATTCACTATGATTACACATTTCAACCACAAAAAAGAACATCAGGTTCATTATTAAAAAGATTTCAGGTCAGGTATAATTAAAGCTGTCAGGTCATAGGGTGGTGCAACTGCAGATTTTGTATATACATACAGCTGGCTATAAATGTTCAATTAATTATTAGCTAATTTATGAGATCTGTACACAAAATGCTTCTTCTCCATTAGACTTTATAGCATTAGCATTAGACTGGGTTTCTTCAATGTTCATGTATAACTCTGCTTACTCTCAGAAAGCAAAACTACTACAAATTATTTTCCAAATTACTGGATACACATGTTCCATTGGCTTTTTAATTTATCCAACCTTAACCTGATCAAAATTCTTAAGAAGTTCATGAAAAAATAAATATCTGATAAAATAAGTAACACCATGCATTAAGTGATTAAGCTCTTACTGTAAGCTTGGCATATGGTCCTAGCAATAATTAAAGCCAAATTCAAAGATACAAAGGCACTGTCAAAATGATTTGATGACTCATTGAAGCTCTCCAAAGATTAAAAATTTTATAAATTATATTTTTTATTCTAGCATATTACTAATAGAGTTAATATATGTATATAACAATAAATTTTATACCAGTTTTAATTAAAAAATAAATCTAGTGAACTTACTGACTGAAATGTAGGCCACTTTTTTATATCAGAAATATTAATAATCTCAGGTTCTGCATCCAGTTTATCTGCATTGGAAAAGTGAAACAACCTTTTTTTCAGCTTATGCATTGTAAAATATTACTTACACATTATTAAAGGAAGTGCATTACAAGATAAGAAATGTTGCATTTCATAGCGATATACCACAGACAATTAAAATAAAATTTATACAATAATTGAAGATACATTATAAACATATAAAATATTACTTCACAAACTTCTACTACAATCATATTGTTGATTATGTTCTGAATTTTACATTCCGTACATGACAAACTCTTCGTGCAATATGAAGTTATCAGTAGTTATCTGATTGCTGTGGCAGAAAAACCACAATTTTCATTTATTTTTAACCACATTAATACCTACATTGTTATTAATTGTAAGTAGTATATTTGATTTATACTGTTGTTTTAAAAATTAAAAGTTTTGTCCAAATATAGAATCTTTTTGGTAGTTTATAGTTTTTCAAATTCTTACAAGATTAAACAAGAAAGAAACTTAAAGCCGTTTAGTAACGGTTTTTCCTTTTAAATGTATGTAGAATTAAACAAATTAAAGATAGTGTTTTGCTTCCTGTTTATTTAAGATTTATCTATGATTAGATAGGTACATGTAACGAACTTACCCCAATTTTAGCGAAAGCATTGTTAAGTATAAATATTCTGTATGCATTATTGCTTTATTTTTGGCGACGGGTTTACATCAAACATTTTTCTAAATAAATAGAAAATATATTCAAGAAAACAATAACAATTGGAACATAACCTACATAATTTTTGACGTCAAATGTTTGACAAGATGACAAGTGACAAGTAAAGTATATACATTTACATGAGAAAAAGGTTCAAATAATTTGTTTAGGTATCAAATAGTTTTACTATATTTAAATAGTTTTACTACAGAATAATAAACAATCTTTGGTTCTTATTTTTTAAATTAATATTTCTATTTATGGTAATGCTGCACTTATGGTTTGTCGCACTTATGGCAAATAAGTGCGACAAACTTTAGGGGATGATTTTGCATGAAAAATTATGAAATGACAGTTTGCTGTATACTTTTATGTCATCAAATGCTTTGTTTTCCGAGATACGGGGTGTGAAAATTTTTCTTACAAACTGACTATTTATTGCTCTCAAATCGGTTGAGATATGCAAATGAAATTTGGTGGGTTTTAAGAAATAGAACTAAGAATTTATTTTCACCAATAGCGCGCATACGGCTAATGGTTGTAAATTTGGCGATTAAGCACGCCAATGTTCCGTACTTCCAATAACCTCTTCAACGATTTGAATTAATGCTGGAATGCCCTGGTGCATCATCCTGCATGAACCATAAGTGTTATGTTAGCTGTAGAGGATTTTCTTTAAAATGAATAAGTAACTCTTCTTGTAGGAAACGAAGGTCGAATGGCCTGTTATGTGGGAGGAAATATAGACCAATATTGAGTGATCGTTAATTACCTCAAGTCATATATTTACTGCTGAACATGAGCTTCAAAGATTCCATATGGATTTTCCTTAGCCAATAAGTGTTTATTATGTAAATTTTGTATAGGGTAAGGTGGTCCAAGAGTACGTACCCACCCAAGAGTGCGCACACCTGTTTTTATTAAAATATATATTTTAGAAGTGGTAGTGGCATCTATTCTATATGTTTTCTACGTTTACCCGTAGAAATACAGATCCTCTTCTAGCAAATTGACAAGCTACATAAATGTTTAGTGGCCATTGTGTACTGCGTACTCTTGGGAACGGTGTACTATTAAAGTACTGTTACGAACATGCGTTCAGCAGCTAACAGCATCTAAGTGGCCCGCCTAACGGTCGCATCTCGAAGCATCGAGAAGTGTCGGCTTTATATCAAGCGCTGTAAAATTCCACCCGTCGAATAACGAATTAGAGGTGGGACTAGTCCCGAATATTCTCGAACATAATACTTTGGTATATATATGTAACGGAATTAGGAGTTAAGTTTAGTTGATAAGAGAATACCGAACTGTAAAGTTATAAATAAATATATTTATATAAATTCGAACCGCTCGTTTTATTTAAAAACGGTACAGTTGGTGTCACCGTGTGAGGACAATTGATTTATTTAAAAATAAATTCAACAGTGAAAAAAAAGAGACTTTTGAACTTTTGAAAAGTATTGTTCGTCGGGAACATCCGCGTAGTTCAGTAGTGATCGTTGTACGAAAGAACATTTAAAAAGTACGTGTGTGCCCGACCAAACATGCTGCTAGTACACCTTTCAGTAAAACAGTTGCGTGAGCAACTAGAAGAACGCGATGAAGATTGCAGCGGGTCCAAGAAGATCCTCCAAGAACGACTAAAGAATGTTCTTAATAAGAATGGAGATGACCCAGAGACATTCCTGTTTCAATCAGCAGAAGAAACAGTTTTAACAAAAATGAATGAGAAATTTGAAAATGTCTCGCAAATGATTGAAGAATCTTCTAAAAAAATGATGATAAATTAGAGAACGTTTCCAAAAGATTTGATGAAACATTCGAAAATGTATCTAGAAGATTCGACGAGACTTCTCAAATTATTAAAGAAGTAGCTAGACAAAACGACGAAAAACTCGAAAAGGTTTCTAGAAGATTCGATGAAGTATGTACTCAGAACGATGAGAAATTTGAAGAAGTCTCAAGAATATTCGATCAGATGCAGACAAATGTAAACAACGTAGAAGAGAAAATCAAACAGTTAGAGACCATGATAACTAACACAAAAGTGCTACCACCAATTAATACGGTAGCTTTAGATCCGGTAGTGAAAGAAGAATCACCTAGAGACGAAATGGCACATCATATGAGATTCAAATTGCCACCATTTGATGGAAAGTCCTCTTGGTCCATATACCTTAGACAATTTGAAGCTATTGCGACAGCCAATCATTGGACAGAACAAGAAAAAGCTGTTTCCTTGACTGCTGCTTTACGAGGTGATGCTGCAGATATCCTAAGATCGATTCCTAAGGGTCAAGAAAAATGTTACCAGACCTTGTTCACTCGACTAGACAAACGTTACGGAGATGCCCATCTACAACAAGTCTACAAGGCGCAACTAAGAAGTAGAACTCAACGAGCAAGTGAGAATTTGCAAGAGTTTGAAGCAGATGTTGCCCGTATAGTGCGGTTGGCTTATCCGGAGGTACCAGACAACATTTTGGAAGAAATTGCCGTAGATACCTTCGTCAATGGGTTAAAAGAAAGTGAATTACAGAAAGCTTTACGACTAGCAAGACCGAAAGTTCTAGATGAAGCGCTCGCTATTGCCTTAGAACATGAAACAGCTAGTCAAACTTCACGGAGCCATCGAGTAAGAACCATTGAAGAAGGCGACGAACCAAACGATGAACGTCTAGAAGAAATGGTACGAAAAATAGTTTATAACACGATGCCGAAGAGACGCGAGCCCAGATGTTGGAATTGTGGTGACGTAGGTGACATTCGCCGTAATTGCAAGAAAATGATACAACAGTCGGAAAACTAGAACGGGTCGATACTAAGGGGCAATTGCCGACCTCGAGAAACACAGCCCCCATAGTAACTGTGAACATTACGTCCTCCGGTGGAATTCATAGCTTGTACATCGAAGGTCGTATTAATAATAAATGTATATCGTTTTTGGTAGATACAGGTGCAACAAGAACTATAGCACGGCCAGAAGTAGTACGAGACCATCTTAAATTATCGCCTGCAACAGTAAAGCTTAGAACAGCAACTGGTGAGATAATTAGTACATATGGCGAGGCTAATATGTCAGTATCCATTGGCCAGACCACAGTGAAATATCGAGTATTAATTGCAGAGATCTCTGAGGAGTTCATATTGGGGATGGATTTACTACGGAAAGTTGGGGCTGTATTGAATGTCAAAGATGCAGTTCTCGAGATCGGTGGTGAAGAGTTGCCGTTTCATGAAGACAAAGAAGATGTTATCAGCTTAATAACTACTTGTGACGTAACAATACCCGGTAATAGTGAGAAAATTTTGATGGCCAGACTTGATGGTTACTGCCGAGAGGGAAGTTTAAGGATGGTGGAAGATGTGAACAATGCCGAGTTCCTAACGGCAAAAGCTTTGGTGAGAATTCGAGATGTCGTTCCTGTAAGAGTTATGAATTTAAAAGGAACTGCTATTAAGTTAAGTAAAAGAACTTTGATCGGACAGTGTGTTCCCGTGGCTTCGATTTGTTCCATGAGTACTAATGAGAAACCGTCGAAATCTAAGTATCCAAAGGAGCTTGTAGAGACGATGATTAAAACGTGCCAAGATCTTGATGATGAATGAACTAAAAAAGTAAAGTCTATGCTGATAGAATTTCAAGATGTTTTTGCCATTGATAAGAAGGATAATGGCAAAACAAGCATAGTAAAGCATAAAATTAATACCGGAGACGCTCAGCCAATCAGACAACAACCTAGACGACTTCCATTTGCGAAAAGAGATGAAGCCGAAGACATCATCAAAGATATGAACAAACAAGGGGTAATTGAACCATCAAACAGTCCATGGACATCACCAGTAGTGCTAGTAAAGAAGAAAGATGGTTCAACACGTTTTTGTATTGACTACCGACAGCTCAATGTGGTAACTAAAAAAGATAGTTATCCTTTGCCCAGAATAGACGATACTTTGGATACACTTTCTGGTTCTCGTTGGTTCTCCACACTCGATCTGAAAAGTGGATATTGGCAAGTAGACATGGAGCCAGCTGATCGTGAGAAAACCGCATTCTCGATAGGATCAGGGCTTTGGCAGTTCACAGTTATGCCCTTTGGTTTATGTAATGCTCCGGCCACATTTGAAAGATTAATGGAGGCAGTTTTAAGAGGTCTAACATGGAAAACATGCCTGGTTTATTTGGATGATGTAATTGTAGTTGGAAGATCCTTCGACGAACATGCCAATAATCTGACCGAAGTCTTTCAACGATTGCGGGCAGCGAATTTAAAGTTGAGTCCGAAGAAATGTCACTTGTTTCGAAGAGAAGTGAAGTACTTGGGACATATTGTAGCAAGTAATGGAGTAACAGCTGATCCTGAAAAACTTGCAGCAATTAAGGATTGGCCAGTACCAAGAGATAAACACGAAATTAGAAGTTTTCTTGGCCTTTGTACATATTACCGACGTTTTGTCAAAGGATTTGCCAACATCTCCAAGCCATTAACTAAGTTGACAGAAGAAGGCAAAGAATATACATGGAGCGAAGAGTGTCAAAGAGCTTTCAAACACTTACAAATGGCTCTGATCAGCGCACCGATTTTAAGCTACCCTAGACAGGCAGGAAAATTTGTGTTGGACACCGATGCAAGCAACAGTGCAATAGGAGCTGTTCTCTCCCAAATCCAAGATGGGCAGGAGAAAGTCATCGCTTACTTTAGCAAAGTCTTGTCGAAACCAGAAAGAAACTATTGCGTTACCAGGAGAGAATTGCTAGGCGTAGTAAAGGCTTGCGAGCATTTCCATAAGTACTTATATGGCAGAAAGTTTCTTCTTCGCACGGATCACGCTGCTCTAAAATGGCTCCTACAATTCCGTAATCCAGAGGGTCAGATGGCAAGATGGTTAGAACGATTACAAGAACATGATTACGAGATCGAACACAGGGCTGGAAGAGTTCATTTAAATGCTGATGCGCTTTCGAGAAGGCCGTGCAGTGAACATTGTAATCACTGTCTTAAATTAGAAGAAAGACTTTGTCCTGTGAGACGAACCACCGTCATTAATGATCAATGGCAGTCACAACAGCTACAAGACGCTCAAGCAGATGATCCATGTATAAAAAGAGTATTGGATTGGGTGCGTCGAAGTGAAAGGCCTTCTTGGCAAGACATTAGTGCATGTAGTCCTGAAGTCAAGTGTTACTGGAGCCAATGGAATTGCCTAGTGCTAAAAGATGATCTTCTTTATAGAACCTTTGAGAACGATGATGGTACAGAAACTAAGCTTCAGTTGATTGTACCTAAAAGTAAAGTGTCAGAAGTATTGCGTCAGTTGTATGACGGCGCATCAGGTGGACACTTTGGTATTACGAAGACTCTGCAAAAGGTTCGAGAACGGTTCTATTGGGTGAACTGTAAAGATGATGTAAGAAGATGGTGCCGGAAATGTGAACTGTGTGCAACTAGTAATGGTCCAGTTGGTAAAAAGAGGGCACCCATGAAACAGTACAATGTTGGTAGTCCTATGGAGAGAGTAGCAATCGATATTGCAGGTCCACTTCCAGAGACAAATGATGGAAATAAATATATCCTGGTAGCCATGGATTATTTTACGAAATGGACGGAGGCCTATGCGCTACCAAATCAAGAAGCTGCTACCGTTGCAGAGGTACTGGTTAAAGAATTCTTTAGCCGATTTGGTGTTCCCTTGGAGATCATCTCCGACCAAGGGCGAAACTTCGAGTCAAACCTTTTCCAAAACGTTTGTAAATTGATTGGCGTCAATAAGACCAGAACGACACCCCTTCATCCTCAATCAGATGGAATGGTCGAGAGAATGAACCGAACGATGGGTAAACAGCTGTCCAAAGTTGTATCAGAACATCAAAGAGATTGGGACCAGCACATTCATTTATCCTAATGGCCTACCGCTCGGCCGTGAATGAAACTACGGGCCAGACTCCAACCTGCCTGATGTTAGGTCGTGAAGTTCGTTTGCCCTGCGACCTAGAGTTTGGCTGCAGACCTTCTGAAGAACATGTTGCAAGCGAAGATTATGTCGACCGCCTAAAGTTAAGAATGAACAACATTCATGAACTTGCCCGACAACACATCCAGTTAGCCAGTGACAGAATGAAAGATCAATACGATTCTCGATGCAAGAATGAAAGCTATGAAGTAGGTGATCTTGTTTGGCTTTATAATCCCCAACGTCGTCGTGGCTTGTCTCCTAAACTGCAAAGACAATGGGAGGGTCCGTATAAAATTAAAAAGAGAATAAATGACGTAATATACCGAATTAAGAAGTTGCCGAAAGGTAAACCAAAAGTAGTTCACATAAATCGTCTTGCACCTTATGCTGGCTCAAATGAAACCGAAGAAGACCGAACCCTTCAACATGAGATCAAAGATGATCGGCGACCAAGCTTTAATGAATTTATGTCAAATTACGCAGAGAGAACGAGTGCTAGATTCGGCGTGACGACAGAAGTTCAGCAGGATCTTTTTAGTGTTCCACATAACGTCTCTCTAGCCCACTGCGTTGCCCAAGATCTTGAGATGACTAAAGGAATCTCGTCCGTATTTTATAAGAAATTTGGTCGCTTGGACGAGTTAAAAAACCAGCAGCCTAAAGTTGGAAGAGTGCTGAGATTAGAAGATGGTTCTCGATCTTTGTTGTATATGGTGACCAGAAAGTCGTATACAGACAGGGCAAGCTACGAGGATATATGGCGTGCTCTGACTAATTTGAAGAAAATCGTCTGCAATTACGACATTAAGAACTTGGCTTTACCCAAGATAGGCCATGCACTAGATAATCTGGATTGGAAGATTGTCAGAAGTATGCTTGAAGTGATCTTCCGAGAAACTGGTGTAAGAATTACTGTGTGTTGCATTAATCCGAAGAGATCGTGTCCTTCAAAGACAGTAGACTGTTATTTCTTTCTGAGGGGTTCATGCAGAGCTGGAGAGTCCTGTAGATTCCGCCATCCTGGACCTATAGATAGAGTTCCTGATCGGGACGCTCAGATCTAAGAGGGGAGCAGTGTTACGAACATGCGTTCAGCAGCTAACAGCATCTAAGTGGCCCGCCTAACGGTCGCATCTCGAAGCATCGAGAAGTGTCGGCTTTATATCAAGCGCTGTAAAATTCTACCCGTCGAATAACGAATTAGAGGTGGGACTAGTCCCGAATATTCTCGAACATAATACTTTGGTATATATATGTAACGGAATTAGGAGTTAAGTTTAGTTGATAAGAGAATACCGAACTGTAAAGTTATAAATAAATATATTTATATAAATTCGAACCGCTCGTTTTATTTAAAAACGGTACAGTACATTAAAGGACGGTGTACCTGCTGTTAAGAAGACAAATATGTGTAGGTATATTATAATTTAAAAAAATCACTCTGCTTCGTTAAAAGTTGGCATTGTTTTTTTTTTTAGAAAATGAGTGCTCACACCTACAAGAGAACACGTCACAGAGGAAGCTGATTTTTACCGAGCAACTGATGGAACAAATACGGACTGATATTGAAAATGGAAAATCGAAAAGGCAAATAGCTACAGAACTGAATATTCTCCAGACCACTATGCGCAAGCGTTTAAGATGTCGCACGGTACCTACATCTTTAGATAGATTCAAATGTGTTTTTTCTTATGATATGAATATCCCGCTAGCAGAACACCTAACGCAACTTGATATAAGGTTTTATGGATAGACAAGAATATATCTTAAGCAGTTGGTATTTTAATACGCTGTCATAAATGGCATTGAACAAAATGTTCCAAAGGGAGGATAACGGGTTTTAATAAACCTCAAATTGATAGATTTTTTGACAACGTTAAATGCTTCTATGAAAAGTTTCATTTTTCTTCCAACCGTATTTATAACATGGATGAAACTAGGATAAGTACGGTTAGCAATAAACTGCCAAAAGTTATCACAAATAAAGGAAAAAGAAGGATTGGAAAGGTCATAAGAGCAGAATGTGGTCAGTTAATCAAGACAATTCGTTGTTTTAAAGTTAGCGGAGAATACGTAGCATCAGCATTAATTTTTTCCAGGAAAAGGATGCGCGCAGATCTCTACAAAGAAGCTCCAAGTGGAACTTTAAAATTAGTTTTAGAACCAAGGTTCACAAAAAAAATCGTCTGGCTAATCGGTCTTTACCAAAGCCATCCAAATAAAAAAAAAACCAACAAATGCAGACTTGTTGTTTTAGTGGATTCAACATTTTCAGCAAGCAGTGAGATCTAATCAAGAAACACCCGTTTTGCTTCTTTTTGATAATCATATTTCACATCGTACCCTACAAGTCATTAATTTTTGCCGACAAAATCATATTCATCTTGTGACTACAAGTCAAATATTTTAACCTTTTGATAAAGGGTTCTTTCGACCTTTTAAGTCGACTTATAGTCAATTTTGTGACAGCTGGCTCGTCAGTCATCCTGATAAAATTATTACCTAGACTGACGTAGCTGATTTGTTTTCAAAAGCTTATTATAAAGTTGCTAATATTGAAAAAACTGTACTTAACCGCTTTTAAATCGACCGAAATTTTTCCGTTCAACCCACTAATATTTTCAGAAGGCGACTTCGCTCCTTCTATGGTAAGTGATAGACCATACGAAGAAATATTAACGGTGAGAGCAACAGAACATGCCTCAAACAGAGAAGATGAAAGGATATAAAATATGTTAATATACGGGAGGAATTCTGTGGAAGTAAAAAAAATTTCTCTGATGGTGAATTAGAAGCGGTAGATTGTGAAATTTCCTTAGATTTCAATAATGAAAAAAAAAATCAGTAGCAGTAGTTAAACTTTGATCTTTTTAATAGACCAGTTTTAATCAGTATGGATCCAGTTTAAATAATAGATGTTCCTGATTCAACATTGATAATGATGGCTTAGAACACAATCAAGCTAAACAACTTCGGGCAATATCAATTAACTTTTCTATTGACAACGTTGTACCATCAACTTCCATTCGGTCTAAATCCAAAATCATTCCACTATAAAAAATGAAATCTTCTAAAGTTCGAAAAAGAAGAGCTCAAAAATCAGAAACTTTAATCAGTACGCCCTTTAAGGACACTTTATTTCCATGTTTTCTGTGTCTGCTCTCATAACAGGTCCAAAGTATTTTAATTGTTGGAGATGGACTTAGCTGGATAGCCATTTGCTGACTTTAGCTCATTTAAAATTGAAATATTTGTCCTGTGGTCGGTCCACGGAATTCGTAACATTCTCCTCCAACAGAATATTTTGAGTGGCCTCTATCTTTCTTCTTTCCTCTTGTCGTGGTGCTCAAGATTCACATCCATATGTCAGTATTGGGAATACTGAGCCGTTAATCAACCTCATTTTTAGAATTCGTGAATATTGAGCGTCTTACTATATTTGGGCCATCTTTCCTACGGCGGCTGTTGCTAGATCACATCTATGTTTTATTTCTTCCTATAGTAGCTCTCTGTTTATAATTAATGATCCCAGATATAAATATGAGCTCACAACCTTAAACCGCTCAATCGTGGTTATATCTGGATGATTGTTATGTAGTCTATCGACTACCATGACCTTATTTGTCTTTGATATGTTTATTTGCAGACCAAATATTTGACTTTTATTTTTAACCAGTCGCATGAGATTAATTAACTCTTCTTGACTATTTGCAAGAAGGGCTGTATCGTCTGCGAAACGTAGGTTGTGTATCTTTCGGCCATTTATTCAGACGTCCTTTTGTGTTGAATTCGTTTGAGAGTGTGTCAAGCACTTAAAATGTTCCACTAGTGTGTGTTCGTAATATACACTACTGAAACACACCACAATTAGGTTTTACATTTACATTGTCATATAAGCCTCGTCAGTAAAGAACAAATCATTTAAAAATTAGGAATTTGAGCGATTTGATGAAAAATCCATTAACAAAAAATAGACGCGGAAAAAAGTATTTAGGTAATAAAGCTTGCACACTTTGGATATGAAACGGATACAATTAATGTTTTTTAAAAAAATTTAAATAAAGTGAAGTTGCTTACATTCAAAATGTTGGCAATTTCTCGAATACTTGCTTTAGATAATTTTAGAAGATAAGCAACAATGTGTATGGGGTAGCCTAAATCCTATAATTATACAACTCTGCATAAATATAATAGTCGAGCTTTTTGAACATTTCCATTACTTCGATCGTAAACAAAACGCATGACACTGACAATTTCGCATTTGAAAATTTCCCACTCTTTTTGATAAAAGAAAAATTATTTAACTACTAACAATAATCCACCAATAATCTTACAGCAAACTAAATACTTTATAATGAAGAAAAGTTAATTTAACATTCCGTATTTAACATTAGATAAATATGTTAAAGGTAGCTAAATAAAATAACTGATAAATGTTGGCACTAGCTTAGTAGCCAATGTATTAAAGACATTCAAAATGCGTAGTAAGATATTTTATTTTTTTTTGCATACAAACGGTGTCTCATATAAAAAAAAAACGGGTGTGGCATTCCAGTGGGACTGCCGGTAGAAGTTATACTTCTATACACGCGTTTGCCGTTAAAAATTTATATGGGCATATATCTGCACAATCATTACATATGTAATGTTATAGGTAAGAGAGAGCAGAAAGAGAAAAATAATTAGTTATATAGGTATATGGTGCATCGTTTGCTGTATATAATATTTGACCTGTAATATGAGTATAGTAAATGAAGGATTGTATCAATATTTTAATGAAAATATATATTTTTATTTTCATATATGTATAAAAGGAGTTGAATGCAAAAAAATTTTTTACACATACTCTGCAATAAAATTCATTGTTTATTTTGTTATTAATATAAAAATTAAAATACATTAAATACACTGCAACATAATTCAATATAGGTAATAATACAATATAAATTAAAATGTATAATGTAAATGTTCATAAGTATTTAAAACTGCCAATATACATAACTTACTTTACGAAGATAAAAATAAAAAACCAACAACTCGGATTATGTTGTAAATTTTCATTTTATTTTAAAATTTAGCATTTTTGCGTATATTACATATATTTAATAAGATTAACGTGAGGTTTTTAAATATTTCAAAAATAAAAAAGAAAATTCATAATTGGGATTAGAACTCACAAACACCAGAGTATGAACCAAATACGTAAAGGATTGGCCAATTAGACATGACACTAACGGATTTCAAAATTGACAGTTCTCGGTCAAACAGTGACTATTTTGAAATACAAATGCCTAAAATAATTATGACGTTTAATAAATCATACAAAACATATCACATAAATAATAATATTAATACATATTAATATTATTATTTATGTGATATGAACATTTTTATTCTCGAGAGAGGAAGAGAGAGAAAATATATCTTTTGTCTTCCTCTTACTCATTATCTTACACATGTAATGGTTTCACAGATTTACTCACATGCAAATTTCCAACGCCGACCGTGCGTATAGAAGTATAACTTCAAAAAGGTAAGAAAAATTTTGTGTCACAAATTGAACGAGAAATCAAAAATAATTTGAAATGCCCAAGTGGCGCACCATCTTTTGCTTTAAATAAATTGAGACCATTACTCATCTGGGTGCCAATGATGAATATAAATTTTAGTTGTGAGTCAAAAAATGCGCAATAACTATCACCAGACATCCTCAGAAAGTAAATTGAAGATTGCTCCTTCAGTTTGATAGATGATTGTCTTAGTTGGAATGTGACTTGTGGTACCAGAGTAATTAAAAACTTTTGCTAAAACTTGAGTGGCAACGGTAGAAATAGAGGTATCAGAAAAGTTGTGAACTACTGTAGTGGGTTTCAAATTTGTTCGGCAATTAGATATGCTAATTTGCCCTTTTGAGTTTCGGTCTTAATTTTGAAAGTGTTTACGATACAGAAGCTCGGAGAAACGTTTTTATTTTTATTTCCATTATTTTCCAATTCCTTCAAACATTATACCTTCTAAGAACATTGAGACATTTTTTGGAATTTAGTCATAATTTTTATTGTATTTTTTTATTAAAGTTTTTAACAACAAAAACCATTGTAATTCATATTGTTTTTACTTCGTATGTTACTTCAGTGGAACTGAAGAAATACAGCCATATACATATTATGTATAATACAAGACATGATACAATAACTAACAAGATTGTAAATTAATTACTATTAAACTGGGAATAAGCCACAATTTAAAGATAAAAATACGTTTATTGACTTTTCAATTTCCACATCGGAAATCGTTTACAAAATACAAATAAGGTTTGTATTTTGAGAACGATTTCCAAGTGGAAATTGAAACGTCAATAAACGTATTTTTATCTTTAATTGTAACTAACAAGATAGGATCTTCCCGTAGCACAAAATCGGTCGTGTTCGCGCATGCCGTCATTGGAGAGTAGAATTTGAATTCTTCTTAAAGTTAAATGGGATTTGTATGCATTCTGTGATGAAATTACTAGACGAAAATAAATTAAGAGGTTTAATAATTACAATAATCGTACACATAAGGATATCTCCAAACTATTTATTAAATATTATTTATTGATACCTACATACAAAAAACTGACATTTCGAACGTGCAACTCTCCAATGACGTCACGACTTATGCGCAATATCTTATCTTCTTAGTCATACTATCATGATACAAGATAGACTGACTGCTGCAATACAGTCGCGTTACCTCAGTGTGACAGAGAAAACTAACACAAAGCAGTCCCTGCATCTCTTTCTAAAGGACCAGGTTTAGCGACCACGTGACCTTCTCATTGGTCACTTAGATCACGTGGTCAATAAACCTGGCAAAGGTAAATAATCGAAGAAATTAGAGGAAAGAGCAATACATGAATGACGAACAAGGATTATCATAAATAGAAAGAATCATTATTTAATTAATTAGATAATAATTACCTAAATACTTTTCTTTTAAATCATATTGCTTAATAAGTTACAACTTACCTCTAACTTGATTGCTCAATTGTTCTGCAAGTATATTTCCTGTCGGTGTAAAGATAGCTGGTAATGTTTTTGAACGCAGAAGAGGTGGACATTTTCTACCCGTCCGCCTGGTCCCTTCAAAGCTGACAGAAGCTGCTCTTTGATCCGTTCGACATAGTATCGTCATATAAGCACTGAAATGTACTGTTTGTAGTTATTTGATATATAAAAATATACTATATCTTATAGTGTTCTACAGATTTATGTAAGAGATAAAGGAAAATGTTAAGAGAACATTTTATATGTGTATGTGTGGGTGAGTTTTTTTAATATATGGTATCAAACGGTAAGCGTTAGAAACACGCGAAAAGAAGATTTAAGAGTCTCACATTCATAACTCTCTAGTGAATGTACCATTCCACAGGATATTTACCGGTGCCGGTTTCAGACTGAGTTTGAACCGTGAGGCTCTGCGCAGAACATATTAGAAGGGAAACCCCGATACATGCATTTCAATAGTTAATAGGGAACGTCGTAACATGACTTTGAGTAAGGACTGACAACAATTCAATTCGGCAGTTTTAAGCCTGTTTTTAGTAAAGAAGATGAGAAAATTTTAGTAAAACATCTTTTCGATGTGCAAAACAGATTTTACGGACTTACACCACTTGATGTCCGTAGAATAACTTTTGACTTATAATACCACATCCCTTCAGTAGTAAAGTAAGCAGGCTGATGCAGCTAGCAATGCTAGTTCTTTCACAGACATACTTCAACTGCTTCCAAAATTCTTCAACTTCAACCCCAAATAAAGATGATCTTGAGAAACAAAAGGAAATTAGAGGCAAAATAACAAAACCAAAACCACACAAAGAATTGCAGAATCAGGTTCAAACTTTGAAGTTTGTGCCAATGAAAAAAACAGCCAGTGAAGGATAGCAGTGACAGTAGTGAAGATTCAGATTCAAGCAATATATGCAGGAATACATCTATTGCAATGAACCTTATATTCGGAGCAAGAAGGAAGAGAGTTGGATAAAGTGTCAGCAATGCAATAAATGGGTATATGATGCATGTGCTGGTGCGGAAGAAGGCGAATATATGTTTCTTTGCGAATTTTGCAGAAACTAACTGATGGTCTCATTTTTCCCGCATACTGGGTATACAAGACCGGACGCCATTTTCATTTTAAGTTGTAGTTTTTTTAAACGTGTCACTTTAATTACATTTTTTGTTAAGTATTATAATATAAAATGTTATTCAAAACTATGGTTAGGGGGTGGTGCTAAGTTTGGCAGATGCAAGTAGAAAAGTGTTAGGTGGTGTTTTTTGCCCCGGTCTTCTATCATCAGGAGAGAGTATCATTCTTTCTCCTGATGCCAACCAATATGTAGCTTCGTCATTAAAAAAAATTAAACTGTTTGTCCTTGTTTCGTGTTGTGTTAATGTATAATTTTTAATGTTTATGACATTCTAAATACATTGTTGGATAGGCCAAATTTGACGAAATGCCCTGAAGATGCTCTAGGAGCGAAAGTACTTGGGCAAAATTTAATAAATAAACTGTGCTCGATATCTGCCTTTTATTTGATTAAAGTATATTTCTAAAAAACTCTAGTGAGCATGAAGGACAAATACATAATATATTAATCTCATATAATGAGAATGAAGGACAACGACAGATAATAATCTCATATATCACTATCCAACAGTTATTGGAAGTAAATAATATTTACTAATGTGTATGACCACTCCTTTTTAGCAAAGTGAGTTTTACAATTTAAGAACTATTGATTTAGAACATTACAATTCTATAAATATCCATTTCCCACCATTATTCCACTTGCAAACATAATATCCAATTAGCCTAATCAAAATCTTTTTATTCTCCGGTTCTGATTCCGTGTGAAATTAATTAGCCGAGTCTAATAGCTATTGGGCTAGTAACGAGAAAAGAGAAAAATCCATTAAATTAGCAACATCACTCACCTTTCGTTTAATTTCTCCTTCTTTTTCTTGAAAACCTTTTTAATCCTAAGTAAAATAAAAGCTGCTCGATCGATACTAAGGGATTGCCGCTTCTTTTTGTCCATGTTTTACTTGAATTTTTCTCAGCAACGTATATCTGAAACAATATCGTAAATAAGTTATTGCTGTTTTATCTTGTGTAAATGTGATAAAGAATGTTAGGAAGAAACAAGACAAAAAAAACTTTTTCCGCTGATCCTACAAAAATCTCAACGTTTCCGCTTAGATAATCCCTGGAAGTCATTATTTCTTTACACGAGGTTGTTTTTACGCAACAAAGAATTTCAGTCAGAACATATTCATTTCTGTACATATTAAAATAATTATTTCTTTACAGATTACTTCACAAAATAATGTTGAAATAATACATTTTTCCTATTTTTGTATTTTGGTAATAGGGACTAAATAGTTAAAACGGTAAAATGTCTATCACATGGAATAGTGATGTGAAGCGAGAATTCTCGAGAATGAGAATATTCTCTGAGACAAAAATTGTCACTGGTAATTTTCTTAAAATGCGGTCTTTTCTCAGTCTGATTTGTGGTTTAAACCGGTTGCACGTTGCCTTTGGAAACCAACCTTTACCGAGGAAAACGGACTGCGGTGAAAAAAAGCCAGTTCAAGGGCAGAACAGTTTTAGATACATATTTAATTTAAAAATAGGTTGTAAGTTAATTATAAAAGATGTGTTTCGGGATTGTGGATAGTGAAAGGGGATTTATTACTTAAGTCAAAATAAAATTTATTTTCAGAAAAGGATGAAGTGGAGAAACTGCCAGCACATTAGGCTGCCTTAGTGTTATCGGATCAAGCTCTAGTTCCACATTGCGCGTATTTATGTTTTTTAAGAAAGAGAAGCAAAGCAAAGTTGGATCAATTGTTTGCAAAAGCAATTTATGCTTTTGGAACACTATTTGCAATCTCGGAAAATAAACATTGGCAGTTATTCTTTCAAACATTATGTAAAGTTTCAAAATGCCTTCACGATAATCTTGGTCCAATAAACTTCTAGAAACAGAATATGAAAGCACAGCCAAGATTTTTTTGGTGGAAAGGAGCCTATTTGTGGTAGCGGATGGATACTCTTGTACGATTTCTATGTTGTTGTTAACGATTTCATAGATTCTGGTCAACATCATTTCGCTCTTCGCGTCGCTCGTCATTTTTATAATAATTATTTGTTTGTACATCATTTTTCTAGGGGTGCCCCGCAGCCCTCCTCACCAACCGCCGCTATTTATTATGGGATTATTCTGTTGTGGTATATTTTATAATTCGTTTAGCGAATTCTGTGTGAAGTATAATGTTTATGATCTGCTCGTATAAAATATTTAAATTTACTATATCATATATGTGCTTTCGTTCAACGTTTTCAATTATTTAGTGTTGACACTATGGAAAATCCAAAAGTGTTTATACCTGCAAAATCGAAATTGATATTGCGGAAGTTTCGTGTTTATTTACAACCAGAATTCAAACCTTCTTTTTATCATGGTTAAAAAATGGTTAAAAAGCTAGCGAGATTCACTGTATGACTCTGGTAAATGTGGTTATTTATTTGGTTATTGGACTGGTATAATAAGTTAACAAAATTAGTTTTCGTTTATTTGGTAATTTGAATAATGTAATGTAATATTACACAAGAAAGCCCCTTAAATACCAATGGCAAGATCGAGGTAAAAATAAAAATTGGATTGTAATAAAGTGCTATTTAAATTATAATTTTTATTACTTTTGGCTCAATATATCTCACCAGAAGCATTTCCTAAGAATTGCTAATATTTTCTCCTATAAAATTTATCGATTTCTCAGCTGCATAATTTAACGATTTTAAATTTTTAAACCTTGAAATATCAATTTCGTACGATATTCCACGATTTGAGGTTTGACTATATTTTCAGATAGCCGGTCATTTCTATTTTTAAAATTTAATCTAAAAAACATATAATTTTCGGAAAAATAATCAGTTTTTTTTTTCTTGTTACGAGTTCATAATACTTTGTATATTAACTTCTTAATTCTTGCAGCAGGACATTCTAAGATTATTTGCATAATTTGTAATTTTAGGTGGACTACTTTTATTATCAAATTTTCTATCTATTATAGGACGCGGCATTTACATCTGACACATGTCTGACACCGACATTTTTAAAAATCTGTCGAAATCTTCTTCTTCTTATAACGGCACTACAACCCTTTTAGGTCTTAGTCTGCTTAACAACGTTCTTCCTGTCGGATACTTTCCTTCGCCACTGCCTGATGTTGATGGCTATAAGATCTTCCTCTACATCGTCTATAGAATTTTTGATATAAAATGCGTGCACGTCATTCAAGATTTACGACGTTAAAATCCTACAGCGTTGCCAAAACATCAGAATAGTTAATAAGTGAGGAAAATTAACGAAATGAATCACATTTTCAAAATTGTTTTTAAAAGTTCATTATTTTTATCAGCTTGAGAAATAATATTAACAGTAGATACACTTAGTTTTAAGACTACTGCAACACACTAAAATACAGTAGAAAACATTTTAATACAAAATTATATATTCTTAATTTTAAACATACCTCTTTTACATCATTAATATTAAAAACGTCTCGCCATTATTTCTTGTTCAAAATAATCTATTAAAGCTTATCAGCTTTCTACAGACATTTAGTTATTTTGGCATAGCACTATAAGAATACACAACAATAATTAGTTTTTAAAGTTATTAAGCTAAATTTAATGTTATTTATTTACAAATACAATTTATTAATATATAATATATTGTGATCAAATTGTGTAAGAAAGCAAAACATAAATGTTACTCTAAAAAGTGGCAACACTTAAAACAATTTAGCTAACGCTGAACTGTCAGTGAAATTTGAAGTATTCCCGTACCAGTGGCGTAAGATTGTCTAATCTATTTAATTTAAATTATCATTTTGTGGAATATTAAACTTACAGTTATTTAATAAAATTTATATTATTAATAATAACATTTTTGGTTATTTAATCAATATAATAGTAAAATTTCCAATATAATCATGATTACATTTTTTTGATTATTATGTAATGTTGACGCCTATGAAAGATCAAGCAGTTCCGTATGAATGTCGTATTATTAGCTGTGTTAGGAATCGTTGCACTGGAGAAAAATAGCATGGAGTAGTGCTGACCAAGGACAGCAACATAAGTATGAAGACATGGTAGACACGCAGTTAGAGTTTAAGACAATAGCTCCCACTAAGGAGAAGACAATAAGAATACAGAAAGAAAAACGTAAACATAGAAAACCATGGACGACAAACAAAATATTACAAATTATGGAGAGGAGACGGATGGAAAAAAACCTAACAAGATACAAAGAACTCAACAGGGAAATTGAGAAAAAGTAAATGTAGCTAAGGAAGAGTGGATGAAAGAAAAATTAAAGAGGTAGAAGATTTGCAAATGAAGCATAATAATAGAGAACTACACAGAAAGGTTAAAGAAGTAGTTGGAATATGGAAACACAAACACTTCTTGATTGTAATAAACAAGAAAAACGAAATGGAATTACACTCTGAAAAATAGAAAGAAATATTAGAGCGATATCTTAAAGATTTGTTTGGTGATCAGAGAACAGAGGAAATTAACATACCTCTGCAACATTATATATGAACATGGCATAATAACGCATGACTGGCTAACATCCACGTATATAGCTCTTCCTAAAAAAACAAAAAATAAGTAAATGTGAAGACAACCGAACTGTATCCCTAATGAGTCATGCCGCTAAGATTTTTATGCGAATAATTTATAACCGAATTCACAATAAGTGTGACGAATACCTGAGTCGTTCTCAATATGGTTTTAGAAAGGGTATAGATACCAGAGAAGCAATTATGGGATTGACAGTAATGGTAGAAAGGTTTCTTGGGGTTTAAAAACGGTTGTATCAAACACGGAAAATTGATTGAGGTGCTAAAAGAAGTAGGGTTGGACAAACACGACATAGCTATTATAAGTAATACATACTGGAACCACACAGGATGCGTTCGAACAGAGAACGGAAATACCAAGTACAACAACATAGAACGAGGAGTGCGTCAAGGATGCATTTTGTTCCCCCCTATTATTTGATGTATATGCCGAACATAATTAGAGCTTCTCTTGAAGATCGCCCTGAAGGTGCCAGAGTCAATGGAATCATTATTAACAATATAAGATATGCCGATGACACCGTAGTATTAGCAGAAACAGAAGACCAACTAAAAATATTGATGAACATATTATCAGAAGAAAGTCACACGCTGGGCTTGGACATTAACTTTTCTAAAACGAAAATTCTGGTATTCCACAAAAAACCCCATGAACAATTTACACCTAACATACAAATAAATGGTATCACCCTTCAGAGTTCCCAAAGCTTCATATACCTGGGCAAAGAGCTAAATAGTCAACTAGACCACTCAAAAGAAATTAGAAGACGCATTGAAATAGCAAGATCTGGTTTCATGAATATGTGTAAAATCCTCTGTAACCCAAGCTATCAGTCTCAATAAGATTGAGAACACTAAAGTGTTATGTGTGGTCTCTTTTACTATATGGCTCTGAGACCTGGACTGGACATTAAAACAGTATGACGTCAACAAATTAAATTCATTTGAAACGTGGATGTATCGCCGAATGTTAAGAATAAGCCGGACCAGCAGAACTACGAATGAAGAAGTACTGAGAGTAATGAACACACGCCCTCATCTGGCCAATACTATCAAAATTAGAAAGACGTCATATCTAGGACACATAATGCGCCATAGGAATTTGAACAGCTCCATTTAATATTGAAGGTAAAAGGGACATAAAATGAGTCCACAAGTTTTCTTTATAAACTACGTTTGACACAAAAATTAGACGAAGAAATAAACGGAACAGCGGAAGAAATGGAGAAACGGAGACTTTGAAAATCAAAATTCATGAAGCAGCATTAGAAGCTCTAGGTACGAAAGAAAAAGTAAAACGTAGAAATTATTGGTGGACAGAAGGTTTATTAGAACTGGTAGAAGAAAAGAAAAAACTGTATCTCAAATGGTTAGCGACAAAAGATGAGGAAGACAGAAAGAACTATAACAGATACAAATATATAGTAAAAAAGGAAATTAAAAAAACAAAAAACATAACCTGGGACAAGTGTGCAGAAATAAGCTCAATGGTAGGAGGATCTAGGTCCAGACAAGCTTGGAAAACTATCAACAGTCTTAGAAAAAATACAAACGAAACAAAAAAATAAACCCCATAGATATAGAAAGATGAAAAAATTATTATGAAAATCTATTAAATGAACAACGTACGCAGTTTTTAGACACACAGATAGATAGAGTTGAAACGGGGTTAAATGATTGGGGTTGATTACCGTAGAAGAAATAAAAAACCCATTACAAAAAATGAAAAATAATAAAGCTCCTGGACCGGGTGATTTACCTATCGAGTTATTCAAACATGCCACTGCAATAATATTAGAATTGCTTTGTAAAATGTTTAACAAGTGCCTACAAGGAGAAAGTATCCCAAGAGATTGGAAAGTCTCGTACATAAACTCCATCTACAAAAAGGGAAACAGGAATGACTGTAGTAATTAACGAGGTATCAGCATTACGTCATCCACTGGCAAGCTGTATGAAAGAGTTCTGTAAGCCAGAATAGAAAAAGAAGCCACAGAGATCGAAGAACAAAGTGGATTCCGACCAGGGAGATCTTGTGTCGACAATGTATTTACTCTCAAACATCTAACGGAAAAGAGATTAGCAAGAGGACTAGAACTTCATGCCACTTTTATAGATCTCCGTAAAGCATTTGACTCCGTACCACTGCAGAGACTATGGACAACATTGGAAAACGCAGGTATAAATGCAGTAAGTATATATAAATGCCGTGAAAAAGCTATATCAAGATAACCAAGCTTATATTAAGGTTGGAAACCAAATTTCCAAGGGTTTCACCCAAACAAAGGGTGTTAAACAGGGCTCTTGTCTCTCCCCAACCCTATTTAAAATATATCTTGGTAATGCTTTAAAATATTGGATGAGAAAACGCAGCCCAATGGGCATATGGGTAAATGACACTCCTATATACACAATCCTCTTCGCAGACGACCAGGTAGTTCTTGCCGAGGACCTACAAGATATGACGTACATGATAAACAAACTAATAGACGAATTCAAAAAATGGGGATTAGAGGTTAATACCGAAAAGACACAATACATGAATATAGGAGGCATCGGCCAAGACATGGAAACAGAAAGCGGATTAATTAAAAACGTTGATCAGTACGAATATCTCGGAGTTACACTAAGCGAAGACGGGAGAGACGACAAAGATATAACAAGAAAAATAGGAAAACGAAAAAACATGATAAAAACACTACATACGATCCTGTGGAATAAAACTTTAACTAAGAAAACAAAGAAAAATATATATCAGGCTATAATTCAGCCGGTGCTGACGTATGGGTCAGAAGTGTGGGTCTTTAACAAGAATATGTCACAAAAACTCCTCTCAACGGAAATGATGTACTGGAGAAGATGTTCCGGGTTAACTTTGTTTGACCACATAAGAAATGAAAACATAAGAGAGAGAATGAAAGTAAAGAACACAATAATGGATACGATAGCCGAAAAACAATTAAAATGGTATGGACACCTGAGACGGATGAACGAAGAAAGGATACCACGAAAGGTTTGGAACTAAAGACCTACACAGAGAAATAAAAGGGGAAGGCCAAGAAAGAAATGGATATCCAATATTCATATAGAAATGGAAAATAGGTGTCTCCAAGAAGGAGACTGGGCCGATAAGAAATTATGGCGATTGGGATGCGAGAAGCGACAAAATTAAAGTTGCAAACACTCGCTATATATATATATATATATATATATATATATATATATATATATATATATATACAAACAACACAGTTTATTAGAGTTGCAGTCAGACTAATAAACTGTGTTGTTTGTTTATATCGACAGTCACTAATATCCAGTATTTCTTGTATATATATATATATATATATATATATATATATATATATATATATATATATATATATATATATATATATATATATATATATAAAATGGACATACGACGAAAAAAAATTTTGGCTACGAAACATCAGAGATTGGACCCTTCTTCTTCTTTGAGTGCCTCTCCTCAAGATAGTTCGTTAATGGTACAGCCAAATCACTCTCTTAAATTTCTCATCCAGGACATTCGGCCTGGATTTCTGCGTCCTTGGATTTTTCCTTGCATTATATTTTGTAGGAATGTGTACTTTTGTCCTCTCATCAGGTGGCCTAAGTATTCAAGTTTTCTCTTTTTTATATTCATAATAACTTCTGGATCGTTATTTATTCTGCGTATTACCTCTTCATTTGTAATTTTATCTACACAACTTATTTTAAGTATACGGCGGTAGCACCACATCTCAAAGCTTTCAAGATTTTTAACAATCCTCTGTTTAAGAGTCCATGCCTCAACATCGTAAAGCAAAGTACTGAATATATAGCATTTTAACATTCTAGTTCATAGATGAATACTAATATCACGATTACAAAATATTTTTTTCATTTTTATAAAGGTAGACCTAGCAATTTCAATACGTCGTATTGAAAGACGTATTGAAATTGCTAGATTGGACCCACGCAAGAGGAAATGAATTATATCATCAAGCCCAAAACAGAGAGAAATTTCTCATATTGATCGCCAACCTCAACAGAGAAGGCACGTAGGTGAAGGAGGAGGAGGAAAAGTTGAACTCTAAGGTTGATGTTCTGGAAATTTTAAATACAAGTGACCTCACTTTGTATAAATTGTGACGTGCACCGTTTTTACTTTGAAAAATGGTACCGTTGAAAATCTATGTATTGATAATTATGGAATATTACTGAGAATAAACCACAATTTTAATTTAAAACATGTTTATTTTGACGTTTCGCTTTCCACTTTCCGAAGTAAAATTGTGATTTTAAATTAAAATTGTGGTTTATTCCCAGTAAAAATATTTTTTTTATTAATATACCAAAAGAAAATAGCTTTAAAACAATATATGAAATAAAAATTCAGTCATTTGTTATCTCAGATAACACTTAGAGGTTCTCAGAATAATATTGGGCCCTTAAAGAGATGAATTCACAGGGAATTGGATAAGACGCCGCAATGCTGAATTGGTGACTCTGTATGGAAGTGAAAACATAGTTAGACATATCAAGCAAACCGAATAAGATGGGCAGGTCACGTGGTACGATCAGAGGATGACAGAGTGTTAAAGACAGTGTTTTTTGAAAGACTAGATGGTAGAAGATCAGTAGACAGACCGAGAAAAAGATGGAAGGATGATGTTGAAGCTGATTTATCTAGAATTGGGGTAAAACAATGGGAAATAGTAGAAGATGGAGGGCGATAGTGGATGCGGCGAAGACTTACCCCGATTTGTAAAGCCAGTGAAGAAGAAGAAGAAGAAGTCATTAGTTATAGAATAAAAATATCTGCAGTACGCCTTACGCTAAATAAATAAATAAACTGCAAAATGCATTATAAGTGACTATTTCACTACCTAGAGATAGGGTATTTATGACTTTCTATTATTAAAAATGAATCCCTAATTATGGAAGGTTATAAATAATGATCGTGAAAAAAATATCATTCTGAAACTGTTTCCTTGTTATTAAAATATCATTCTGTTGAGGCGGCAAAATTACAATCTAGATATTTCAATTTCACGGCCTTCTAAAATTAGGATTTGATAACTACATATTTCAATGAGAGCATTCTGCTTCAAATTGGAAATTTGAAATACAAACTCAATTTTACCAAACACCATAGTGTTATTTACCAGAAAAAGTCAGAAAATATAGGAAGTTGGAACTATATTTGAAATAAAACATTAATCAGGTTTTTTTTTGTGAAAATGTTTTAACCAGATTTTTATTCAGATGGATGCACGTTCCAATTTTAAATTTGGAAATTATCCAAAATCTGCAAACGAACTAAAAACTTTATTACATCTACTATAATAGAATTGGGGGTGATTTTATTCGGTGCGATGAATCGTGAATCGTGAAAAAATATTCGTTTTTTAGAAATAAAATGTTTGATAAAAAATGGGTTGTAGTGTTAATTTAACGAACCATACAAATATGTTACAATAGTGTCTATTTATATTACTTCAAAGGACAGAGTTGCATAAATGGCCGCATCTTCTTCTTCTTCTCTTTCTTCAAGTGCTATCTCCACTACGAAGGTTGGCCATTATCAGGGACATTTTAATTTCTAAAGTTGCTGTTCGGAACAGTTAATACGACTGGAAGCGAATTATTTAGACTATTAGCTTAGGTTACGCAACGAATCAATCTCACTATAATGTCCTTGACGAGAATTTTTCCTTGCATAATCAACTGTAACAAAGGGTACAGAGGAAAAAGGAGGAATGTCACAAATTTTCATTTTTTGTTTTAATAATTCATTCTTCTCATGGCGCCGTCTCCTTTCGAAGGTTGGCGATCCAAATGTGGTTTTGGAAACTGCTGCGCGAAAGATTTCTGCGGATGAGCGGTCGAACCATCTCCTCATGTCTTTCAGCCATGAGTTCTGGCGTCCTCCTACTGATCTTTTGTAATTATTTCTGTTTACACATTCGACGAAGTACCTCAACATTAATAACTCTTTGTACCCATGGAATTCTCAACATTCGTCTGTATATATACATCTCAAAGGCATCTATTCTTTTTTCTATTTCAGAGTCCATTGTCCAACTTTCACAGCCATACAGTAAGACAGAAAAAACGTAACATCTAATCATTCGGATTCTAAGCTGCAGACTAAGGTCTGATCTTATAAAAAATATTTTCATGCTCATGAATGTTTTCCTTGCTTGTTCGATTCTTGATAGTATTTCTTTTTTTGGATTACACTGACCATTGATATTTGCTCCCAAATATTTTATGGAATTTACCTGTTTTATCATTTGACCCTTGGAATACACATGTATGTTTATGGGTGTCTTTGAAAATACTAAAGTTTTGGTTTTGGAAACGTTTAGATATAAACCGATTATTTCGCTGTGGTGAACTACCACATTTATTATATTTTGTAGTTCTTGTGCGTTCCTTGCTATTAAGACAGTATTATCAGCATATCTGATGTTGTTTATGCTGATTCCGCTAATCTTAATTCCGCCTTGGACCTGGTCTAATGCTTCTCTGAATATAGACTCCGAATACAAATTAAACAGTAGCGGTGACAACACGCCACCCTGTCTCACTTCTCATCGGATTTGTATATCTTCGGATGTTGTGTGCTCTATTTCAGTGGTTGCCGTTTGGTGCCAGTATAGTTCTGAGATAATTCGCAAGTCTTGTTCGTTAACTCCAGTTGTTCTCAGAATTTCGATCATCTTTTGATGGTTAACACAGTCAAATGGTTTTCGATAGTCAATAAAACATGCAATACATCTACATTAATGTCTCTGCATCGTTGTGTTAACACATTTAAAGCAAAAAGAGCCTCTCATGTTCCCAATCCGTTTCTAAATCCGAACTGAGTGTCACTCATCTGGAACTCGCACTTCTTGTAAATTCGTGTATGGATAATTCTGAGAAAAGTTTTAAGGGCATGAGACATCGAGCTTAATATTCGATAATCATTGCACTGTGAGGAATTCGATCTTTTTGGTAATGCTACGAATGTTGATTTTAGCCAGTCTGTTGGTATTTGACCTGTGTCATAGGTATATTCACAAGGAATCTACGTTCCTGTAGTTGGCTGTATACCATGTATTAAAAATTTAATTAAAAATCCTTTGTAATAGGTATATTTTAGGCCCAAACGGGCTAAGTTAAAAAGACAAAACGTTTTCGGAAACCATGTTCCATCATCAGTGTCTAGGAGTACATGAATGAAGCCACCAAGATTAAATATGTATATTTAATCTTGGTGGCTTCATTCATGTACTCCTAATATGTATATTTAATCTTGGTGGCTTCATTCATGTACTCCTAGACACTGATGATGGAACATGGTTTCCGAAAACGTTTGTCTTTTTAACTTAGCCCGTTTGGGCCTAAAATATACCTATTACAAAGGATTTTTAATTAAATTTCATAGGTATATCTTGTTGAATAGTGCTGTTATTAAGTCTAGGCTTTCACTTATGAATAATAATTCATTAGAGAGGTTATATTCTGTTTTTACTTTACTTTACGTAAATATCACTGGTTAAAATTGGGTTGTGTCATGAGATAACACGAATAATAAAATACTTATACAGGAGAAAAAAGGGGAATGTCAGGATATTACTGGTTAAGAAGGGGGAATGTCATTTGTGAATCACGCAGAAACAACTAAAGAAGCTTTAATTGTTACTCATTGTTTTCGTGTGTTGCTTTGAGGTTTAATATTTGAGGTTGAGTAGTTTCTTCAAGTTACTGATACAAAATCATTTTACTATGCCAAGTGATGAAGAAATAAGTGATATGGATGTAAGTAGTTCAGCAAACGTAAAGTTAAGTAAGAAAAGAAAATCATTTGGGCGCATGACTGATGTAAGTAAAAAACTTAGATTACAAAGCCATGTTCCAAGGTCTGACTGGTACTGTAAAAGATTGCAATGTTTTTAAAATGTTTCTGAAGGCTGTAGGAACAGTATTTTAAAGCAATTTAATTTAATGTATTCTGTTTATAAACAAAACTCATATTTATGTGGTCTAATTTTAAGAACGCTAAATTTAAAGATGTCGTATATTGTTATAGAGTAAGGTTTATAAATGATGAGAGTACGATAAAAGAAGTTCAGATTTACTTTAAAGCTTTAATGGCCATCCATGGTATAACCAAGAAAAAGATGGAGGTCCTTCAAAAATCTTTAGAATTTGGCATGTTTCGAAGAGATCAAAGAGGAAAGCATTCTTCAAGACCTAGAAAACTCTCTAAATGACAAAGAGAAGCAGTAACGAAGAACATTATTTCGTTTAAAGGCGGAAAAGGCCATTATCCCTTGGCAGAATCTTCCAAAATATACTTACCAGAGAAGCTAACTATTAATAAAAGGCACAAAATGTAGATTGAAAAATATCCAAATTTAAAACTGTCTTACGAAACGTACAGAACAATTTTCTCAACCGAATATAATTTGTCATTTGTATATCCAGGAAAGACACATGCAGTACATGTGATGAGTTTCAAGTGAAAATAAAGAACCTAGAAGTTGAAAATGGTAACATTATTTCAGGAGATAATGATGGTGCTCTTAGGCTGGAAAATGAAAGAAAGTGAAGGTTTTAGAAAATAAAAATATATATAATAACGGATTGATTACGGCTGTCGCCGCTTCTCCGCCTCTAATTTCCATCTTTTTTTGTCATACACAGTTGCCTCTTCTAAATCTCTTGCCGCCATTGCTTAATGAATATCGTTGCGCCAACTTCTCCATGGTCATCCTCTCTTTCTTCTTTCACGAGGGATCCATTCCAGTACTCTTCTAGGCCATCTGTACTCTGGCATTCTTTTAACATGTCCAAACCAGATTAATTGCTTTCTTTCAATGCCATCATTAATATTTCGCTCCATTTTCATTTCGTTTCTTATTTGTTCGTTTCTAACTCTCTCCAGTTTCGATTTACCACAGCTTCGTCTTAGATAATCCATTTCTGTCGTCATAAGTCAATGTTTGGTTTCTCGTCGAATTGTTTTTAGCCAGAGAAGAGAGTTTAAGGCATGGGTCGCTGCTCTGCCCTTGTTTATTCTTTCTCTAATTTCATCTGCGCTATTTCCTTTCTTGTTGAAAATGACCCCCAAATATTTGCAGGATTGTACGCCTTTGATTTTGTCGTCTTAAAAGACTAGGTCACATATTTTATCTGTTCCCACTGAGAGATATTCACATTTTGTCATATTCATGTTTAGACCTGCCACCTCATATTCTTCTTGCGGTTTTCTTACCATATAGCTAAGATCGTAGTTGTCTTCGGCAATTACTACCTGGTCATCCACAAAGAAGAGTGTATATAGCGTGTTTTCTTCCACCGTTATTCCCATGTTTCCACATTTTTTTACCCATTTCACTAAGTATCTGTTCAAATAGATTTTAAATAAGGTAGGTGACAGACAGCAGCCTTGTCTTAGTTCCTTTGTTGTTCGAAAAGGAGAGGTGATTTTTTGTCCCATTTTAATTCTTGCAAAGTTTTGTTCGTAGTATTTTTGAGTGGCGTTAATAAGAATTGGGTTTATTTTCAAGTTACCCATTTCTTTCCATAGTTGGGAGATAGGGACAATGTCATATGCTTTTTACAAATCTATTAAAGCTATATGGGTTTCTCTATTTCTTTGCACTCGTTTTTCCATTGCAATTTTTAATGTGAAAATATTACCCAGAGTGGAGCGTCCGGCCCTGAATCCCGCTTGTTCTTAGGGAACAAAGAAAATAAAAATAAACTCCATAAATTAAAAGAAGATACATTGTATAAAAGGAAACGAGAAGCTACAAAAAAAGCAGAAAAAGCAGCAATGAGAAGCAGTTTGTTTTGATTTCAAGAAAAACTTACCAACACCTAACATTTCTACAAATGACGTCTACTACAGACGCCATTTTTCTTTGTATAGTTTATAATGTCCATACTTTAGCGACCGAAGGCAGCACATTTTATACTTATTCTGAAACAGTAGGTAAAAAAGGTAGTGATGATGTGTGCCCACTGTTGCACGATTTCGTATACAATCATCTTGATATAAATGTCCGACGTATTTCCATGTTTTGTGATGTTGGAGGACGAAACAAGAATTATACTGTTTTAAAATTTCTCCACAACCTAGTGCACAACGAAAAAAGATTTAATGAAATAAATTCCTATCTGCAAACATGTAGGAATATGAGCCTAATTAACAAAACCTAAAGTAGAGCAGCCAAATGAATGGATGGAGATTTTTCGTCAAGCCAGAGTGAAAACTTCTCGTTTTATTGTAATAGAGGTGGATTAGCTGCTATTAAGGAAATAGTCAAACTACCTGAACAAAACTTACACCAAGAATTGCCCCTTTATAACTAGAACTCTTCGAAAAGCCAAGGTTGTAAAATAGCCACTCTCGTTTTATTTATTACCGAAATTCATATAATTGTCTTTTTGAGTCTGCAGTAATAGCAAACTGCTGTCCAATATCAAAGCACTCTAACTTGCAGGATAATGAGTTTGAACTACCTTTGAACTATCGTTATGAAGGTATGAAATAATAACACAGCTCAACAAAAAAAAAATTATCAGTTTCATTGCAAGAGTTGAGTTTTGACAACTGAAAATCATGGCTTTTACAAGCAGGCGTTGTTGTGTGAATAACCCGGACGTTTTTTGCTACATATGTGGCGAGTACATTGTAAAGGAAAGTAGAAAACCAGTTTGTGATTTTATAAAAAGAGCATATTAAGCCTATTTTGGTGTTCATTTAGGAGATCAAGATAAATCTTGGGCTCCACATGTAGTGTGCAAAACTTGTATGGAAAACTTGCGACAGTGGACGAAAGTACAATCAAAATCGTTTACAACGACACCGGCTATAACGTACAATCGGATATAACAAACAAAATAGTAGGTCCCATAAAATGACATACAAAAAACGCATTTATATTGCTTATAATGAACAAATCGGTTAGAGCAAACGTATTTCTTGGAACACTAGTAGTTAAAATATTGGTTACAGCGTACATCTTAATAAATAAGTTTAAAAGTGCTATCCTGTAAAGTTATGAAAATGGACATTCTAGTGTTGTATTTCTCACAGGTATTACCGATATTTAATACCACGAAATGAGAAGTAAGGATTTATTAATTTATGGTTATAGTACATCCGGACAGGCATCTACTGTCCTTTAGACAGTTAGACCTCCCAAGACGGGTCCATTGTATTACAAAATTTTGTTTATACATATTTCACCATTTGGCCTAAGCCAAGAGTTTCTGAACTTGAATTCAGTTGTGTCTAGCCTTCATTGAAAAAATGTCACGGAAACAATTTACTATTGAGGAACAGTTTGGAATAATTTGCCGAGTCGATTCGACAATTGCTGGAATAATGAAAGCAATTTAATAACTGTGAAAAAGGAAAACGCGTTCGGTCATCAAATTACAGTGACATTGAAAGTGCTTTGCTCGATTGGTTTAAATAACAACGCGCAAACAATGTACCCGTGAGTGGGCCGATGCTTCAGGTAAAGGCTGATGCTTTCGCTGTGATTTTGAAGAAGAATTTTAAGTGTAATGCTTCCTGGGTTCAACGTTTTCGAGCTCGCCACAATATTGTCCATGGAAAAATTTCAGGTGAGTCAGCAGTTGTTGACAGATCAATTATAAATGACTGGGTTGAAAATGTGTGGCCTACACTCAGGTCCGACTATAGCGGTGATGAAATTTTTAATGCTGACGAGATGGGGTTATTTTTTAGACTGACACCTGATCACACGTTCAAGTTTAAAGGCGAGAAATGTTCCGGTGGTAAACTCTCAAAAGAGCGTGTTACAGTTCTGGTTGCAGCCAACATGTCCGGTTCCATAAAAAGGAAGCTTTTGGTGATAGGAAAAAGTAAAATGCCGCGCTGTTTTAAAAACTTGAAAAATCTCCCTGTTGATTATGATTTCAATAAAAAAGCCTGGATGACGTCAGCTATTTTTGAAAAGACTTTACTAAAATGGGACAGTGAACTTTTACAACAAAAGAAACACATAATTTTAATTGTCGACAAATGTCCGTCCCACCCCCCCAGTTGACAGGTTAAAACAAATTAAACTCGTTTTTCTGCCTCCAAATTGTACGTCTGTACTGCAGCCCATGGACCAAGGAGTTATAAGAAGTCTTAAAGCATGCTTTCGGAAAGAATTGGTGTACAAAATCATCGAAAAGAGAGAGAATAACGACGATACGAAAGTCAGTATTCTTGACGCTGTACTAATGATATCAAAGGCATGGGAATCTGTGCGGAAGGAAACGATCATCAACTGTTTTCATTTTTCCGCCTAACTAAAGACTTACAACCATCAGGAATCGCATACAACGATATTGCATAAACGCATTTGCAGGATGCCATTTCCCTTTTCAGTTCTGACTGCTCTGCAGATGACTATGTACGAGTGGATGACGAAATAAGTACGAGCGAAGAACTCTCAGATATTGACATTGTACTGAGTCACCAAACTAGTGACAAACAAAGTACTGATGAGGCTGATGAAGAATTGGAAGATTTCGGCAAAATCCCTACTGTTGCTGAAGCGTATGCTGCTTGTTCCACCATACGAGCATTTATTCAGACTGCTGAAACTTCCCAGAGTGTAAAAGAATCATTATCAATTGTTTACACATCAATTGAAAAAATGTTTTTTTCAGAAGTTCAAGAAAGGCGACAAACAAAAATTACAGACTTTTTTCATTAAATATTCAGGTAAAATGTGTTTACATATTTTGTAATACATATATGTATGTATTTTTTTTGTCTTTTTAAAATAAATAGTATATGTATGCCTACATTTTTATTTGCTCAACAATTTTAACAAACACGGTTGTCATATGAGTATAAAAAGACTATATCATTAATGTTAGTCTGTTAACTTTAAAAATGCTTTCCTAAAAAATTAAACAAAAATGACATTCCTCCTTTTTCCCATGTACCCTTCAAGAGGTAATTATCTTCACGTGTAAAATGTCCGAGATATTGTTATATTCCTCCTCCCTATCCACCTACCAGGATATTTTTGAAGATTCTTCAATATGCGCACATCTTAAATGCCTCCAGTTTATTCATGCATTGTTTGTTTAACACGTTATCTGCGTTCAGAGATATTTATAAACTTACGTTGATTGCGTTATGAGTCTGATCTCAGTAAACCTTTGCCACAGAGTATGTGAATTTTACCATATCCGTGTCGTAAAGATTAAGGCATTTAAAGGGTGCCTGTGTTCCGAAAATAAAAGATATTTGATTTGTGGTCAAATTTTTATTTAATATAATTCAAATATACATTATAAAAGCATACGACTTTCCTATTCTAAGCTGAAGCTATAACTTCACTAAACGCATGGTGGAGTAGCGTCCTAGGTTTGAGACAAATATAAGTAGAGGTAGAATTCCAACAGTGCAAGCAAGCTCCATCAGTAAAAGGTGGAGCGATGACAGTAAAAGAGTCACAACAAACTAAATTCAATGGAAACGACTGAGAGAGGCTTATGTTTAGCAGTGGACACTAGAGTCTGCGTCATTATTATGATGATTTCAGATTGAATAGGTACTTATATAGTAAATCAATTTTCTTATGTGAACTATGCATTTTTGGCCCTTTAAAGATCTCACAAATATTAAGAAGTACTTACAGCGTAAAAAAAGAAAATACAAATTCTGGAGAAAAGTTTATCGTAGGAAAGGACAACAGTTTAAAACGTCATATTTGATAATACAAAAATAACGCGGTATTCTTCCGCAGTACGGTTTTCCTGTTAGATACCTACTGATTGGGCAATCTAATCAAAACTATTTTAAGCCATTAAACAAGTTTTAAGCCAATTTATACAATTAAACAAGTAGAAAAATAGCGAAATATTCTAGATCCGAGATCGTATATACAGAGGTATATATACTTCATCTAATTTACTTACCGATGCACGTCATTATCATTGACAGAGATCAAAGTTGACATAGTTGCCAAAGTATAAAAAAAAACCTGACTCCATTTTAAATCAAATAGGTCACATAATTATTGCCAAAGTATTACCATCTCTTTACAACGACTATTTAAATTCTTACGTGACATTTTTGAAATAAAACACACTAATTTTGTTCTAAAAAGCACAGATTTTATTAATAGGTAAAAATATAAAACAAGAGGTATTCACCTTAAAATTCAAAATAATAAAGTACAAAAAGTATCAACACCGCAACTCTCAATTAAGTGTTACCAATTTATGGCAAAATTTCACCTCCGTTCGATTACAGTAACAGTGTGTTGCGAACAAATGTTCTTCATAAAAACGCTTTATAATGCATTTATACAAATTAAATGAAACATATTATTGTGTATTTCATTAAGTTAACACTAATAGAAATCTTTAAATATTATTTCTACGATTATATAATAAAATATGTCTAGTGGCTGTAATGCCAGTGTACTCGGCAGAGTGATTCTAAAAAAGAACACACCTACCGCCTAAATATTTCATGTTGGTATCATGTGACGTCACGGACTATGTACATCACACGATGACGTACATCGGTATGTAAATTAGATAAATTATATATATACCAGGGATGATTATACTTGACTTATAATGTATGTGATCTACAAAATATTTAGAAGAGAAGAGATCGACATCCAACTAATACATTTTATTAGGCTGAAACCTAAATAAGGTAAAACACTTTCGGAATCTTAATTTGTTTCAATTGCATATAAAAAAATAAAGGCGTTAAATAAAAACAAATATTTTATCAGAAACTTTGTTTATTAAATTATCGAAAGAGATTAACTAAATGTTAATCAAACAAGTCACATCTTCTGCTCACTGTGCATGTTGTACTATTCTTCATATTTTTAATGTTTTGGACTTCAATAGCTTTCAGCTTTTCTTTTTTGTAATTCTCCTTTTTTCTTTTGCCTTTTATTTCTCCTTCTTTTCATTAGCTTCCAGTCTTTTAATTTTTTAAATCAATATATCGTTCTTTTTCTGCTCCTTAATTTCTTCCCTCTGCTTCTCAAACTGTCTCCACTCATCGGAGGAAATGGCTCCTATTCTATTAATTTTCTTCTTAAAGTCTTCTTTTATTAAAGTCTTCTTTTTTATGGTCTTATATGTATTAGCATAGACCAAAACCAAATAGATGGCGAACTCAATAATGCCATTTAGAAGCTAAAAGGCGACATCTACAAATTCGAAGAAACTAAATACAACGTTGCCGCACTATTGCCTCTTATAGTTTTCTTATTCAGTTAAAAATACAGAGTGCACATAAATATGCACTCAGTGTGAAATATGTTTCGAATGTTTTTGGAAAAAAAAGGATAAATAAAACTGACAATTAACAAAAAAAATTTTTATTTATTAATTTATTTAATTTTGTAGTGTAAATTGAACATGGGTATTTGCACCATATCACACATAAGTTTTCTAAAAATTATTATTATCTATATTGAATAAAATATTAAAATAAATATAAACCATCTGACCATCTGAAGTGAATAACAAAACAAACATATTACAGCCCTCCCTCATTAGTCCGACACTTTGAAATCCGACGTACTCGGTAATCCGACGCGCCGCTACGGGAGACAAGTTCCGTGTTCAGTGTTCAGTTGACTTTCGTAGCGAACGTGCACGTGCATTTCATTTTCCCTGCGCAGTTAGTTCAAGTGTTCGCGTACAAATGGCAAAATGGCAAGCACGAGTGGTGTTAAACGGAAACACAAAACATTAACAATATCCGAGAAGTGGGAAATTATTAAACGTATAGATAGCGGTGAAACGCCGACTGCAGTAGCGAAATTTTATGAAATTGGACGGCCTACGATTTATGATATTATGAAGAATAAAGGAAAAATTGAAGGGTTCATGAAGTCTGTTGAAGACAACCCTTTAAACAGAAAAACCCTCAGAACAAGCGAGTTTCCTGAGGTGGAAGAAGCACTGTTTATTTGGTTTAAACAACAACGCACACGGAATATCCCTATATCCGGAGACATACTTAAACAAAAGCTCAATGTTTCTACACAGAAATAACGAGGAAAAATGACTTTCGTGCTAGTCATGGATGGTTCGAGAACTTTAAAAAACGCCATGGCATTCGATTTATGAAGATGTGTGGTGAAAAGGTGTCTGCTGACAGGTCTGAGATTGATGCCTTCATTGAAATGTTAGACAACAAAATTACTTGAGCTTTAGTTCCTGAGCAACTGTACAACGCAGATGAAACCGGGTTGAATTGGCGACAGCTCCCGCAGAAACATTTGTAAGTGGCGAGGAAAAAAAAGTTTCAGGAAGGAAATTGCAAATAGAACGACTCACGCTTATGGTGTGTGCGAATGCATCTGGCACTCATGCATTAAAACTGCTTGTTGTAGGAAAATCAAAAAACCCTCGAGCATTCAAAAATGTAAAGGTTGAATCTCTGCCAGTAACTTACAAGTCACAAAGTCGCGCATGGGTGACAAAAGAAATTTTTCGTGACTGGTACACCAACAGCTTCGTTCCACAAGTTAAGGCTGAACTAGTTACCTATGAAAGCCCTACTTTTACTGGATAATGCACCAGGACATCCTGATGCTGATGAATTGAAAATCAAAACTGCTGATGGCTACATTGAAGTTATGTACCTACCGAAAAATACGACAGCTTTAATTCAGCCCATGGATCAAAACGTGATAAAAACCCTCAAAGCTCACTATAAGAAACGCATTCTTATGGATGTTGTCAGTCAACCTGATGCTGATATTCCAGCGATTTTGAAAGCTTTTAACATTAAAGACGCCATTTTGAATGCTGCGTATGCTTGGCAGCAAGTAAAAAGCATAACACTGATAAAATCGTGGAGAAATGTATGGCCTAACAACCCATGTCTTACAACGTATAATCCTACATCCAACAGCGATTCAGAACCCGTTTTAGAGGCTACATTGGAACTTTGTAATGAAGTGCAACTTGCTCCCGCATCGGTTGAAGAGCTTAGAACATGGATCATAGAAGATAACCTTGATGCTGACATGACAGACGCAGATATAATTCAAGAAGTGACAGCAGTTGATGACAACGTGATCGAGGACGCAGCGCCAGAAAAAACCTTCACCGTCAGCTGTGATGAAGCTGTATCGGCAGCTAACACTTTGTTACGTTGGTGCCAAGAGAGAGATGTGGACATGAACAAGATTTTAGTGTTAAAAGGTTTGCAAGAGGCAGCACGGACTTTTTCAACAAGTAAATACATATTGTGCTCTTTTTTGTATGTAGTTTTAAGTCTATGTACATAAATTAAAATGTTGTTCACTTTATTCTGTGTTTTTAATATGTCCCTTGAATTTAACGATGAATAATACGTTGTTTAAAATGACGGTTATATCTTTGTGGCAATCATATTCATTACAGAATAGCCATTTTCCATAATCCGACATTTTTGGTAATCCGACATTACGTCGGTCCCGAACCTGTCGGACTATCGAGGGCGAGCTGTAATCAAAAAAAATTAACTTGTTAAAAAAATCTACAATTACAATAGATCATTCTTACCTTAACAAATACAGATTAAAACTTAACTTAACACTATAAAACTTAAACACTATAATAGACTAATAAATTAAGAACTATAAATGCCACACCGCGTTAAATAAAAATACATAAAAGATCCTCAAAAGATAAACACCATCACGCTGTAAATAGTAAATAATCACACAAGAATCTTGACAATGACAAATGTTGACGTTGACGTGAAGTTGCCATGTCTCTTTAAAATATGTAGGTACTGTAGCGCCATCTGTGTATTCGAAGAAACTAAAATAAATTTCAAGGTCGCCAATATGAGATAAATATCTATATGGTTTTTGTCTATGTGTATTAGGTAAAGTTAAATACATACCTAAAACGGGTGATAGATTTGTTGATTTGACAACAACATTGGACAAGATATTTATTTTGTTTTTGATATTTTTTGGACTGTCATTTAATTTGCTTTGCATATTTTGTTTATTATTTTCTTGCAAAATATCATTTTCGATGGGGTTTGGGTTCCTACACTCTTTATTTGTTATTTTTATATTCTCCGTAATATAGTTATGGTTTTCTAAAAGTTCGTCTTCCATTCGATTTTCTTTATTATCCTCCATCTCATCTTGGTGAATGTTTGTTTCTGTTTCAGATTCCTTAAATGATATTTTTAACTTATCATGTATCGGAGGTTCTTTGTGACAGTTTAGATCTTCTGGCGTATTTGCATTAAATTCAGCCACTTCTGATTGCTATGTTTCCTGGACTTTATGATTTTGTGGTATGACTTCAAATTCGGTTATAATTTCGAAGTCATTTAAGTCACTTTCTGTCAAATTATTCAAATTATTTTCCAGTGTATATTCACCTATATTTGTTAAAATTATATCAAAAACTTGAACTGGTTGTGAAACTATGTCTGATTGATTATGTGTATGATTAGCAAAACTGTCATTTATTTGTGCCTGGCTAATTGAATTTTCGGTTGAATTGAGACTTTCAGCATCGTTATTCTTTGCTGTGTTTAAAACATGAACAACGATTTTTGAGTCACCTCCAGCATTTTTTAACTCGTTACTAAGCGGATTAATTATCTTGATGGCGATGTGCAAATGCCTGTTCTTTATTTTCTTATCTGAAGATTTCACATTCTTAGTAGAATTCTGATGTTTTTCAAGAATATTTTGTAGGTACACATTTTGAGTAATCTAAGACATTTGGATTGCATGGATATAAGCCACACTTGCTAAAACCATTGCTAATAATTACAGGCAAATTTAGACAAACTTTTTTAAGCAATGGACAAAAAGTTGATTTGCTCAAAATATTATTAACATTTTCAGGACGAGTTGCCCATTCGTGTACTATATTTTTACATTGTGATTTTAAAGGTTTGAATACACTTACATCTGCAGGCTTAATCAAATGTGTCGCATTTGGTGGAAGTACGTAAAGGATAATACCGTTTTCTTAACAATATTCACTAAGCCGCATTGTTAAGTGGCTTTTATGTTCATCAACAAAAACGATAACTGGCTTTTTGATGTTTTCTTCTTCTACCCATAAGTTCAAACCTTTAACAATATAATTACAAAATATATCTGATTTCATCCACCCGGTTTCTGATTTTCCTAACAGCCATCCAGCAAGCAGACTGTTTATAACATCTTTTGGTGGTCTTACATATGGAAACACTATACAAAAAGGCAAACTCTTCCCAGAAGATGATATAAATACAAAAACTGTAACAGCCTCTTTTTCTTGGTCTTTTATAATTTTGTAGACATTCTTGTATCCTTTAGGTGCAATAACTTTTCCTGATTTAAGGCATATGAAGAAACTGGTTTCATCACCAATAAAAATACGATCTGGGTCAGTCAAAATATCAGTCGCGTTTATATCTTCTAAGTGCTTCAATAATTCAGTAAAACACTTCCGAATATTTTCTTCGGTTACTGCTGCTCGGCCCTTAGATATATTTTCGGGTGTACTTTCACTTAACTCGGGATTTCGTTTAAGAAATAACCTGTAAAATTTTTTTTCCAGGCCTATTATTTACAAATGGGTTAGGTCTAGCTGTGTCCTCTTGGGAACTAATATTATGGACAGTATTAAGAAGATCGTCGCGTTAGTCACATATTGCTAAGGCTATGCACCACTCTTTCAAGGCAGTATCTTCTTCTTTAGAAAGTACTAAGTCTGGTCCCATTTTACGGGGTACTTCTGGCACTCTTAAATGTAGCCGATCTTGTAGGGTTCCTTGTAGTACGCTAAAAACTCGACTAGCTTCTCTAATTTTCATCCCATTTCTTATTGCGGTCATAGCTTGTGAAAATTTCTCTTCTTTATACCGGTGGATTGGTCTTTTCGACATGATGACAATGTATAATAAAATATTTTTATGTAAAAAACCCCTACCATAAATTTAATTCTAATTAAAAGGCATTAAGATCCAGTTTTATGTATCAGAACTAACGGCCAATTATTGGAGTTTAAAGTCTATTACTCGGCCCTCATCGTGCATTTACTTTTATACATAGCTGACTACGGGTAAAATTAACCTTTTGTTATCTAAGCGGTTAATTTAATCCAAAGCTTAAAATATGGACTATTTGCTGTATTAATTTTGACGAAAGCTAAGAAATTCGTAAAAAACCAGTAGTCAGCCCCTTGTTACTGGATCAACCTTAAAAATCTAAAGCATAATAGTCGGCCCTAGATTAAAACGCAATAAACAAATAAAATTCGTCTTATGCATTTTAGCATAAAATAAACATTTTACAACATCATTACATAAAATCCATCAGAAATTACATCAAATTCATAGAAAAACTTACCTAAATCTCGAACACGTTTTTATACGAAAAAAATTGCAACAGCGACTCGTCCAGACTTGTCTGTGGCACAGAATAATAAACAGTCAGAATGCCCAATCTCCATGGAAAATTAAGTACGCGCATCTCGTTCGCGCAGACGTACCGCCATGTTTTAAAAGGAATCAGTGTTGTTTAATGAAAATTTATGTGGTGTACATAGAAAAATTAACCCGGTTTAATTGACTTACGGCAATCATGGACATATTATGCAATTATTTGAACATTGTTAAATATAACAACATAAATATAAATATAATATAATTAAACATAAATATAAACCATCAAACTCGATGATATAAACAATTACATAACCTTACAAATCTTATGTCGATAGAGACCCATTACACCAAATGTGATTCTCAATTCGAGTCTGTGTTCTGTGTTTTCTTCTAAAACATGGCGATCGCGAGCTGAAAAGCTTTCAGGCGACATCTGAGAGTGGGCATTCACATTGTTTATTATTCTGTGTCTGTGTGGCGGCAGTGAAAATGAACAAGTACAGCTCATCAAGCTGTGGTGCTATTGGTTCGGGGGTGTGCGTATTAACCAATAAAGGGACATAGATTTTGTCAACAGTTATTTCACTGGTCTAAATTAATTTCAACACTATTTACATTATAACGCGTACTGGTGCGAGGCTGACTATTGGGTGCTTTACCCTCAAACTTTTATTATAAACGTTTATAAATAGAATCTAAATAAATAAATAGAAGAGTCATCTAATATAATAATAATATAATTAATTATTAATATATAATTAATATAATTTTTTTTATAGTAATTCGCGATTGAAAACAAAGCGAAACATACCTATCTGACCTCTGGCGGAATAAATTTAAACTACTAAAAGTGGTATAAACATGCCCTGGAAACTTATATGAATGACCTTGGTTCGTTATTCTTCTTCTTCATGTACCATGTCCTTTCAGAACGTTGGTTACCATCATAGCTATTTTAATTTTGTTCACTGCCACCCTAAATAGCATGCTTGTATCTACACCATACCAATCTCACAAGTTCTTCAACCATGAGGTTCTTCTTCGTCCTGGACTGCGTTTGCCTGCTATTTTTCTTTGCATGAAATTTGGTAGCAATCTATATTTGGGACCTCTTATTACATGTCCGAAATATTCCAGCTTTCTCTGCTTGATGCTTTTTATGATCTCAGTAGTCTTGCTGAGACGTTCTAGTAATGTGGAGTTACGAATCTTCACCCAGGAAACTTTTAAAATTCTTCTATAGCACCACATTTCGAAAGCCTCAAGGCGATTTAGATCGATTTTATTCACAGTCCAGGACTCGACAGCATAAAGTAAGACCGAGAACACGTAGCAGCGAAGTAGGCGGATCCTTAATGCCAATTTTAGGTCTCTGTTACATAACACCTTGGACATCCTTCTAAAAGCAGCTCTAGCCTGCTCTATTCTGGATCTAATTTCGCCGTGATTTTCTGCATTACAATTTAATTGCTGTCCAAGGTAGACGATTTTATCAACTTGCTCAAGTTTGGTATTATTTACATATATAGACGGTTTTATATTCTGTTGTTTACTTAGTACGAGTATTTTGGTTTTCCTTATGTTAAGATCCAGACCTGCCTCCCTACAACTCTCAACGACGCTATCAAGTAGTGTTTGCAGATCTTCTTGACTAGAAGCTAGGAGTACTGTATCGTCCGCATATCGCAAATTATTGATGACTTCGCCGTTCACAAGTATTCCTTCTTGTTTTTGGTTCATTCCCCATCACTTTAACCACAGCCTCATACAGTTACTGTAGGAGGCTGTGCTTTAACCCATCGAGTTAGAATCTATGGAGAAGCTATGAGCATATTAACGTATGTATTAAAAACGGCGTAGGTAGGCGTGGCTAACGGTGATACCAATATGGCGATGGAATCAGGGCCAGACTCAATAATATTAAAACTACTATACAAATATGACTAATTATTCAGAAGATTTAATCATAATCTAAAAAAGTGCAATACATTTTTAATAAAACATGCTCTATTTATCTCGCGGTAAACACTAAAAACACGATATATTATACATAAAGATAAATTAATACAATCAAATATTATTAATTTATTCTCTGAAGTACGGGCCATTACTTTGTTTACATATTTTACTAACCTGTGGAACGATCATCGAGCAAAAAGACAAAAGAGAAAATGTAAAGGTAGTGGGGACAAAAATATTGTTAGACAGAAAGTGCGATCTTTAGAGGCCACTTTAAACAAGGAAAGAGAGTCTCTCTCCTTGTTTGACATCAAATTTAGTTGGGTTATGTTATTGTTTATCCCAAATGTCACATGAAATCTTATTTATATTGAAGTTTTTTAACAATTGTGTCGAATTTTAGACTCTTATCATTAATAATTAATTAAAACTTTCTCGTCTAAGACACATTCTGAAAAATATTATATAGCTACTGTTGATAAGTGTCGGAAAATTTAAATTTCGCGCATTCGCATTTCCGGATATGTCCGCCATCAGAGGCCACTTTTTTGGTCTCCTTTTCATAAGGATTAGATTCCCTCTTTTGTCTTATTGCTCGATGCCCAAATTTCACATGAAATCTTATTTGTATTGAAGTTTTTTAACAATTGTGTCGCATTTTAGACTATTATCGTTAATAATTAATTAAAATTTTCTCGTCTAAGACACATTCTGAAAAATATTATATAGCTACTGTTAATAATTGTCGGAAAATTTAAATTTGGCGCATTCGCATTTCCGGATATGTCCGCCATCAGAGGCTACTTTTTTGGTCTCCTTTTCATAAGGATTAGATTCCCTCTTTTGTCTTTTTGCTCGATGGGAACGATATTCCTGAAGATTTTTTATTAACATTGCTTCTGCTAGTGCAACTACGAACAAGAAACCATTATTATGCACTATCACAATATATTATTATATTTTCTATAAAAGTATTATAAAACTAAAAATAATCGAAAAACAACAAATGTAAACAAACATATACGATCTGTCAAAAGTGTCAAAACAATGTTAACAATATGACTGAAGCGAGGTCGTTTTTAGTCACGTGATGCCCTCTCCATAGATTCTAACTCGATGCTTTTAAAACTTAAAGAAAAAATGGTCTGATGCTTTAAAGAACGGAAAGTAAGTAACACCTTATAATTATTATTAATTATGTAATAATTAATAACTCCTATTCATAGACTGTACGTAATAATTACTGAGTACCAACCGCAAGCACGATGTAAGATGTTCGTCCGTTAGCTTATGTCGATATTTGGATTGAACAATTTTCATTTATAAAAATGTAGATTCGCATAAGTATATTGATCCGAACATTCCTGTTAACTGAATAGCTATTTGTTTTAGACATGGATATTTGTCTTCGAATATAAAAGACCAAAATTTGGAATCAGATAATCTGGCTTTGAGACGTGTATTGAAAATATCTGTAATACCTACTTTATTTTTCACAGAAATAATCTCCACACTGATCGCGTTTGATCATGATTACCGTTTGTTAATATTAAAAAATATAGTTTCTACCTTTAATAAATTGATTTTACAGAGAACCTTGTTGGTTAGTTGCTAATAGGAGAGATTCAAAAGTTAAAAATATTTCTCAATGACTGACAAGAATTAATAAAAAAATCGATTACGAAAGATTCCACATAAGCTTAAATAATAACTTGCACTTAAACCTAATTGATTTACCTTAGTTAAAAAACTTTTACAATGAAGTAAAAAACTTCTATGGTTTGTTTTTTAACCAGGAGGAGTAAACTAAAAAGACATATTTACACCCAAGAAAGTTACTAGAAAAGTCACCAAATACATTTTCTTTTTTGATTGATTATTTCGGATTTGTGGTAATCCAGTAATCGATTCTAACCTAACTTTGTTTGTTTATGTTTGAATAATAATTGTTTTCGATTCACTTCCAATATATATATTTTTGTTTTTCTAAGCACAATAAAAAATGTTGGATTGTTATGAAGAAGTTGAAGAATTTTTAGAGTTTATGTATCACATTGTAGAAGAAAATCGTCCGGAACGTATACGAAAGCGATATATTCGTGATAAAATTTATGTTTAAAATCCAATAGAATTTTACAATATTTCATCAGCGCATTAATATTGGCATGCTACTTTATAGGAACATAACCAGTTAGTTTTTATGGGATTGCCCATTTTTTAAATATACGGGTAGACTTATGTTCATACATATTGTTTAGGATATCTTGTTCGTCACTGTTTCAGTCTGTTTAATTGTTTTGTTTTGTTTTGTAATTTGTTCAATTTGCATTGAATCCATATTGTTATCTTAATAACACTAATACGTTACTAAATAGTTCTGAAAAGAAGTGTTTTTTTGTATAAATACAAACCATACAAAAGTTAAATAAATAACGCGGAAAATACAAAAAATCGTCAATATAAAAATGGAGTAAACTTGCCTGCTGTTGGACCGATTACAAACAAGCATTACGGCGCGGTAAATTTAAATTACTCCTCCTGGTTCAAAAACAAACCATAGTATTATTGGTATATTTGTTAAAATAATAAAATAATGAATATATCAAAACGGATTACAATTATTTTCAAAACGTTTTCGGTCCTATTAGACCACCATCAATGAAATGCATGATGAAAACTTGAGTATTTGCTTGAAAGCCTCGCACAAAACGGTCTAAAAATACGTAAATATTTAAAACATAATTTAACTATCTTAGACAGTTTTATGAGGCTTTTATGCAATTATTAAAGTTTTATCTCTAAATATCAGCACTGCGGGTTCGATCTATTGATTAATTTTGAATTTTTTTTCAATTTACTTTGCACTATCATCTGATTACAAATGGAATTATTGTGTGTTTTCCATATGCTTTAATAAACAAAATAAACATTCTAGCGGATTTGGGTTTTATGTGTACACCAGCAAAATTTGAATGCACTCAACACTATCAATATTTCATTACCTAATTGCATGGAATTGGGTAGTCGACAAAGATAAGCCTATAAACATGCGAATGTGTAAGCATAATGATAATAGTATATTGCGGATTTATCGAGATTACAGGCGTAAAATGTGTAATGATACATATTTAACACTTTTATAGATCTTATGTATAGTATCAGTATATTTTGCAATAGTTTTTTTGTTGCATATAATGGTTTTAGTGTGTAATTCCATATTTTTAACTTATGTTTAAAATGAAGTGTAAAAAATCACAACTACTACACACACGAGTCTACAGCATTTCATGAGCCCTGGCCTGCCTGAAAACCTTCTTCCATCCTTCCCTGTCGAGTGTCTTCTCCATCTCCTTACACCAACATCACTCAAATCGTCCTTCACATTGTCCTGGTATCTGAGTTTAGGTCGCCACCTTCTTCTTTCTACCGGACTATTTAGCATGGTTATTTTCATTCATCTGCATAAAGTGGCTCACCCATCTTAGGCGATTTATTTTGATGGTTTTCACGATATCTTTTACATAAGTCGACAACAACACGATAACAAGTCTTTAGACTTCGAAATTATATCGCCTTCTCCACAGACCCTGTTCCTTATTAGAAGAGGATAAAGGATCAACATTGTAGTACTTATGTAGGGGTCAATTACAGTTACTCAACTATACTATATAATATAATAGTATAATTGCTGATATATAAATAAATAATAATATGCTACAAGTTGTAAAAACGAAATATAGGATATCAGTGAAATTTGAATTTGATGAATAATTACTAAACATGGTGTGTATTTGTGCTAGAAAGAAGACCACCCAAACCGGATAATGGGAGATATCTTAATCCTTTCAGCCATGTTGGGTATAATTGTATTGTATTGTATTGTATTGTATTGTATTGTATTGTATTGTATTGTATTGTATTGTATTGTATTGTATTGTATTGTATTGTATTGTATTGTATTGTATTGTATTGTATTGTATTGTATTGTATTGTATTGTATTGTATTGTATTGTATTGTATTGTATTGTATTGTATTGTATTGTATTGTATTGTATTGTATTGTATTGTATTGTATTGTATTGTATTGTATTGTATTGTATTGTATTGTATGATTGTATTTTATAATGCATATATAATTCTATTTTTTAGAAGTTCCGGTTGAGTTTACCGAAGGTACAAGCTGAATATAGCCGCAAATGTCAAAATTGTTTTTAAAACGCTTTTAAAAAGTACATTTTCATTATACTATTTTATGAACGCAATTTTTAAATTATATGAAGCAATAACGAGTAAATATTTATATCTATTGCAATCTGGCAACTGCTGATTTGACGATTCTACTTACTCATTCTTGTTTTATATGAATCAAAAATTGAAGAATTTATAACATAATATAAACAAAACCTACTTTTCTAAAGATTCATATTTTTATATTTAGAGCTGGCAACTTCATTATAAAAACAAGCCAACACTGCTATACCGAAATTTTTTGTTACATGTTTGACATTTGCGCCTATAATCAGCTTGTACTTTCGGTAAACTCAACCGAAATTTCATTGTAAGCGTTAAGACTTTTCTTGGAGCAGATATCCCCTCAGACCATAACCTCCTTGTTTCAAAAATGAAACTGAGGGTAAAAAAGATAATAAATCCAAAAGCTCTAAGGTGAATACTCAGTTACTCAAGATAAATTAAATCCGTGCCGAGGCTTCAACTTGTATCAATCAAGAAATGAAGAAATTATCATCAGAAATGAAAAACACTGAGAATGTGAACATTATGTGGAGACAAAATCAGAGATTCTGTTATAAAAACATAGAAAGAAACTTTACACAAGAAAACAGAAAGCCGAAAACCTTGGATGACTTAAGAAATACTGGAAATCATGGAACAAAAAGAATATATAGAAACAAGACCAAATAAGTACAGAGAAAAACATAAATTAATAAGGAGCAAAATAGAAGAGGATAAGGAAAAGTGGAAGAATTAAATATCTGTAAAATTACGAACAAATATACTTAACCGATTAATTAACAACAACAATAAACCTATTAAGTAACCCAATTGAAATAAAACAAATATGGACTAAATATATTGAAGATCTTTTCATGGATACAAGAACGGAACCAACACAAATCGATAACGATGAAGCTCCAATAATATTAAAATCTGAAATCCAACATGCTATATCATCATCAATGGTACTACAGCCCTATGAAAGAGCCTCGACCTTCCCAAGTCTATTACGCCAGGCAGTCCTATCCATTGCCAACCGTTGCCAGTTTGCTGAGCCTATCTTTCTACCATCCTCATCTACACCATCCTTCCATCTGAGTTTTGGCCTACCCTTTTTCTACTTCCCACGGGTTGTGACATAAGGATTCTTCTAGGAGGGTTGTTCTGCTGTGATCTTGCTAGATGTACTGCCCATCTTGGTCTTCCTATTCTTATAAGAGATACTACGTCCTTACCACCAAATATTTGCTTCTATCCGTGGTATACCTCGTAGTTATATCTCATTCTCCAAACACCATTTTCACAGGTGCCACCAAATATTCCTCTCAGGATCCTTTATTAAAATATAAGCAGAAGGTCTTCGTCTGCCTTGGAGATGGTCCATGTCTCCGATCCATATGTCAACACTGGCTGTATAAGGGTTTTGTATATGGTTATTCGCTTCGCTTGACTTCTTCCGTTATGGCGTTCTCTTTGGTGATCAGGGAGCCTAAGTATGTTAATTTGTCCACCACTTCAAAGGTAGAGTTATCAACCGTGAATTGGGGACCGACCGACCTTCTTGACTCTATTGTTGGGTGTTGATGCCATCATCTTAGTTTTCTCCTCATTTACTTGCAGGCCCATATATTTTGAGGCTAGGTCCACATCATCTGCATATGCCAAAATTTGGGATGATTTATTCAAAATATTTTCTCTGTTGTCCATTCGGGCCTCTCTGATCGCCTTTTCCAGTGCTATGTTGAAAAGGAGACACGCCAGCGCGTCTCCCTGTCGCAGTCCAACATGCGTTCTAAACGCCTGTGATTGTTCGCCCTGTATTTCGACTTTGCAAACCACATTACGCATTGTAGCCTTAACCAATCTTATCAGTTTATCGAGGATGTGGAATTCATTCAAGTTCTTCCAATATTCTATTTTCGTGAGTTCGCTTTTTTCTTCTATGAATGCACTTCTCTTCTTTTCTGGGATCTTTATATTTTTGCTGTTTTTCTCGGGTTCTTCTTTGCTGCATTTCTTCTGCTTTCTTCTTGTAATGTCCTCACACTCAGCATCAAACCAGTCATTACGTGTTGGTGGTCTTTCTGGCCCTAGAATATTATTTGCTGCATCTTTAATATTATTTTTACACATTTCCCATTGTTCACTAATTGTTAGGTCCTCATGAATTATGTGTTTAGTTTCGATATAGTTTTGAAACCTTTCTACTGTTTGCGGATTTTTGAGGAGTTCAATATTGAGACGCGTTGTTTTGGTACTTTTCTCCTTCTTCGCATTTGAGATTCCAGCTCAAATTCGTGTGCCAACTAGGAAGTGATCTGAATCAATATTGGCGCCTCGATAGGTGCGGACATCCATTAGGTTTGAGAAGTGTCTAGCATCTATGATCACATGATCAATTTGGTTGTTCGTTAGTCCATCAGGTGAGGTTTAAGTCCACATATGTATTTTTTGTGTAGAAAGCATGTGCTTTCTATGATCATGTTCTTTGCGGCTGCGAAGGTGCCTGCTCGGTGTCCATTCGAATTGATCGAATTCATCGGTATCATTATGAAGACTATATCTACCGATGTGCGGTAGATATATTTCTTTCCTACCGATTTTTGCGTTCAGATCACCGATTACTATTTTAATGTCATTTCTGGGACAACTATCATATGTTCTTTCTAATTACTCATAGAAATTGTCCTTTTTTCGTCTTCCTTGTCCTCTGTTGGCTCCAATAATATTAAAATCTGAAGTCCAACATGCTATAAACAACTCAAAATCTGGCAGAGGCACCATGCTAGATGAAGTTCATATCGAGCTGATTAAACTTATAGACGAAGACAATTTAACTGCAATAACTATACTCTTTAACAACATATACAAATCTGGTGAGATACCTACAGAATGACTGCTATCAACCTTTATTCCGCTACCAAAAACCAAGAACCCCAAATACTAATGTCTGTAGATTAATTAGCTTAATGTCACTTATTAAAAATATTTTTAAAGATTATATACATACAAGAATATTCAGAAAGTGTCGTATAGTCTTACAACTCTTGCCCAAAAATGTCGAGACCAACAAAAAATCTCGTTGCGTTTATAGATTATGAGAAAGCTTTCGACAAAGTTAAACATAACATTATCATGGAATCTCTAAAGAGAAAACGACTCGACAAAAATGACATTAACATAGTGAGAAATATCTATTGGAACCAATAGGCTGTTGTAACAATAGATGGAAATAGCACGGATGCGCAAAAGATAAGTAGATGAGTGAGACAGGGCTGTGTACTTTCACCATTACTATTTAATATATATTCCGAAGAGTTATTTACGCAAGCACTTGAAAACTATACAGAAGGGATCAAGATAAATGGTGAAAATATAAATAACATCTGTAATGCTGATGATACTGTCATTATCGCTGAAAGTGAGACATACCTGCAGACGTTACTAAACACAATTTGTGATACTGGGGAACAGTTTGGTTTAACAATAAACATAAAGAAACCAAAAGCCTTGGTTATCAGTAAGAGGGGCAAAGTCATTGAGCAAGTGGACAAAATGAAATACTTAGAAGTCTGGATTACGGAAGATCTGAATCCGAAATCAGAAATTCGCTCAAGAATAGAACAATCAAGAGCAGCCTTTTTGAAGCGAGTAAATTTCTGAGTAACCAAAGACTCAATCTGCAAATCCGATATCGAATGGTAAAATGTTATATCCACTCTATTCTTCTTTATGGTGTCGAAGCCTAGATTATTAATGTTGACTTAATGAGAAAACTGGAAGTTTTCGAGATATTGCTATTTAGGAGAATTTTGAAGATATCACGGACCGATCATATTACGAACGAAATGGTGTTCCACAAAATGTAAAGAGACAGAGAACTTTTGACCACCAAGGCGAAAGACAGCATATTTGGGACACATTCTTAGAAATGATAAGTACGAGTTGTTGCAGCTGATTATAAAGGGTAAAATCGAAGGAAAAAGGGGTCCTGGTAGATGAAAAATATCCTGGATGAAAAAAAATGGAACTGGACCGGTTTAACCACACAGACGCTCATAAGAAAAGCAGAAGATAATATGTAACTTAAACCAGTTTAAAGAAATTTACATTCTATAAGTATTTTACGTAAGCGTTTTGTACCCAGAATGTGCATGGATGGTTTTATTCTAAAAGAAAATTAATGTCAAAAGCAATATGGCGGCAATTGCATTGTTCGTAAGAGGTAAGTGTACTTGTTCCTTCAAATATCATTTTGAATAAAAGTCAATCGCAGTTTATATTTTAAGTGCAATGTCGAAAGTAGTGTTATTTCTTACTCATTATGAATATATTTGAATGAAATTTGACTTTTTTCAAATATAGAAGTGTACCTCAAATTCGATGGGCACAATTGTATCCACAATGACTAAGTGTTATTTATATTTTCAGAGTAAAATACCTCCAATAAAATATTTAACGGAGAAGGAAGTGCAAGTAAAGCTAGAAAAACTGTCCGACATATAAGGATGTGTTAGTGATGACAGTGACTGTGAAGAAGAAATGCAAATCACACAGAGAATTGGCCATATGCAAAATGATGTCTCAGAAAATCAAAACGAAGGGGAGGATGAGGAAGATGATAATAAGGAAGAAAAGGAGGATGATGATGAACAGGGCAAAAACGATGGTAACTATGATAAATTCATCACTAAAAAAAAATATGTAAAATGGTTACAGAATGTTCAATATCTAAAACGACAACTATCTAATACAATGGGTAATAACCCGGGTGTCTAATAAAAACTGTTTTGAACACTGTGTAACTGTGTTCATTGTGTTGACAATCTGGAACCCAGACAGAGCAACGACAAACTATGGAAAATTCGACTAGTTTTTGAGTCAGTCCTAAAAATATGTAGAGAATTGCAGATAGAAACAACTGTTTGCATATACGAATAAATCATGCCCTTTAAAGGAAGATGGTCCATAAAGCAATAGCAATACTCGGGGAGTAAAACTGTATTTATTAGATGGTGAAAGTGGACTGATTTACAATTTTCTAATCTATCAAGGTAGTACCACAAAAATAGAACCTTCCTTTTTGAAATATGAACATGATCTAATAAGTATGCATTGTACTGTGACAATTATTTTACGAGCTATAACCTTTTACAAATTCTCAATCAAAAATCAATAGTTGTTGCTGGTCTAAGACAAGATCAACGTAACAAATTATTTCTTCTGATGAAATTTTAGTAACCAGATGGTTAGATAACAAGCCAGTGATAATGTTATCCAACTTCGTTAGGGTTGGGACAGAAGATATTGTAAAGGTTGGAATAAAAAAACAAAATGTTTCATTGGCGTAAGTCGTAAAAACGTGGAAGATTTGCAAGCAATACATCTAGCCCAGTAGTAGCTGCAAAATGCTGAAACATTGAGATTCGACCTCTTACTGAGGTGAAATTTGATAATATTGTACATTTTTCAGATTGCCTACAGCTACTTTTACTTTTAAGATGAAAAAACCATGGTTTTACAGGAAAAGCAAGATGGAAATATCAGAAGTGCAATGTCCATTTGTGCCTTCAAAAGGAAATTTGTGCCTTTTTCATGTTTCGTATGCGCTAGATTTTTAGATTCGTTAAGTACTTTTGGGTACAAATAATCCCATAATAATTTTTCTTACATGTTACGTTTTTACATGTTATGTTTTTTTAATACTCAAAAAGTGTTATATGAACTGTTTTAAATACATTTTAGGCAAAAACTATTTTTCGTTTGCTGAAAAAAAAGCGGTACTAAAAGGGTTAAGGTATGATGTATACCATAGGTGGAAGCACATAATATCCAAACAGAAATTATTAGCAAATATATAAAAAATCTAGATAAGCGTAGCTCATCAAAAGTAGACAATGCGCTAATTTTTGGCATCGCAGTGTATTTACTAATGTAGTGTATTTACTTAGGTTGACTTTATATGTTTCAGACAGCCCTCAAAAAATCTACAAAAAACACTTTCGGCCACCAAAAAATTAATAAAACACTAACAAAAGGCGCAAACCACAAAAAAATATTAACAAAACCCAAAAAACAAACAAGAGGAGCTCACACCCTCGAGTACTGAGTCGCCGAACTAGGCCTAGCCCGGAGCGGGGACTTGGCGTCCGGAGCAAGCAATACAGTTCGATGATAAAACACTAGAGATAGCAAGGCTATAACGATTCATGCTCTCCGGGGTCCTTGACCCCGGCTCCCACATGACAAGCATTCTGCTAATTTGAAGCCTCTATAGCGCATCAGCCTACTATCTAGGGTGGAGGATAGTTTGGAGCATTGAAATGTCATTCTTAGGGGTGTGCAAGTCTCACAGGCTGGGTTTAATAATATTATTTGCTTGCTTGGTACTCAGACTTTACTTGCTAATTAGACGAAATTTAAATTGAATCTGAAAAACAAACTGTTATTCTACAAAGAAATGTTAAAGCTTATATGGAGTTATGGGATCAAGTTCTAGTAAACAACATCTATTTCCAGTAACGGCATTTTAGAACGCTTTCAATTTAAGGTGTTCTGGCTGATGTTCAACTCTCCATGGTGTATTTCAAATTGAATTATTGCAAACAATCATCATATAAATTCTATTAAATCAACAATAAAAAACTTCTACGTAAAAACCTACTCAGCAAACCTGTTGTGATGCGCAGGCTCAAGCGGTATATTTGGAAAGATTTAGAAAGGAGATTTTAATGTGTTGTGTCTCGAATTTCAACCATGATTTAAAGCAAATTGTTACTGGATATTTTCCTACATCAACAAATTGTACATAAACCATTTGCTTGTTATTGAAATTTTTCTTTAGACAGTTTCCACATAAAGTAGGGTGTACGAAAATATTGCTGAAAGGTTAGATTCCTAATTTGACGGTCTTCTTCCAAGGAAGCCAATTGTCACAACCTTTGAAAACATAATGTCAACAATATTTTGACAGTTCAACCTGACACGGTTCTTATTCAAAAATTTCTATTTTTAATGAGTATACGAGAGCTCCTCAAAATAGCCCATGAAAATGTTGTTTACTGCGCCGACCATACTTGGAGTAATGGATTTAGTTGTTATCAAGAAACCAACATGAATCTTCTTTTAAGAGAGACAAGTCTAACAGAACCAAATTATGTAGGATTAAGGCCTAGGACTGTAAAAGATTGTATTCCAAACAGTAAATTAGCCAAGTATTCAGACTACGAATACCATGATTCTAGAGAATTGTCATATAGATTAGAAGATTTTAAGAAAACAAGTTGTGAATATGATTTTAGCGGTGAAGTGACAAAGGAACCATGGATGTTAAAAGAAGTTGATGAGTATTTTAAGTATTACACTGACTTTTACACAACTCCAGATTCAAAAGAGGAGATCCAAAAGACGAATAGGTTTAAATATTTAACTAATTTTGAATTACCCTTTATGAAATGCAATTCTTTAGCGGAATATTTTCTTAAACATCAAATAACTAAAGACAGTACAAAGAAATTGTGGGATGTTGAATCTTTGGATTCGAAAATGATTATGTTAAGGAGTCTCCGATCCTTTTGTGATCAAAGATCTGTCTTGGTTTATAAATCACCAGCAGGTCGATTTTACGTTTCTGAATTTGATGATGTCAGTAGTGAATTAAAAGAAGATTATTATCAATGGCTAAAACATGACGTTAATGGAGAAAGTAATATACGTTTAAGTTCCCTTAACGAAGAAGTTAGAGGCGATACAGTCTTCGATGCCGATGTGGAGTCAATGCAAAATAGAAGACTATATTCAGCTGTTTTGCAAGGATTTTCTTCAAATAAAATTCCTACAACGCAACAAAATCCATTACCACTATTAGGCAGAAGTTTATCTGATTCTAGTGAAAATACAATGGAAAAATTAGGAAGCACTATTAACTTTTGCAAAAGAAAAGTAGATTCTGAAGATACGTTTAAAAACAATAAATTTTTTTCTAACTGTAGTGCACAAGCTGTCTCATCTACTGGTGTAGATGGTGTTTCCAGTTTTCAAAACGAAAAAGTTTCCCAAGTGAATGCTGTACCACAACATACATTTTGTACATTTTCCCAACCAATTCGTTATCGGCCGAGCTATAATCCTAGCAGTTACCAGTTTCCCCCTTTTTATATGTTTGTCCACAATACTTTACAACAAACTTATGTACAACCCGTTTATAACCCTATATATCTTCATAGATCAGTTCCAGTAAGTATGGATAAAAATATACTTCATGCGAATTGTTCGCACACTCAGTCTCAGTATTTTTCTTGTAAGTATACTACAAATATTCAAAAAACAAAAAGTGGGATATGCAAATCCAGGTCGAAGAGAAAGTACTATTTACGAAAAAATAAAATAGCTTTGTTAAAATGCAGTTTTACTAGAGAAGACAAAAGACTGAATAAAATATATTCTATGCCAACGGTGACAGATTCGGATTGTTCACTTGGCGAAGTGTACAAAGATACAGACGAATTGGTATCAAAAATAATCAATTTAGTTTTAGACGACTCTCTTCCTGACTGCAGTGTGCCTGTATCTAAAAGTCATTCCGATGAACTAGAAAGACAAGCTCTGGAGCAGTATAACAATTCCGATGAAAATGTTTTTCAGGATCTAGAGAGGCAAGCGGCTGAAGAATATGAAGACAGTTCGGAAAACTACAGCAGCCCCCCGAATTGTAGATTGTTATTCGGGGGGTTATATAAAAAACTTAATTATTACGTATTTTAAGGAATATTCTTTAAGTTATCAACATAAAACTAATGAAATGATTCTTTATTGACATAATCAAGATATAAACCAATGAAAGTTACTCAGATGTTCTAAATATTATGTTAAAACAAAATTGGCGCATAAGATAATTAATTTTATAAATATAACGTTAAATTTATAATACAAATAGTATTTTCAAATGTGTCTTTAATGTTATTTACTATCAACATTTAAAGTCAAACTCTGAAGATAATGAAAAGGTAATTATATATATATATATATATATATATATATATATATATATATATTATATGTATATATATATATATTATATTTATATATATATATATATATATATATATATATATATATATATATATATAAAGACCTTATTGCAACATTGCAACTGGTAAGCCTCAAAATATGAAAGCTGAGATATTAAGGTTTAAAGTTTAAAAAAAATCTTAAAAATATTGAGTTAACTTTAGAAAACCATAATCCTTGTTATTTAATTGTGTTAGTCATTAAAATGCATATTTTTTTTTATTTTACAGAAAAAAACACATATTTATAAAAAAATGAAGTTTATTAAAAGAAATGTGATTTAACATGTTCTTTGATTTAAAAATTCGTAACACTGTATTGGAAAAACATAATAAAATTATATCTCCAATTTCCACTTCTTTATGATATCATTATCATTGTCAGTAGCTTCTTTTAGCTAATTATTAGACAATTATGGTAGACTGGCGGAATATAAGTTAATAAGCTTTTTATATTTTTTATTTTATTTTTTGCAATTTTCAGAGGCTTTTTGTATTTTTTTTTAATGTTTGACAACTCTATTGTTACAGGTCTGCCTTTTCTTCTGACATTAACTTGTTGATATTCTCCACTGACATTATATTTCGCGGCAGTTAACTGTGCGGCAGAAACAAGACTTGACACAGAGAGTACAAAAAGGATGTTAGAAACAGCAGAGATGAAAACACTTGGAAACATTGATGGTAAGACACTAGAAGACAGAGCTAGAAGTATAGATATACGACGTACATGCAAGGTGGAGAACATCAAAAACCGGGTAAGAAATAAAAGAGTAAAATGGAACGATCATATAAGCCGAATTACAACAAATAGAGTAGTAAAGACGGCAAGAGACGGTTCCCCAATAGGAAGACGATCAATGGGAAGACCACGAAAACGATGGGATGACAACTTATTGGAGGCACATTGAAAAACTGACAGAGTCATGTCTATATAAAAAAGAAGAAGAAGAAAAAGACACTAAGTTTGACAAAACGACTCAATATTTTGTGATTTAAATCGAAAACTGTATGTTCCACCAAATCTAAGCTCTGTTTGTCAGGAAAACGTGCGTTATTTGTGTAAAAACGTGCAGTATGTAATAACATTATTTAGAAGAGGTTCAAAACTGTAAAAATCATTCTGTGTCATCTGCGTAACAACCAAAGGATTCTTTTTATTTGCTTTTATAATAATATCTGCCCAACCTTCTGGCGATTAAATAACTGGTGCACTGTTTCTCTGGCGTTTCTCAATTTGAGCAAAATCCCGGTCTGACGGAAAATAGAATGACCATCAACCAGAAAAGGATGCGTTATTTGTTTAAATTTCTTTTCATTGACTAACTGCAACCAAAAAACCATTAATTGCCAGTTCTTGTTCTGACCTGGACATATATCAGTAAAAACAACGAGCTCTTTATAACATGACTTATTCTCTAAAAAATTCATCACAACAGAAGTAACCTTATCCGCTCCGCGCTAAGCTTGATCTTCGGTTCATAAGTACACGTATCCCTTATCGTTGGTACAGTCGTGAATCCCTTATTTATAAAGCCAAATTTTTCTACAGTAAAATGCAGGACAAGTTTTTAATTTTGGCGGAGGCAGAATAGGCTTTTTATTCAGCAGTATATTTTCTTCTAGAAATGTTACTTTTCTATTTTTTTTGTACGATCGATTCTTATTATTTACTCTGATATTCTCAAAGAGATAACTCTTTTGAAGGTCGAATGAGCCCAACTCCCAAAATTTCTTAAATAAATGCAATTCATGATTACCTTGGAGTTTCTCTCTACATTTATTTTTACAACTACACGGCACTAAAAATCGTCTTAGTTTTTTTCAAAGTATACTCTTTGAATACGCCTTCTTTTTATTTCAATTCGATAATAGTTTTCTTCATTTATTTGTCTCCATCTGGGTGATTTTTCTTTTCTGGATTTACTAATATTAGTTTAATGTTTGTATTTTGAGAACAATTTCCGAATTGGAAATTGAAATGTAAATAAACATACTTTAACCTTTAATTGTGGCTTATTTCCATTTAAATAGTAATGTACTCTTATACTAATGGTTAATCGAACTGTTTCGACATTAACACAATGGTTTTTATGGCGAAATCATGTATTAATCTCACCTGCATATGTAAAGAGAGGAATAATTGTTGTCCCCTCATTACTTGTCCTAGATATTGTAACTTTCTTATTTTTATTGTATTTATTACTTGGTATGTTTTGTCTATTTTTCGCAATACTTTTGGGTTCGTTTTCTTCTGTGTCTAATCATCCTTCTATAACACCACTGTACACCATTTCAAAGACTGTAGCTTATTTAGGTGTTATTGCTTCAGTTTTAATCGTGTCAGAAATCTCTCCACATTAAATGGAATATTGGAATACTTTACACCATACACAAAAAAGGAGATATATTTGAATGCTCCAACCACAGAGGAATTACGCATCTAAATGCCGCATATAAAATAGTTTCGATACTATACCACCGTATGGCACCATTATACAGAACGAATAGTAGGAAAATACCAGGTTTGTTTCAGAGATGGTAAATCGACAATTCACCAGATTGCAACTCTGAGACAAATTTTAGAAAACTCACTAAAATATGACATATATACTCATTACATATTTATAGACTACAAGGCAGCCTACAACTTTGAAAATAAAAGACAAATTATCAGAGCAATAAAAGAGCTAAGAGTACCAAATAAGTTGGTAAGTTTAACAATACTCTTGAAAAATTTGTATGTAGAGTACGAATCAAGGGGAACTGTCTGAATCTTCCTATATACTGTTGGCAAAAGGGCTACAATCCCGATCTCACGTTTATATCTTCCAGCGAAAGGGGCTCAAAAAACCACTTTATGAACGCCACAAGGGAAGTTTTTGATAACTTTCATAGATCGCAACATAGACCAATAATTACAAAATTGAGCACCACCATCCCAATTATAAATTCAACTCCTTTGCCAAGATGAAATTTCTGGAAGGCAAGGTGGGAAGACTTTAAATTCCAACTTGAAAGTGATATAAGACATATCAAACCAGAGGTCCACAATTATGAAAGATTTGCATCAGTAATGATAAGCTGTGCAAAAGAGCATATCCCACGTGGAGTTGCCAAATCCTACATCCCAAGTTGGAACGATGAATGTAAAGAACTACTTGATCAGTATGAGAAATCTGGAGATCCTGAAGTTGGCGAACAACTCTTAGAAACCCTAAACTCCGCGAGGACCACAAAGTGGAGGGAAACTTTAGAAAATCTCCATTTTACACACAGTAGCCGCACCGCATGGAACCTTCTAAGGAAACTAGACTCTGGCACAAACAACGCTACAGCAAACTCTACAGCACCAAAACCGGAAGTCATAGGCAAACGCATACCCAACCTTTCAAAACCAGTAATAGAAAAAAATCATAAAAGTTAGATTTCAGTTGAAAGAAGCCAAAATTGCTCAACAACAAAGCCTACCAATAATGAAGCCTATCGAGCCAGAAGAACTTGCAGAAACTCTAAAATTAATTAAATGCCGCAAAGTCGCAGGAGTTGACAACATTTATCCTAAATTTATAAAACACATTGGTCCAAATACCAGTAAGTGGCTTCTTGAATTTTACAATAAAATATTGACTAAGCAGAAGTTTCCAAAATCCTTAAAAAAAAGTAAGATCATCGTAATATCTAAACCTGGGGCCCTAAGACCCTGCACTACTTGAGAGCTACAGACCAATTGCTCTTTTAAGCGTCTCTGCTATAATATATTTTAGAGGATAATCCAAACCCTTAAAAATACTATCAATAATATCAAGAAGAAGCTAGATTCATGCCGGGAAGAAGCTGTGGCGATCAAGTCCTCTCCTTAATAACATTTATTGAGAACGGATTTCACAAGAAACTTAAAACCGTAACAGCTTTCATAGACGCGTCTACGACACAGCGTGGAAGGAGGGTCTTTTATTTAAAATATACCAGATGGTACCATGCCGTTCGTTTAACAGTCTGATAAACCAAATGCTAAGTGACAGACTTTTCCAAGTACACCTAAATGGAAAAAACAGTAAGTTCAGAAACCTGCAAAACGGCTTACCATAAGGATGAGTTATGTCTACTCTTCTTTTTAATATTTATACGTCAGATGTAACTACCAGTTACAGACCACTAGACCAACTACCATCTCGCGCAAATTTATTTATGCCGATGACGTGGCTCTGGCGCTCAAGAAGAAGACACAAAAATCACCGAAACCACCATAGAAGCAGATCTAAACACTGTTAACGGATACTTTAAGAAATGAGGCCTACAACCAAACCCATCGAAGACTGAAGTAACAGCTTTCCATCTTAACAACCACAAGGCAAATTACAAACTAAAAATAGAATGCGATGGAACCATTCTAAAGCACAGTTCGAACCCAAAATACCTCGGCGTTACTCAGAACGAGCACGCTGACTATAGTATATCCTACTGCAGAATATTGCGCTCGTGTCTGGCTAAACATTTATCACACAAAAGTCATAGATACCCAGTTAAACCAAACAATGAGGCACATAACGGGAACTATAAAGACCACACCAACCCAATGGCTTCCAGTTTTAAGCAACATCGTTCCATCAGCAACAAGACGACTAGTCGCACTCAATACCCTAGTTCAAAAATGCCAATAAAACCCAGCACTAAATACAGACATCGCTGAGCTAGACCAAAAGAGTTAAGACTGAAATCCAGATATCCACCTAATAGAACTGCTACAAGATTGGCTGATTTCACTACTGAGGAGCACTGGATGGGCGAATGGAATCCAGATATCAGAAATGTTAATCTCATAGAAAACCCTACAATTAAACTAGACGGCTTTTCTCTTCCTCGTCGTGAATGGTGCAACCTTAATAGAATACGAGTTGGTCATTGAGTTTGTAACAAATCTCAGTGGAGTATAAACGCCAGTCCGGAATATGACAAAGGCAGCGCTGTTGAACAAACAATTAACCACATCGTCTTCGAGTGTCCAGCCACCAAGTTCGTTGGCAGTCTTCAAGAAATCCACCAACTCACTCCCAAGGCAAGAGATTGGCTTCGAGGCTGTAACCTTCGACTTTAATAATTTTAATTTTATATGTTCTATGTTTGTGTTTTGTTATTTTTTATTGTTATTATCATTATTTTTTTAATGTAAAATTGCACTGTGTAAAGTTAATAAAAATATATATAATAATATATATATATATATATATATATATATATATATATATATATATATATATATATATATTGTTATGATACGTAAAATCAAGAAAAATATTGGTTTGCTTAAAATAATTCAAAGTTCCAAAAAATTAAAATAATTCAGATAAGTAGGATAATAACCAACAAACATTTCGAAGAAGGAAAGTCTATAAAATTTTGGATTACCTGTATTGAACAAAACGTAAGATATGCATAAATTATTTTCTTTGTTATAATATACTTGAATGACCCGCATAATTTTAGTGAAATCCATAGACAATTGAAGCGGTTTTTCCAAATAAATGTTGTGCAGTAATTAGGACAATAGAATAGATTTTAGAAAGATATGTTTTTGTTAGTTCTTAGGAATTGGTAGGAAAAGATTATTTTGTAAAATAATTTTAGGAAATTTTATAATTGTAGGTAAAAATTTGTGTGTTATCGAAATGAAGAAATGGGAGAGATGTATGAAGCGTTTTGATTGGATGAGATTGAAAAAGGTGGGATGATTGGTTTAAGAATAAGACTTTAGTTAGTTTTTTAAATAGAAAAGATAGTCAGTTGGTTTCCAAGGGTGCAAGTCGAACGGCCGTTGTTCTCGGGTAGTTTCCCAGAGGTAGGAAGCAGTAGCAGTGAAAGTTTGTGAGTTTTCGTTGTAGTTAGTGTATCTGACAGAAGCTGATCCAGTAAAAGATTCTAAGTTATTTTTTCTACTTATATTCCAAGAGTCACTGTTCAGGCCAACGAGAGATTCAGTTTATCGTAAAGAAAATATATTCCAAGAGTCATTTTTCACTCAGGCCAACGAGAGATTCAGTTTATTGAGAGAAGAAGAAGTTAGCAAAATTTGAACGATTCGTGCATTTGAAGGAGATCATTAAGGACGATAAACTTGCAATAATTTGTTGTAAGATTGCTGATGACCTAGGGAGCGGCTGAGAGTAGATAATATAGTCTACAAGGAACAAGGATTTGGACCACTCATCATCAAAGAGAGATAGTTTTGTTTTCTGCAGTCCTTCTTTTATTGATAACACAATTTTTACACTTATTTTAGAAAAGATATAAATATTTTGATTAGGAGATTTAGAATAATATTTGATATTTTGAGATTTCAACTAATATTGTTTGTATCGTTAATTTTGAAGGTTCACGTACGTAGAACAAAATTTTGAGAATCATTATATGAGATTTTGTTTATTGAAAATTTTTGAGTGTGAATTTTATTTCATTATTTTATTTCAATATATAATGTTAGATCCTATGTTTTTTTTATTATTCCGGTATTCTTTGGACCTTACCTTTCACATGTAATAGCATAGATATTGAAGCACGAATAGAACCCTGAGATAAGAGAATTATAAAGTGTGATAGAATCATAGTCATATCATTTAAATAATTTTAATTAATTTAATTAATTAATTAGCTAATTAATTGCTTGGCGCACTAAGACTTTAAATATCACAATAATATATATATATATATCACAATATTATATATAGGTATATATATATATATATATATATATATATATTTTATATTTTATATATCTATTTAACCACTAACAAGGTAGACTCGCGAGACGTTTATTTCTCGAAATTACCTACTGCCTATTATGCGTTACTTACAATAATGCTTTTATTGTATGAGTACATAATGTACAAAACCAGATTCCAAGAAAAAATTAAATAATTACGAATAATTACCTGAGGGGAATAAATAATTATCCTGATATAAACAACAGAATGATAAGGTAGGTAACTTATTACGTCGTCATTCAACGATTTAATATAAAACATAGTTTAGTTGTTTTTGATATGGTTTAAATAAGAAACATCTATCTAATAAAAAAAATTGATTATTTTCAAAACCGCAGTTGTTAATAATTCAAAACAATCTTAAATGTTACATACATTCCCTGCAATAAAAATAGATGTACATTTATATTTGGCTTACAAATTATAATGTAATAAAGTGTATGAATTAATTGCATTTGAAATCCCGAAATAATACTTAAAATTCACTAGTGAGGGTTTAAAGTACCCATAAAAACACGCCGTGTATGTTTAACCCTTGAAAAGTATGTCAAGAAGTAATTATCTTTTTTCTATCTACATACATTACAAATTCCACTTACCATTCTAAAACTCCGAAGTCGGAATCCACTCAGCAGTGGATTCTTCTTTAAATAAAAAGGAAAACATAATGAAGGGATGGGATGGCATAGAAACAACACCGCAAGGGTTAAAATTTCACGAGACAGACATGATCGTGGTGACTGTCCATATTTGTAGGATCGTAAGATCGATCGCGCAAAGGGGGCGTGCCATGTTGTTCTTCATTTCGTTTACAACGGCGCATCAGACTTCCAGATAAGATAAAAAGTCGGATAAATTATGGAAACTTGGAAGTTAACGGACCCTACAGCTTTTTTCGAAGTGTTTTCAAGTTCAATTACGGATATTGCCCATTACTTATCATACTGTTATAAAGTGGAAACGTCAGCACGAACTCATTATCACTTTGTTTTACACTACATTTGAAAATGCATGGCACATTTTTTCCTTTCTGTTGGTCTAGTATACATAGGTTATAAATAGGTGTTTTTAATAGTTTCTCTGTATACCTAAGTGATAAACTTTTTACTTTCGATTTTCCCAACGACTTGCTTCGATAGTTGATTTCGTCAATCCCGTTTTCCTCACTACATGGCCCATATATTTAAAGTTTATTTTAAAATTATACACCCTGTATAATTGATGCTAAGTACAAAAAAATCTGCAATAATAATTCAAGTTTCTAGTTTGAATCGACTTTCAAAAACTAAGTTTATAGGATAAGGTGGGGTAATTGGATCATAATTTTACAACAAATCTGCGTTCGGCTCAGATTTTTAGTTACCTAATGATCAAAGTATAAGTAAATTTTAAACTATTTGTATAAAAACATGACCTTTATTTAATACTATTTAAATGTATGGAACCTCAATTTGATTGAAAGTATTACAGTAATAATAACATTGTATGTACATTGGGTCCAGTTACCTCAATTAACAGGGGTAACTGGAGCAGCCAGCCTAAAATCTCATAAGAGCTTGTAGAAATCATTGTGGGCTATCTCGGCCTGATTGCAAACACTTTTCAAAGAAACCTCAAACAATAATTTAAATTGTGCGAATTTGAAACCAGACTCAATGTATGGGTATCGTCTCGTATAGCAGATAAGGTTTATGAACAAATTGTACACAGCTAACAACTTAAAATTTAATGCCATCACATTAAATAGTTTATAAACTTACATTTAAAGAGTTTATTAAAACTGAACAATCAAAACTAATATCTTAATATATTCCTAAACAAAATTCTTCATGAAACAGAAACTGCACATTAAAAAATAAAATTAGAAAAGAAGTGTTTATAATCTCATATAATCTTCCACAAACGCTGCAATTCTTTCACATGAAAAAACTCCCTTTTAAAAATAATTTTTGGTTCTTCAATTGTACCAATAACGTCATCCCAATCGTATTTTCCAATATCTGCTTTATTTGGCCACTTCTAAGACTTCAAGCATTTCTGCATCCATGTAATTTCAACCTGGTTAACTGTAAAGCTTAAGATTTTACCTGGAAAATACGGTTCTTTATACTTAAAGATTACATATTCACCAACTTTTTTGACAATTTGGTTTAGGCCTAGTTGCTAAAAATTTTCACAGATCTGCTCATCAATATTATTAGGGAATATTTTAAATTTCTTCTCGCTATCTAAATATCTTTCATTTTCTTCTACAATATCTTGCAAATCATCATCACTACTTTCTGATGTACAATCAAAATTGTTCTTTTTTTGTGTTTTAAAAAGCTTAGTGTAGGCCTACTTCGTTTAGCTTTAGGTATAGCTTTCCTTTTAAGTTTTTTTTCAATTTTTTTCATTTTTTCTTTCCCCTCTTTTTTTTATTAGGTAATCTTTGCAAGTGATAATTTCACAGTTAGTGCCAGTCTTTTTCGTTTCTTACCTGAATTCTGTGATCTTTTTTCATAATTTCTAATAGCAATTCCTCAAATGGTTTACTTATGTGTATGTAAAGAAGGTCCAATTGGCGAGATAGGGCTTTCTTTGTCTACTTGAACTTCGTTTGCAGAACTAGTTTCTGTTCTTTCAACCATTACAAAGGTAGAGACAGAGGTTTCTGGCTGTTCTATTAGGATTAAAGCGTTCGAGACATCTGATTGTACCGTATCTGAAGAAGTATGGGATGCTTGTTGCCCTACATTTAAATAATTATAGTCTTCTTGATTTCCAGTGGCTATAACAGGACTTGCATCTGGTTGTAGTGCTGCTGAAGATATAGGCATACTGTCTTCTGATTGTACTGTGGCTGAGGAAGGGATAGTTACTGAATGTTGGACATTCAAAGAAGCAGTGGCTTCCAAGTGTACTGTAGTGGGATTGGGAAGATTATTTTTATACCTAAGTAAATCATCTTTTTTGAATATTGATGTAAGAATTGTATCTCTGTTAGGACTGAGTGCCTTGTCCTAACTATTTGTCAGATCTCTAAAGACTGACGTCTAATGGTTATAATAAATGTGTCGTATGTGGAGGTAACTTCATAATAATAATTTCATTTTTTTGTGCTAACTTAATCAAATCTGTGGACACCTGGGTAAGCATGACCATCATAAATTAATAAAACTGGTCTCTCCTTTGTAATTTTAGGTAAAAAACATCTCTATACCAATTAAAAACAAAGTAGTTTCCATCCAACCTCGAGACGTTGTAGAAACTGCAGTTTGGGATGTTGAACAACTGCAGATGTATTCTCATTAATCCAATTATCCATTACGTATTTACCTTTAAATATACAGAGGAGAGGTATGATTTGACCATCAGTAGAACAACACAACAAAAGGGATGTGTTTTCTCGGTCAGACGAACTAGTATTCCTTTATGCTTTTTGTACCATTTGCACCAACGACCTTTGTTTTACTAGGGTCATGGCAAAATGACGTCACGTCGCAATTAAATATCTGTTCTGGTTTCCACAGCTTTTGCTAATACTTCAAAATAATTATAGATGACTCAAGGGTTCACCTGATCGCATCCAACATATTCAATACTCGTAGGTAAACCAGTCAGGACCTGGTCTCTGGTCTTTAAATCTACTCTTGATATTAGTTTGTGTTATATACAATTGTACTAAGTCTAATACTTTCTCTTTGGATAGGGCAAACCCGTTTTTGTCCATAATGTTTATGCAGTCGGTACTTCCTTTTTCCTCCAGAGACGACAAATATGACCTCATCCACCATCGTTACCTTCTTTTAAAGTCAGTCCAGTCCCACGCGTTCCTTTGATTCAGTGCTTCAATGTAGATCGTGGAATATTGTAAAATAATGATGCACCTCGTGTTGTCTTGATGCCAATTCTGATATCCTCAATTGTTCTATCAAGGTCTTCCCTGGTATATGAGAGGCCAGCACCTTTCTGAATTTTTCTTATGTACATTCGTACCATTTTCTGAAACAAAAACAATATAATATAACCTAGGTTTTGAAAAATAAAGGATGGAAAGAAATTTTAGGTCCTGAGGTCCTGAGGGGTATCTGGACCAGGCGCTAACCCAGTTACTCCCGATAAAGGTCCTAGTTACCCCGAAAGAGCAAAAGCTCTTTTGATAACTGAACCACCCATTTTAACCTCGGTAAAAACACTTACCTTGATAATCGAAACAATAATGTAAACCACAAGCACGCCACGTTGATTTTATAAAAAACTACGAATTTAAATTGGACTTCTCACAGCAACCAAAAGTACTATGAAGGTTAGAATTAATGTTTTGGAGGAAATTCACATTTTTACAGCAAAAAAACTTAAATACATTTAAGAATGAAAAGGATATGGCCCAGACACCCCCTGGGTTCAGTTGCCCCACATCTCCCTAATGGATTATTATGGTATAATTAAGAGAAGTAAAATGTAATATTCAACAACGGAGGCAACAAGAAATTTACACACCATGTACCACCTAACTCAAAAAAATGTGCATCTGGATAGAGAAACCTATCTATGGGGCGAAGTGATAGACACTCTTCTACGCTCTTCGTAGATAGTTCATTTCAGTTCATCATAGATTCATCAGTACGTCAAAATTTCTTCTACAACTGACTTCTAGATTGTCATTTTTGTTCGTAAACTTATTTTAGGAGACCAAAGTAATGAGTTTAGTGTTCACATTTCAGCTCTGTTGTATTTTTTGCTGAATGTCCTGTTTCGATGTTCCTTCCTTCGCTATCACCGTCGCTAGGTATTTAAATTCTTTGCATTTTTTTATATCGCTAATCGAGATTTGAAAGTCTCTTTCTGCGTCCTTTATTTTCAGATATTCAGTTTTGTTAATGTTGATTGTGAGTCATCAAATTTCGTATTCTTCGGTTAACTTTAGAGTCACATAATCCATATCTTTCTCATCGTTTGCTATAATCACTTGATCGTCTGCCAAACAATATTTGTTATGTACTTATTCTTAAGTTCTATTCCCATTCCTGTGCATTTTCTCCTCCAGTTATTCAATGCTTCCTGAATATAAATTTTGAATAGAATTGGAGATAAAGGACATCCTCACCTCAAGCCTTTTGTGGCAGGAGATGCTATGAAATTTTATTCTTCATTTTAAAGACACTTTTTACTTTTTGCAGTAATGTACATGTTCGCTGTATCATTGATGTATTTATTACTTACTCTTGCCTTCGTCAATATTTCAAACAATCTTTTTAAGGATACTGTATTATAGCCCTTCTCTAGAATGTAGAATGTAGAAAGTCGGTGAACTTCTGGCTGTTCTTTTCTCTAAAATTTGTTAAATCACAAATATATTGTCTACACAAGATCTGCCAGCACATAATTTCGTCTCTGGCTTTTTATTTCTTTATATTGGTTTTCGATTCGTTTTTCATCAATCAACTGTACAGCCTCTCCAATGAGCTAATAACGCTTATACCTCTGTAATTTTTGTATATTTTCCTTGCAAGCCAAGCTTCAATCTTCTGGATTATTTTTTCTTCAGACATTTATTACACATTTTCGCCAAAAATTCTACTAGTATTGACGGTCCGAAACCTAATTCAGTGGGGAAGTTTCCAGGTCCTGTGGCTTTCCCATTTTTCATTTGATTTAAGAGTCGTCTTATCTTTGGTTGTACTTCGTCTTCATCTATTGAATCTGTTCTGAAGTCTCTGAAATTTATTTAATTTAATAAGGTTGCGTTTCAGTCAATTTGTAATATTTCTTCTCACTCTGACATACTTATGAGGTTTAATCTCCCTATTACTTTATAAATCTCTAAATCTCCCAAAATGAATACCTTCTTGTTTTTCTTAATTCTTTCTAATACGTTTAGTAGGTTATTGTAAAATTGTTTTTAGTTCCTATTATAGCAGCGTCTTCGTGGGGAGCATAAACTCCCATAAAAACTATATTTTGGCCATTTTTCGTCAGTTCTTCCATGATCCTCCTTCCTGATTCCTGAATCCTGATTCCTCGTCAACCCGAGAGTTTTTTACGTATTTTAGTGGCACACCGCTGTATATCTGCGTATAGTTATCAACTTTTTCGTTACCTTTATCTTTATTCTTCGTTTTCATTAGTTTCCACAGATATCGGTTTCCATTTTTTAATTACCGATAATACTTACTTTTGTTGTCGTTTTAATCGTCGTTTGTCGTTTTAATCTATCCATATTCCTAGGCGAATTACCGAAATTGTTAGCATATCTTAAGCATTTTCCGATTGACGAGTAGCTAGCACGTCGATACAACCCTCATTCTTGAAAGACTAGATTTTTGTTCGGAATTTTTCCCCTAGCTGATCTGTTCCAGTTTTTAGGCTCTGGAAATCTGCCTGTTCCCTCTCTACTCTGCTGCATAGCGTACACTCATTGTACGCAATAGCACAGGTCACCAAATGGCAGACCGCGGTCTTGTTTTTTGCGAACCGCCGTTAAATTCAAAATATAGTACCTAATAAAATTATAATCAAATCTAAGAAGGAAATGTTCTGAGGCTTCTTTACGCATTTCCTGCACGCTTACCAAACATGTGAAGCAATTTAGTGACGCGGCTATCGTTAAAGAGTGTTTTCTGGAAATAGGAAATTCGACATTATTTGAAAACTTTTTTCCTCAAACAATGTGCAGATTCTGTAGCCATCCCTATATCTCTCATAATGACTGCTTCTTTTAATCAAGGTTCCCTCCCCTCGTCCTGGAAATTGGCTTCAGTTACTCCTGTATTCAAGAAAGGTAATAAACTTGATTGCAATAATTATCGTCCAATCAGCCTAGTTTCTATTGTCAGCAAGGTCATGGAATCGATTATTTCGGAAGCTATGTCCGAGTTAGTTCTTCAAGAAAATGCCATCCCTCACCAACAGCATGGATTTATCAAAGGTCGTTCAACGATCACAAACTTACTTCATTGTGTAAATGATTGGTCATTATCTTTAAACAATCGGAATCCTGTCGATGTAGTTTACTTAGACTTCTCCAAAGCTTTTGATCGTGTTCCAAATGTCGATTACTAGCTAAATTGGATCACTATGGTATCCGCGGAAAATTAAACATTTGGATACAAGATTTTCTATCCGACAGATACTTCAGGGTTCGTGTTGGGAAGACCACTCATTAGATAAGCCAGTCAAGAGTGGAGTTCCACAAGGATCAGTACTTGAACCGCTACTTTTTTGTGTGTCTACACTAGTGATCTTCCGCTCATTGTATCCAGTAAGGTTTCCATTTACGCTGATGACACTAAGTTATATGTGAATCCAACTATTAACAACATATTCTTCAACAAGATCTTGACGCAATATTCAAATGGTCCTCAGAATGGTTACTTCCGCTTAACATTGAAAAATGCGTTGTTTTACATATCGGCAAAAATAACCCATCACTTCCGTACTTTATTAATGGACATCCTTTAAACTCTGTAACCTCACACAACGATCTCGGAGTGATAATTAATAGTGACTTAAATTGGTCTGATCACATAGTGTCGGTGTGTAAACGTGCTAACTCGAAACTGTTTTTGATTCGTAAGTGTTTTGCACGCATATCTCTAACCTCTGTTAGTAAACTTTACTCAATATACGTTAGACCTATTCTTGAGTTTGCCGGACCAGTGTGGAATCCAGATCTTAGTCGCGATAAAATCCTCCTTGAAAACGTTCAGCGTAAAGCCACAAGACTGGCATACGGCCGTGTAAGACCTAACTATGAAGATAGACTATTCATGGCTCATCTTACGACATTCGAGCAGCGACGTCTTCGAGGTGACCTAATTATGTCCTTCCGTATTTTAAAACATAATTTTGGGAACCTAAACAACATATTTACTTTGAATGAAGACGATAGATAAGAGGCCATCAATACAAATTAAAGAGGGAACAAACTACTGCAAGGTCCAGGGCGAACTTCTTGCCAAACAGAATCTTTAATATATGGAACAATTTGGATCAAAAACACCATATCGGCAGCTAGTGTTAACATCTTTAAAAATAACTTGATAGCACTTTATTTTTTTTATAGGATTGGATATTTTTTCTCGGACAGCATTATTTATTTATTTATTGTGTCACAATTCAATTTTCGTTAATTGTTTAACTACTTAACTTTATAATTAGTATTAGTTTTATAAGGATCTATTTTATTTTTGTTTATTTTTGCTTTTTGGGCATAATAGGAACTCGCTCCTCTGCCCTTATTTGTTATATAATAATAATAATAATAATAAAATAAAAAGTATGTTGCCGATACTATTCACCGTATTCCAATATCTACTACTTCAAGCTCAAGGAATACACAGGTATTGGCAGATGAAACATAGAAAACGTTAAAACAAATCTTGGCCTTTGCTTTGGCATTGGATGAGTCATGCGACATTACAGATACAGCACAGCTTGTCATTTTCATGCGCTATATGGACACAACCAGTGTCTAAGAACTTTTGACTATTTTGCCTTTATGAGGAACTACTACAGGAGAGGATTTACACAAGGCTGTGGTGGACTATTTTGATAAGGATAGTGTGGATTTAAAAAAAGTTATTTCGATCCCTCTTCGAGACTCGAGGCTATCTTCCTAAAAGAGGTGGCCTAGTTGCCTGGTTTCAACTACGTAACCAGTATGATCTCCTAAGGGGGGGTTACAACTACTGGAGTTTCTGGGTAATCCCCCCTGGTTACTCCACTGCCTGGTTTAGTGCTGAGTAACCGTAGAAGTGTAGTAAGTTTTCGAAACGGACCCTCAAGGAATATAATTGGTGACCCCTGCGCTATAGACCCAGCGGTTATGCGACATATTATGTCTTCTAGGACGCTAAAGTAGAATTTTCTGGCAGAGCTGAGTCCTATTTCCAGAATCCCGACTTATTTATCGGAAAACAGTGGATATTTCTCAGAGATTTATTACAGAGTTAGATTTGACACCTCACGCTGCCTCCAAGGTCCAATACCAGCCTTAAACCACCACTGAAGATATTTTTTTAGATTGCAATATACAGATAGCTCTAGATATTCTTTTCGCAATTATTGTTCCCTTTAACAGTGATATGACTTATGCTATTTGTCTAGTTCCAGGTATTTTTGATTTCAACGAACATTGATTTATTTGCTTGGAAACAAATCAATGTTGGTTCGCTTACAACTCTATTTAACAATTCTGAACAGCAGCCTAGTGGTTACCATGACGGCAAATGCTAACTTTTGTATCATGAAATGACACTTGAAAAAGAAGCCTTTTTGTCTGGTGAAGATCCAACATATAATTATACGATAGTTGTATTCATCGAGAAAGACACTAACTAACACTTGAAGTTCTTTAATATTTCGTTTTTTGCAAACTACAATTATATTTTCATTAAAAAATGATATTTTCACTTTAAAAGTGTCTTAAAAATGTCTTTGAACTCTCCTCGTACTATAAATGGTCCCTTGCTAATTAGGCTTCCTCTTGTTCCTCTATATCTTTTATAGAAAACACTACTTTTAGTAGACAAATTTGTACTTTAGACATATTTTGGCTTTTGAAGTTACAGACTGTTTGTATCTTTTTAGATTTTGTAGAGCCAACTCGTACACTATTAGTAGGTATTTTGATTTTATCACTATGTGTATCACGTACATAATTATTAGATACATTTTGTTTTATATAAAGTTAATATTGACATAATCATAAAAGGTTGTTTGGTAAGATGAAGAAACGTCTTTCATGAATTTCTTTAATTTTGTCTTTCATTGTTTAAATACAATGAAATATCGAGCACTGTTAAGTATGCAACCCAAAATACATCTTCTAATATAAGAGATTTGAAATAAAATGAGATCAAAGTATGAAATATTCTTAAATAGTACGGGGAAAGTTGGCTCATAAATACAATACAGCCTTGATATTTATTATCAAGATCACAATTATCTTGCACATATCTGTTTTCCATATTTAAGGTACCAACTACTCACAATATTACCTAGTTTACATTTTTTCCAACAAACTTTCAGAGTATATCCCACTCTAAATTCCAACATATTGATAATTATACATAATGTTGGTTACAATCAGATTTGTGACGAAGAAATTTCGACCAGAATAGAACCCGCACCGAAAAACTTTATTAACTGGCGTTCTGTATTATGCAGTAGAAGTCTGTCGTTAACCACACGTCTAAGTGTATTGAAGTATAATCCAAGTATTGAAATATATATCCACTTTGTTCTATGGATGTGAAACCTGGACAACAAAAATAAAAAATCTTAACAAATTAGAAGCATTTGAGTGATGGTGTTACCGTCGCATGCTCAGAATCCCGCGTATACACATATCCAACGAAGCTGTGCTAGAGGCCGTGCACAAAGAGCGAGAATTGATCAACATCATCAAAATGAGAAAGGTCCAATACTTCGGTCATATAATGAGAGGACCTAAATATCGCTTACTCCGGTTAATCATTCAGGGCAAAATCGAAGGAAAACGTTGGGTCGGAAGGAAACAACTGTCCTGGCTGCGTAACATTAGACAATGGACAGGTCGAACGGTCGAGGAACTGTTTCATCTAGCTACCGACCGAGAATCATTTCATCAGCTTGTCAATATGACGATAGGGAACGCTTGAATACAAGCACAGCACACAAAGAAGAAGATCAACAAGTCATCACAGATACTTCGTCTAAGAACTAGCAACTCCATTTGAGTATTACGTTACCGTGTGACCATTTCCGTTTATAACTTAAACATCCTAGTTCTTTAATATCAAAGATAGATGGAAGTTAATTTAAAGGGTTTTTACCCACATATTTACTGGCTTCAAATATGTAAATTTAGTAAATATTAAACCACATTTTTGTAATAACCTTGGTCAAAATTTTAACTTTCACTTTTGTTTTAATTAAAGTAGTAATACTTGTTTTAGGATTCCACTGATCATGGAATAGTTATTCCGAAAATGTTGTGTGATGTAACCCTATAGGGTTTTTATATTATTACCTTTTATAAAGAAATTTTTTTAATATTATTTTTTATTTTAGTTATTTTACTGCTCTGTGCCCTTTTTATGCCTGGTGCAAATGCGTTTTGCAATTAAGTTGTTTTCTGCTTATTGCGTGCTTACTGGCATGTGTCATATAAATTTTAGTTAGTGTCTCACTGCATCGTTTTTAAATTGGGGCACTTAGTATTTGCTGCAATTTCTCACCTATCTCCTCCGTAATTTCACTAAATATATGTTTGCCATATTCTTCGGTGCATTTTGCCATTTCGTCTTTTGCTTCATCGTTCAGACCAGATATGTAATGTTATTGACATCCTCTGTGTATGTGTTTCCAGTAGGTTTGTTTTACGTAAGGCATCATAATTTTCGGGTGATTGTGCCATGCTTTCCACTTGTGCTCTTTACTTTATTGAAGTTAAATCTTCGTTTGAAAGGTATTTTGGGGTGTTTGATAGTATTGTATACGGTTATTCCTATATTGAGTTTTTGGTATAGGCTTGTACACCATTCTAAGGTCCCCAAAAGACATGCTGATAAAGGTCAAATCCGGATTGTAGCCTTTCTTTCATATGTTGCTTTGGCACGAATATAATACAAAATTAATGGGAAAAACCCCGTAATTGGCTGTATACCATCGTTTAAAAAAAACACAGAAGTTAAAACACTTCACAAATGTGTATTTAGGTATAAAACAAACAACATAAAACTTTTTAAAAAAGTGTCGTCACATTTAAAGTTCTGGCAGAACGTTTTCGATCACTACGGATCATCTTCAGTGCCTAGTATTTGTTGCTAACAATATGGTGTCTATAAGACTTCCATGTTTGGGTTGGTAAAGTGTCACATTTTACATTAGATAATGTGAAACTGTAGGTCGATGACAATGGATGTATTTAAAAATTAAAAATTTACTTTAGGGACTACATGTCTCCTAAGCTCGAATACTTGCACGTTGTCAGTTGAAGCGACGACACAGACCAAAAAAATTTTTTTTAGTCTCCTTGCCGCACCCCTCACTGACCTCAAACTTATCTGTTTCTTCGCCATTTATTTTAACCCTATTCTCTGTTCTTCAGAGTGTCACTTTTACCATTCTTATCAGTTTTTCACTAATTCCCATTTCACGTAGTGCTTTGTACATTTCTTTGCGTTTTATCCTATCGAACGCTTGTTTAAAGTCGATGAATAGGGCCATTGTAGGTTTCCCATATTCGTAGCTTTCTGCTTGTATTTCGCGCAGTAGGAAAATTTGATCCACTGTGCTGCGCCCTCTTCTGAATCCACATTGATATTCCCCTATGTCATTATCTATATTTTGAGGTAGCTTATCTTTTATATATACTGCAAGTATTTTATATGCAACATTTAGTAGGGCTATTCCCCTGTAATTGTGGCATAAACTTTTTTCGCCTTTTTTGTGAAAAGGGCACAGCGTCGCTTCGGTCCATTCCTTCGGTAATTTTTCTTGTTCCCATATGTCTTTTAGCAACTTTTCCAAATGCTTAATTAGTACTGGTCCTCCATATTTAAACATTTCCGCTGTTACTTCATCTCTTCCTGGGCTCTTATTATTCTTTAGTTTCTCTATTATTACTTTTATTTTCTTTTCGTTAGACGGTCTTTCCTCTATTCGTTCTTGATCGACATTTTCCTTCACTTCTTCTTCCTCTTCATATTCTGTTGTAGGAATATCATTTAAAAGTTCTTCAAAGTATTCTTTCCATCTGCTCAATATTTCTTCGTCACTTACTAAATTTCTTCTACTTTTGTTTTTTTTAGTGTACAGGTTTCCTTGGTACCCCTTTTTCTCATTTTTCACCCCTTGATATAAGTTTCTAATTTCTCTATTTTTATAGCTCTGTTCTATACATTTTAATTTATCTTCATTGCATTTTCTTTTCTTTGATCTTATTATTCTTTTGGCTCTTTTCCATTGTTCATTGTATTTTCTCTCTATCTCTATTGTTTTTTCTTGCATCATTTTCATTCTTAATTTATTTCGTTCATCTAGTTCCATTTTACATTCATCGTCGAACCATTCTTTGTATTCGTGTTTTATATTTATATTACTGGCCTGAGCTGCTTTGGTCATACATACTTTTATTTGCATCCATGTTTGTTCAATATCCCCACTTTCTGCAATATTATGTAATTCTCTACTGACTATTCTTTCATATTTATTTTGTTCCTCTTCTGTCAGTAGTCTCACAGGTTTAGTTGCTTTATACTTTTTCTTCCGCTGGCTTCTAAGCACTGGAATAAGTTGTTTCATTTGTATTCCAACTATAAAGTGATCTGAATCTCCATCTGGACCTCTGTATGTTCTTATGTTCTTTATAGATTTTCGCATATCTTTTTCGACATGCACATGATCAGTTTGGTTTATGATTTTCCCATCCGGTGATCTCCACGTTCCTTGGTGTATTCTTTTGTGTTTGAAGTACGTGCTCATAATGATCATATTTCTTTCTTTCGCGAAATCAATTAGGACGTGGCCATTTTCATTCGTTGTTTCATGCAAGCTGTATTTTCCTATGGTGGGTACATATATTTCTTCTTTTCCTATTTTTGCATTACGATCACCTAGCACTATTTTTACATCGTATTTGGGGATATTTTCGAATACTGTATCTATTTGATTATAAAAGTCTTCCTTTATTTCTATACTTTTGTCTTCAGACTGTGCATGTATATTTATAAATGTTATTTTTTGGTATTTTCCTCTTATTCTTAATACACATATTCTCTCTGAAATTGGTTTGAAGTCAACGATTAGATCTTTCAGCTTTTTATTTACCACAAAGCCTGTGCCTAACATTCTATTTTCTCCCCCGCTGTTGAAAAATCGAAGAAAAAGAAGAAAACTTAAACTACTTAGTCAAATTTAAAAACTTACCTCAATGTGTAAAAATTGCGTTTACGACTAGCACGTGTAAAAACTCGTAATGCACAAATTCGGATAACTTACTCTAGTGCCCTCGATGTTTTACTAGAGACGCTAAAATATTATTCGGCGACCTGGGTTCAGCTCCATGCTAAACTGGACATTGGTTTGTTGTTAATCAGATTACAGGTTTCTTTAAAAGAGAACTATCCGACAATCGGTAACTATGCGATATTATGGCACTTTACTCTACTACTTTAATATTCAAATTTACCTTAAACCGTTCTTTAAAGCCTAATGATTTCCTCCATTACTATCCAGTTTGTGTGCATTTTCTCTACCTAAGGAGTTCTACCTCTCTGAATGTAGTCGAATGTTTCTAAAGATATCCTAAAATATTCTCGAAATTTTCAGGGTGCATAATTAGTTTAGCAATTAAATGATGAAACTCTCCAAATGTCGCCCGTTCTATATTAATTTTGTGAATCCATTTACGTTTTCTATTTAAACACTTTTTGAAAATATTGTACTTTAACAATGAATTTTTCGCCAATATATATTTCAGTTTTCTTTCCATCGTCACGTCCGACAAAGAAAAGACTACGGTGGCGACTAGTTCACGAGCAAATCATTGTATTGACTACAGATAATGTAACGCATAGCATAGCAAAACATCGCATCGCTGATCGCGCCATAGCAGTCTGTGTGAACGTACAGTAAGTAGTATCCGCCTTGAAAATACATAGTCGTGAATAAAGATTTAAAATTAATTCACAGAAGATTAAAGTGATGATCATACTTAGGTTCTGTTATCACAAAAAATGGTGGATACAAGAAAGAAATGGCCAGATCATCATCCTCATCGTTAACCTGTATGCGTCCACTGCTGGACATAGGTCTCCTGCAGCTCTTTCTAACTGTCTCTGTCCTGTGCGGCTTGCATCCCGTTACTTTTAACACGCTTCAGGTCGTCAGTTCATTTCGTTGGTTAGTGTCCTCTGCTCCGTAGCGCTTCTTGTCTTGGTCTCCACTTTACAATGTTTTACAATGTTTACGATGTTTTGTCCATCGATACTGGCCAGATCAGCAACGGTTAAACTTACTAAAATCTGGAAAGATACGACCATTACCAAGAATACGAAACTGTGCCTAGTATGAGCGCTTATCTTTCCTATCACTAGCTATGCTGCAGAAACTTGGGCATCAAAAAGTCAGACTCACGTCGTATGTGGGCCTTTCAAATGTGGGTATATCGTAGAAAAATATGCGTACCCTGGACAACATACCGCACAAATATCTCAATATTAACAGAAGTCGACATCAACACTAGGCATACCACAATAATGATCTAAAATATATTGAGGTATTTTGGACTCGCAGCCAGAAAAAAGGAATGCACGGAGGGATTAATGGTAAATTAGATGGCAAAAGAATCCGAAGAATATCGCTACTCCGCTGTCAGATCAAATAAAGATCACTACCACTACTGGTTACTCCCTTTCTGAGGTAGTACAGCACGTCCAGGAGAGAAGAATTGACGGAAACCATCTTTTAACTAAATCAAAACAAAGATCTTTCAGGTTAGTGTGGAAATGTCCACTAGGTTTTACAGCGCCTTTGAAATCTTTACTCTACTGTCACAAGATTTGTGGCTCGTAAATAAAACTGAAAACGGTGTAGTCCGGTACTGTTCCGAAATCCTCTAACCAATTTCTCAATACGATTAGTAAAGTATCAGTTCCACTACTGATCAAAAAGTTGTTAGATTTATTTAGTGTTGGTATGATACGATGGGATATGTCAAGGTTGCTGAAATATACTATAGTGTTGACTATTTGTTGGTTTTTAACGAAGGCGTCATAACAAATGTATCGTATTTCGTTAATGTCATATCAAATTTTTGACGTTTGCTTTTTAGAATAATGGTATATTTTCAATTAACTAGGTATATAAGGATAAATAATCCTGTTCAACTTTATTCAGTCTCCAGTCCCGTTACAGTACATCGTACGATTTTGAATAGTCGTGTCTGATAAAAAACGATTTCTTGAATATTCATTAGATGACTTAACACATTACAGGTATGTCTATAAAAAATATGTGAATTTAAAGTTATGGATATTTATTTTAAATACAATATATGTTATTTTCCTATGTAATTACTTTTATTTGTCTTGTTTTTTATATAATGGTTTTGTCATTTGTTGGTTGTTTAACGTTATAGGGATCAATTTTCCGTTTTTCAATCCAATCCAAACGTTCATTTTCATTATTTATTTATTGGCACATGGCTATTAAACTAAGTATCAATCTATTTATATTTTTTGCCTTTTATCGTTGAATTACAAATACAATGAAAAATAGTTTTGGTTTTTATATCCCCTTGCATTTATAACCTTTAAATAAATAGCAGTAATCTAAGTATTTTCAACTTTTTGTCCTTTTGGAATAAATACATGCTTCGTTTATTGGATACATACTGGAGGCGAAGTCGTAAATACAAAACAGGCATTGTTGCAAGTATTTCCCAGTTTTGATGTGTTTATTTTTTCCCCTTGCTTTATTTATGACTTCATTTGAAGTCGGGCCATTGACGAATTTTCGGGAAGTCCGCTTGTCAATTCTGACCAAATAAAACGAAATCCAATCCGGTATGATATTAACTTATCTACTTTATGTTGTTAATACTTTTCTGAAAACACGTCATCGCCAGACTAATCAGTGATAACTACTTTCTAGTTATAGTTTAAAATAGTTACTTTGCTGCATCTATAGGCCAAGACATTTAAACAAATTGTATGTTTTTCTTGTATACTCATACTAAACAACAACTAATTTAAATATTAATGGACGGATTCAATGTTTTTGAATATTATTCAATGTTATAGGTACACATACAACCATTTCTATCTCGAAGGTAATAGAAGCACTACAATCTGTGAAGTATCCTGTGTACATTTCGTACAATGTTCGCTAAAGGAATCATTAGTATATGTAAAGTGACTAATAAAAAACTTGTATTATTCAAAGAAAAGAAATAAAGAAATATTAAATGAAACATTAATCATTGTATCAAGGTATGTATTGGACCCAAATAAAAATCGATCGCTTTAGTTTTGTGTGGTCGAAATTAGTGAAGCCAACACGACAAATAAATTTATGTGGAGGAAAATTATGAAACCGGAGGTTTTTATTTATTGTTCCAAGTTCCAAGCAAACTATGATATCCTGTAGTAATTTTGATAATTTAGATCTACAAACATTGACACCCCTTAGTATTAGTATTTTTACAGGTTAGACAAATAAAAAGTATATGGTTTTTAAATGTTTATTTTTTAATCTTTAAAAAATAACAAAATTTGACAATACTGCCAAGATTTGGTGCATTTACCAAATATATGAATTCCTCAAATCCAGACTATAGATATTTTTTTAAATAATGGCAAGTAATGTTACCGACATTGGCGTGAAAGTCACGACCTGAGGAACTCATACTTTGAACGAAACAACAGTAAGGTACTATATTGAGATGTACACAAACTCGACCCGAAATCTCAGATCAGTCAAGATCTAGTAACATTTCTAACAGTGCTAAAATACTCTTTAATACAGCTTTAGTTTGTTCTCTATACTAACCGAAGTTACAAAATATTAAATAATGGAAATGTCAACTAGTCTTAGAGACACTAACAAATACAAAATTATTGTAAAGATTCATACTTTCATGCAACACACTTAGAATAAATACTATACAAGCTTTCACAACATTCTGATTTGTTAACTATATATGATACAATAAATAACACAGAGTTACTGAAAAACTATGAGAATATAGCTTCAAGATAACCAATATTGATTCTTAAGATCATTTCTTATATATATGATAAAAGACATACAAAAATGTTAAATTTACATCAATACTTCAGCTTTTTGTACACTATTTAAATACTACTATTATTAACATATTTGTATTAAAGTTAACATTTTTGATGAACAACTATCATTTCAGTCTTTTAAATATCCAAAACCAGTCTGGAATGTTAGTTAAGTGGATATGTTAGTTCTACAAAGAACTTATTGCAATCTCGTGATGTATTTTAATTTGGAGAACATGTGAGACCACAAACAAATATAAAAAAAACAGATCCAGAATTAAAGCAAATTTAATTTACCGATGATATTATAGGTCAAGTCATTTCTAGTCAATTTGGAATAATTGTAATACTATTTGTCTCACCAAACTACTAATTTTCAGACAATGTCACTCTGTAATTTAGAAAATGACCAACAGATATAAATGTTGGTAATAAGTAGTTTGGTTTACTACTTTCGTTTATCTGGTACCGAATTTCTTGACATTTATAATTAACTGACAAATGTCTAGATTTTTTCAAAAGCCCTCCTTTTTAACGAAAATACCAGATATACAATTTCCTATCCAAAACTATGTTTAGAAACCCATTAGCCGAGTCGCTATATAGTAGATAAAACTTGCCCGAAATTATTTAGTTCAAACAGTAATCAATATCGGAAACATTGAACCAATTCCCAAATTTTTAAGATAACTTTTTTAAAACTAATTTTGGTCTAGATTTCCTATCGATTCCTCCATGTTCTTCAAGCTAATCTTGATGTTTTCTCATTTTGATTATCTCGCTATTATACTCTTTGGTATACACGTTAGCGAAAATAAATAAAGAATAAATATTTCCTAAAAACTCTTCAAAATGAGAATGAAGTATATTTGAAAATTGCTATGACACGTTCATATCTGAATTTCCTACTTAAAAAATACAATTTTCAAATCAGTTCTATTCGAAAAATCACAATTTTAAGCATCTATTCTAAATGCCTTTTAGAATACTACCGCAATAATAATTGTGCTGTTAGTAGGGTTGTTACTAGAGCTACTGCTGATTGGTAGGATGATGATGAGCTTGCCGGCCATGCTTCTATTGACTCTTCTAATCCACATTGCCTCTTTCCGTATTCTGTACAATGAACCTGTAACAAAAGAAAAGAAATAAGAATATGCTTCAAAAGACTAACAGTATTATCGAAGTGTAAACTTCTTTAGGCGACGTGTACTTTTTGGACAGGAAAAAAGCATTTAATACGTGACCTTCACCGCTACGTAAATTGGTCGCAAAGTCGCACAGCTCGAGAACGGCTCAACGGATCGTGACGTATAAGGTTTCGTTGGAAAGAAAAGAAGACATTAAAAAAGGGTATTACATCATATCTCCGTTGTTATTGGTTCGATTGGAGCATATAATGCGTTAACTGAAAGGAGGGGATAATGGTAATATTAAGATAAAATAGAAAACAAACAAGGCGACTACGAAAAGGGTACCACACCACATATCTTCGTTTTTAATCAACGTTAGAGAACTCTTAAAGGTTATAAAAACAAGAAAACGGAACATCTGTAAAAACACGAAAATATTACATCCCTCAATTAATTAAAAATGGTAAACCTGAAGAAAGAGGTGACCTTAGAAAAAAAAGTTGTACTAATTGAAAAACACATGAGAACAAATCAGGCTAGGCTTCAGAAACTTTGTGAATTTATACCAACAGTAGAGGACGGGGAAGGTTTGCCAGAGTATCGCTATCATCCATTGATGGAGATAGCAATCAAAGAAGAAGCAAAAAATAGCATAACTCCACATAATCTAATCTTAAATTTCAATTTATAGTTATGTATTATTTTGTTTTTGAAGGTACGCTGACAGACTCAATATATCGAAACGACATAATTATATAAAATACAGTTATATGATACAGACCCTAGAAGAAATGTAACCCAGTTCTTAATATTTAAGAGTGTCGCAAGGATAATCATAAACTACGGGAATATTTTATTTACATTCATAACAAAATACCGACGCAAATTAGTAGATAAAAACACTACAATCATAACCCAAATGGTAGCCAATAATATTTGGAGTAATTCCAGGATACATAAACTAAAATAATGACATTGAAGAAAGCAAAGGGGATACTTTTACAGTCATGTTCAACGTCTTTCAACTATATTTTTTTCTTACAAATTAAAAATACTTACGTTTAACATTGAGGCCGACATTCTGTTTAAGAATCTTCGGCTGAACTCAGCTGTATCGTCTCCGCATTTGTCCCTGACAGCAGTTGTTGAGCATTCCATGTACTGTTGGAAAGCACTGAAAAGAACAGTCCAATTTAAGTTACAAAGTTTATATAGTAAAAACTATAATTCTAACATTTATAAGGTTTCTAGACCTACAAAGTAATATTAGATATATTTTCTGTAACTTACCAGCAAACGTTTTTGATTCCTTCATCAGCGATGGCTCTCTTTTTCTTTAATTCACTGGTAACATCAACCATTGCAGCGTCCACTTCAACTTCATATGTATTTGGTTTGAGTTTAGCCATTGATGTGGTGTAGGTCTCAAAACATTTTTCATTTTCAGCTGATATTTGGGTCATGCAAGGCGCATGTCTTAAATATTCTGCAACAATAATAATCAAGGTTAAGAATGTCGGGGAACAGTAACAATAAATTAAGAAAGAGGAGATGCAGCAACAATTTTTTTTCATTAAATATAGCAGATCATATAGAAATGATCCTTATCTTCTTTTATCCTTAAGATATTTAAAGTAATGTGACTTAAATAAATAATGTGACTGAAAAAATAAAACTATATAATACAAACAATGATATTATTATCTACTATTTTTCAGACATGATAGAAAACAGATAAATGCGACAATACAACGCAACCTCAATATTTAATGACGATTTTATTATTATTTGTCATTAAAATTATATAATGAAAGATGTTCAATATAGAATAAATATAAACTATTGTGAAAAAACGAGGTATATCTGGTAATTTTCGTTCAAATTAGGTCTTCCCGGAGATATTTTTCAACTGAGACAATAATAAAGTATCTGGTGATGGTTAAACACAGCGACTACCTCGGGAAAACATTATTAGAACAATCAAGAAAGACTCATGTTGATAGAAAAATGTATCCAAAGAAATGAGGGTAAAAAAAATTGAAATATTTGTTCAGGCGTTATAGAAATAACGTTGATTTTTGAGTAAAAATTAAAAAGACAATTTAAAAACGTTTCTATATAAAAGAATGGATACTGAAAAAACTTATTAATTATTATATAATTATAAATTTTGAACAGAAATTAAAAAGGGTCGAGAGTAGATAATAGTGGCCTACCTACAACCGACTGAAAAGAAACCTCATTAAAGTCAAAGAAAGAACATTAACCCACTACTAGTTTTCAGTAACAGGCTTTAATTTCGTGATCGATAATTGAATTTGAAACTTAAGCATATGCGAATTGAAATTGAACGCGTCGTACATAATCAGGGAATTAGATAAATAAAACATATATTCATATTTCGTTACGGCACCAGAATAGGAAACAATACCATCCTATCACTAATTATAAAACCAAAATTGTCTTTTAGAATTCGAAATTTGCGATATTGTTAATGCTTCAGAGAACAGAAACATTTACATTGTCGAAAAAAGATAAAACCAGACAAAATTGTAAACGAAATAAAATAATATTGAAACATTATTTGGTGGGAAAATAAAACGTGCATAATTGCTAAAATAACAGAGATATCTGAATTATAACCTAAACTCACGTAACCTAAAGAAGAAAAACGAATAAGAAATATCTTTGGATAAACCTTCTACCCTATTTTCCTATGACATATTGCATTCAGTCTGGATTAGATAGAATTTACTGTAAACAATAAAAATGTTGAAATATTGTAAAATGCGTTAAACTACAACAATATATCTTTCTTTGTTTAAATGACTATAAGTTTGTCCTTTGTAGCATATCGTCTTTCATTCAATCGTTTTAAATACCATTTCTTGTAAACTTTGTCGTGACATATTGGCATAAATACGTTACAAATATTGCAGGGAACTTACCTTCTTGATAGCGACCGTTTCTGCATAGTTCATGTACAATTGAGCCGGTTCCACGAAACACTTCCCTGAAATGTTCCCTATCCTCTTTCTTCATGCAGCGCCTTGTGAAATTGTGGATGCACTTGATGGCCGTTTTAAGATTACTGCAAAAAAGGAAATATTTATAATTTTTGTTTAAAAAAAATGATGACAAAATTTGATTGGGTATTAGATGAAAGATTAAGTACTATATATATATTTTTAGCTGCATTTATAAAGTCATTGAACTATAACAATCGTAATCTCAGATTTCCAAGCCAAGATATTCTGCGCATTTCTGATAGTTCCTGAATTTTTATTATTTTCGCCGTTGTGAATATAATCTTTTGGCTTTTTATCCTTCGAGAATTATTTCTTTTGATGTTGATTTACCCATCAGATGTCCATGTCATTAGTGGTTAGTACTTTGATATTTTGTCCTCTTTGATCTGGCATAATTATTACAGAAATTGTAATACAACTCTATATCTATTCTACATGTATTACCATATTTAATAAGAATACTTACGGGCACACTTCCTCCAAGTCCTTGCTATTATTAAAGAACGTTAACCCTGAGTCCGTTAATACTGATAGTGGTTTTGCACATTCGATAAAGTTTTGGAAATTGCATGCCTCTGCTTTGACTTTGGTAGTAAACACTGTAACAAAAATAAAAAAAATAAATATGTAATAATTTTTGTAGCGAATATTGAACAAATTTCAGAACAGACAATTATATACAGTTTTTTCCACTAAAATTTGACCATAACATAAAACATATCTTTTCTGTATCACATACGCAGATATAAAAACTAAGACATCTTAAAGCAAAAGAAAAAATCGGACAAACTAAAAAGATTGGAAAAAATGACATTCATTTACTTTTTAACAAAGTTGTAGAGATAAAATTTTTAATCATCTAACAATAGTAGTTGTCGTAAGTTAGTAAATCAATTTTGCGATAATTTCGAAACCTATACTTTCCAGTGTTGCAGTCATAAATGTTAAATTTTCCATATATGTTCACTGACAATACTATATACGAATTATTATTAATTAATAGAGCCTTGAGCTAATTTTGTAGATTTTCTTAATCATCGCCCAAAAACGCCTACATATTGTTAATAAAACAAAATAAATACATCATCCAATTTCGAAGAATACGTATTTTTCGAAAGGTTTACTTCGTGAAGAGCAAAATCACATTATTATTGTTTGCCTTGATTACAAACAAACCCGGTTGGATTAAGGCTTTATACTCATACAATCCAAAAAACCCCTGTTTTACTAGACATATCTCTCTTTTTATAAACCCTTCGTTACAAATCTTGTTTTCCTAACAATTGGGAATGCCTAATTGAAAGTTTCTGGAATCATCTGTTCTTGATGTTAACTGGGAATTTAGTCGACCTCATGTAGAGATCGTAAAGTAGAGAAATAACAACTTTAGTCTAAACTTGAAAGCTCAAATTACACGAGTAACCTTATTATCCAATAAGAGAAAGAAAAACTCAAAAGTACTAATTTCGTGAAAAATCTACTTAGTTTCTTTTCTAGTTACTTTCGTTCATTTCATGTGATCCCCATTAAAACTAGAATATCTATACAAAACATTTATTTCTCGAAGTTTACTTATCTGTTCATTAAAATTTATATTTTTCCATAAATATAAGGAACTATGTTTACTAATAAGACCCTTAAAAAGTTCATCTACGTATATAAATCTCCGTTACTCTACTAATTAAAATAAACTATTTCTCATGACAAGTTTGTGTAAAACTTGTTGAAAATTTATAAGTAAAATACGGGCCTTCTGGGAACCTTGTTGGTTTCTTGTCCGAGAAAACAACGGAAACCATCTTGGGGTAATGCTGTCTCCCAAAGGAACGAGAAAATTAATGCCAGTTGGAATTTGCTTGATTATTACTTTCGGTATTATTTAGCCTCGGTTTCGGATGTGGGGTCGTAAATTTAACAAAGTTTCTAAAAGTGCGGATTTTCATATGGATCAGGAGAATTAGTATGTACATTAAGATCAAAAAGAGAGAGAAAAGAATTAATTCCCAATGGAAACACTTTCTAGTAGTTTTTGGAAAATATGGTATAACATATTTTATCTACGAAGAATTATACTGTACTCAACTTGTACATTCTACACAGTTTCATAGTATTCAAAAAAATCTACAATCAAATACACATGGAACTAGTTATAATATATAGCAGAGCATGCGACAAAGATTCCTCTATTATCATCAGCCATCGCTTAATATTTATAATAGACCAACAACCAACCAACCAACCAACAATCATCACCTGATCAATGTTTTGGTCACTTTATATTGAACGTCCTATAGAAGGTGAATAGTAACCTAAAAATATTGGTTTTGTAGTCATTTCGATTCAATGCTGTCATTTGATAGGAGTTTTAACTCCTATAAGGCTGTATAAGCTGTTTCTTTTATGTATTTCGCAGCTATGTTCGCAGCTATCGTAAAAAAACTCTTACGACGAATATATATATAGGTATTTTCGTAAATATATTTTAAATTTTTCGGTAACTTCCTTTGGTTTCATTTCCCACAGGTTTTTTGTATCAAATTCTGTATGCGGTATTTGTTCTACTTTCTTGTTCTAGCTAGATACATACGTACTATTCGCTTTGAAAAAGTAAAAGTATGCAATACTTGTGCTGAATATAGTCAAGAAACCTTATATACAGGTATCTATTACATTAATTTCATTTAATATTATCTAAAGAATTGTTCGGATTCCAGTTATTTTTACACCAGGAAATCCAATTAAGTTAAATAAACATCCCTGGACTCCAGGTGGAACACAAGTTATAAAACCGTAATAATGTTAGGATTTTATCTAGAAATGAACGCCAGTGCTGATTTTATCGCCAAATTTGCGTTAAGGTTTTAAATATTGAATAAGTACAGGGTCGCAAGATAAAACTAGTCAAACTTTCCATATCACTCGTATAAAGAAGTATATGAAATATTAGCCAAATATGCTAAAAGGTAAAACAAGGAAAATACATATATTGTCGAATATATACAGATATACAACCAGTATGCCTTAATATTGCGTACTATGGCCTGTATCGTTCAGAATTCTAATTTTATTTTCGGCGCCATTTCCCCATTTTAGTTAAGTTGCTATTTTGTTTCATGGATTATGCTAAATATCGTATTTATTTTCATCGGTAGTCCCCAGACTACTTCCCGATCTGTGATTAATGTCCAAAAGAATAGTGACAAAAACATCTATTTTATTAAAAACGTGACATGAATTTTATAAAAATATTGTGACTGTTGTTATATTGATTTCACACTCAAATAATTCTTAAAACACAGATAAAAATATGTACGAAAATCGAAGAGGACCTTGAACTTCCTCGAAATATGTGCCTTAGGCACGAAACAAATGTTCTATAAATTGAATAAAATAAATAATTCATATTGAACGGAGAAAGTTGTTAACCATAATTAAGATTTTAATTCAACCGAAATAATTTTTACTACTTTCGTCCATGTGTTACAAGAGACAGTACTACAGTATAACACATTGTAGTGCCATTCAAAACCTGGAAGATCGAGAACATAAAAAGACGCTAGAAAAAAAAGAGTGAAAAAAGGAGGTAATCAATTGAAGAGTATACAATATGTAACAATTAACTGTACATGTAATAACTTAAAAATCTTATTGCGGTTACTGTAGTCTGTTCCATCTAACTTTTTCTAAATAATTTTTTCCAATGCTATTTTCGATCGCAAAAAGTTATGAAGGCGATGCATAAAATCTAAAATCCTAATGGTTAACAACTAATATTTGAACTTCAATTTTCCTTTTATGAATTATAATTTTCTATCACATTTGACGTATATCCCTTTCCGTTCTGATAATAAAAACCATATAATCATTAACCAACGACAACGTACACTCGTACGATTTTGATTATCACTGAGATTTATTCGGTTATCTAATCAGATTGGTGCCAGATAAAATGTTTCTAGTTTTTTCCGTTACGTTCATTGACTAAAACAATATAGAGGTCAGGTGTACAGTACCTATTTCTATTGATCCCTAATTAGATCAAAGTTAAACTAAAGTCTTTCATGGAGTCCAAGCATCTACATAAACGTGTCCCTTCTTTCACATATATGACAATATCAAGATTTTTGCCAAAAACTGAATTTTTTATGTATATTCCAATTTTTCCTGTTCGTTCGTAAGTTTGGAATCATCAAAACTTTTAGTTCAAAAATGGTACAAGCATACAGTTAAATAATGCAGAAAAAATCCACAGGAATATGAATTTTTCTCGAAATAAAACATATTGTATATTAGGGTAAAACACCCAGTAGTCAGCCTTTTAGTGAGAATCTTAATTTGTTTCAATTGCATATAAAAAAATAAAGACGTTAAATAAAAACAAATATTTTTATCAGAAACTTTGTTTATTAAATTATCGAAAGAGATTAACTAAATGTTATTATTATGTTATAATTATAAAAAAAAAAAACACTTAACAAAATATTGCACTTTTCACCAGTAGTCAGCCTCATTTCTCCACAAGTCAGCCATGTCTATACCCTATAGTCAGCCACTTACTTATTCTTGCATGTTGGACATAGAAACTCTTTATTATATACATTCTCATAAACGTCACCAACAATTCAGTACATTTTAGATGATACCACGCAGGACAATTGTCACAACCAATATTCTTTAATTCGTTTATTTCTGTGTCACTAGTCAGTTCCTCTTCACACGAGTCACACCTTATTCTGCTCACTGTGCATGTTGTACTATTCTTCCTCTTTTTACTGTTTTTGGACTTCAATAGCCTTTCGGCTTTTCTTTTTTGTAATTCTTCTTTTTTCTTTTCTCTTTCTTTCTCCTTCTTTTCCTTAGCTTCCAGTCTTTTAATTTTTTTAATCAATATATCGTTCTTTTTCTGCTCCTTAATTTCTTCCTTCTGCTTCTCAAACTGTCTCCACTCATCGGAGGAAATGGCTCCTATTCTATTAATAGACATCTTCTTTTTTATGGTCTTAGATGTACTAGGTAAAGTTAAATACTTACCTAACACGGGAGATAGATTTGTTGATTTGACAACAACATTGGACAAGATATTTATTCTGTTTTTGATGATATTTTTGAACTGTCATTTAATTTGTTTTGCATATTTTGTGTATTATTTTCTTGCAAAATATCATTTTCGGTGGGGTTTGGGTTCCTGCAGTCTTGATTTGTTATTTTTATATTCTCCGTAATGTAGTTATGGTTTTCTAAAAGTTCGTCTTCCATTCGATTTTCTTTGTCATCCTCCATCTTATCTTGGTTAATGTTTGTTTCTGTTTCAGATTCCTTAGGTGATATATTCAACTTATCATGTGTCGGAGGTTCTTTGTGACAGTTCAGATCTTCGGGCGTATTTGCATTAAATTCAGCAACTTCTGATGGCTGTGTTTCCTGGACTTCATTTTGTGGTATGACTTCAAATTCGGTTATAATTTCGAAGTCATTTAAGTCACTTTCTGTCAAGTTATTCAAATTATTTTCCAGTGTAGAATCACCTATATTTGGTAAAATTATATCAAAAACTTGAACTGGTTGTGACACTATGTCTGATTCAATATGTGTATGGTTAGGAAAACTTATGTCATTTATTTGTGTCTGGCTAATTGAATTTTCGGTTGAATTGAGACTTTCAGTATCGTTATTCTTTGCTGTATTTAAAACATCAACAACAATTTTCGAGTCAACTCCAGCATTTTTCAGCTCGTTACTAAGCTGATTATCTTGATGGCGGTGTTCAAATGCCTATTCTTTATTTTCTTGTCTGGAGATTTAACATTCTTAGTGGAATTCTGATGTTTTTCAAGAATATTTTGTACACATTTTGAGTAATCCAAGGCATTTGGATTGTATGGATATAAGCCACACTTGCGAAAACCATTGCTGATAATTACAGGCAAATTTTCTTTTTCTAAAACTTTTTTGAGCAATGGACAAAACGTTGATTTGCTCAAAATATTATTAACATTTTCAGGACGAATTGCCCATTCGTGTACTGTATCTTTCCATTGTGACTTTAAAGGCTTAAATACACTTACATCTGCAGGCTGAATCAAATGTGTCGCATTTGGTGGAAGTGAGTAAAGGATAATACCGTTTTCGTAACAATATTCACTGAGCCGCATTGTTAAGTGGCTTTTATGTCCATCAACAAAAACGATAACTGGCTTTTTGATGTTTTTTTCTTCCACCCATGTGTTCAAACCTTTAACTATATAATCATAAAATATATCTGATTTCATCCACCCGGTTTCGGATTTTCCTAATAGCCATCCAGCAGGCATACTGTTTATAACATCTTTTGGTGGTCTTACATATGGAAACACTACACAAGGAGGCAAAATCTTCCCAGAAGCTGATATAAATACAAGAACTGTAACAGCCTCTTTTTCTTTGCCTTTTACGATTTTGTAGACATTCTTGTACCCTCTAGGTGCAATAACTTTTCCTGTTTTGGGACATATGTAGAAACTGGTTTCATCACCATTAAAAATACGATCTGGGTCAGTCAAAATATCAGTCGCGTTTATATCTTCTAAATGCTTCAGTAATTCAGTAAACCACTTCCGAATACTTTCTTCGGTTACTGCTGCTCGGCCCTTAGATATATTTTCGGGTGTCCTTTCACTTAACTCAGGATTTCGTCTAAGAAATGACTGGTACCATTTTTTCCCGGCCTATTATTTACAAATGGGTTAGGTCTAGGTTTGTCCTCTTGGGAAATAATATTATGGACAGTATTAAGAAGATCGTCGCGTTTTAAAGGAAAGCCACATTTTGCTAAGGCTATGCACCACTCTTTCAAGGCAGTCTCTTCTTCTTTAGAAAGTACCGAGTCTGGTCCCATTTGACGTGGTACTTCTGGGACTCTTAAATGTAGCCGATCTTGTAGGGTTCCTCGTGGTACGCTAAAAACTCGACTAGCTTCTCTAATTGTCATCCCATTTCTTATTGCGGTCATAGCTTCTGACAATTGCTCTTCTTTATACTTGTGGATTGGTCTTTTCGACATGATGACAATCTGTAATAAAAGATTTTTATGTTAAAAACCCCTACCATAAATTTAATCCTAATTAAAAGGCATTAAGATCCAGTTTTATGTATCAGAACTAACGGCCGACTATTGGAGTTTAAAGTCTATTACTCGGCCCTCACCGTGCATTTACTTTTATACATGGCTGACTACTGGAAATCTAAGAAAATCGTAACAAACCAGTACTCAGCCCTTGTGGCTGAGTACTGGATCAACCTTAAAAAATCGAGAACCCAGTAGTCGGCCCCCTAAATTAAAAGGCAATAAACAAATAAAATGCGTCTAATGATTAATTTTATCATAAAATAAACATTTTATAACATCATTACATAAAATCCACCAGAAATTACATAAAATTCATAGAAAAACTTACCGAAATCTCGAACACGTTTTTCTACAAAAAATATTGCAACAGCGAATCGTCTAGACTTGTCTGTGGCGGGAGTGAAAATGAACGAGTACAGCTCATCAACCTGTGGTGCTATTAGTTCGGGGGTGTTCGTATTGACCAATGAAGGGACATAGATTTTGTCAACAGTCATTTCACTGGTTTAAACTAATTTCAACACTATTTACATTATAATAAAGACTGTAAAGGCCGACTACTGGTGCGAGGCTGACTATTGGGTGCTTTACCCTATACCAATTATTATAAAATGCGTAGATCGTTTATAGCCAGGGCAATTGTTCCAGTCTGCAGATTCGCAATGTTATCGCTACCTCAACAATCAAAGCTCCAGTTTCATGAATGCATTTTAAATTTAATTACGGTTTGCATATAATAGTTAATTTACATCAAAAAGTATCTCTTGCGTCACCAGCGGTTTTACCCCTCCCGCCTAAAACATCGGAAGATCAGGTGATACCAACACATCAGGCGACTGTCTCACGCTTTTAATTTTAAAAATAAATAAGTCATAATTAGTTCCAGGTAACCAAAGCGTAACGGATAAACCAAAATCATTGGTTTATCAAAGCATCAATACAATTGGTATCCGCTTGTGATAAATATATTAAATTACTAGAATTACGTGTCGCTAGAACGATGACGTAGCACGAGTGGCGAGCCCTCGCCTGATGTTCTCTGATTGGTCGAATCGTATGGTACGATTCTTGACTTAGTAGTAGGGGACATACCTAAATTCATACGGTTACTTTAATAAATGCGGTGTTGTCGCGTTTCTTGGGCTATTTTTAGATTCAGGAGATGAGAAAATAACTGTCCAGACTCTCACGATAGATAATTGCTTATTATTAAGAATGATTATTTATATTTTTATGTTGTAATTGATTTTGATTATTGGAATGTTTATCTTCGGATTATATATAAACCAGACTATAGTATTATCTCTTGTTTATATGTTTATCTCTTTAAGATGAATCACATTTGAGACGAAATTACGACATAAATTGTCTTAAGATACTGAGTAGTGCAAAATTACGAATTTGCCAAATAGTAATGTTTGCTACAAATATGGCAAAACAAGGTACAGGTATTCCAAGAATATAAGCCAATGGAATGACACTTTAAAGAATACCTACCTGAAAGTACATACGATATAATCGATTTTGCAACCAAGTTCAGTACACAGAAAATAGAGAAAAGCAAGAAAAGTGTGTACACTTCAAGATCATAAGGGAAAGTTAGGTTTTAGCGACCCGTTTGAAATCTAGAATACCAAGCTCTAACATCTATATATAAAATATTACGGTCGAATATTAGCTGCCAAGGATAAATAAATCCCAAAAAATCATTTGGAACAATATAATATCTAAATAGGTGGAAGAAAATAATTTAAGAAATATGTAATAGTATAATATGGTGATAGTTCGACATTATAATAGTTTTTTTGTACCTATTTTAGCTATTACGGTAATTTTGTGCGACTATTTTGAATACGATGGTAGTGTTATTTCAATTCTAATTGGAAAAAAGTATACTCATTATTTTTCTTTATTAGTTAACAAAGAAATTCAATAGGAAATCTGTAAACTGGAAAAATTTCAGGCGATAGGAAACTACAATAGCGTAGGTATTTTAATGAAAGGAATAATTTTGAAATCTTTAATAGTAGACCTGGCGATGTCAGATACCAATCAACAAGAAAACTATTAAGGAGTTCATTTTATTTTATCCTTTATAAATAATTGTGACGATAATAAAATCGGAAAAAATCTATAAGAAGCAACAGAAATACAAATTATTGCAAAGAAACAGTAACGAAAAAACAAAACAAAAGGGACTAAATTGACGGAAATAACATTCATAAATTATTATGAAGACAAGCTGAGATATCTACCATAGGAAATTCATTTTTCATAAAAAAAACTAAACTGCGTTCTATCATTGACACACCCATGAAGTTAAAAATAACGGAAATCTATTTTGATGATTTGAAAATTTTCCAAAAACCAGTTGTTGATGTTTAGCTAAAATATAGCGCAGTTGTTCACCTATATAGCAAAACCTATATATACTATAAACGAACGCCAAATTTTATTTTGGAGTCAACAGGTAAAGTGTAAAAAGAAGCAGGTAAGCAAGTCCTACAGGTAGGGTGGCTTTTGTTGCCCTCAGTATAAGTTTCTTGAAATTTGACAGATATAAATCAAATTAAAATAGACAGATAATGAATACAAAGGGCTTCAAACTGATTTTTGAACTAAATCTGTAGAAATGGAAGTGTAATAAATGTGTTTTTTTTGAGACACATCCCTGAGATGACCGTGTATTTGAAAATTGTTTATTTGATTTCAGGAAACTAATCAACTGTAACCTGAAGAAACTCATAGCATATGATTGGTCTTTATAAAGGTTAGTCTGTGAAAGGTTTTGAAACTCGAATCATAGGATCTTGATCCAAGAAAGAACCTTACTGAATTTTTAATCAGTAAGTCATCAAAGAAACAGATAACTCTGGATAGAGTTGCAGACAACTCTTGAAACGTGGTAGGTATACAGTTCCTATAAATTTCGAGGCTTTATTTTTAAAATTTTGTCCTTTGATTATTATTTATTTATTATACCAAGCATTGCAACATAAAGAGTTGGAATACAAAACACTCTCATATTATCTCTTTGTCCATCGTAAACCATGGGGAAAAATGCTATCCACGAAGAAAAAATTTAAACACTAACCTGACCCAATAAGTGCTAGACCTACAAGAACTGGAGCAAGAATTACAGAATACCTAACAGCGACCTCACAGAGAATATGACTATATAAACTCAAATGTATGCCAACTAATACACACAAAGCTGGAAATGTTAATGCTGATGTCATTACTAATGACCACAACTTCCAATCAGTGAAAGAGTTCATGTATCTTGGACCATGAGTCGACACCAAAAAGAATGAGAGAAATAAAAAGAAATATACTGGTAACCAAATATCTATCTAACAAGTCTTTATTTCTGTCTAACTATAAGAGCAAGACTATACAGCACAATCATAGTTATGGTTCTCATATTATGCAACTAACGAAATTCCATTTAATCTACCTATTTTTGTGAAAGAAAAATACCGTGCAAAATCCTAGGAGCGTTTTGTAAAACCGGATCATCATGGGCACATATAAACTAAGCTGCAAAACGTATACAGGCAGAAGTTCGCAGGAAAGGATATGTCTCAACTGGTTAGACCGATGAAGCCAGATGCTAAAAAGATCGGTGCTTCCAATTGGATGGGAGCTCCCCAAGCATCAAACACGTAGATCATAGGAAAATTAAGAACGATGAAGGCTTCTGAGGATTGTGGTACTATGATAATGATGAATTATTATTTCCGACTTCCAAAAGATTTCTAAATATATAAATAATTCATTAAATATTATAAAATCTGTAATATTATTCCATAGAAAAGTTTATCGTTTATAAAACACTTTAAGGTTCAATTGTGTAAATATAGTAAAAATAGTAATGATATGGATTATATGATACTATTATTTATATAAGTAATATTCTCCGTAATAGAACAATTAGGAGCCGCATTAATCATTTGAAGGCTGAATTTTGATAGTACCATACGATATGACGTAGCAAATATGGAGGTGGTGGTGTGATGTTTGATGACTTGTACAAATAATGCTAAATTACTACTAGCCATGTCCAATAAACAACCAATCAAAAAGATATTTACTGCAAATAAAAGGCCGGGACACCTGACAAGCCAGTTTTTGTGGGTTATTATTTTTATAAAGGTGTAATATTGTTTTTGTCTCTATAAAAACTGAAAGATCAATAATAAACATGTTTTGCTATATATTTTGGGAATAATACCAAGAAATAAAAATAATCCTCATCTCTCCAGAACAATTTGTCAGACTTTTTTACATTTTACTTTTGCAAATACTAATGAAAATTTTATACTTATTCCGAAAAATACTTATATACAATATTGAGTTAATTTACGTAAGTTCTAACCCCTTCTATAATAACTTCTCTTTAAATCCCTTTAACAAATGCATGGTCAGATTCCGGATGCACCAATAAATAGATACAAACTGTTTCATTGATGTTATATACAAAAACTTGTATATAGAGATTTATTATGTATGTATAAGAGACCATATTAGTCTGTCAAGCTGGCCTTGAGCCGGTCCTACCTGCAGCATACATTCTTTTATATAGAACCTTCGAGAACGCTGAAGGAGAGCGGCTATTGAAAGGGCACACTTGGCAATATTTTTAATGACAGGTATGATTTTTAACATAATATACAAAAAATTACTTGTACAGAATATTTGGATGGGAAAAATAATGTGGAAGAAATTGACAAAAATAAATTATTCTTTTGCAGTACATCTCATTATTATTTGTGTTTATCAATGACGAGGTTGGATATGATGTAAATTACAAATTTATCCTCCAGTGGGAGGTATGATGAACACAGAATTTCTGTTTTATATTACAGTTTTGGTTGAGTTTTCCTTTTTTACTTTCATCCGTACTCTTTGGTCATTTTACCGTTATTTAATGGTAATTATATTCAAAATAGATTTTGCAAAGACATAAAAACAATAGTAATGTTGAAGTCACAATACTCAAAAGAATGGGAAGGCGGAAGGCTATCGAGAACAAGAATAACACTTTTTATCCTGTAAAGTTAAGTACAAGCTTTATGAAAAATTAATCTATGGCACAATCGATGGAGAATGCAATGTAAGAGAGAGGGGGATCAATCAACTCTCCGACGCCACTGTACTTATCTTAGTTAAAAGACAAAATGTACCTATCCAATCATCGGAACTTTTAACTGACGCTAAATTATCTGTGATGAATTAAAATATCATTTATTTTACACAAATATTTACTTTAAAATTAGCAATATTATTAAAACACAGATTATTTACTGCAGAAGTAAAAGAAAATATCTAAACAATTTTGATAAATATGTTCAATTTTATATTTATGATATTAAATTATTACTTTTTGAAGTATATTTACTGCATAATTGATAACATCTAAGGTGCCAAGGATCTTATCAATGCATTAGAAAAATCCAAGGATATTTTTTAGTGACGAATAAAAAGTAGCAAAGCCTACTAAATTATTAAATAAATAATTGATTACAAATGGATTAGTTTTAATATTGGTAAAAGATATAGAACGAAATGTTTTTTTGCACAAACTATAAAAAGTTGTGTACCCGCCTTTTTTAAAATGATAGTACTCACCTGTTATGATCAGTGCAGATAAGACTGCAAAGCTGCATTTAATATCATTAACAATAGTATACATGTTGCTAACTTCTTTCACTAAACGTCACACGGGTAAATAAATAATAAGGAATTATAAATATTAGAAAGGAACTTGAAGTTACGAGAGTCACGTGGCAGTTGTGTTGATACGGAAACGACTACACTCTCAACTGCTTCGTGAACGACTGATTAGACGGCTTTTGATTCAACTATTTTAAAGCGGCTTCAACCAACGTATGTCGCGAAAAGCCAACAGCGTTGCCGGCTTTTGTAAATATATGCAACTACCAAGAAATTTTCCACTTAATTAAATTGTTTACTCTTACTATAAATTTTCCAGAAATTTTTCCTAATACGCAATAAATCTAGTTGTATATAATGTAAATATTTTGTACGAGATTATTCGCTTGATGATTTATTAAGGCGTGTTGTTCGAATCAGCCAATCAAGTCGCTTTACGTATGGAGTTTACTTGTTGTCCCATTATTTACCAATTAAGAATATTGCGCTTTTGCAATTCTATTTTTATTGAGTTAATTATATGTGGAATATACGTAAGATGTTTTTCTTGTCATGTTCGTTTTACTTGGCGTTTTAAACTATAGGAAAAAGCGAGGGGCGTTGCTATTATAACCAAAAGGGCTCGGATTGATTCATTCCCAGATTATCATTCAACCTAAGCAGTTTTTAGGTAGAGTATGCGATAAACACACCCAACGTCATCGTCTTATAATATAATAATAATGGATTTAATATGTCTGATTAAGGATATCGTAGAATAGCCAAGAAAAGTAATAACATATTAGTAATATTCGAGATAACTATTAACCCTTAACTGGTGACTCTATTTTTAATTACATAAATGCTGACCATGAGTCTGGCAGACTCCTGGCTAAAAAGCTGTTTTTGTCAGGCTGGTACCTAAAAAATGCAATAAAACAGTTTTTAATAATAAAACAATATTATTAAAAATTATAATATTTCTTCGCTATCCTTATTTATGGGAATATCAAGGATACTTCCGATCAGATCTTACAGCTGCCTTTGTAATGTTGGCATTTCATATCTTCTATGCAAATGTGAGGAAACGAGTTCATCGGCCAGGGTTTCTATAAATTTGAATCTAATCCAATTATTTTCGGGAATCGAAGTAAACATAATGTATGAATTTACTCCACATACGTCTACTATTTTATAAAAAATAGTATGGGCCATCTACGTATTCTGCGGCTACAGGAATATTTTACACACTTTTCATCCATCGTGTCTACATCCCCTTTGGTCAAATTGTAAAATGAATTTATTTCTGGTAGTCAATTATCTGCATCTACTTATATGGAATGATGCACGGAAGAAATTAATATCACAGCTTTATTTTTCTTAGTTGTACGATTTGGTCGCGGAATGAACTGTGCAGAAATTTTTTTTTATTTCTTTACATTGTGCCAACGTGAGTTTATGTTGTTGTATAATGATGTACTAAATCAACTGAACTAAACCAGTTGTCGCCAGTTACATTTCTATTAGTATTGTAAAGATGTTTGACTAATCTTATACCTGCTTGAGTAGGTATGCTCATTCTTCTTTCTTCATTTGTCAGGTTAAATCCATCTGAACCTTTCCCAACATAATTGTAGGCATTATGTAAATACCCAGTTCATGCATCAGTCATAGATAAGATTTTTATCCCATATTTACAGGGTTTGCTGGGAATATACATTTTAAAGCGACATCTGCCTATGTCTGCAGCATTTCCTCTAGATACACATTTTTCCCAACCGTATATGTATCTTTTGAATTGCTTACAAATAAGTCAAAGAATTCTTAGATAGCAGCAGTTGAATTATCCCTTGCTCTTTGTTCTCGGTCCGAGGCATCGTTAAACCTTAAGGTGGCCACCAGGGTCAGGAAACGTTTCTGCGAGATAAATGCTCTAAATATAGACATAAGGCTCCCATTCGTAGCAAACCGACTTCGTACATCCTCATGATTTGACTTATAAATAGAAGTATAAAGAATCAGTACCAAAAAAGCTCTCAATTCTATTTCATCAGTATCAGCCAACTCGGATTTGTCTTTTTTATATTGTTGATATTTTGGCCGAAAAGTTGCAAGTTTTTCGTTAGTTCTCTTGACAACAAGGCTATACATATCTGGTGAAAACAATTTATTAAAAATAATAACTTTTCTACTTTCGAACGGATTGATGGGAGTACAACAATATTGTGAGCAAGCGTACGGACGTTTCTAGTTGGCTCCTTTTTACTCCACTTATACCTATTCTTTCCATAATAATAATAATAATTAGTTGACACACTCTTCTTCATCTTCGCTAGATATTATTTCTGAGTCGTGTTTCTGGTCATTTTTACTTAGTTCTTGTTCACTGTCGGTAAAATGATAAATTTCTATATAATATCCTTCTTCCACATCATCATCACTAATGTCACTGTTCGCCTCATTGTACCATTTTGTGCACACTACTTCGAAATCATCGTCTAATACTCTTACAGCTTTACCATAACTATCCATATTAAAATTAAACTAATGGTGACCTTGCGTCTAGTAGACTACGTGACGTAAATATTTCGAAAACGGGACGAGCGGGGTACTTCTCATTAACACGTTCGAATATACTCTAAAAGCTAGGAAGGTACACCGATTACATGTTGCTACGTATTTGTAGCAAGAAACGCAGACGCGTTTTAAAAGTGCGGTGTCTGTGAGACGCGTGGTTACCAATTAAGGCTTAATACGGAAACGATATACTAAACGTACATACAGTCTGCAGCACCATATGAAATCTTAAAGTAAACAGACAGATAAGCCAAACAACAGCTCTAGGATTCACCAATCATCGATTCTCAATATTGTCGATCACCACAACGACTATTAATCAAGACCCGCAAGAAATTCAGCACCTCTTCAGTCGGACCTTCGCACTTGCAAGTCTGCTCCTGTAAATCTTTATTAATCTTCCTAATTTTAATTTTATTAATCTTACTTATTTATTGTAAATTTTTAAAGTCAATCTCTTCTTATTCCATGAATATCTTCTTTAAATTCATTTGAAGTTTTGGTTCCAATTTTTACACAACTAACTGCATTTTCGTACAATTTATATATCGCTCAGATATACGTCGAATCCAATCCGGACCTTTCGAGGACCTCAAACATTTTTCTTTAACGGGACACTATCATATGCTTTCTCAAGGTCTATAAATACCAAATGGGTCTCTCTACTTCTTTCGACACGCTTTTCAATTATTTGCTTTGGATAAATATATTATCAAGGCAGGATCTCCCGGTACGAAAGCCCCACAGAGCTCGTCACACTAATACCTCTATAATTGGAACAGTCTCTTTTATTCCCTCTCTTATATATGGAGCTTATATAAGATTTATTCCAATCTTTAGGAATTTCCTGGTCTCCACACATACATTTATTTAAAAGGTCTACTATTAATTCTAAAAGTGCAGTAGGCCCATATTTAACCAGCTCTATGGGAATGTCTCCAGGCCCTGCGCCTTTTCCGTTTTTAACCTCTGTTAAGGTTTCCGTCAATTCAGATAATGTTATTATAGGGATTTCCTGTCTTTCGTGTCTGTTATCTATTAATTCCCTTATCTTGTCCCATCTGTACTCTACTCTATCCTCTTTCAGCAGTTTCGTATAATATTCTTCCCATTCATTTAACTTTATGAGAGGAATGTTCTCTTCATTTTTCTCATTTTTCCTAAACTGCTTTAATGTTCTCCAAGCTTGTGCCACTTTTATTCCATAAATCCCATAAATCTGTCTAGTTCATCACACTTAGCCTCCCAGTTTACATTTTTCGCCTTATCCACTTCTTTTTTAACTTCTATATTCTATTTGGCGTATATTTCTCTGTTTTGAGGATCTTTGGATTGAAGCCATATGTGATATGCTTGTTTTTTCTTGAGAACTTTCTCTTCTAGTTCCGTTGACAACCATTCAGGTTTTCCTTTTGTCCGATTTTCAACTTTTCCCAGTGCTTCATTTGCCGCTTCGTGAATATATTTTTTAATTACCTCATACAGACTTTCAGGGTTTAAGTCCTTTGTTTCTATATTTTTTATTTTTTGAGCTATTCTAATTTTATATAAGAACTTTGTCGAATCTTGTTTAAAGCTTTCCAGGTTATATTTCATGTTTTCTATGGTTGCTCCTATGTCTGTTACTTCATCATTTTTGTGACTTGATTGATCTACGTTAGTTAAATAAAGTTAGATTTTTGTGATGTTTCAGATAACATCCTGTCACGATCACCGTGACCGACAGCCAGATGAGCTGCGTAAATCACATCATAAAGTTTATTTAATGGAATATAGTATTTTGTATTACCTTCACTCCGTGCAATCAGTTTTTCCACATCCACAATATTTAATACAGCAAATCGTTTCAATCTTTTTGGTTGTAATGATGTCTTTTCTCAGATTTTTCTGCATCTTCAACTTATTCAACGAGTTCCAAAATATTGGTCTGATGATAACACATCATAATGAGAAGACTTCCTTATGGATTAACCTACATCAAATCAACAAACATTCTGACAGAAAGTGAAAAGAAGTTTTTGGGAAAACAGCTGAAAGAATATAAGTAGGCTATGTATACTCTTTATTATTTAATTTCAACATTTCGTTGGTGGTCACCAACATTATCAGTGAATGCTGCAATTTATTTATATGAGAAATCACAGCCTTTTAATATGATCATACTTACAATGCGAGGATAATGCCGTATTAAAAGCTGGTCATCATTTTAAAAAATTACAAATATAAAACATTGAAAAATAGTACAAAAACAAACACAAACATTTACTATTGTAAATGCATGGACTATCATCCTCTTATCTGTATTGAATTATGTTTTATTTAATAACTATAAATAGTCTCAAAAACATGTTTATTTATTGGCGTTTGAAGGATATAACCTTTAAAAACTTCTTTTCTAAGTATAGGTCAAGAAGAAAGTTTTGTGGTCATAGTATTGGTGTAATGTTTTAGCTCACATAGTAAGTCTTGAGCACTATTAAAGTTGTTTTAACACAAAGTGACAGTTTAAATGAAAAAAAAAAGAATGGATTTATCGCCACATAAATTTTGAACATGAGGTGAAAACCTCCATTTTGATTAATTGTTGAAAAATATTTTTTATGTTTATAATATGAAATATTCAGAAATTTAATTTTATCGTTTTTTTATTTTTCCAAAAGTCTATTATAAATTATGTGATAGTATGATGAGTGACTTTAATTTAGTCTAAGATGGAGATGGAGAGAGTTATAGAGAGTTAAGAAGTCTATAAAGTTACTACAAACAAACATACAAGACATTTATATATTTATTTAACTAGTCTGTTTCAGTCAGCACGTCGTTTCGTTCTTCTGAGTAAGATCTCAAAGAATATTACTCGATTATGGGATGGATGCTGTAATCGTAACAGAGTGTGAGCTTCTTCCTACACTTCAAGAGTGCATAAGCACACTTTCCGTGGTTTGTGCGGATATTGTTTAAGATCGACCATTGTCCACGGTATAAATGCAAACCAGCAGGAAAATCATTAATACTTTAGAACTTGGCAGTCGATTGGTACGTTGCTCTCCCATTCTCTTATCTATTGAGCAGTCAGTCAGTAATAGTTCATCGAAGTGTATTTATACCTAGTTCGTTGGTAACGAAATGGCTGGAAAGCTAAGAAGACTCCAGTATTTTACGATATTCTCTAGTTAATGCATGTTTAGTTGTGTTTAAGTTTAAGTGTGGAAGTGATATGTTGCTCAATGCTCAGTGTGGGCAAACAAAAAGTTGACGTTTATATTTTTTCGTGCCTGTAATGTATGGATGGTATTACTTGTATGGATACTTTTTTACCAAACAGGTGCACATAGGGGAAAAGACTAGGCCTAGTGTAGAACATTTCAGAGATATTGTCGACATTTAAATCTGTATAGCATTTCTTGTTGATAATTTTTTTTGCGTCCATATTTTTCAGGTGTTGTGTTTCCTAAAAAGAGTGCGCTTTGTCAAACGTTTCCAAGTTTTTATGGAAATATGTTACGTTTTCAAGCTGGATGCACAAGAAGAGCAAAGAAAGAATACCGGAGACTAAGAAGAGAAGAAAAACGATTACATAGAAGAAAAAAAGACAATTTGAGCAAAAGGAGTTGGAAAGCACAGAATGGCTAAGAAATCAAAATGAAACTCGAAAGTTCTACAGAAATCTAAACAAAATGCGCAAAGAGTTTAAGCCAAGAATAAGGAGCTGTAAGGATGTAGAAGGAAACATCCTAAATGATATGGCCTCAATTCTAAACAGATGGGTTGAATTTTTCGATGCAAAATTTAATGGCCATTATATCAAAGAAGCAGATAACACCCTAGCAAATCAAAATGATTGGAATCCTTTCAACTCAAACGAAAGACCACCTACCATCGAAAACGTTGCCCAAGCCATTAAAAAGCTTAAAAATAATAAACCACCAGGAGTTGATCAAATTTGCAGTGAGCTCTACAAGAATGGTGGCGATGCCCTACTACAGACACTGCATAAGCTTTTACTTCTTGTTTGACATAATGAGACCATGCCTTGTGAATGGTCTCAAGGCATGATATGCCCGTTACATAAAAAAGGTGACCAGCTCCAGTGTGACAACTAGAGAGGTATAACCCTGTTAACAACTGCTTACAAAATACTAGCAAATATTCTCTACGAAAGGTTGCAAGTTTACACAGTGGGCATAGTTGGTAAATATCAAGTTGGATTCACTCCAGAAAAATCAACAATTAACCAGATTCATCCAATAAGACAGATTCTCGAGAAAACATTAGAATTCAATATTGAAACCCATCACCTATTCGTCGACTTCAAGGCCGCATACGACAGTGTCAAGAGAACAGTGCTATACCAATCAATGCATGAGTTTGGTATACCAAAGAAACTTATCCGACTAACGAGAATGACAATGTCTAACTTAGAAGCCACTGTTAGAATACAGGGAGAGAGTTCTAGATCCTTTGAGATAAAGGATGGACTCAGACAAGGAGATGCTCTGGCTTGCCTCCTATTTAATATTGCCTTAGAAAAGGCAGTCCGAGATACACGAATTATTGATGGCGGTACTATTTACAATCGATCGATACAAGTCTTAGCATATGCTGATGACATTGACATAGTAGAGCGTAGCAAGCGAGATGTTGAGCAATATCTCCTAGAATTGGAAACAGCGGCGAAACAGGTCGGTCTAGTCATCAACGAAGACAAAACCAAGTACATGTTGGTTACAAAGGATCCGATAGCAAATGGAGGAACGAGAAACAGTCTTTGGAAGTCATACCTTTGGACGTGTTGACAACTTCACATACCTTGGGTCGCTATTGACTGCTACCAATAAAACAAGCGAAGAAATCAATAGACGAATAAATCTTACAAATAGGGCATACTATGGACTCCAAAAGCATTTCCACTCAAGAAACATTCAAAGAAGAACTAAAATTATTATATACAAAACATTGCTGAGGCCCGTCCTCACATATGGAGCAGAAACATGGACTCTAACGCAGAAATATGAAAGACTTTTGGGAATATTTGAGCGTAAAATACTCCGCAAAATATTTGGAGCTGTAAACGACCAAGGGCAGTGGCACAGAAGATATAATTTTGAATTGTATCAGCTCTTTGATGAGCCAGATGTTATAACGTTCATTAAAACACAGCGACTTAGATGGGCTGGACACATAATACGAATGCCAGAAAATACCATTGCTAAAAAGCTAACCACAGGAACACCTGTAGGAAAAAGAAGCAAAGGCCGACCGCGAATTAGGTGGTTAGATGGAGTAGAAACCGACTTACGAATATTAAAAATCAGAAGATGGCAACATGTTGCCAAAAACCGAACAGAATGGCGACGAATCTTAGAGCTGGCCAAGATCCACAGAGGATTGTCGAGCCAAAGATGATGATGTTACGTTTTCGTTTAGTAATGTACTCCCAAATTCTATTTGTCTATTTGTCTTTGCCGTAATGAAGACTAAAACCTTCACCAGCAAAAGTATTTTTCCAATAAGTATATACAAATCTTTAACAAGTACAAGTAAGTTTTCAGTGGCACGTGATACACGTGACAACATAAATATTACTCCCTTCTACAAAATATTTTGTACATCATCATCATCATCATCATGGCTTATTCACTCCTGGCGGAGTGTTTGCCGCCCTTTTGGCTCTCTGATTCATTTATTGCGGAGAATCAGTCCGCTGTTGTTTTTTTTATTATTATAGCAGCGTGTGTGACTTGGCCCTGTCTACAATTTTCCTCCATTCTTTCCGATCCTTACAGCGCTCCTTCCAATTGTAGATTCTTAGCTTCTTTATGCCTCCTAAGACTTGATCTCTCCATCTTGTTTTGGGTCTCCCCTTTGGTCTCTTTGTTGTTGGTCTCCATCCAGTTATTCGCTTTAGCGTAGAGTCTGGGTTAGCTCTTTCTGTGTGCCCCAGCCACCTGAGCCTTTGCGTCTTAACGAATTTGATTATGTCTTCACCCTCGATGACTTCTTTAATTTCTTCATTGGTTAATCTTCTAAATTCGCCTACACTTATCCTCACCGGCCTCATTATTCGTCGAATTATCTTTCTCTCTAAGATTTCTAACCTCATTTCATCTTTTTGTGTTAGGCACATCGTCTCTGCACCATAGGTGATCACTGGCCTGATTGCAGTCTTGTAAATTTTTAATTTGGTTTTCTTACTAATGTGTTTTTCTTTCAAGAATTTTTGGTAGTTCCAATAGGTTTTATTACCCAGTAGGATGCGTTCATTTATTTCATCTTTTCTATCATTTCTGTCATTTACCATCACTCCCAGGTATTTGAAACGGTGTACTCTTTCAAATGTATATGCACCAAGGTTAATTTCTTTCTCTGTATTCGTATTCTCTCTTGAACACTTGAGGTATTTCGTTTTGCTTTGGTTTATTACTAGCCCTCTCTTCTTTGCTTCTTTATCTAGTATTAATATTATGTTCTGCATGGTTTTTAAATCTCTAGTAACCAGTGCAATATCGTCTGCATACGCAATCAGTTGGGCTGAAGATTCGATAATCGTTCCCATAATTTTGGCTGCTCTTACTGCGCAGTCTGTGGCAATGTTAAATAATGTTGTTGACAGGGAGTCTCCCTGTTTGACACCTACCTCCATTTGTACTTCATCTGACGGACCTTCCTTTGTAAAGATTCGTGCCTTGGATTCCTTCATCGTCATTTTCGTGAGACTTATTAATTTTTCTTGGATGCCTAATTGATTCATATCCTTAATTAGCTCCTCTTTTATTACACTGTCAAAAGCTTGCTTGTAGTCAATAAACAGTATATGTAGATCTATTCCGTGCTCGTAACTTTTTTCGACTATTTGCGTTACAATGTGTATCGCATCTATTGTTGACTTACCTTCTCTGAATCCATGTTGGTATTCACCTATTTTTGTTCTAGTTTCTTTTTCTATTCTGTGTCTGATCAAATTAGTTAATATTTTGTACATTGTATTTAATAACGTAATTCCCGTGTAGTTAGTGCATTTCGTCTTGTCGCCTTTTTTAGGGATTGGTGTTATCAGACCACAATTCCAGTCGTTCGGCATGCTTTCTTCTTCCCATATTCGTTCTATTAGGTTGTGGATTCTGTGGGCTAGTTCCTCTCCCCCATTCTTAAAGAACTCATTTATAATATCGTCTGGTCCTGCTGCTTTCGTTGTCTTTAATCTGTTTATAGTTGCCAATAATTCGCTGTATGAGGGAGGCTCTGATTGTTCTCCATTCCTATTTTCTGTTTGTTCTTCATTTTCTGCGTTTTCAGCATCGTCTTTCTTTTTAAACAGTTTTCTATAGTGTGTTTCCCATTCTATTTTTCCAATATTTGCTGGTATCTCTTTTTTTCTCTGTGATTTTATGTATCAAATACAATACATCACAAAATATTTCGTACAAGCGTGCGTAATTGTATATTACATTACAGGCAATCAAACCAAGACTAAAGTTTTTTAGGTCTAGGGATATAATATTTTTGTTTTTATATTCAAAGTATATTTATATTTCAAAGTTATTAACAAACTGGAAAAAATATTTAAACTGCCTTCCGGCTGTAGACATTTGTTGAATGACTCGTTTAATGAGCTTTAAAATGTAGTACAAAGGAAATAAAAGTACAAATAAAAAATTTACAATTAAGTAATACTAAAATTGATGTTAATGTTTATATAAAAATATATTAATTTTTGTAAGCTTCTACAGTTGAATCTGTTTTCAGAATTGAAACCAAGGTAAAAAATATTCGAAATAAGATCTTTATTTAACGTGCCATTCGGGCTTAAATTTGAAACTTTACCACTCACGCCTACGGGGAAATAATAATATTAGAAATTAGAAAATATAATGTAATAAGAAAATTAATCAAAATCAGCAATTGCATATTAATCAGTGTAAGGAAGTCCAATTTCTAATTTTCGTAAAATATACGAAAAAAATTATTTAGGAAAAAGTTGGGACACAGATAGGACTATACTATAAAAGTATTTTCAAATATACAGTTCCACCCATATTGAACGGGTGGAACAAACTTTTCTTATTTTTTTTATTGGAATATCCTGTATATTTTTACATTTTTAGACTCTTCTCGATGTTCTCGTTTTTCAATATAAGGTTTGGCAGTGTTATACGAGGTATTTTAAAATATAATTACGTAGAGATTTCATATAAAAATATATTCATATTCAAAGATTTTTAATATAGTCTACTTTTATCCAAAATTATTAACATAGTGAATACATTTTAATATACAGGGTGGGTCGAAACTCTGAATGAGTATTTTCTGAGTTTTCTGAAATAGAACACCCTGTATTTTAGTATTGTAATGAAATGTTATTTTATTTTACTTTCTTATTTTTAAGCATTCCCCATACATAACTGCTTTAATTTGTGAGTTATTCGGCATTTTTGGAATGTAAAACAAAATATTTCCTTAACAAAAATAACAGAAAAATCTTTGAATTTATAATGAATGCTCAAAATAGCCTCCCTCGACGTCAATAAGTAATTATTGTAAGCGATCTTCAAAAGAGCGACTTACACTAATTAATACATATCTGTTTAATCTCATACATTCATTTCTAATCCTTTCATTTATATCTTCTTTAGTTGTAGCTGATTTATTATACATCATCATTATCATCATTGGTGCTACAGCGCTATAAAAGAGCCTCGACCTTCCCAAGTCTATTACGCCAGTCAGTTGCATCCATTGCCAACTGTTGCCAGTTTGCTGCGCCTATTTTTCTACCATCCTCATCTACACCATCCCTCCATCTGAGTTTTAGCCTACCCCTACTTTTACTTCCCACAGGTTGTGACATAAAGATTCTTCTAGGAGGGTTGTTCTTCTGTGATCCTGCCAGATGTCCTGCCCATCTTAGTCTTCCTATTTTTATAAGAGATACTACGTCTTTACCACCATATATGTTTATACCATATATGTTTATATCTGTGATATATCTCGTAGTTGTACCTCCTTATCCAGACACCATTTTCGCAGATGCCACCGAATATTCTTCTCAGGATCCTCGTTTCAATATAAGCAGGAGGTTTTCATCTGCCTTGAAAAAGGTCCATGTCTCCAATCCATATCTCAACACTGGTTGTATAAGGGTTTTGTATATGTTTATTTTTGTTTTTTGTCTTAAGTTTCTGCTTCTCATATGTCTACTCAATCCAAAATAGCATTTGTTTGCTAGGATTATTCTTCGCTTGATATCCTCCGTCATGACGTTCTCCTTGGTGATCAGGAAGTCTAAGTGTGTGAATTTATCCACCACTTCAAAGGTAGAGTTATCAACAGTGAAGTGGTGGCCGAAGTTTCTGGCTCTATTGTTGGGTGTTAATGCCATTATCTTAGTTTTATCCTCATTTACTTGCATGCCCATATTTTTTAAAGCATTTGACAAGGTGGTATACATTTCTTCTGGCTTGCATGTTGTGCGGGAAATTAGGTCAACATCATCTCTGCGTATGCCAAAATTTGGGATGATTTATTAAAAATGTTTCCTCTGTTGTCTATTTGGGCATCCCTGACCGCGTTTTCCAGAGCTATGTTGAAAAGGAGACACGCCAGCGCACCTCCCTGTCGCAACCCAACATGCGTTTTAAATGCCTGTGATTGTTCGCCCTGTATTTCGACTTTGCAAACAACTTTACACATTGTAGCCTTAACCAATCTTATCAGTTTATCGGGGATGTGGAATCCATCCATGGTTTCATACAACTTATTTCTTAGGATACTATCATAGGCCGATTTAAAATCTACGAAAAGATAGTATGTGTCGATATTCGATTCATTGGTTTTTTCCAGTATTTGCCTTAGCATAAAGATCTAGTCTGTTGTTGATCGACCAGGCCTATGGTCGATCTAACCACTTTGATATTTGTCAAGAAGCTCCTCTGAATATGCACTCAGGCAACCATATAAAATACTCGAAAATACTTTGTATACTGTAATCACTTCCTGAAGATTTATCATTTTCTAGGTATTTTATTGCATCCCGTACTTCCTGGAGGCTACAATGGTGTATTGTTGCTTGCTCCTGGGGTGGTTGATTTGGATCTTCTACTTCGATAGTAAGTAGTTCTTTATAGTGTTCCACCCACCTTCTTAATACTTCTTCTTTTGTATTAAGTATATGCCTCTGCTTATCCTTATATAGTGCGATCCTTGGTTTAAAATCTTTTCTAGGATCATTTAGATTTTTATAGAATTTTCTTGTTTGATTTTCTTTTTTTAATGCCTGAAGTTCTTTCAATATTCTATTTTCATAAGTTCGCTTTTTTCCGATGGATGTACTTCTCTTCTCTTCTGAGATCTTTATATTTTTGTTCTTTTTCTCGGGTTTTTCTTTGCTGTATCAGTTTATATGCATTGTTCTTTATTCTTGTACCTCGTCTACTACTACTACTACTACTACTACTACTACTACTACTACTACTACTACTACTACTACTACTACTACTACTACTACTACTACTACTACTACTACTACTACTACTACTACTACTACTACTACTACTACTACTACTACTACTACTACTACTACTACTACTACTACTACTACTATTCTTGTATCCTCGCACTAAGCATCGAACCACTCATTGAGTGGTGGTGGTCTTTGCGGCCCTAGAATGTTATTTGCTGCGTCTTTAATTTAATTTTTACACATTTTCCATTGTTCACTAATTATTATGTATTTCCCATTGTTCACTCTTTAGTTATGTATTTAGTTTCGATATAGTTTTGAAACCTTTGGTTTCAAAACCACTCTATCCACGAACTCCATAAAACCCCTGTAATCCTACACGAATTGGCTCCCAAACCCATACATGAACTGGCTCCCGTCCATTACGAAATTCCCAGAAATTTAATCTCCTTCTGAAACTTGGATTTTGAGGAACAGAGGTATGATAAACACCAGAAATAAGAAATGTAGTCGTAAACAATTTATTCATTGAAGAAACTTTCAGAATATACAGGTTGATGCTTTTTAGCATACTTTTTACAAACTCAAAAGCAGTTATACGTTTTTCCTATAGAAGACGTATTTGATGTTCAATGAAATTTTTTTAAGACGTATTGGTTTTCGGTATACTCTTTTTGGGATACTATTACTTCTTACATTAATATAGGTATATATTTGAACATTTTTCAGAACCTCCAAAACCTCCATTGGAAAATGTTCGGATGGCGAACATTAGTATAAAACAAAGAATTCAATTTTAAATGTAAGCTCTCAAATGCATTCTTCGTTTTGTGTGGAGACATACTATTTTCGGCCTACATAGTAGGTGGAAATTTGGCGTCTTCAGCAATGTTGTTCTCTACCAAGAAATCGGCACATGTTTGAACTGCTGGATGTCTGAGTAAGATTGCTCCACTATCAATCGCAAAACAATCGCCTACGTCTTCGGAGTCCAAAAAAAAAGACTGAACACGTATTTTACGTAACACGATTTATCTGATTCTTTCAAATATTCTGTTGCCAAACCCAGTTTCTGAATCTTTCGCCACCTGTATAATATAAGGGTCGTTATACCAAAGGAATCCTTAACTTCAGGTTATAGCTATGAATTCCTTAAAGGAATTCATAGCTATATTAGCTTAATGAGTCACTAACTAAAAATATTCTTAAAGATCGTACAGAATCAAATTTATATAAAAAAAATGTAAAATAGTATGTCTATTTCACAGTGACTTTCTGTTTGGATTTAGAAATACTCATTCAAAAATGCCTCGATCACCATAAAAACGTATATCTCTGTTTTATCGACTACCAGAAGACTTTTGATAGAGTCCAGCATGAAAAATTGTTGTATGAACTACAGAAAATGAAGCTAGACGGAAAAAATTGGACAAGGCTGTGTCATGTCTCCATTGCTCTTTAACTTGAAGTCTGAATGCATATTCAAATAAGATCCCCAGATGACCAATGGTCATGGGGGAATAACTGTTTGTTTTATTAGGAGAGCTATTTCTTTAAGCAGTTACTGTAATTTAAAGCAATAAACATTTCCCAATCCGAATCTCCGAGAATATACTTTCTCCCTTTCTATATTAACCATAACGTTAACGATAATTTTAGAATTATTTTGAACTAGATACAGCATATTCTCGATAAAATGTAGAAAAATGTTAGTATGCAACAACAACAATTTGCATTAAAAATCATTGCAAAACATTCAATTTATGAGAATTAAATCAAAATGTTGAAGTCAAGGGTATGGGCCATATGAGAATGAATTAGAGGTTAGAATATTAATTAAAGCTTATATTATTCCCAAAAAAAAGTTCAAATAAGCACTAGACGGCGCCGAAATTGATATAAAAATAAACAGTAAATATATTAACAATATAAAGTATATAAAGTATGCGGACGATACCGTTCTGATAAATAAAATAAAAAATAAAAGACAAAAATTACAAAATATACTAGAAACAAAATAGAGCAAACAGAGGCATCTAGGCATGACATTATCTAGCTACGGAAAGCTCCGAAACTGCAATGGAAGTTCAAGTGAATAGAGCAAACAGAGCCGCAGATTATCTGAATGAAAGAAATGAAATCTGAATGATAAAAATAGACTAAAGGAATAGACAATAGAGTTCCCCAATAGGAAGACTATTAGTAGAAAGACCACGTGAACGATGGAATGAAAACTTACTGCAGGCACATTGAAAAACAGATAGAGTCATGTTTACATAAAAATAAGAAGAAAAGAATATAAATAAATAGAGATATAGAGTTATAGACAGAGTTAATAATGCAAGTAAAGCAATGGGACCGAAAATAAATCCGATGAAACATGTAATTAACAAACCCGATGAAAATAGAAATAGTGCTAAACGATAAGTGGGATCCCGATGTAGAAAACACGAAACATGAAATAAAAACACGAATGGAACACAATAGAACACGGATAGGTACATGTAAAATAAATGGAAGCAAATTATCGATAACTGAAAACTAAACTTGGACATCTGAGTTATTAAATACTATGTTTGGTCAGTCCTTCTGTATGGATATTGTTCTGAAGCTATGAATAGTAATTTACGTCTGTATGGAGTCGAAGGCAAATAATTAAAAATAAATATGAATCTACTGACGATATCGCAGAATGCTTAGAATGTCATAGATACAACACATTACGAATTGAACAGTATTAAACACCATAAATGGAGAGTTAGACAACGATTAAGAAAAGAAAGACCTCGTACCTAGGCCACATCATAAAAAATGACAAATATTATCTGCTACAAATAATAATTGAACTGAAGATAAAGGGCTGAAGCGGAGTAGGCAGAAGAGTCATGTCATGGCAACTTGTTACTTACTTACTTACTTGTTGCAACTTGTTGAAATTATATTTAAAACTGTTCGCCACTAGCATGAGTTTTCTCGGTTCGATAACAATTTAGTAGCTTGCATTTTCTACGACGATATGATCAAGTACAAGCAAGACGCAAAACTATCAGTAAACTAATTTGAAATAAGTTTCCAGCAAAGGGTATACGAATTTATGGAAAAATTCAATTTTTAACTGGCCATACACCCCAATAAAATCCATCGCCTATAAATACCTATCTAAATTTCCAAGAATCTTATCGGGAGCTAATTCACGCAAACTCTTTTGTAGAGAGCTTATTACCTGGAAGTAGGAGCTAATTCATGTAAAATGAAAAGATTTTTTTTTGGCCTTAGACTCAAGACCTATTTAGCCAGACAATATAGGTTGAATACGTAAAAATAATTTTCTACACTTCCTTTAAATTCATGACAATTTCCTAACCGTTCGTTCATTCGCACATTCACTCAATTTCCTAACCTTCCCATTGAAAACACTATTGAGTAACTATACAAAAAGGATTGAACAGGAACACACGCTTCACGCTAAAGTGCCCTTCATAGCGACTTTTTTGTAACACAAACAATACAGGCAACGGTTAAAGGTAAATGACATAAAAGGAAAGACAATGGGAAATACAACAACTAACGTCCTACCATTTCGGATTCACACAACACTGATAAGGGCAGTTTAGATTTTCCGTTTGGTACGTTTGAAAAATTCCCATAAAATTGATCTAATAGTTGAATTTCGACCACCTAAATAGAGAATAGAAGCAACATTATGCGGCAGAATTATTTTTTGTTGGGAGATGGCTTGAAATAAAAATTTTATGGCTTCTTGATTATACCGACATTGAAACATCCAGTGGTTAAGGTCGTCATAACTACCATTACATTCACATATATCAGTTTCGGAAAGTTTTATTTTATATAGGTAAGCATTTACTGTAGCATGTCAAAAAGGCATCTAACGTACATTGTATAAATTTTCCGAGAGATGGGACTTCTGTCACTTGGAGGAGTAGATGGAAGAGTTGGATATATACTGCAGTATGTATTTTTGCTACTGTTAGTAAAGGATTGCCACGCAATTTCCCAATTAAGTCTAACATGTTTCTTCCTAGCTGAAACTATATCTCATTTGGGAAACTCGTTGTACTCTATACCCTCTAAAGTAGCGTCTTTAGCCCAATGGTCTACTTTTTCATTGCCTGGAATATTAGAGTGACCTTTAACCCACACAAAGTTCAAAACAATTCTTTTTAGAGAAGTTAAGATCCTTAGCTTTTCAAGCGCATCTACAATTAGTCTGTTGGTATATATGTGTTTAGAGAAATGTCTTAATGCGAGCAGGACAGACTGTGAGTCAGATAAAATTATATATCGTTCGAAATATAATGTGCTATTAATTATCCAATCCAACGCCTTCACAATGGCTACCAATTCAGCTGTGAATATTAAGCAATCTGATTTTAATTTGTACTGAAAATAATCTTGAATATTGTCTATGTAAATGGCACAGCCAATATCAGCAGGCGATTTTGAACCATCGGTATAAATTTTACAAGATTGGTTAGTCTTCCAGCTTGTTCTGTACTACTAAATCTTCGTGAACAGTTGAAATATATGAAGGAATTACTACAGTAGGTTTATATTCATATAGTAAGTCATAATTGGAGCCAAAGAATGGAATCCCTCCTCCATTGAATGAATATTGTGATAAATTGCAATTGAATCAAAGCAGAAGGTCGAGAATAACGTTATCATATGCACCAGAAATTTCCACAAATAAAGCAGCTGTGTATTGGTTTTTAGAATAAGTTAACTGGATATCGGTTGCTAAGTGTGAAATGAAATCCATAGTTCCTTTCCCTCTATGAAACCCAAGCTGATTGTGTGGGTAAAGGTTGTTACTTTCCATCCACCATTCTAGTCGATTTTTCATGATTCGTTCAAATGTTTTCAATATACATGACATAAGAGATATCGGTCTTAGGACATTGGGATCATTAGTTTTTGGGATAGGTATTACAAGACACTGCTTTAAAGAATCGCAGTTATCACCTTTAATTAGAATATTGGTAAAAAGTCACGGAGAAGTTGAAGTGCTATTGTAGGCAAGTTATATATCATAAGATAACTGATACCATCAATCCCAGGGGATGATCTCTTAGAATACTTAATATTAGCAGTTAGGTCGTTGATACTAATATGCGATGACAAAAAATGTGATTTAAATGTATCTTCAGTGGGATATATTGGAGAAGGAACATAGCAAGGAGCTACTTTATGAAACAAATTTTCAACAATATTTTCGTCGTACACACACAGATTTTTATTATTTTTTTAAATTTTCTTAATTCTATCCCATATTTAAGTTGGATGAGTTTGTCTGTTTAGATTGAGACAGAGGTTGGCTTAACTATTTCTACATTTCTGTTTAAAGATTCGTTTATATTTAGCATTTATTTTTTGATATTCAAGAAAGTTTGCCAGACACATATTTTGTTTGTACATTTTGCATGCAAGTTTTCTCTTATTCGATATCTCACGGCACTCCTCGTCCCACCATTTAGGTGATTTGAATGATATATTTGAGGATGGTTTTAGAATTTTGCAAGCCTTGTTCGTAGCATTTGTAATCTGTTCCATTAAAAATATACACATACCGTTGGTATCGATGCAGTTTGGTGGCGTGGAAAATGATTTCTCTATATCAGCTGTATATAGGGTCCAATTTGCTTCATTCATAGACCATCTGTATAATGGGGACGTGATTGCATCATCATTGTGATAATAGTTATTGAGCGTAATACTGATTGGGTAATGATCTGATCCATACTTATCCTGACTACAGGAGTTCATCTAAGGTGTGTAAGACCTGAATTGCTTCATCTAAGGTGTGTAAGACATACCTTAGATGAAGCAATTGTGAGATCTACTGCAGATTTAGCCTGGCCAGGAGGGGAAATCCTTGTGGCAGATCCTTCGTTTATAACAATCAAGTTTGAAAAATGATCTAAATGATCTAAAGCATCCACCAAAACTCTGCCATCATGTGAACATGCAGGTGAGCCCCACATGCCGTGATGGGCATTTAAGTCGCCTCCTATTATGCAATCATGTTTTATTTGACTAAATAAATTGTTGTAGTCTTGAAATTTGGCTTTAACATCGGAGGGTTTATATAGAGATACTATGACAGTTTTTGGTTACCAAGAATGATATTGATTGCACAAACTTCAATTTTTGGATTAAAATTATGATTAAATTGAATGACTTCGTATATAATTTTATGTGAAATGAAAATTGCTACTAACCCATAACCTTTATCTCAATTATCCGCAATGACTTTAAAGATATTAAACTTAATGTTGTCAGTGGGCTTATATCATGTCTTAGAAATTATTGCAATATCAAACTTTTCCTCCATTACAATTTGGTAAAAAGAAATTTTTGTTGGCTTTAAGAGATCTAGCGTTCCACTGAATAATCTTAAGATTTTGTTTAAAGGACATCTTTGAGTTTTTTTTTAGGTTTTAAATATATTATCGACAATGTTTTTTATTTTATTTTTAAACTCTATTTCTTCAAAATTTAAACTACTATTTGATAATGGATTCTGTAAAAATTGGTGAAAAAAACTTGTAAATATGGTAATTAATAGATGTTTAAGTGTTGAAAAATCATTTTGCGATCTCTTTGCAAAAAAATGCAAAATCTTTTCCAAACTGGAAGTCCGGTCCTGCACAAAAACTAGTATTATATTCTCGTCTAATGGGTGGGAAATTGGGAGAAGAATCACTAGTTTTCCTTTTTTTTTTGGCAAGGGTTTAGGAGATGTGTTGACCTAAAGTTCGATTTAGAAGAAGTATTAGGGACAGGATGTTGTGCTTTGTTAGAAGTTTTTAAAGCAGGAAATTATATATCTGAATAAATTAATGGAGCAAATTTATTTTTTTGTATGAGGCTAAAATAGGCCGAATTGTTAATAATTTCTTCAGCTTTTTTGAAAGATATATTCAAATTATAAAAACATAGCTTCTTTGATTCTAGTTTGTTTTTTAAATTCTGGACACTGCTTATAAGTAGAATTGTGACTATTATTTTTGCAATAAATGCTTCGCACACAGATTCATTTTCTGACCCACAATTTTTACACCTTTTCTTTCCCGTACATTGTGAGCCGGAATGACCATATCGGAGACAACGAAAACATTGCATAACTGGATTAATATACAGAGCATCTAACTTTATTATTATAAATAAATTGAGGAATAAGTTTTCCTTCAAACGTAACAATGATCATTTGACGAGGAACACGTTCCACATTGTTATCTTTTTGGATAACTCTAGTCATGCGTTTTACTTTTTTAATAGGTACACTATAAACTATACTATACTAAAACTATATTGTAGGAGGGCCTCCTCTCTGTAGGAAGTATCTACAGAGCAGACTAACCCGCGTTTTTCTATAAGATGGCCGGAATATATGCAAGTAAATTATTCTTTTCAAAGAATGGATCTTTAACTAACTGATTGGCAATACTGCTCGAATTTAGTTCGATTTTTATACGATTGCGACCAACCGTACTAATTTCAATAATATTTTTATCATACTCTTTTAGATTTATTAACTTTTCACAAAATTCCATTGGATGTAATCTCCCAATATTTAATTCCAAATGTTCAACAAAAACATACAACGGTCCCAAATCGTTAGGGTTAAATCTATTTGTTTATTGATTTAATAAACGTTGTTTATCATAATATGAGTTTTTGTCGGATTCCAAGTTTTTGTCGAGTGTATCTGTACTAGATAATTCATTTAATTGATTATTATTTTTATTGCTTATACATGAACTCATATTAATATCTTCATGTACAATGATATCCTGAACAAGAACATTGACTAGATTATCTTTATTAAAATTACCATTCGGCGGCCCCTTGCCCCTGGTGGATGAACTGTTTTCCCGGATATTGGTCCGGGGCAGAAATATTCAAAAAATTAAAATTTACTTACAGTAGTTTTCCTTTTAAACACAAACTTAATATACTTATAACCATGATACTAAGACTAAGAAGATAAGATGTTGCGCATGTCGTGAAGTCATTGGAGAGTTTGACGTTCGAAATGTCAGTTTTTTGTATGTATCAATAAATAATCTTTAATAAATAGTTTGGAGATATTCTTATGTGTACGATTATTGTAATTACTAAACCTCTTAACTTATTTTCGTCTAGTAATTTCATTACAGAATGCATACAAATCCCATTTAACTTTAACAAGAATTCAAATTCTACTCTCCAATGACGGCATGCGCAAACACGACTATTTTGTGCTAAGTAAGGGAAGATCCTATCTTGTTATTATAGTATCATGCTTATAACTAATAATGAGATCCAAATAACATACAAACACCGATGTCACTTCGTATAACGTATGATAGCACGACTTTACTAGCCAATAGTCGGAGTACGAATTTAAAATGAAATGAAAAGATATTTTTACTAATTCATTTATCTAAAGAATAAGCTAGTTCTTCGGATCCTGCTCATAAACATTACGAGTTGAAATCAACAAGATTTTTAAAATTAAATATTATTTAAGAATTTTGTTGAGAAGAGTGTATAACCGCTAAATTTCAACAAAATTCTTATATAATCTTTTTTGGAGACAATTTCCGGAGAGGAAATCGAAACGTCAAATTTTTTAATTAAAAATTTTTTCATTACAATTAATTGTGGCTTAATCCCATATATATACCATAATAAATAATAAATATACCATAGTTTATAAAATCTAGCCTGTAGAATTAAAACTTCATATAAGATGAATCATTGTTTATAATGTTTTTTTTTGCCGTGTGTATATAATTAAATATTGAAATAATATAACATCCAAAAACATTCGATGTGATTCATTCAATTTCAGAATGAATAAGCAAATGTTTTTTTAGTTGATGTAATATGGAAAAGATATTATTTCATGAATGAATTGGAAAAAAGTTGAAAACTCTTCATAAATTAGATTTTCTATTTGAAGTTTATTAATTGACGATAATGTATTTGGATAAAACGTTGGTGACAAAACTAAACAAATGCAGCCTAGAAATTAGTGGGCTCTTACACCAAGGCGATATCCAATACGCAACATCAAACACGTAATATCCAATAAATATCACCGGTTAATATGTATCTTTTGAACGCACTTTAACTAGTTAGGATTCCTGGATTCACTGAAACAACGGAGATAAAGATCTTCTTCTTCTTCTTCAGATGCAAATCCACTAATGGATGTTAGCGATCACATTTTCCATTAATTCTCTATTTCTTGCAATATGTATCAGGGATTGTATGTCGTTAATCCCTGTCCATTGCCTTATGTTTCGGAGCCAGGACATTTTCTTGCGTCCCATTCCTCTCTTGCCTTCAATTTTACCCTCGATTATAAGTTGGAGGATAAAGATCGTCCAACCAAAATCACATGATACATTCGGTCCATATCTTTCCTCAATGTATGCTGTGCGATTTTTGAGATTTTTCTAAGAAAATGGCAATGGAGAGTGGCGTATGACGAAGAGTCTTTTCAATGGTATATGAAGCATGGATTATAATAATGGGCCAAATTTCTGTTTTTTCCTTTATAATGATCTATGCAACCAAGCCGTTAACCTGTATTATGGGCCAAGTGACAGTTGCATTGGAATTACTTCTAAATAAATCCAACAGATAGCGTCCACGCCAAATACAGCGTTCAGTTTACAATATATGGGCCAAGTGCATAGCCACATCACCTGTCAGAGTCAAGTGTGAGCTGTAGTAAGTCGGTAACTGCTGCAACCATTACTTTTCTGATTAGAGTATTGCGATTGTGTTGTATTGAGGTGTGTTAGTTAATCTCTTTCTTACAGTTTTGATCTAATTATTACGGTATGAATGATAATGAGGAACAACGAAGGCGAAAGAAAGGGGAAGGGTCATGGCAAGCAATACGCAAAAAGATGCGTTACCTACTAAACTAAAGAAAACAAAATAGTGGATGCTAAACAGCCACTATCTGAACAAGTAAGTGTTTTATTTATATTACAAGTACTTTTAATTCATCTTGATGTTATACTGTAACGTAACCCAAGTTGTTCATAGTAATAAAAGGTTATATAGGTTATGTCGGCTTTAAAATCATGCTTAGTGAAGGTTGTAGTACCTACAGTATCGCGAATAGATGCTTGAAGGGTTGGAGATTGCCATTACCAAGTTGGAGTTGGATTGCCAAGTGTCTCTTAGTAAATAAGCTTATAAAATCATTAATTTATATTTTTACTTTTAGGTTTTATGCAAATGTAAAGATAACTGCAAGCAGTTGGAACTTGGACAGAAAGTGAAATTATTTGTTGACTTTTATAAAATAGAAGATTCTAATGTACAAAATACTTACCTAATGGGGTTGATAAATCTCTTTCCCATAAACCATCGGCGTAAAGGTGTAGTAGCCCAATCCAGTCATAAACAAACATCTATTTCATTTAGTGTTACAAATGAATCAGGGAATATTGTAAAAGTGTGCAAGAGGACCTTTCAAAACGTGTTTGCAGTATCTAAATGACGGATTGAAACTCTTGTTAAATATTTAAAATCGGGAGAAACTTCTTACACGGAAAAAAGAGACAATAAGGGAAGAAACACAAAGTACTGCGCTGCAGACAAGTAGCGGATTGTTGACCACGTTAATTCGTTCCTCAGAGAAAAAAGTCCCTACTTAAGGGCTAAGAGTGAAAAAGAGAACTTAAGTACTGATTTAAATAAAAGTAGGCTGCACATTGCTTTTAATAAAAAACATCCCGAAAACAAAGTAGTAAGAAAATATTTTGTTCAAATATTTAAACTTGAATTCCCGAAAATGTAATTTCGCCAATCACACAGTGATACGTGAACACCTGCAATATGTTACAAGCTGCAATCAAGAGCAATACAGCAGAACAAAATAATAACAAACGACGCTTAGAATTCCACCATCGTAAGGCAGAAAAAGCTAGACAGGTTATAGAAAACGATCACAAGAACTCTAAAATGCCCAGAAGCAACGTTTGCACTCTTAGTACGAACCTTCAACAAGTGTTTTCTTTGCCAACTCTTACACACAGCAAGATGTACTACTGAAGACAACTCAGTGTTTACAATTTTGGTATACATGTAGGCGACAGCAATGGAGTTTTTACTTTTATGTGGCATGAAGGGCAAACAGGTAGAAGCGGTAACGAAATTGCCTCGGCTATTTTAAAAGCTATAAAATGTTAAGTTAAGCCAAGATCGAAACGATGTTTTGGAGTAATAACTGCACTGTACAAATAAAGAACAAGATGCTTCTTTCTTTCTCTACAAGAAATTTTGACAGGAATGTCAAAATTTCTTGAAGAAAAAGTCAGGACTTCCTTACTGTAAGGAAATGATATTTCCGTACAATTGTTAGTGTTCTACATAAATGATAGAAAACACATTGCTTATAAGGAATTAATTTATATTTAGAAAACATCAAGTCATTGCTGAATACATTTTTAAGATCAATTTCTTCCTTCGTTAAAATCTTAGATTTCTTTGCCCTATAACCTTGAGCTTGCCGTTTCAATAAAGAACGAAGTTTTGAGTATGTAGATATATCTACATTGTGTTTAAGTGCAAGGGTTGACTTCAGCATTGAATAATTATCCCATAATGTTCAAGATTTCATCTTTAAACAAAGGTCTAGGAAGTATGCCATTTGTAATAATCCAAAGGCGACTCCGCTGTCACCACTGTAAAATAATAGGAATGGGAGCGTTATGTGAAGGTAAGGAAAACGCTGTCACCAAATGTAATACACAATAGATCCTCAAGGGATCCTGCGATAACCCTGCGAGCGGCTGCAAGGAATACTGGTCACACTGGTGGAAGGCTGGCTCGTCTTCGTGGATTTACGAGAAGATAAGGGATTTTCGGGATAGGGGTAAGGACTCCTAGGTCTCAGGTCCTGTAAAGAGCAGAGGTTATGGGCTTACTTTGAAGCCGGAGATATGCATACGCAGAATCTCGTGTTCTCCTAGTCTCTAGTGAGTCGGACGAAAGGAACATTAAAAAACCAATTTAGAGTCTACAATATATTGAATTTACCCTGAAGTTACAAATACAATCGTTAACACGTTATTCTGCGCGTCGGAAGTTGAGGAGCAAGATAGTGAAAAGTTGATAGTTGTACTAATATAATTACTCAGGTTAGTATATAGAAATCCGTTACCTTATTTGGGCTTCAACCACGACACGTTTCGGTCCTCTGGAACTCGGTCAGTTGAGGGTCTCCTCTTGTGTTAAGAACTTACGAGCTGCCACAATAACCGGACTACGCGCAATACTATGCCGGGATGATAAGCGCTCCCCGGAGAATTACCGACGGCCTATTACTGATCGCGTACGGGATGCTATCGCGTCCGATCCGATGCCGGCGATCACTGCCCTGAGCGGGCAGTCATGGTGGCCCGCTATTACTGACTGCCCATTACTAACTACCCGGCTACCGTCGTTTTTTCTTGTTTTATTGTGTTCGTACTTTCAACGCCGGTTCTAGTACCAAGGTCGTGTTTTCGCTGAGTTGTAGTCTTAGGCATTATTACTCGTATTTGGGTCACGGGTGTTGTTATTTTTTTACAACAATAGTTTCTGTTTGACGTGCTTTTTCTACGTTTAAACAATATTCAACAATGCAATAACTAGGTCAATTTCTTTGTGTGATTTAAAATGCAAACTTTACTGTAATAATTATCCCTTATTTGATTTGGAATATATAATAATTATCTCGAATAATTATTATCTTTTCTATGCTACTTATTCCAACTTCTCACTCACTTGCTACGCTCACATTACACATTACAACATTTTCTGAGAAAGAACTCGTATTTTTACTCATGCGATAATCCATAAAACGTCTGTATGCATTTTCGTACTTTTCTCTTGATTTCTTTGGCAATAATTCTAATGAAGCAGTATTCACTGCCTCAACCAGCTCTGGAGGAGTCCCAGGAATGGAAATTTCATCATCACTTATCATTTTACTTTCGAGAACACCAGCAATTAAATTTATAAGCGTCAAGTTTGACAATTCAATCTCAATATGTTTCCATAGTAACCCAAGTAATTTTATTAGGAATTTCAAAGCACCATTTATTTGAGAATAAAATTATCGCGTTTTTTTTAAATCAATCAATATCTGTCGAATTTTAAACGATTTGCGGAAAAATAGTATGTTTACCTCGTAGGAAAAGCCACATTCCTGGACTCTGTGTTGCTAAGTCTCGGCTTGCGCCTCGACTTAGCAATCTTCACAGTCGTCCAGGAATGTTAAGCTTTTCCTACCCGGTAAACAATGTACTATTTCTTTACTTTTTTTGGTATTTTTAATATAATTCCTGAAAAAAACTCATTTTTTTCGATTGTACATGTTTGTCACTTGGACCGTTATATATCTCCACTCTTCATATGTTAAAAAGCAGTTTTTTCTTAGGGCTGTTTTCACATTATGCATTTCTTAATTTTTAAACATAAATATTATTTATGTTTAAATACTAAATAAATATAAATATAAATATAAATATATATATATATATATATATATATATATATATAAATATAATATATATATATATATATATATATATATATATATATATATATATATATATATATATATATTTACAACAATATCTAAGAAACATAACGTCTGACGATTGAGACGTCGGTTCCGATTAATAAGTGATGACATTTGAAGATGGATTTTATCTTTACAAATACTGATCTTACCTTTCCTATGCGATGTTTTATTTCCCTAATTACAACCATTGTGGTATATTCCCAAAACATAAAATATTCAGTGAAAAATATTTGTTAATTTATAAAAACGGAATCATAAATAAATGTAAAATGGTGGATCGTGGCAGGATTAAAGTTAACCTGACACAAATATCCACAGGAATATTTATCCAGAAAATTATTACAATATGAATATGTATGTACTCAGAACAAAGAATTTAATATTTTACAAGTCAAACAAGCATCTCACTTGAATGCATTGCTGATTAAGTTATTTTGCCTTTTTGGCTACGTAAAGGTTGCTACTGATTTTCAATGTAAGTGGAAGGAGTATTTTAAATAATATAGCATATTTTATTCTTTCATGACGTTCTGTACATCCTCTAATGCAATTTGAATAAACGTTTAGATTCTTTAGGAACTTATTGAACACATACAGCTTTATCGCTTACAGTGTAAAGTTGCCTTTTTCAATATACAGGGTGCTGTCAAAATTGGCATAAAACCGGCATCCTAAATTTTCGCCTATTTTTCTTTTCAAATGGGACACCCTGTATGTGATTAATTATTTTTTTAGAAGAATACGTTTCTTACTATAAATCTGTATTAGTATTTTCCTTGTCCATCTTTTGCAGTTTTCAAATAAATTAACTTTATACAATTTTGTCATAAAAAATTTATTTATCAAGTGGCCTATGGAATATTCTGACAAATGGCAGTTATTGTTAATGTTTAATAGTAACTTTGTTGTAGGCTGTTGGGTGTCATAATAATAATTTTCTTGACAAAACAATAATGGATAATTTGTATTATACAAATGATGATTTTTTAAATTTAATTATAATTTACGGTGAGTGTAACCGAATAGTATCCAGAACTTGCCGTGTTTTTGTTGAGATATATCCTGGGAAGTCTTGACCAAATCATAAAACTGTAAAAGGTTTATTGAACATCTGTTGCCAGTTTATAAGTAAAAGGAGTAAGCTCAAAACCCACGTCGATAATGAAGACTTACAAATAGATATCCTGGGATATTTTGCAGCTAATCCAAATTTATTCTTACGGGAATGTGAGCAATTATTACAGGTATCGACTAGAGCAGAAAAAAAAAACATCATTGGACCCCTTACTCGTATACACTAGCTCAACATTTACATTACAAGAATTTACAAAAAAAAGTTATTTGGTGTGATGTATCGAAGTTTACAAAAAATGGTATATTTAACAACCATAACAGTCGCTTCTGGAGTGACGAAAATTATGAGCTCACGTGGGATAGTAAATTTCAAGCCTCCTTTTCGTTTAATGTTTTTTGTGCTCTGAAAAATAATAAGATACTCGCTCTCATGATTTATGACGAAACTTTGAACGGAGAGCTTACTGCAACATTTTACGTCGAGTAATTGTGCCAGCACTGCACGCTTTATATAATAATGAGGCTAACGAGGCTTGATTTCAGCAAGATGGAGCACCGGCTCACAATATTCTAGAAGTCGGCACATAGCTTGATGAAATATTTAGCGATAGATGGATCAGTTGATACAACTAATAAAGGTTCGTTTCTCAGGCAATTAAGATCTCACAATTTTCACCGTTAGATTACTATATTTGGGGATATGTTAAAAATAATGTGTTCTCTGAACATGCCACTATTATGAAAGACATGATAATTCAATTTAATTCTTTTTAACGAAATAGATTCAATGTCAATATCAAGAGCTACTAATGAAAATCTGATTAGTAAAAGAGTTCATAAAAGTTTGGAAGTTGATGGGCAACATTTTAAACATTTATTGCATTAATAAAATTGTTGAAGTGTTTATTGATTAACTTACAATATGACAGTTGCAAATTAACACAACATAGTCTATAAAAAATAGTTTTTTTTTGTGACAAAAGTGTATAAAAAATATAATTTATTTGAAAACTGCAAGAGATAGGAATAGAAAATACTAATACAGATCGATAGTGAGAAACGTATGCTTCTAAAATAATGAATAACATATAGGGTGTCCCATTTGAGAAAAAAGAATTAGGTAAAGATTTAGAATGACGGATTTATGCCAATTTTGACAGCACCCTGTATAATAAAAAAGGCAAATTTATACCGTAAACAATAAAGCTATATGTGGTTAATAAGTTTCTAACGAATTTACTTTTTTATACAAATTATATTAGAGGATATTGAACTTAATATATATGGTAGAAAAGTGTAATTTTCATAAAAAAACCCGTATAACTCCAAAACGGTTCACAATAGGTATAGGGAAATAATAATAAAAAATATTCAGAATAACGTAAATATTTCTAAAATTAAAAAATATACAGGGTATCCTATTAAAAAAACGAAGTTATAAGTAACTTTCGGTATAACCGGAAGTAGCAAATAGATGACAATATTTTCATTAAACAGTTCACTCTTCAAAACCGCTTCTATGCAATTTTTATGATTCAGTTGCCTTTAGTTCTCGAGATATTTCTAATTGGCCGTTTATCTGCAACATCCTGTATATATTATCACCACTACCGTTGTTGCCTCAATTTCTTTTCTTTATAATTTGCTCTGTAAAGGTTGCTACTGATTTTCAATGTAAGTGGTAGTCTTTTAAATATAGCATTTTTTAAAATTAATATTGCTATTTTTCTTTTATTGAATAGGTATTTTATTTTTCACGACGTTCTGTACCTACTATATTCTGTCACCACTACCGTTTGCCTGAAACGATATTAGCTTATTTACACCAAAGCAATGCTACTTATTTCAATATCGATTAGATCGTCTGAAACAAGACGTGCGAAAGCAAATAATTAATATGCCGATAATTGCAAAGTACTCTATTGCACATCTTCTACGAATTTATTTATGAAGCAGTTTAAAGCTGTAATAAGCATTAGCGGAAATCAGGTTTACTGAACTAGAAACATGTCAAAACAAAAACTTGTATTCCTTAACAAAATAATAAATGAAGTCTATTTTAACATTTGTTTCCGAACAGAATAGTACTTTGTAAAAACTATTATATAGAAGGAAATATTATTACATAAAAATTATGCAAAAATATTCTAAAACCGTTTTTTAATAGCAAAATAAATTAATGGTTCGACTGGGAATTTGTACAATCTGTATATACAGTAACAGTATTCTTCTTCTCCTTCTTCCTCACCAGCTTTTCCCTTTTCAGGGGTCGCTGTTCCCTCACTCATTTCTGCCCATCGGATCTTCTTCACCTAAACCTTTCTCTCTCAAGTCCTCTGCCACATAGTCCTCGATCTTCTGCTCGGTTTTCCTTTATCTCATCTTCCACCAAGTTCTAACAGTTCTATCCTTCGTTCTACATAGTTTTCATTTTTATGAAAAATCTTTTCCCCCTTCCTTACTTTCTCTGTTAGTATATCCATAACAAGATTATAGAGATAAGGACTCAGTGAAGAGCCTTGATGCAAATTAACCGTCACTGGAAAACTTTCGGTCAATCCGACAGCAGTTCTTACTTTGGTGTACGATTTCTCATACATATCCTTCACGGGCCTTACGTACTTCTCAGGGACCCATTTCTCTCTCATATATCTCCATAGCTCTCGTCTAGGAACTTTCATACGCCTTCTCAAGATCTATAAATATCAAATACAGCTCTTTTCTTTCGCTGTATTTCTCTATTAACTGTCGTAATACAAACAAGGTATCCGTTGTCCTCCTTTCTGGCATAAACCCCAACTGTTCTTCTCCTATCGATGTTTCTCTCCTTAAACTTTCATTTACAGTTCTCTCCCAAATTTTCATTATGTGCGACATTAACTTTATCCCTCTATAGTTCTTAAAGTCCTGAATGTCCCCTGTATTTTTATATAATGATACTATCCACACTCTATTCATGCATTGGGCATCGTTTCTTCCTCATATATCCTACTCATCATTTGCCACAAAATATCAACCCCTTCCTCTCCTAGAGCCTTCAAAACCTCCACAGATATTCCATCAAGTCCTACTGCCTTACCCTTATTCATCTTATTTAACACTAGCAATAATAACAGTAATAGTGTTCAAAATAAACGCAGATACTGCTCAAGTACTAAAGGATGTTTCAAAATTTACGCAAGATTTAAATTGAATAGAAAACACTGTTTTTTTTTCACTATGAATTTTGACCATGATGAACGGCAGGTGGAATGCAATTTTTAGATTCCCTTGCCGAGTAATTTATCAAGCTGTTTGCTTTGCAAGTTTTAGAAACACAGTGGTAAACATTTGAATTAGATTTTGCCAGGTATAAATCGTATGATTTCTCTTTTTGTTTTTTACTATTTTTTTTTCGTTAGATTGTAATTTTTTTATTGAATCTTAAAGTACGTAAGTTTTCTTGGAATTATTCATAGCAGGTAGTAGGTAAGGTAACTACGAAATAATTTTATTACAAATATCTACTAAAGCTACAAGTTTTATTGTTTGGGAAAACCCATCTGGGAATTATTTATCAGAAGAATATGATCAACATGCAGTTATCTTAAAAATTTGAAGTTCATATTATTGCATTAGACTCCTATTTACTAAACCGTTTTATTACAGGTTCCATGTGAAAAAAAATTAAAAATTTCCCAACACCTGAAAACGGCTCTCCACCAATATAAACTTTCTAAGGACTTCAAGAAACCACGCCAGCAGCTTCTCCAGCACAACATATTGTAAAGTTAAAAATAAGTCAGTACAGGTACCAAGTTCTTCAACTCTTCGCAAGAAATATGTAAGTGCATCTTACAAAGACTTTATTGAAGGTATTAAAAGCCGGGTAAGAAATGAATATCTGTGGTTATCTGTCGACGAGACTACTGACGCCAAGGGTCGGCTAATCGCGAATTTAATTATTGGAGTTTTAAACAGTTCAGCTGATGACCCCAACAAGTCGTATTTAATCAGCGTAAAATGTTTAGAAAAAACAAACTATGCAACAATTGCTCGATTTGTTAATGAATCTTTGAGAAACTGCTTTTTACCGAATCAAGTACCTTCTGAAAAAATTTTGCTACTAGTTAGCGATGCCGCTTCCTACATGGTTAAAGCTGTTACTAGTCTTAAGATTTTTTTTCCGAATTTGATTCATTGTACATTTGTTTCCAAATGTAAACACTTTATTCAACAATATAAAGAAAGTATTTTTAAAATCAGCACCATTGCGAGTAGAAGTATATAGGGAGATGCCTCCCGATATCCCTTTGCCACCGAAACCAGTGTTGACTAGATGGGGGACGTGGTTGAATAGTGCCATATTTTTTGCAAATAATTATATTGGTATCTAAAATGTTATATCAAATTTTGATCCTTGTTGTTGTATTGCTGTTCAGAAATGTCAAAATATATTTAGTGAGAATTCTGTTCAGAATGAACTGTCCTATATAAAAGCAGATTTTGACATTTATTACAAAACTATAGAATCAAAAATTATCTTTAAATGATAGTATTTGTATTGTTGATTCTGTCAAACAAAGAATAGTAAACCTTTCAGAGATAACTGAAAAAAAAATTAGAGATAAATTTAGTGAAGTTTTAAACCGGAATGATGGCTTTTCTTTATTGTGATCAATAAATAACATAATCAATGGAAGCTTTAACGAAGGTATTAATATGAATCCCTGGCTAGTGTCAAATTTTAGATTTGCGCCAATTACATCCTGTGATGTTAAAAGATCGTTTTCCTCATATAAACACATATTAACTGACAGAAAGCATAACATTACTCTTGAAAATATTGAACATTTTATGATTATATACTGTAACAGCAAGAACGAGGACATTTTCTTGTGAATTTTCATTTATATTTTTTTATTAAATGTAGTAATAAATAAACACTCTCTAAGTTATATTATAATTTTATTTCTCACCAAATCTCAAGCCCTAAAAATTAAAAAATATATTTTTTTAAGTGCATATATTAATGCATATTGCATAATATATATATATATATATATATATATATATATATATATATATATATATATATATATACATATATATATATATATATATATATATATATATATATATATATATATATATATATATATATATTTAGATCACATTTTTCTATTCTAAATGATGATTCTTTGCCCATGGAATGTTCTGTTTTTTCATGAAAAACTATAGGAATAATCGAACGTTTACAGTACATTATTTTTCATGTCGTCTATTCTATAAATTATAAGTTAACATATCATATATATATATATATATATATATATATATATATATATATATATATATAATTTAGAATAGAAAAATTGGATCTAAATGTACTTAGTAGTCCAAAAAAGTAAGCAAAAAGTATCAATATAATAGTGTCAGTAAGAGTGGTAAATAATAAAGCGAATACACCGCTAGCAAATGTGTGAGGTCAAACGTTTCAATCAAGGTAACTATAGGGATCAGGTGATTTTATTCGTCTACATGGCGTGACAAATCTCGAATTTTAAATATCGCCAACAAGTTTATCTGCAGAATTAGTTAAATAGCGATGTATATTTTAAAACCATATTTTTTAGATTATTCGAAGCGTGACTTTGATATTTATGGTTTAATAGTTGGAAAGTTTATCTAAACTACTTGATTATTTTATCAAAAGATAAAATACTACTAAATTGCCAAAACGTTTATCAGAAGTACGGAAGTTTTAATTTTACCAGATCTTGTTTTGAAACACATTGAGAGAAAAATTTCGTTACGATTACACAATTGTGTTTACATTATCTGTATTCAATGTTTATGCATTTAGAATAATGCAGCTTTAAAAGTTACATATACATTGTTATTCAAGAGAAGTAGTTTTTAGTTAGATATAGCACCTTATTCTGGTCTTCATAAAATGTTTCGAGAGCTATATTACAGTTAGAAGTCTATCTCTTAGATTTTATTAGCTTCTCTAAAGAATGTTTGAGATACATATCGTCACACTACTTAGCAAAACTCGCAACTCCATTTTTATTCAATTTGTGAATATATGCGCCATCTATTTGTAAATTAATGTATCTGTCTTTTGACCAAATCCTGTAACTCCATCTAAATGTAAAAATTAAATATAAGCGAAAAAGAAAACCTTGTAACTCCGCATTACCTTTTGACTTCAGCAAACCACGTAACTCCAATAAAAGTGCGGTTAGGTACATCTGACAGTAACACGTGAGATCCGTTGTATGTTTGTCTTTTTCTCTCAGTTTATACTTCTCGTGTATTTATTTTTTACTTTGGTAATATTAATTTTTGTTAGAAAACCGCCACCAAATTTTAAGTAAGATTTTTTGTCTTTTTAAATGTCCTGAGCAGACAAAATGTTAGAATTGGCCTTGTCAAAGCCTCCTATCTTAGTCGATTCATTTGTACCACATGAAAGTGAAACTGGAGATATTTGTAACACGGATGTTTTAATTATTAAAGATGTGATCGAAAATCCCCATGTAGAAAATATATCTAGGAAGAACCAAAAACAAATTTTGAAAAGAATGGTGTAAAAATTAATAAAAATGAAGATTCAGAGTGTACCTCGTCTTAAATCTATAAGAACGAAATTTTTGAAAAAGAAGAAACTTCAAGAAAGAACAGAAAAAAGAGAAGACATGTTAAAGTAGAAGCTTGGAAAAGAGAGCAAAATAGGAAAAATGCTTACAAAGGTAAAATTAGTACTACTGGAAAATCGGAATATAATATTCCAAAAAGACAAAGAATATTAAAACAAAGGTGGTCTTGTAAGATATCAGCCAGAAATTTAAACAAGCTAAACAAATCTGGGATGCAATGCCATCTATATACTATCGGATGAAGTCATAAAGTTGGCTTTCACGAATTTTTGGAAAATAAGCTGGGGTGAACAAACTTTTTTTGTAGCTCTAAACGTAAAATCTGAAACACCCCAAAGAAAACGAGACCGAAAAGACGAAAACAAATCTAAAAGAATTAATAGTTTTACTAAAACGGCCAAATTAAAGCATGCAAAAAATTGTTCCTTAACACACTAAGCATAGGAGAATGGACCATACGCTCTTGCAGCTTGCTCCATAAAAGGCTAGCTCCATACAACCATAAAAGCTCAATCAAAGGCTAGCAAAAGGAAACGGTTAGATTCGGAAACAATAAATTTGTCAATATTATTTTTTGAAAGTGTGAAAAAAATGGAATCTCATTATTGCCGATCTTCATCTCAAAAATTGTATCTTGAACCACAATGGCAGTCAAAACAAAAACTTTATGAACTTTACTCTAAGGACTGGTGTAATTACGTGGAGCCGTTTTCAATTGCATATTTTAGCAATTATCATGAGGATATGAATTTGAGTTTATTTAAGAGAAACAAAGATGAGTGTCATGTATGTGTGGCTAAAAGAGTAGGCAATGCTACAGAAGCGGAGTATGAATTGCACACATTAAAAAAGAAGAAGCCACATAAGAGAAATCAAATGACAAAATTAGTACCAATAATTAAGTGTTTACTATGGATCTACAAGCTGTACTTCTTTGTCCAAAGTCCAACGTCTCAGCTTTATATTATAACCTAAATTGGCCGTCCATAATTTTACTCTTTATGATATTAAGACCGATAGAGAATACTGCTTGGTGTGGAGCGACCAATTGTCGTCCATTCAAACTGGAGAGAAGTTGATTTCTTACAGTAACGGGTGCACCGGGCAAAATCGCAATGCAGTATTGTCGAGTGCTTTGTTGAACTTCGCTGTATAGAACAAAGTGTTTGTGGTTCAAAAATTTCTCGAACGTGGGCACACACAAATGGAAGCTGATGCTATGCAATCATGTTTAGAAAGACAGTTAAAAAACACAATTATAAATGTGCCTGCGCAATACATAGAAGCAGCGGCGGCCGGACAGGTGAAGTAGGTGAAGGTGAGGTTCACCAAAAAAATATAATTAAATTGAGACAAATAAATAAAAAATAAAAGCAACATTATTATATCTAAATTCTGAAATTAATTTATTCTCTTTTAATTAATCTAAAAATTAAAAAAGATAACTAGCTTTATTAGCGGTAGGTACTTGACGGTCAAGTCCTGACATGTGTCATTAGCCGTGTACGATTCAGGAATAGGTGAATATCAATTTTGAAATGCGGAATTCATCTGCACAAGCGTTCACGGTTGCCATGGCAACGTGACGTCAGCCTGTCGTTAGTGATAGCTGAGAAAACTGGGAAGTGCAGATCAATTGAAAAATAAACTATACGTCTTCACCCACTAGTTTAATGTGTATGTAGTATTCGTATTTTTCAGAAATTTCTCTCAGCGACAATATTTTGAAATTTTTGTCTATTATATGGATATTTTTTATATAGTATAGTTTATGTAGTGTATTTATTAGTTTAGTTTAGCCACAGTATTAAGTTTATTTTTTTGGTGCACTTTATTATAAGCCCATCGACTTAATCTTGATTTGCAACAGAGCTTTAAGAAAATATTAAAATGTCGAATTTTTTTTGCAACAATTACCGGAATCCCATCGTTTTTTCATAGTTCAGCAAAACGATCGTATGCTCTTGCATCTCCATCGGCTAGACGTATGCCAACAATTACAGAGACAAGATGGTCGTCTAATTCAAAATTAATCAGTGTAATTATTGAAGACTGGGAAACATTAAGAGAGGTTTTTGATAATATAATAAATTCTAAAGAGTCAGACCGCAAATCAGTTCAGCTGGCTAAAGGATTTTTAAGAGATTTAAATGATTTTGAGTTCACATTTTTAGTGACATTTTTCATATAACAGATATTTTATATGATGTTCTTCAAAAAAGTCCCTAGATATTAGGTGATAAAAGAAATGAAGAATTTTTTATATCTATTTTTGAAAAAGCAAGCACAATGACGGCCATTAATACTTCCAAACGGTTTAGGTGTGATGATGGTATGAGCAAGAATGCAATTACTATTCAATACAGAGCATTATTTTTTGAAATATATGATCATATTTTAATGTAAATGGATATACGTTTTCAGGATTGTGATTCAAATTTGAGTCATAGTCATACAGTTTGACCTTCCCTTCCGACGCTTTTCAAAATTTATTTGAGTTTTATATCACACAATTTACTAAACATCAAAGACTTAAAAGTGGGCTCTGTCTTCTTTATGCCGACGAAAATTACAAAAATGTGAATTTGCAAGAATTATTTATAAAGTTACAACTAATTAAAGACATTGTTGTAGAAGCTTATAATTTGTTTTGTTTAATTCTGACAATTCCGTCGACAAGAATTTCCGTAGAAAGTTTTTCGTGCCTAAAAAGCTTAAAAACTTTTACAAGAAACACTATTTCACAAGATAGACTATCCAGTTTGACTGTTATCGCACTTCATAAAGAACTGTTGAATGAACTTATGCAGAAGCATATTTTCTACGAGGATATTATTGATAGATTTGCCTCCTTAAAAGACCGAAGGATTGACTTGATTTATAAAAACTAGTCAGTTTTATTAGTCTATCTATTAGTCTATCTAATACTGCTTTTTTTGTTTAAGTATCTCTTCACCCCCGATTCTAGTATCATCACTATAATCATTCCGCAACCTCTTGCATCCGATTTTGGATATAGGTGTCCTCCATATTCTTCCATTGTTCTCTACCTTGTGCCATGTATATCGAATTTTCCACTGTTTTTCTTAAGTCATCCATCCATCTTTTTGGTGGTCTATCTTGGTGTCTTTTATCTTCTCTAGATCTCCATTCTATGAGTCTTTTGGTCCACCTATTATCATTTAAACGTGCTACATTCCAGCCCATCTCCATTTGGCTTGTGCAATTTTTTCTATGACATCTGTCACTTTAGTCCTCTCTCTTTCTCTCTCTCTCTCTCTCTCTCTCTCCTCTCTCTCTCTCTCTCTCTCTCTCTCTGTCATCCCGTGAGAAGTTGTTGGACCTCCATCGGTCGCCTCCCCAGGTTGCGGATAGGGGAATGCCTCCTAGATATAGGTGGTACCGGGGAAATGAAATACTCGGGACGGACCAAAATCAGTAAACACTGCAGTGTCTGATCCAGAGTGATCGGCTGCAATCAGCATCTGACCCAGAGTGGGCGGCTGAATCGAAACTTAATAAACCCGTTTTACCAGGCGTGGTGTTTTAATCGCCAAAAAACCCTCAATGAAATATCGAAGATTCAGAATTAAAATGATCCAGGCAAGTAGAACGAATCATATCTAGTATAAGTACCATAAAAAACTGTTTTATTAAGTTATTATTCAATCAATTATGTATATCAAGTAATTTTCAATTTAGCAGTTAATTAAAATGTCATTTTGCAATAAATTTGTTTTATAATGCTTGTGTGCTTTTAACCTCGTAACTCCAAATTAATATTGGTTTAATTGGGACAAACCTCGTAACTCTACAAACTTTTAGTATAAACTCGAAAAATTTAAAAATGATTCTCCACAAGATCAAGTATATTGTTTTATTTTACAATGTTCGATTAATTTTGACACAAATTTAAATCACAAAATTTATTCGAAATAAAACTTTTTGCATCTCCTGAACAGTTTGTCGTTTTGGAGTTACGAGTTTTGCTAATTAGGGTGACGATATATGCTGCATTGCAAGAAGAGGACTGAACGAATCGGTAAATAACAGAGGTTTTGAAATATTTTAGAGGTTTGAGATTGAGGCAAATTCAACTGTGAAAACACTTGAACTAGGCCGTAGTTTAAATTGGAAAGTAGACCTAAGAGAGTCTCGTTCAAGAATCTCGTTTAGTTTGTTTTTTATTAGTAAGGCGTATTTTTGAAGAACTCAATTAAATAGTTATTAGGGATATCTATTTACCACAGAGCCGGATATTGGATGTTACAATGAAAAACGACTGGGATTTTTGCATCAAATTTATTCAAAATTGATCCGAAGTGCGGCCTTGTGGATTGCATTCAGCGGTTTTAGGGTAATCTTGGTTGCGGAGGCATAAACAATTGAACCATAATAGATTTTGGCTCTGATTAGTGTTTTATACAGAAGAAGCAGTGTAGAGAAGTCAGATCCCCAGAAGCGATTTGATAGGGTTTTAAGCCAATTTAATCTTTTGTTTCATGTTCGCATCAATTGTATCCAAGAAAGATTTTGATTCAACCAAATACCGATGAATTTCATGGAGTTTTTAAAGCGAAAGACGCTGTTATGCAGATAAAAGACTGGTTTAGTGGGGGATTTTTTCGAAAACGGCATACCAGCTTTCTTTATAACGGAGAAATCTGTAGTCTGTAGTTTCTGCACATAAAGTTTTTTATATTTCTTTAATTTAGACCACTAAATTGTCTGCATAGAGTTGAACTTTGAGAGGTTTATGTAATTTTATTTAGTATGTTGTTTACGGAACCTAGGAACAGGGTAAAACTGAATACTGAACCGAACCTTTAAGAAATTTTCGGTATAGGCTAAGCCTTTGAGTGCCCTTCAAATATTTAATGTGTATAATTTTTTAATGATGTATATTCAACACGTTGTGAAGGATCCCTTTAGATTGAATAAAATAGCTATGCACATTTGATACATTGCTAATGCTTCGTAGACATCACTTCAAGTCTACAATATTGGGAATTTTTGACTGGGTCTGAAGTCATTTTGCTCTGATAAGAAAAAATTAAAGGTTTGCCACAAGCCAGGTGTTTAATATTTTTTCCATTAATTTAGCCATGGGCCATGTTAGAGAGATGGGCATATTAATAAATTTGATACATCACTTCCAAATGACTACTTTTGGATAAGCTGGAGAGAAAAAGCACCCGGTACAAAAAGTATCCCAAGAGATATTTGAGGGTCGAAGTCTTATGAAGCTATCCTGAAAATTGTAGCCTGTTATGTATGACCGATACAGTATGCCGCCTGGCACCTAGACTAGAAGCAAGGTGTAAATATCTGGGAACAAGACACAAAAAAATGAATCTATAAAGCAGCCATTAGACCTATATTAACATACAGGGCGGAGACACGATCTGACACATCTAAAACGAGACGACTACTAGAAACAATAGAGATGAAAATACTCCGACTAATATCAGGGAAAAGTATGTTGTATCGGGAGAGAAGCGAAAACATAAAGAGCATGCGATATAGAAGACATAAATGGATGGGTGACAAAACGGAAACAGGAGTGGAACGAACACATTAGTAGAATGGCAGAGTATAGGATAGTACAAACAGCACGATTTTCCGAGCTTTAGTATACAGAGATTTCAAGCTATTACTGTTTACTTAGGTACACATGCTGAGGAAGTTTCTGCCAGTCATCTGGCTGACGTAGTTTATAATATATTTCACCACCTTTGTAATCCAAAGCTCTGATGTCATTCGCGGTAGGGTCTCCAGCTCTTTTTCCCGGCCTGATAGAATCATAATTGCAAACCTTCTCATAGTCTTTGAAAAACGTGTAGTCCAAATAATGCATATTGTATGGTTGTCTTGTTCTGGCCTCGGTCATTTTAGTTACATAGTCGATAGGAACATTAATTGGTGGCTTGAATTTCTTCTCTAGCGTAGAATGTACACTGTCGACCTCCATCATTGTATGTTCTTTTTTAAGTAATATTTGCTTTATTTCGACATTTTGGATCTTCGAGAGGTTTGACAAAGCAGACGCCAAGACTTTATTCCTGTTTTGGTAGGAACATCCGTCTAAAATTAATATGAACTTTTTATATGCTGTTTGCTTTTTTAAAAAATTTACGATGCAGCTTGCGAATTCATTGGACGTCACTCCACCATTCGCCTCATGCCATTCGTATAGGTGTACATGTTGTGTGTTGTTTAAGTATATAGAAAAATTGTGCAGTTGCAATTTCTGCTTGTAGTATTGAACAAAGACTAATATTTTTGGACACAGTAAGACGCTTTGTACATCCATAGTAATAGCCAATACGTCTGAAAATACCGTCAAGCTTAGAGCATCTGATTTAGCAATCATACCTTCATTCTTTTTCAGAATGTGAAGTTTGTAATCGTCTGTATTCACTGCAGTTTTGTTTATAGTACCTTAGGAAGAACATCGAACGTTTAGATTTAGTACCCCACTGCCAATGCACACAAAAAGGATAAATTTGAGGTTAGTTTTGCGATGTCGTTTTTAAGTAGGTGCTTACTTAGTTTTATTAGAAAAACAATAAATAGTACTTACCATTATATTTATTTTAACACTGATTTTAATGCAAAAAATATGTAGTTTTGATAAGCTTTCAATTATTATTTTAACACAGTTTTCCACTACGAGAATACATTTCTTGCGTCGTGCACGTAGGTATGAAGAACTGTCAAATCCGTTATTATGTTATTTCAAACACATAACGGATTTTCCTATAACGACTGTAACACATAAAGGATAAGCAAGTGCAAGTTCTAGGTCGAATTTCACAAAACGGATAATACCAATCGATAGAACGGCAAAAATGGAATCGAACTGCCAAATAAAAAAATTGCAAAAATGCACATAACGGTTTTGGCACCCCTCATAACGATATAGGGATAAGCCAATGAGCCTTTTTATCTGTAAACATGCATATTTTTAACAATAACATTAAAAAAATGTTTTTAGAATAAACTGAAGCAACTGTAGGAAGTATTCTTTGAGTACGTCGGAGGTCACTTCGTCATGCTAATTGCTAGTTCTAATACATTAAAAAATTAAGTAACCTTCGAAACATCTATATCCTCTGTGAATAATTATAAGTCATTGTCCTTTAACCGTTGACCCTTAATTTCAATAGATACTCATTCCAAGAATCTTGTCCTGTCTTGTGCATTATAAATCTTGTTATTATGCGTTTTTGGCTACTGCATAGCCTTGTTTAATTAGTCTTGTCTAGTCAAAAAACACGATGTATTTCATGACGATACTTGGAAATTGTTCTTAGATAATTTATTTCCAGCAAATTATCTCTTTCTTGTAGAACTGTAGAGCTCTTGCGTCTTTTGTTCCAAGTGGAATTTAATTCTCTGAGTCTTTACCTAAGTTTTTTCTGACTGATCGTACATCTTGCTTAAATTCTTCGCCAACGTAGGAATATCTTATTTCATCAGGTAATTAAATGTTTTCTTTTCTGCCTTATTATATTTAGGGGGATGCACCAGATTTTTTATTCATTACTTTATAAAATATATGTTAGGATTTGCCTATTCCTCTCATATTAGATGTATTCTCAACCATACTAACATTTTCATTATTTGAGAACCCGTATAAATCGTTCTCTTTATAATATGTGCCCTAAGTATGCTACTTACTTTTTAACATTTAAACAGTTCACTATCAAGAAAGCTTTACGGAATAAAATGAGAACAATACAATTCGCTAAGGATTTCTGCTTAGTTGTAAAAGACATGTCGTGGAATGTAAGTTTTAGATTCCCCATGTCTCTTTTAACATCTTTTATCAACGTCTGTTTGCCTTGCAATTCTTAGAAGGCTCAGATTATAAAGCAGAAATCTGAATTGTGTTTCGAAACTATTTTACGATTCTTTACGTAATACTTTCTCATTTTTGACTCTGTCCCTTCATGATATTCTAAGCATTCAATACAAGCGTTTAGTTTCAACAGTTTAAGTTTGTTAATGAATCTGACTTTTAATGCCCATGTTTCCATTTCGTACAAGAGAACAAGCCAAACGTATTATTGATGCATCTTATACTTATGCATCTTGTACCTCAATATAAAGTTCAACATGCGATCAGTAAGAAACTTACGACGTTTCAAGAGAGTATTTCTAGCTTCTTCTGCTCTGCATGGTATTTCAGTCTCAGTATTGCATTTATCGTTAGCAGACAACCCAAATATTTAAACTGCTTGACATGTTCTATTTTTTTTCAACCTACGTATATCGTTCTTCTTCTTAGAGTACCGTCTCCCTACAGAGGTTGACAATTATAATGGTTGTTTTTATTTTTGAACTAGCTGCTCTAAACAAATCAATCAATGTGCATTGATATCAATCACGTAGATTATTCAACCAAGAATTTTGCCCTCGGCCAACAGATCTTCTCCCTTAATCCCTGCATAATGAGTCTCAAAATTTCATATTTTGGTCCTCTCATCACGTGGCCTAGTTATTCCAGTTTTCTGGTTTGTATAATGGTGATTAGTTCTATTTCTTTATCAACCCTCTCCAGTACTTGTTTATTTGTAATTCTATCAGTCCATGATATTTTTAATACTTTGCGGTATAACCAGAGTTCGAAAGCCTCGATTCGTTTTAAATTGCATTTTTTAATGTCCGTTCATAAACATATATCGTTGCATTTAAGTAATTATTTCTACCTATAAATATGATTTTTGACTTCTTGATATTTATTTTCAAATACAAAGTTTTACTGGCGAGACTTTTTTTGCGAAATCATTTAGAAAACATTAAAGCTCGTCGATATTTAATGTATTCTAAAGTAATAGTGTGTCGCCGGATACCTAATGTTGCTAGTAATTATGCCGTTCACTTTATTGCCGAAGAAATGTTCCGATAAGATTGTTCCGATTCTAACTTTACTCTGTGTGTAAACAACAATTTCCAGACATCTTAAAAATATAAAAGGTAGTTCCCGTTTATGAAAAAGGACAAATAAACCTCTTTTTTAACTATAGAGGTATCACAATACTAAGTGTCTTTGCTAAAACATTTGAAATAGTAGTTAATAATCAAATTGTGCAATATTTGGATACAAATAATATTATTAGCAATAAACAACATGATTTTGGGCTGGGACATTCTTATGGAATTGCCACTGTCGAATTTGTACAATATGTTAATGATAATATTACATATAGTCTGTTCTTTGATTTATATCGGGCTATAAGCAAAATTTCTTTGTGAAAAGTTGGAGGCAGTTATATCAGAGATCTAGTAAATTCACGGATAATTTCATACGTTTAAATCATCCGTTGTATGTTGCGATTAATAATATTATATGGTCTGATATTTTTTACAGTAACCTCGGAACTCCTCAAGAAGGAATACTGGGTCCGTTATTTTTATTTTGTATGTGAATGACTTGCCGGACATTCCTGGCATTTTACGAAAGTGAACGATTTCCGAAGTTGAAATCTAAACGTCAAATATAACGGATTTTCAATTAAAATTGTGGTTAATTCACATTAAATATAGCAGGTAATAGGTCTCTATTGTTTAGTATAAACTGAGAGGATTCTCTTTTATCGACTTTTCATTGCTATTTCTGCAATAAAACTACAACCACAATCAAACCGAACAAAATACACATTAATTACAAATGTTCACAAATTCCATTGGCAAGCAAATTTTACTAAAAGAAAAAAGAGTTTTACCAGTAACTGACTATGTAATTTGCATTCCGATAAAAATTGAGGTTGTTTTAACATAGAGGCGGCTGTTAAAAAATTGAATGCGATTCAAATTTCATGAACAATTTGCAAAACAGGGCTTAATTTTGTTTTTGTTTGTTATATCATTTATTGCTGTATGTTCAGTGAAAAGAAAAAGCAGATATGGCTTCAGCCAAAATTTATAAGACTATAAAAATATAGTTATTAACATATTTATGAAGATCTGAAACAACTTTATCCATAAAGAAAGACAAAAATACACTTGGATACAACTTACTAGGAAAATAAGACTAGTAATATGCTATTTTATCAAATGGCAAACTTGGGAAATAAAATCAATAGACGTATATAAGGGAACAGAATATTTTTGAAATAAATATATTCTTCCTTCGGTGCGATATTAGGTCACCCTTACGTTTGCAATTACATCGGTGAGTTGTTCACGGTCTTTAGCTAATCGACATAGTTATTCGGCATTGCGATTTCCTGTCTAATCTCGAATGTTCTGGAGCCATAATATGTCTTCCTTCTAATACTTCTGCTGCCCTCGATTTTACCTTTCGTGATAAGCTGAAGAATTCTGTATGGAATTATCTCTGCAATCTGGAATCTACTCTAAGAACAGGCCCTGGGTATGAAACCTTTGTTATCTTAATAGTTTTAAATAATTCACAAACGGATCTACGAGTAGATATCTACCATCAACGCTTTGGTTCTTAATATCGCCTTCCATGCTCTACACTATCGAAAGCCTTTTCGTAAGCGTTGAAAGCCACATAATTATATTTACGTTGGTCGCGGCACGTTTAGAGAAGTACATTTAAGCCAAAAAGTGCCTTACGGGTACGTAGCGCATTCCTAAAGCCAAACTGGGTTTCTTCTAGGTCTCCTTCGCGACGAATTTTTATTCTTCTATGAATATTGCAATTATTATCTTCATTAAAAAGCTTAAATAGAAATTTAATTTGGTCTTCTTGTATAGTTTTTAAGAGTTTAGCTGAACTGTTTTCTGTACCAGTTATTTTCTTGGTTTTGGCCGATTTTATAGCATGAATAACAATGTTTTACTGTTTTCTGTACCAGTTATTTTCTTGGTTTTGGCCGATTTTATAGCATGAATAACAATGTTTTAAAATTTTAGATCATTCCTTCTTTATTTACAATCTTTAATATAAAATCATGGGTTATCTTAGTATGTTCAAGTCACAGTCTGCATATGATCACTTGGTCTCTGCTCTTACTAGAAAGTTTACATAGCAACACACTTTGTTTGATAGTTCTTAATGTAGAGTTTAAATTATTCCAATTTATTTTGTTCTTAAAATATTGCTGTAACAAACAGTTCGAACACAGGTAGTTATGATATCTGTTAACGGATTCTCACTTGTATTTTTGCTAATATCTCAGCTTTTATCATTTCCATTTATCTCGTAATGTGAAGGTACCCAGAGGAACTGAATCAATCTTTGATTTTGTTGGCATGTTAAGGTTCCGCCTTAAATAAAAGATAAGTTTGCGGTACAATTGCTTTAGGGCTGTTAATGCAGTCAGGGATTCGCTAATGATTAGAGAGCATTTGATGTCATATGTGTGTTGATAAACGTTAATGACTGAAGGAACAAAAAATTCAGCGGAGAATATCGAGTTTTGCGGAGGGAACTTGTAGGAACTGTCATAGTTATCTGTTGTGAAAGCCGCTCCTACTCCGTTTGCAGATGTTGATGCCTCGGTGAAAATAAAGAGATGTAATTATTAAAACCATTTAATATCTCTAGTACTTTCTGTTTGAAAATGTTGGCTGGTGTATCACGTTTTTTAAATGCAGAAAGGTTTGTATTACAAGCAGGGAGAGCAATTGTCTATGATAATATATTATGTTGCCGACTTTAGAAAGATTTTAAGTGGATGGAATTATTGTGTCTAAGTCCAATCTTTTTCCACAATTAAACATCGATGAAAATCTATCTGTAAATGTGTTTTTATATACAGGTACCTGTGAGTTACGCATATACGAGGTTAAGCTATTCTCTCCTGAGTTAAAAGGTGGTTTGTCTAATTCAACATACATACTTTGGACTAAGCTTGTGTAGTGTACTTCCAGTGCAATTCTAATTTCTGAATTATCTACTGGATCTAGCATTTTCAACACTGAATCTTTAGCTGAGTTGTAGGCAACAGCACCATAATCTAATTTTAAACAAATTGAATTTTTATAAACAGTCATAAGACTTTGGAAGTCTGCACACCATTGTTTATTAGAAATACTTTCCATTAAGTTAAGGCCGTTTTGAGCTGACAGTCGCAGTGAGCAGATGTGGTATTGCAAAAATAGTCGATTATCTAGTTTTATCACCAAGAAGTTAATCGATTCTGAATAATTTATTGGTAGATTCTTTAGGTAGAGTTTCAGTGGTATAATGTGTATGAGCAAATTGACAGAATTCTGATGATATCCAATCTCCAAATTGTATAATAGGCACGTGTTATATCAAAAAAGATAGCCAAACATTCTCGACCACATCCAAATGACTCATAAATTACAGATTCAATATTCACTAGGTTGTCTAATGTAGATCTGGACTGTCTAAATGTTGTTGTAACTCTCTGGACCACGTGGTCCAAAAATGTTGGCGTAGTTGCTGAATTCGTTCATAATGTGAAAGTCTGCTTTCCTCAATGTCGCAGTAGTTAAAGGGTGTCGCCAATAAGGAAATGTGCATGTGTCAAGGCGGTACGATCACTAGGATCAGAGGAAAGAGGACAAATGAGCCTTGAATTGAAACATGCGTCAACCTGATCCAGAAACGTGGTAAAATCTTCGTAAGTAAGAGAGGCGTCACCGACAACCCATTTAAGGTTGTGATTTACGGACTTTTTTATCGTTTCCCATAATCCACCTTGGTGTGAAGCTCTAGAAATTATAAAATTCCATTGTATCCCATCACAGGCTAAATCAGTTTAGATGTCAAGGCGTTACAAGTTAGAAATTTTTTTTATCTTGTTATTTGCACCAACAAATGTGTTTTCATTATCGGAATTTAATTTTGCACACTTATCTCTAGACTTAATAACTTACAACTTACAAATGAATTGCCTCAGTTACAAAGCAAACGAAGAATGAAATGTATCCTTTGGTAATTTGGAAATTTATTTCCGTCTTGTCTCTGTTCGCTACAAAAAGTTAAATTTTAATAAGTGAGGAGAAGTATTCTAAAAAGAAAATACAATTGTAGAGTCGCACCAATAGTACGTGTTCTCTAAACTGTATCTAACTGAAGTTTTAATTTTAGCATTAAGTTCATTTAGCAAAAGAGCACCTAATAGTTCAAGTCTGGGTATGGAGACGCTCTGAATTTGGTAGTGGTAAAGGAATCTTTCTACACAACATCAGATATGCAGATGACACCATAGTATTTGCGGACAACTTAGAAGACCTACAAGTTCTTATGAAGAAAATCACGTATTACAGTCAACAATATGGACTCAATATAAACGTTAAGAAGACAAAGCTTATGATAATTAGCAAGAAAAGGATAACAGAAGATCAACTCTACGTCAACCAATCTCCTGTAGAAAGAGTGACGCACTACAACTACCTCGGCACCATAATAAATGAAGAATGGACCAACAACCAGGAGATTAGAGCACGCATCTGAAAAGCTAGATTCACCTTCAATCGGATGGGGGCCTTCTTCGAGAGTTACAACCTCTCTCTTGATAAAAAGTAAGAATGCTGCCATGCTACGTCTTCTCTGTCCTTTTTTATGGTGTTGAATCGTGGACCTTGAACGAAGATATGTGCAAAAAACTGGAAGCATTTGAGATGCGACTATATCGGAGAATACTTAAGATCCCGTGGACTGACCGAGTCACAAATGAGGAGGCCCTCAGAAGAAGGAATAAGAACCGAGAGGTACTGACCACCATTAAATCTCGAAAGTTACAATTCTTCGGACATATTATGCGAAATGAATCCAGATATGCTCTCCTTCAAGCCATCCTGCAAGGAAAAATATTTGGAAAGCCAGGTCCAGGAAGAAGAAGAGCATCTTGGTTAAAGAACCTCAAAATCTAGTTCAATACAACATCCGTGCAGCTTTTCCGCGCTGCTGCAGATAAGATAAAGATTTCCATGATGATCGCCAACATTCGTAACGGATAGACACATCAAGAAAAAGAAGAAGAAAGGAATCTTTCATAACACCATGATGTGGTAAAAAAATCCGTAAATGTCTTGGTTGAGGCAATTCACATGTGTCCAAGTTTTATGTATTCGTTTATGAAGTCATGATATTGCCGTTTCAGATCGTGATTTCTCTCTAGTTTTCTTTCCAAGTTAAGAAATTGTTTGAGAGCATTAGTTTTTGTCTTGTTAAAATAAGTTTCGCATAATTTGATATCATCTGAGAGATAGGTAGTTTTAGGACATTCTTTGAACTTCCAGAATTTATATGTATTCGATTAGAGGATTTAGTAGTAGAAATATAACCTGAAATAATCCAACCTAGTTTTGTTTTGTAATAATATGGGACCAAAGTTGGTTCCCAGTTTAATTTGACCAATAAGCAATATATCCTGAAATTTGTCCGCACAAATAGGTAGGTCAATATTGGCATGTTCATAGAAATAGTAACTTTAAGTAAATTTTTTGTTCAATTTATTTATTGCCGATTTCATCTCAACAGACACACAGTAGTTAACATTTTTGTTCAGCAATGCCAAATTCAGAAATATTAGTCTTTGTTTTGGGTAATTGTAAAATATTGTATAAACGTTGAGTAATAAAGTTCGACTAGCAATATCAAGTAAAACTCTGCAATCGTGTAGATTGCCATTTTTGTTAGCTACTTTAACCACGACAGTGGACATTTAAATTTGTGGTTTGACAGGATAATGATATGTTAAAGCAGAATGACTAGACGAAGTGTAGTTGGCCTGGAATATGTCAACACTCATGCCAGCTTCTTCTTCTTAACGTGCCCTATCAAGTCCCCTTGACCTTGGCGATTAACATGGCGAAACTGTCTGTCATGGCGAAACAGAACACCCTCATTAGTAACGTGGTCGGTATACGATATCTTCAGGATACGACGATAAAGCCACATTTCAAAAGCCTCAATTTTCTTGCAGTAGGCATCTGTGAGAGTCCATGACTCAACTCCGTACAACAGTATAGGAAAGATGTAACATCGTAGTAACCTGATTTTTATGGGCATTGATAAATCATGACATTTGAATAACTTTGAGATGCAGATCTTACTTTCTCTATTCTACATTTGATTTCTATGGAATGGTCCCAATTTTCATTGACGTTCGTACCAAGGTAGGTGTATGTTTTTACTCTTATTAGTGCCTATGCTACTTCGTAATTTGCATTGGATACTTGTAAGGAACTGATTGTATCCGCAGCATCACCTTTCAAAGAAAGTTGCAGGTAATGCAATTTTTACACATTTGCCAGCGCATTATTTTCCTTAAGTATAATTAAAGTGAATGTATCCCGGAAGAATAACCAGTGTTCTAAATCTCTGTTATAAGTAGGTAAATTTAGTATAGGAAATTTTACAGAGTTTAGAGGATTGTTTCTTATGAGAGCTTTCCAAGCTAACAATACTGACTTAACCCACGTCAGAAGTGTTAGGTGCCTTTACGTTTAAAAACTCCTTTACTTCTGCAATTAGTGTATGAAATCTATTTACAAAGCTTTCGCGCTCATGATCATACATCATACTGTAATTTTGTTTACATTCAATGTCTAAATTTTCAATTGTTTGTTGAGCTTCTTCAAAAGCGTTAGGCAATTTATGAACTCTTAAACATCTGTCATTTAATTTCGTCAAATCTGGTCTATCCTATATTATAGTTTTCCGTTTATTCTTCTCTGCTTGTAAAGACGTGATGTACCTAATGTAATTTAATGTAAAATTGTTAGTAAATATTTCAAAAGCAGAAAAGTGTAAAATAAAAATCATGTATTATTAAATGTATTGATTCGAGATTAATGAATGTGTAAAATATATTTAAAGTAACCTTTAAAGAAATGCTTATAATACTTCGAAACTAATTTGTAATTAAGACTGCCAAAAATGAAAATGCAACCCTCTCATAAAGTAGTGTAATTTATTGCCTGTAAAATGAGAAGGAACTAAAAGTCTTCTAACCCAAAAATTGTATTGAAGTTAACGAGTTTTTATTTTACTAACTTTTAATTATTAAGTTTCAAGTGTCAGTACTCTGCTGTTAAATCAAGCTAAGGGTTGTGTAAGTGAAATGGACTGACTTTATAATTTATAGATGTCGCTCTTTCTCTGTAGATGCAAACGAAGTGGCTATATGTCACAAGTTTATATCCGGCTCGAAGGACCATTAATGATTATATGTGGTGTAGCATTAGATAGGCTAAAACAGATGTAGGGTTTATCTAATCACTAGAAATACTGTAATCACTATAAGCACAAAAATATTTTTGAATTTACACGTTTTTTATTGCCTATAAATTAACTGAAAATTAACAGCGGTTGAAAGAAAATATTGGATTTATGAAATTACACAGTATCTTACATGGCATGGAAGCCTGAAAGTTAACAATTATCTCGTTACGATGCCTGGAAAACTTTGAGATCTGGATATTTCGTTACATTCTAAAAATTCTATGAGCTGACTGTGTTAGAAGTAAAAAGTTTTAAGACATATGCATAGAGATCGTGAACTTGTAGATATTATTAAAAAACGGAAAACATCTTATCTTGGACATATATTCAGACACGAGACATATAACTTCCCTCAACTAATAATGGAATGAAAAATAGAAGGTAAGCGCGATTCTGATAGACGACAAATGGGATGGCCGCGTAACATCAAGGAATGGATAGTTCTGGACCTCCGAACCTTAATGACAAAACCTCAAAATATAGATGAATTTGCTGAAGTCACCATAAGATCGACAATTTTGAAGAAACAAACACTTATTTATAATATTCATTGATCCTGAGAAAGCATATGACAGATTTATCGAGAGCTTCTGTGGCCGGTGCTCAATAAGGAATGAGTTTCCGGTAAGTGTAAGTGTTGTGTAAAAATTCTAAGAGATATGTAAGATGGCATGACAACCAGCAATAGTAAGGTGTAGGAAAGACTGATAATCTGCTTGTTCTTCTTCGTATGGTGGCGAAACTTGGTTTTTAAAGATGTTGTCTACGTCACGATTAATAACTTGTCCGATTATTGCACATTTGCGATCATATTGACAATAATAACCTAGTTTACGGCAACTCGAAACAGATTAGCGGATGTCTCTTGAAACTACTCTCGGAGATTTCGGATGTTCTTTTTTGGCCTGGTCCACTTTTTTCAGCGATCTTTCCCTGTATTATGAGGCGTAGAAGGTTATACCTCTCTAGATGTCTCTATGTATGGCCGAAATATTGTAACTTTCGAATTTTTATTGTTTTTGTTATTTTTGTGCTCTTTTTCACTCCATGTAAAACTAACTCATTTGTTATTCGACCAACCCAACTAAACCGCAATATTCGTCGGTAAATTCACATCTCAAAGGCCCCCAATTTTTTCATTAGTGTTCCTGTAAAAGTCCAGCTGTCCATACCATACAGTAGTGTGAAGAATATGTAGCAGCGTATTGATGTGATTGTAAAGTTTAATATCTTTATTAATCAGAATTTTATTTAGTTTATAGAAAGCAGCTCTGGCATTTTAAATGTTCTAATTTTTCACTAATTCTTTATAGTTATTTATTAATTTCCTAACATCTGACCATATTTGTTTAATTGGCGTATTTTTATTTCGTGAAGTACACAAATTCCTCCAAGATTCTTTTCGCACTTTTTTAATAGTTTTTTTATAGATAAAGTAAAAAGGAATATTCTATTCCTATTCCCGTTATAAAGTAAAAATAATTTCAATCAAAAGAATAACAACGTAAATCCAATCCTGTTTGAACCTACGTAAAAGAATTTTTGCTCATGTAAATAAATGGAGCAATTTCAACTTGGCCACCTTTAGATTGGAGTTGCAGTATTTATTTTATTAGCAGCTATGAATCTACTTTCTCACTGTACATACACTTCTACTGTTTTAGGCACATTGTTAAAAACTTGTGTGAGTGTAGTATTACTGATAAATATTAAACGAGGGAACGTTCGAAATTACTGGGTAGTATGTCCTGCGTTGTTAATAAATAGGGGTGTTTATTTCCTTACGTGCAAACGGGATTCGAGAATTAAGATTTACGTTGTGGATTGATAAAATAGTGGATAAAACATTATTTAGGTCAAACTGTGACACCAATGCAAGGTATCCGCTGTTGTTATCATAAATCTACATTGCTCAAGTAAATATTGAATGTATTTAAACATATTGTTAAATATAATATAAGTGACAATGCTCTAATTACGGCCCTGACGTAAAAATAATTTTAGAAGTCGAATTAACCACTTTTCCAGCAAAGTTCTCGAGGCCGAAGTTCCCAAAATGAAGCAACTGTTTACATTCCAGCAATGTTATTGACTAATCCAGAGATGAAGCTTCCCATCGATCTTCCACATGGCAATTTACCAGACGGAGAGGTGGAACCAGAGACACTCCAGGCGTATGTCAGCGGCCTAAAGGATCCACTGGTTAAGGTCCACGATTTTGCCAGGAATAAGCTACACCTCGCTAGTAACCGAATGAAGGTTAGGTTTTATCAGAAATCCACTCCTGTTAGTTTCAAAGAATTTGATGCAGATTGGCTCTACTAACCAACCAAAGGAAAAGGTCTAAGTCCCAAGTTCCAGCGGCCCTAGGAAGTCCAAAATCACCAAACTCAGGAAAGAATCCAACGGTTTTTAAGATATCTAACATACTGTCGTAAAACATTTTAAATGTGTAGCAAAAAGCTTCAATTCCTACCATTTATAATTAATAAAAACTCATCACAAGTATTTAAAACTTTTTAGATATCCGGAAGTTCAGAAAAATAGTAATTATAAAATGCTTGTCCAGGAATTTCAAATAGGGAACACTCGCTTATGCATATTAGCGCTTGCAAATGCGAAATTTTTAAACAATGTTCTTGCGATAAGTTAAAAAAGGTGCCCAAAAATGAACGGGAGTTTTTACTAAATAAAAGGGGACCTGGAAAAAATGAATATTGGAAATATCGATGTAAAGGAAAACTGACCCGCCTAATGTAAAGCTGTCAAATAAGACCAGTAGAATGGAAAAAGTGATGCATAGAAAAGAACTACAACAATCCGTTTAACACGAAAGCAACATTAACTTCAAGAAAACGGAAGCTAGACACTGATGTAGAAATAGATCATAAATTGCCTTTCACTATTTGCCTATTTTAAACTTTCTACCTTGGCCAAAGTCTGTGGCCGCTATGAACTATTGGACAGATCTGCAACAGCTGTGGCAACAGCAGTGCTACACGACCTTGGAATTGTTACCAATACTAACACAAAAAACGTAATAGATAGAAGTAAATTGAGAAGAGCAAGAGGGCAGCCAAACTTTCCAGAAATTTTTAAGGCCGTATACTTTACGGAAGAATAGATAAAACCTTTGTTATACAAAATATTGAAAGCAATCCCCACATAAGACCCGTACTCGAAGAGTACATTACACTAGTTTAAGAGCCAGGTTCTATCTTTTAGGTTACACAGTATCTCCTTCTGGATCGGCTTTAAGCGTTTTTAAAAGTATATAATCCAGAAGACCTAGTGGCACTAGGTAGGCTGTTACGGAACTGTGGTAGATACGGGAAAAAAATTGTGCAATTTTTCATCTATAATTAAAATTAGGACGCCCTTTACAAAGATTTGTCTGCTAGCTTCACACCTATAAATTGTTTTTAAGGCATCTTTTCCAAAAGCTTGACAATAAAACTCTAGGTGCAAGAGATTTTGGAGAAACTATAGAAAATCAAATAGAGCAGTGCGAAAATATGAAAGTTGTAAGATCAGAAGTCGATCAGAAATATTTGTTTCAAATTTATGTCGCAGTTTCTATAGAGGAATATTCTGTGGATTTAATAAATCGAAGTCCTGGAAAGTTGAGTCATTCTCAATGGCTCATTTTGGCCAATCGCATTCTACTTCTTGATGTTAGTACTGAAAATTCATCCTTATAATGAAAAGAAATTCATGTGTAAATGGTGCAGATCATGTCTTGCAAACAATAAAATAAAGCCGGTACCTAAAACAAGATTTAAAAAGTGTTATAGACACTGATTATAGACCCTGTTATAGACACTAATTCAAAGAAATGCCTATTTTGATCATTCGGAAAATCCTCAGATATGTATGCTACATAACACTCGACCCCATATAAGTAAGCTTGCACTTTGTCTCATTCTAAATACAGAATCCGCATTATTCCGCGAAAGCCTATTATTCCGCAAATTAATTTTGATGTAGATGACTATATTGATCTGATTGATTGACAAAACAATAAAATAGCCTGCCCTCCATTGCCGCTAAGTTTGAAAGTAGAGGATCTGAAAAATATTATGTCCGATTCTCCTGAAAAAATCATCGACATCGCTACATTTCCCTGTCACACCCAATCAGTAGAGAGATTCGCGAAGCTCGTAACCGAAGCATCTTCATCGGTTGTTGGGCCACACAAGAGAGATAGATTTATTTAGGCAAAAATTGATTCACTCAAACATATGCCAAAATATTAGTCAAAAAAGACTACAAACAATAAATAATTAAGAGGGTAAGGAGTGGGTAGAGGAATAAAAATGACATTATTTCAAAGATATTTCAATTAGATATCATTTTTATAATTAAAAAATGCACTTATTACCCAAATTTCCAAATAAAATCATAGGTTCGTTTTTAGCACCCGGTAAACAGTAACATTTTTGAAAAAACGCAAATAAAGATTATACTTATAATACAAATTGGCAACTTTTATGCACTATTCCAAAACAGTTTTCGAAGCTTCGATTTTTCGCATCACTCTGTCTCTAAATGTATACACACAACTAGACTAGATTATGGTTCATGTATTACAAACCAGTATTCTACATATTCGAATAATTTTTTAACATAAAGAGATACTATAAATAATAGTATATAATGTTTTATAATCAAATAAAACCCAATAGAACCAATTATTATCGAATATTATAAAAATAACCAGAACCTCACAACCATAGGGAGTGTAAAAGGAGGCATAACAAGGCTCAGAGTGATAAACAGAATGACGCAAGATGCTGAGAAGATCGGTGCTCTCAACTGAAAATCTCAAACATAGAATATACTCAATATAGCACAGGAATGACATTTAAGTTCGATTCAAACACATCAGTCACGTCTCGTCACAGTCCCGGCGCCGAACCGCACAATCCGTCATACAAAATATTCTTTAATAGAAATATGCCGCTGGCATTCACATTCATCAGTTGACGAACAGTTTCCCAGCAGTCAGATAATGAATAGTTCTTTGACCAGAAGGGGGCGGTTCGGCGCCGGGACTGTGAAGGGACTGATGTGTTTGAATCGACCTGTAGGGAAGAAGCCACATTAGTGCCTATTTTTTTCTGGAATTGTAAATTTGACTTAACGTAAGCCGTAAATCGTGATTAAACAACATATGTTGCATTGCCTGCTATATTAAAGTGGTGAATAAATTATTTATTTATTTTTTTGTATTTGTTTTCTCATTTTTACTAATTTATTAGGCTTTACATCGCCATATATCTTTAGTTGACATGTTTTTATATAACCTATAAAATAAACATACTTGTAAAAGATTCTTTTTTTTTTTAGAAATTACTTCTCGACACCCTCAGAACTTTAACGCGATCCCCAGGGAGTCGCAACCCACACTTTGGGAACCATTGGCTTATAGGATAGAAGCTAAAAATCCACAACTTGATAACTCGATTATCGGAGAAAAATATATTGTTACTGATATTGATGCAGATATAAATAGAATGTTTGAAAATATTTCATCTTTAATTTAAAGATAAATTGAATAATCTGATTTTAAATTTAAATAAATTTTTAACATTAAACTATCCCTAGATAAATTATTTAATGGATGAAATTAGTTTTTTATGTATTAATACAAAATAATATGTTTTTAAAGAAAAAATAGAAAATAAGGTTAATATGCTCGGAAAAACGTTACAGTGAAATATTAAAAAAATATATATATTTTTCGAAATTTATCGATATTTAACATTGTTCCTCAGATTTATTTTGTTAAAAAAAATTAATAATCGGACTTTAAAATATCTCATTTTGATAGAAAACTTAATTCTCTACAAAAAACCGAAAATTTGACAAATTTACCTCGATCTCAAAAACGCAAGGCTCTATTTGCACTATTAGCACTCATCGATTTTATAATTTTTAAATGTCACTTGACTATATGAAACTACAAAAATCCTTGAACTCGTTTTACCCATGTTTCTTTTGACATAGTCAATAGTCTCACAATTCTTTTTAATTTTTTATTGAATGATACGATACAATTAACATTTTTATTTTATCGTGTTTTTATTAATAATCTATTTGATTACATAATATTCGCATTAATAAAATTTGTAATCAATAAAGGTAAAGTTTGTGTATCTAGTATATTAATATATTTTCGCAGATTAGATGTAAAATACTTGACAAGTTAATTCTTAAAAATAAAAATAAATATATCAATAAACATAGAATTTACTTTCTTGTAAATTTAGTGAAAAAAAAAACAATATGTGAAGCGTGAAGGAAGATCATAATAGTAAATAATTTTCTAAATTTGAAATTGATATGAAGACTTTAATCTTTGCAACTTTTGGTTATTATACGACCTTTTATTTTCGTCTGCCTGACTAACAGTGCAGAATTCGTTCTTCGTACTCTCCGCGATAGTTTCCGAGGTGCTTTAAAATGCCCTCTCGTCGCCGAGTCTACGCCGAACGCCTATCTGCTAAACCAGATCCTCCTCTTTCATACAGTGATCCGAAAGCGGAATGGCCGTTGTAAGGCCGACATCACTTCCGAAACACTACCGTCATTCCTCCACAAACTATCAGCAAGGAGGCTCCCTGTCTCATTCCAGGTAGTGCGTGAACGACACTCATCGCTCCTAGTACGGCATCACTCCCAGACGAGCATTTCTTCCTTCCCCACAGTCTGACTTTTACACAGTCTAACTCACACAGTCTGACTCACTTTTCTACCTTTAACTTGCAGTATCGCTTCCTCTTACCTTTGCCGTTGGTCCAGCTGTCTTTCTTCCTCTTCTTTTTTCTTGACCACTTCACGGATATAGTTGTGTACACTAACTTGCACTATAACCTGCTTTATTTTTGATCATTCGCGCATTCATTTCTCTCACTGTAACAAAATCAATACCTGTCTCTCTTTCCATTCTGTTCCTTTCTACTTTCAGTAGTGTCCGAGTGTGCACAGTATAGGCATTCATGTGTGTTAGCTTTTCCGAATCTAGAGAGGTAGGACATAAATTCTAGACCGTGTCCTGTGAGCAACAGCGTTAGGAAATAATCCAGTTGCCTGTGGCCACAGTCCATCCGATCTATTATGTTCGAGATCAGCATCTTTGTGTACTATGCCACATCCTCCATGTTGTTCCATTCTTCTTGCTATCTTTCAGTTAATCTTTTCCTTTCCTGTCTTCTCTCGGCCATTGTAAGGTTTAGGTCTCTTCTCTCATAGAGATCTTTTCTTTACACTGTCAAAACATGCAACGAAACACATCCAGTGATGGTCCACAAGGCTTTCGCAGACACATTCCTGTGGGCGCATGCTACTCACAACAGACTACTCCTTATATTCGTGTCATGAGCCTCCTATAGACCATTAGCTCTAACGCCTCACTCCAGACTGGTGCCGCGTAGAGGACGATCGACTGCACAACACCGCGTAAGACCATCCTTTTTTCGGATTTGAGTCCCCCAATGTTGGGCATCACCCTCCCCAACGCAGCCGCACTATTCGCAGCCTTTTTCCTTTCTGGTGTAGCATCACTTCTAGTTACTTTACGTGTTTCTTGGGTGTTAGACATACCCCCCCTCCCCACATTTTACTTTCACACTTTGCCTGTTCCTATTCCCCTTCAGAATGATGGCTTCGCTTTTCTCTGACGCAAGTTTCAGTCCATGCTGCGTCAACCATTTCTTTATTCAAAAAGAGGTTAATCTTTGTAAATGGGTATATTTATTTAAAAAACCCTTAAAAGGGCCACATCAATAAAACAAACGTTTTCGGACCACACAGTCCATCATCAGGTTATTAAAATCGAAAATGCTAGGTCACAATGCCTGAGCCACCAAAATATTAGGGTAAAAACCCTTTAAATTACATTTAGTTATGAAATATTGTACATTGTGTTATAAAATAACTGTGATGTTCAGTATTAAATTAAATTTGACTGTAGGTAACACATGGTTCAATTGGGTTCCAGAGCCAGAACAAAGTTCCACGTTGTTCTTCGAGTGCAGAGGTTTCCTCTCACCGGCTCTGGAACCCAATTGAACCATGTGTTACCTACAGTCAAATTTAATTTAATACTGAACATCACAGTTATTTTATAACACAATGTACAATATTTCATAACTAAATGTAATTTAAAGGGTTTTTACCCTAATATTTTGGTGGCTCAGGCATTGTGACCTAGCATTTTCGATTTTAATAACCTGATGATGGACTGTGTGGTCCGAAAACGTATTTAAGGGTTTTTTAAATAAATATACCCATTTACAAAGATTAACCTCTTTTTGTCATACGTGGTATACAGCCAGCTACAGGAATTTTTCCTTGTAGATTTCTTTATTCATCCCGGGCCACTACCAGTACAGCGAGGTCATCCGAGAATGCGAAGGAGGATGTACCCTCACCGTATTTACAGTTCATAACCCGTCATATGCCAGGTTCCATAGCGTCAGGCCAAAGAGAGATCCCTGGTGCCCTTCTCCACCATAATCCTTCTCTCGGGCAGATACTCCACCACATTTATCAGGTAACCACGACATTCTCTTTCCTCCATTGCCTTCATTACCTCGTTCCACTGCAGTATATTGAATGCATTCCTAACGTCAAACAACATCAGTCTATTATTCCAGCAGTGCATTCATGAACTCAATGCCTCGACAAGTTGATCCATGGTAAAGGGTACGGCTCGCTCAGCTTCCTCGTGCCTCCATACTACATGCCATCTGCCGCCCTGAAAGAGCTCTCGTGTTACCTCTAGCTTCTTGTTCATTGGCATTTCGTAAGGAGGATACGCATGGAATTTTTTTATGGAGATCCTGTATCCCTGACTACCATTGCTATATATTAATGTCTCAGTCCCTCGATGTCCGCATTCTACCAGTATGGTATCCTCTTATCATTTCGGCGACTTATCTTGCTTCCTTCTATTGCTTGTTTAATGACTCTCGCCAGGTTTTCCACCGTTGGTGATTGACCCTGCATGATGCTCACTCTCGATTTATTTAGCTCTTTGTATACTTTCCGGACGGACGGACTGCGTTAGTGGTAGCCGTTCCGGTTATCGAGAATCCGATGTACCGATGTTCCGTTTCGGTGTAGTTTGGCAAAACCTTCCAGACTCTTGCTTTAGTTTAGAGAACCCTCAGCTCACGAGTATTGTTTCCTGTGTTTGCCATTTCTAAGCCTTGGACTTCTTTCGCGCTCTCTTTTGTACTGTTTTCACTCGCGTACTTTTCTTGGGAGTAGTGCTCAGTGATTCCTATTTTCAACCAATCGGTTGAACTTTGGGCATACTCTTGAAATCTCCACTTTGCCACATCGGAAGCAACATGCTCTTCTGTTTTGCCCCTTACAGTGCCATTGTTTGTGTCCAAAGGTGAGACATCTCAGGCATCTCGGTATTTCTACCCTTGATTCTATTACTCGGCAGAATGTGTCTTCTTCTTCAAGTTCCGCTCCTATCGGAGATTGGAAATCATTCTGGCAATTATAATTTAGTTGGTTACGCGCCTGAACCATTCAATTGAACTGCATCCAAATAATTCACGGATATTGCGTAGCCACGATTGCGTAGCATTTTACGTCTTCCTACGCTTCTTCTGCCTTTGATTTTACCCTGCTTTTCTTTTGCCTGGCCAGTATCTGGGCAGAATGTGTAGTCTACCTTTATTCCTTTCATTTTCAAGATCTTTTCGTCACAGGCTTACGACCTAGGAGTTATAATATAATTGTGGTTAATTATCCCTCTCTCTCTCTACATCCCTCACTCTTTCTCATACTTTGTTGGGATACTGTACAAAGGTTTTTGGACATACGCTTATTCTCTGCGGTCCTACCTAAATTCATCCCTGGGCTCTAAACTACCGACTTTCCTAATTTCCTACATGAAATAAAACACATGAATTCGAAAAGAACAGATACATAAAAATAAACACATAAATTCGTCCCCGTAAAAGCGTGAAGAGGAGCTCTTTGTCGGTTCATATCGGCGAGGAGAAATAGATAATAGTAAAAAAAAAGAGATCAAGGGTTTGGTTTATTGTACGCCATCAGTGTTGGCGGTAACAACTTTAGTAACTTGGGTAATTTATACAATGATAAAAATTCCAGCACAACTTCCTTAGACCACTCCATAGAAAAATGAACACTACACTGACCGTACCAGAACCTAGACATCTTAGAAGGGAATTAGGGGTAGGCACGTGCTATGCATCATCTTCCAACCTTTCTTTGTACCGTGTTGATTTACCGACCACCGACGGGACAGTATGTATATATATATATATACATATATATATATATTTATATATATATATATATATATATATTATATATATATATAGCGAGTGTTTGCAACTTTAATTTTGTCGCTTCTCGCATCCCAATCGCCATAATTTCTTATCGGCCCAGTCTCCTTCTTGAAGACCTCTATTTTCCATTTCTATATGAATATTGGATATCCATTTCTTTCTTGGTCTTCCCCGTTTATTTCTCTGTGTAGGTCTCCAGTTCCAAACCTTTCGTGGTATCCTTTTTTCGTTCATCCGTCTCAGGTGTCCATACCATTTTAATTGTTTTTCGGCTATCGTATCCATTATTGTGTTCTTTACTTTCATTCTCTCTCTTATGTTTTCATTTCTTATGTGGTCAAACAAAGTTAACCCGGAACATCTTCTCCAGTACATCATTTCCGTTGAGAGGAGTTTTTGTGACATATTATTGTTAAAGACCCACACTTCTGACCCATACGTCAGCACCAGCTGAATCATAGCGTGATATATATTTTTCTTTGTTTTCTTAGTTAAAGTTTTATTCCACAGGATCGGATGTAGTGTTTTTATCATGTTTTTTTCTTTTCCTATTTTTCTTGTTATATCTTTGTCGTCTCTCCCGTCTTCGCTTAGTGTAACTCCGAGATATTCGTACTGATCAACGTTTTTAATTAATCCGCTTTCTGTTTCCATGTCTTGACCGATGCCTCCTATATTCATGTATTGTGTCTTTTATATAGGAGTATATATATATATATAGGAGTATATATAGGAGTGTCATTTACCCATATGCCCATTGGGCTGCATTTTCTCATCCAATGTTTTAAAGCATTACCAAGATATATTTTAAAAAGTGGCATGAAGTTCTAGTCCTCTTGCTAATCTCTTTTCCGTTAGGTGTTTGAGAGTAAATACATTGTCGACACAAGATCTCCCTGGTCGGAATCCACTTTGTTCTTCGATCTCTGTGGCTTCTTTTTCTATTCTCGCTTTCAGAACTCTTTCATACAGTTTGCCAGTGGATGATGTAATGCTGATACCTCGGTAATTACTGCAGTCATTCCTGTTTCCCTTTTTGTAGATGGAGTTTATGTACGAGACTTTCCAATCTCTTGGGATACTTTCTCCTTGTAGGCACTTGTTAAACATTTTACAAAGTAATTCTAATGTTATTGCAGTGGCATGTTTGAATAACTCGATAGGTAAATCACCCGGCCAGGAGCTTTATTATTTTTCATTTTTTGTAATGCGTTTTTTATTTCTTCTACGGTAATCATCGCCACTTCATTTAACCCCGTTTCAACTCTATCTATCTGTGTGTCTAGAAACTGTGTACGTTGTTCATTTAATAGATTTTCATAATAATTTTTCCATCTTTCTATGTCTATGGGGTTTATTTTTTTTGTTTCGTTTGTATTTTTTCTAAGACTGTTGATAGTTTTCCAAGCTTGTCTGGACCTAGATCCTCCTACCATTGAGCTTATTTCTGCACACTTGTTGTCCCAGGTTATGTTTTTTGTTTTTTTAATTTCCTTTTTTACTATATATTTGTATCTGTTATAGTTCTTTCGGTCCATCTTTCGGTGTAACCATTTGAGATACAGTTTTTTCTTTTCTTCTACCAGTTCTAATAAACCTTCTGTCCACCAATAATTTCTACGTTTTACTTTTTCTTTCGTACTAGAGCTTCTAATGCTGCTTCATGAATTTTGATTTTCAAAGTCTCATACATTTCTTCCGCTGTTCCGTTTATTTCTTCGTCAAATTTTTGTGCCAAACGTAGTTTATAAAGAAAACTTGTGGACTCATTTTTTAAGCTGTCATAGTATAGAGCCGTGTGGATTCTTTGTTTGTCTGTTCTTGGGATTTATTTTGTTTAATATATCTTATTTCCACGGGTGCCTTTACTAGTAGGTGATCCGATCCACATTCTGCCCCTCAACAAACTTTTACATCGTAGGGTCTTAAAGATGTCTCTTGTTTAACTACTATATAGTCTATAATTGACTGCAGTTTTCTTGTCTTTTGAGTCCATGTATATTTATTTATGTCTCTATGTTTGTAAAATCCATTCAGTATTTTTAACGAATGTTGTTCGCATACCTCCAACCATCTTGTTCCGTCTCATTTACTACATCTTCTCCGTGTTGTCCAATTATTTTGTTGTCAAGAGCTTTACCTACTCTTCCGTTCAGGTCCCCTAGCAGGACTATTTCTTGCCTTTTTTTTTATTTATTTAACTCTTCTGAGAGTTTGTCGAAGAACATGTCTTTAGAGTTTGTATCTGAGTCGTCCGTGGGTGCATAGATGCCAATTATTTTTATGTCTCTCCCCTTTGTTGTAAGGTCTACTGTTATAATTCTTTCGTCTATCGGGTTCCAGTTGGTAATACATTTTTCCATGTTTTTTCTTATCACGACCGTACTCAAGCTTTGGCTCTTTTTGATTTTTCTACTCCGCTCCAGAAGTATATATAATCGTCTTTGTAGTGGTTCCCTGTCCTTTCTGTTTTGTTTCGCTGAGTACTGCGATGTCAATTCGGTATGTACTGAGTTCCTTAAATACTTGGTCTTCTTTTGTATTCAGTCCTTGTATGTTCCAGCATCCAAAATTCGTTAGCCTTTTTCTTTGCCTATATCGTTTTCCGTTGAAGCCATTCGAGTTCCGAGGCTGTTCTTTGGGATTTTTATCAATATTTCTTTTACGCAGGGCGGGGAGCTAACCTACCGCTGTAACCCTCCTCCTTCATCCGGGCTTGGGACCGGCACTGGCATTTACTGAGCTACTCAATCCACCCAGTATCTACCAGAGGCGGAGTTCCAGAGGGACAGTATGTGCTCACCATAAATAAACAGTTTTGCCCTATTCCAGGGATCATAAACCATAAATATTGACGGAAAAACAATATTCCACGTTGCTTTGGTTCTCGATTTTTTTTTCAATTATGTATTTTTCATTTCTCTTCGTTGATAAAGAACGCCGTTCCACGTTCTGTCAGATACTGGCTTAAAGAAGCTACATTAGAAATATTACTAGTAGTTAGTTCATCAGTTTCGTTGATTTGACGATCTTGGTAATATTTACTCGTTTTGTTTGTAAAAATCGAATTCATATTCGATTATTCAATTCAATTCAGTTTTGATTTCTACGTCTAATGTGACCAAACTTTTGCAGTCTTTGTTCCTGAATCTTTTTTGGGCCTTTAGTCACCAGCTCTTTCCCTACTGTCATTCATGAAGTTGAAGTTTGTGTTATATTTATTCAAATATTCTTTAATATATATACAGATTGAACCAAATTAAAACGGAACATACAATTTAATACATGTCTGTTTGAACTGCATTTAAAATAGTGGACCAATATAAAACTTGCGACAAAAATAAATCCATACCTGGGTATAGACATTGTATAAAATATCGTTCAACTATCTGTCTCGCAACAAAGTTGTTTGCGTAAGACGGGTTTGTCTAAGGAGGCGATAATAGTTCAGGAATTGAAGCTCGAAAAAGTTAAAACCTCGCAATTTTTTATTCCTGCATGTATCCATTTGAAATTTTAGCAGAAGGTAGGTAATAGCCCAAGGATTAAAATTTATATCGAACCGAAGTGCGCTGAGGGGTTTTAGGGGTGAAAACTACCCCTAATTGTCAAAAATTATAAAATAACATATTAAACCTGAATATGGGTAAGATTTGGTTTGAATTAATTAAATAATGATTATTTTATACTTTTGAATAGAGTTCCATCATATTTCAACCTTAAAAAGCAACCCTTGTTAGAGATTAATGTAAAAAATTACTAATTCTAAAAAAATGATTTCGCCTTGGATCGATTTGAATAAAAATTTGGATTTAAGCTCAATTCACCCGCTGCTTTATATTTTATGTCATGTCGACGAACCCTGATTGTTCTTAGGGGTAAAAAACTACCCCTAATTGTCAAAAATTATAAAATAACATATTAAACCTGAATATGGGTAAAATTTGGTTTGAATTAATTAAATAATGATAGTTTCGTGCTTTTCAATAAAGTTCCATCATATTTCAACCCTTAAAAAGCGACCCTCATTAGAGATTAATATAAAAAAAATTAGTAATGCGAAGAAATGATTTCACCTTGGAACGACTTGCATAAAAATTTGGAATTAAGCTCAACTCACCCTCTGCTTTATAGTTTATGTCATGCCGATGAACCCTGATTGTTCTTAGGGGTGAAAACTACCCCAATTTTCAAAAATTGTAAATAATATTACAAATCCTAAGATGAGTGAAATTTGGTTTGGATTAGTTAAATAGTGAGTTTTTTATACTTTAAAATACAAATTCATACATTTTCAACCCTTAAAAATCAATTGTTATGAGTGCTATAGCTGAAACAATTTTTTGCCAAAATTTTGCAACTTTTTAACTTTTTGAAAATCACCCTTTACAACATTGCAGTTTTTATAAACTAATTTATAAGATATAAATTGAAAAAAGTAGAATTAAATACAAAAAAAATTATCAACAAAAGGCACCATATATTCTTATACATTTACATAAATAGTTGAAAATATTTACATTTATAGGTAAAACAATTATAATATTAATTTTATTCGTCATCAATTACATCTTCATCGTGATCTATGTCATTATCATCTTCCTCAATTATTGGTGGACTGTTATTGCACCCTTCACCTGAGCACCCAGAACAAGTAGAGTTACAGTATAAACCAACTTCTTGGCACCCACATGAAACGCCGCATCCTTTTTTGCATTGGCAAAAAATAATTTTTAAAAGTTCATTGGGTGCAGGTTGTTTGTTCATGCGTACGGGTAATAACAAACCATCTTTGGAAAACCATCCCCAATCTGTTGCTCTGATATTTTCATTGCCAAGCCATAGACATATGAGCAGATGTTTTATTCTGTTGTATGGGATTTCAAAATAAGAACGCTTAAAATTTCGAATGTATAACGTCCCACTAGCTAATATACCGGTTTTGTAGATTATTATGCTCCGAAATGTACTGTACTATACTAATGGAATTTTCCGGAAAAAAATTAACTGGTTTTTTTAACGTATTTCCTTTAATTTTTAACGATAGATGTTTCTTTAAAAACGATTTGTAGAGGTTTTTAATAGCTACAAGGATCTGTGAATTAAATCTTTTTGGAAACCTTGGTTTTTAAATGGGGTGAGTTTAAAGGGCTCGAAAAAGATGGTGCTTGATCGTAAATCGATGCTTTAAACGGCTATATCTCGCCAAATATTCATTGTACAACAAATCTAAATAAAGAATAATTTTAGTCATTAAAAAAGCTACAATTTAGTAATTTTTATTTTTTTCATATATTCAGTATTTTTGGGCATATTTAAAAAAAGAAGGGTAAAAAATATGAAATTGTAAATCGTTTCTCGCTTTAAGCTGTACTTTTTCTAAAACTAAGCATTTTAAATGGGTCAAACTTCTTGGACGTATTAACAATACATCTACAAAGGGAATTGCAGAAGGGTGAAGATCGATTTTAATTATGGGGGTGGTTAGGGTGTTGTTTTCCTCGATTTTTTCGTAAAAAATGAGGTATTGACCTTATTTTTTTATGATAAGTCTATTTATGCTCTTTAAAAAAGATTTTGTGAGTTTTCTTCCAAAAATGCATCATTTTCCCGATATTTGACTTTGAATCTTTCAAATTTGGCATTTGAAGAAAACCGCTGAACATTGATATTGTATTTGTAATTGTATTTGACTTTTTAAAAGCTACAAATTTGTTCTCTACATTTTTTGATAAAATGCACCATTTTCGAGTTATTCGCGAAAAATCGATTAAAAACGTGGATTTTTTCGTCTAAAAGTTGTTACTTTCAATCGCGAATAACTTGAAAAATATCATTTTATAAAAAATGTATAGCACATTTTTTGTTTAGAATCACTTTTCTAATCGAAACCTGTAGTTAAAACGTAAAAAAAATTTTCACCCCGGAGATGGGGTGGCAAACCACCCCCTAGGCTTTGGCGCACTTTTGGTTCGATATAGATTTTGATCCTTAGGCTATTACCTACCTTCTGTTAAATTTCAAGTCAATCCACGCCGCACGAAAAAATTGCGAGGTGAAATGCTACATTTCCTAGACTATAACTGGTTTGACAGCATAATAAAATCGTAGATTTATGTGTAGCTTTCAATTTTTATGAGTTCAGAATCCAGCAGCCCGCTGAAGTATGGAATTTTTTATAATATAATTATTTGACAATCTTTTGTTGGCCAACAGCTACAGCAGAATTGAGCCGAAATGCATTATATTCCTATGTTCCGAATTTATTTCGTTCAATCTGTATATATATATATATATATATATATATATATATATATATATATATATATATATACATGTATGTACCTCGATCATAGAAGTAATAACATTTTTCTCTTAATAATAACAAGAATAGTAATCTATTAAAATAACAATACAAACAATGTTTATTTATTAGCTACGACTTTTTGCATTTAATTATAGTTTACAGATTTTGTATTGACTGAATATTCCTGATCGGATTTTCATAAACTATTACGTTTTCTTTGATAATAATTAGAATGCAGATTTTTAATAATGAATGCGTAAACAACTAGTACATGAAAAATGTATAACAATAACACCAACTAACATACGTAAGTACTACGCAAGGCAAACAAAGAGGCTGAATAATAAATCATGTTGTCGAGGCTGGCATTTTATCAAACAAGTAGGAGAGTTGAAGAATATGTATGTTAAAAATTTTGAATACCGGTTTATCTACATTCCAAATTTAATACAATTGTACAAAAATCCGGTAGTAATAATAAAACTAATCAATCAAACTAACATTAGTCATTTTTTATTAAAGGAACCTCTTTAACTAATAATTTGCTTAATGTGTAAAATTTATTGCCAAAAACTTAGTTTTTTTTAGAGTTCTAAAGCTATTTTCGTGTGACATTTTACATTTTAATTAATCTATTTTGGGAAGCATAATTGTATACTTGGAAATGCTTTATTTAATGCTTCCCTTTACAACTTGAAAACTGTTTTCAATATAAAAATTTAACAAAATTATTTTATAATTATAACCAAATCACGTTTTGATTTGTTTAAAACTTTAAAACGACTTGCATGGTGAAAGTCGAAACATCAAATAACATATCTATCGTATCTGTATCTGTAGAGTAGGGAGGGCGAGTTAAGTTCAACAGCACTTAGGCCACAATTGACCATTGTGCATCCTATCAGGGAGCTGTCGTCCTTAGCTCATTGTCCATCCTGCCATTTCTAGGAAGGTGGACAAGTCACCAGGAGATATCTCCCTTATGTGGGCAGGTGTGGGCCAGGACTCGCCGAACGCGTCCTTTCGTATTAACGATAACTCCGGGCATTCACATAGGACATGCTTTTCAGTTTCGTCTTCTCGTTTACACTTCCTACATAGAGTTGTGTCTGCTAGCCCCAGTGTATGGAGGTGTTTGCTTAGTTGACAATGACCAGTTAAAAAACCAACTGTCAAGCGTAGCTTTTCCTGGTCGTTCCCAAGTACTTCTTTAATGCTGAATCTTCAAGGTTACTTAGTATTACCCTAGCAAGTCTACATCCTTGCCCTTCTTCCCATCTTTTTACGGTTTGTGTATGGAAGTGATATTTGACAATTTCCGCGATTATTGTAGTTGACCAACTAAAAAGATCCCCAGGTCCTAAGAGTCTCAAATTCTATCCTATCAAATCACATATTTCCAATCTTGGATATGTGATCAATTTCCAAAAATATCTTAATTTAAAAGTAAAATATACTCGGTTCGGTAATTAATAAAAGTACCAACGATTAATTTAGTAATTATTTTTTCCTACGTGCGTTGGATAAATTTTGATGACCTACTGGCAGTGTACACCAGTCGTCAGAGACGAAAATGCCACTCAATTTCTAAAAATCATAAGAACAAGCTGAATTTTGCCAAGAATAGGAATTTTGAATCCCCAAAAAAGATGCAAAAAGGTTTACCACTTTTACCCCGGCCTTTCTCCTAAAACCTCCCTTGTAGGGGGGTAAAAAACGCAAAAAAATCAATTTATTAAGATTCTGTACGTTGTAGAAAAAAATATTTTAAATAAAAAATGTAGCTGAAATAATTTTATACAAAAATAATATTTAGCACTTTTTGTGTAGAATGAAGCGTTCTCTCAGAAACAACGCTTGAAGCGACCGTCGATTTTGAATGTCAGTTACGTGCGCGAAATCAATTTTCAATAAAATTTGTATAAGCTCGACGTTTAAAAATTCGATATCTTTTGATCTAAGTGTCCTATCGACAAAAATCAATATGCGTTTTAAAGGTAAAGAGTTTAGCTTTCGTATGCAATTAAGTAAACTTAGATTTTATAAACGTATTAAATAAATAAACGTGTGCGGTTTTTGGCATTATTTATGATTCTCATGAGATCAATACAATACATCCCTTTTATTGACCGACCACTATAAAGTTTCGATTACTAGAGCCTAACCTTCAAAACTTATATCACGAAATTTTAGTTTTGTGTTTTGGCAACAAATTTGACACCTTTAAAATATGCTTGAAAAACGCTGGATATCCCATAACAAACAATCTAAAATGTTGTTCTATAAGAACGAAACTTGTCCTATAAACTACACCCAAAACCATCTAAAACTGTTCTACTTAGATGCATTTCCCGTGATGTGCGATGCTTTGAAATGTAAAACATTAGATTCTGCGTTTTTATTCATATTTCAAATGCCTTATATTTGTTGTCACAACCTAAAATTGAAATTTCATGTCGTAAGTTTTAAAGATTGATCTCTATAAATGAAAATTTTACTACGACTGGTCAACGAAAGTAATCAATCTTAATGATTTTACGAGAATTTAAAAAAATCGCGCCACGATTATTTATATAACACCTTTATAAAAACTAAGTTTATTCACGACAAAATACAAAAACTGCATACGAAAGCTGCACTCTTTACCTTAAAAGGTATCTTAAGGTTTGTCGATAGGACACTGGATGAAAAGATATCGAATTTTTACCGTCGAGCTGATATAAATTTAATTGAACATTGATTTCGTGCACGTACTTGACATTCAAGAGAACGGTTTATTCTATACAAATATCCTAAACAATTCCCCTTCGTTGGCTCAGTGGAGATGTTCGTTCAGTTGTAATGGAAACACCAAATAATAGTAGCAGAGTTTATTGATGAGACGTACCCTATGGGTGTTGACCCGGGATTACTTTGAGTAGAGACTGTTGCAATTAATCGCTGAAGACTATCAAGTTTGTTGAGTGAACATTGATCGAATGCTTCTCTAGGCAAGAGATATTAGTTTTATATAAGTTTTAATTGGGTCAATATATTCGCGGGCCTCGCGTGATATGTGTGTCTAATTTATGTAAATTGTTTAACTTTGTCAGCACTTTTGACTGATGTCCAAATTATATTGTTGATAATTGACCAAATCCGTATGCAACCTAATTAACTACGTGTATGTATTTAATAACAAATAAATTCATTCGGTCTACTGGGTGATAAAATTATACTGTCCAATTTCGGATATGAATTCTGAAGATTTGATATTGGACATGTCCTAATACACATTTTTATTTAAAATCATCTCAGCTACATTTTTTATTTGAAACTTTTTTTCTACTGCTTATATATTCTTGGCAAATCGATTTTTTTGTGTTTTTACCCCCCTTTGAGGGGGCTTTTAGAGAGAAGCTCGGGGGTAAAAGTGCTAAACTTTCTTGCATCTCTTTTGGTGTTCCAAAATAATATTTTCGGCAAAATTCAACTTGTTCGTATGATTTTTATGGGTCAACTCTCTGATAACTGGACTAATCGCTAAAAATTACTATACAGCCAGGCATATGTGCTAATCAGTGACGTAGCCAGGATGTAATTTCGGGGTATGTCCACTCCTTTTTCATCTCCTCTCCCCGTTTCTACAAAGAATTATTTAATTTTTTTTAATAATTATTTTTATAACTTTTTTTATAAGCATACGTACTCGTTTTATTATATCTGTTTTAGTAAGCAGTAGTTTTTCAATAACGAAAAAACTTAGCACCTAATGATGACAATACAATGGTCCTGAAAAAGTATTTTTGTAAGTACTTATTATTAATGAATATGTAGGTATTTTGTATAAAGCTTAAGAGGTCGCTGGTTAAATAATATTAGAAATAATAATGGAGAAAAAATGTTATATTTTAACTATAAATAAATTTGAGGAAAATAGCAACTATGCCTGTAAATAAATTACGAGAATTAACTGGTCTTAACTCATAGGTACTGTTATCTGTACAAAAGCTCGTCTTACCTTTTGAATTATTCGTAGCTGGTGGATTAAATTGGTAGCGTTGACCATCGCGACGCCATCCGAGGCACAAAAGAAGTCATGTTCTGAGAACCCTTAAGCTAGCGGGGACAAATGAGCGGAATACAATTTAACCAACGTAATATTTTTTCGCCAATTTTTCACTAATTTATTACCACCCTAATAATTTTTCACCACCAAACCAACCTTAAGCGGAGCGATTCTGCTGGCTTAAGGTTAAAGCTAGTAGAATTCGGAAAAAAAACTTTTTGCATATGGCATATTTTTTCACCAATTTGCACTAATTTATTACCATCCTAATAATTGTTCACCACCAAACTACCCTTAATAGGAGCGATTCTGCTGGCTTAATGTTCAAGCTACTGGAATTTAGAAAAAAAAAATTGTTTGCCGATGGCATATTTTTCCACCCATTTTTGACTAATTTATTACCACCCTAATAATTTTTCACCACTAAACCACCCTTAAGGGAAGCGATTTTGCTAGCTTACGGTTAAAACTAGTAAAATTCCCAAAAAAAATATTTATGATATACCACAGTGCTCTGCTAGGTTTTTATGAATTTATTAATTCCTTAGTAATTTTTCAGCCGTTAACTTCCCCGTTAACTTAGGAAAGTCTGAACTGAAATAAAAAAGTGTTTTTTAAATGTTTACTAAACTTTAACCAACCTGATAATCTCGCAACCTTAAAGCAATGTTATTTGGAGATGTTCCTGCTAGCTTAATATTTAAGCCAGCAAAATTAGAAAAAAAATATATTTTTGAAATGCCACAGTGTTCTGCTAGGTTTTAACGTATGTAATACTACTCTAGTAATTATTCACCCTTTAACTGTCTTTTATGGAAAGCCAATAATTCTGTTGGGTAAAATATATTCTTTTACAATTTTACTCTCCTCTACTTATAAATGAAATAAAAAAGTGTTCTGTTAAGTTTAAACTAAACTTTGATCACCATGATAATTTTTCACCTCTAAACCAATTTCATTTGGAAATATTCTTGTTAGCTTAATATTCGAGCCAGCGGAATTACTAAAAATTATTTTTGAAATACCACAGTATTCTGCTAAGATTTTATGACTATATTACCACTCTAGTAATTTTTGACCCTCAACTAACCCATGTGGAAAATCAACAATTGTAAGGTTAAAATTTAAGGTGATGAAAAATCTATTTTTACAATTTTACCGTATTCTATTAATCAATTATTCTGTTAGGTTAAAATTTATGACGAAAATTTTTTTTATATTCCCTGATAATTTTCCACCACTAAAGCAATTTTATTTGGAGATGTTCCCGCTAACTAAATATTCGAGCCAGCAGATTTAAGGAAAAATATATTTTTGAAGTACCACAGTGTTTTGATAGGTTTTACAAATTTATTACCACCCTATTAATTTCACTTCTTAACTACCTACTCTTGTGAGAAGTCAGTCAGAATTAAGCTATTAAGCGGAAGCGCGAATATTAAGCTAGCTAATTCAAATAAAAAATTTGATATACCACATGCTCGATTTTCACTAATTGTTCGCCTGTCAACTAACCCGTGGTAGCTTAGGTTAAAACACAGAAAGTAATTTTTAAATACCACTGTGTGCTACAAAGCTTTTCCGTTTCATTTACCATTTTCACAATTGGTTACCCCTTTATGAGAAGCCAATAAGTCTGGTAGATTGAATTTTGAACTAACAAAACAAAATTATAAAAGATATTATTAACAATTTTTTTTATTGTAGTTTTACTTCAACCTTTTACTATTTTTTGCCATATTCATATTTTCACCTAACACAATGAGCATAAATTCCGCACTTTATGTTCTAATTTTGGGGGAGTAAAGTCGTACTTTTTCGTCCGGTAAAAAAATGCACGTTTTCAAATTTCAAGAGTTAAAAATCAATCAATTATTAAAAATTACTCAAAAACTATTGTACTTATCATAAAACACACTCAGGAATACTACAGAGGCGGTATATTTGCAATTTATTGCCAAATTTAAGAATAGTGAAGAGGGCGGTATCAATCTAAAATCCGTTTAATACTGCAGCCCCCACTCCTTGATTGGCGGTACACTTCGCTCAGGTCTATGGATGTACTCAATAAATAAAAATCTTTTAATCTTTTAACAATAGGTATGCAAAGTGTCCCGACCCTCCTTTATAATTACGTAATTAATGTAATAGACATAATAAAATTATTTCAGTTTGAATATTTCGTACTGTTAATTATTCTGTGAAATATAACAATTCCATTTTATTTACTAAAACTCAGTTATTTTATATTCATAAAAGGGACTCATGATTTGATTTCTCTTAGCAATATACTCACAACTATAATCAGAGTAAATTTTTTAAAAGAGTTAAAATTTATACTTTTTGTAATAAAGTATTTTTATATTTTCAATATTTAAACATTGAAAAAATAAATTTTAGTTAGCACAGAAGAACATTTCAAAATGTTTTTAATTAAGGTAGTTATAGCTAATGGATTTTGACAAGAGCTATAACCTTGTAAATAACAGGTAAACTTGTGTACCTTTAAGAAAACAATTAATAGGTTGGTATAAATAAAAATATAGTAAAAATCTAGCAGAGCACTTTTAAATTTTCAAAAAGATTTCGCATTTAGCTAGAGTGAATGCGTAACTTGTTGAATATTTCCCATTAACTGTAGCTTAGGGGGTCAAAATTTATGAGGGTGGGTAAAATTCAATAAAAACCTGGCAATCAATGTATACTCTCAGTTACAAGAAGAGTACAGTCAAATTGTAAAAATAGATTTTTTATCACCTTAAATATTAATCCAACAGAATTATTGACTTCTCGTATGGAGCATTTGAAGGGTGAATAATTACTAGTATGGTAATAAATTCATAAAAAACCTAGCAGATCACTGTGGTATATCATAAATATTATTTTTGGAATTCTACTAATTTTAACCGCAAGCCAGATAAATCGCTCCTGTTAAGGGTGGTTTGGTGGTGAAAAATTATTAGGTTGGTAATAAATTAGTGAAAAATGGGTGAAAAAATATGCCATAAGCAAAAAGTTGTTTTTCTGAATTCTGCTAGCTTGAAACTACCAAAAATTTCCTCCCACCCTTAATGGGAGCAAAATCGCTCCCATTAAGGGTGGTTTGGTGGTAAAACATTATTAGGGTGGTAATAAATTAGTGAAAAATTGATGAAAACATATGCCATAAGCAAAAAGTTTTTTTTCTGAATTCTGCTAGCTTGAACCTTAAGCCAGCAGAATCGCTCCCCTTAAGGTTGGTTTGGTGGTGAAAAATTATTAGGGTCGTAATAAATTAGTGAAAAATGGGTGAAACAATATTACATAGGTTAAATTGGATTCCGCTCATTTGTCCCCGCTAGCTTAAGGATCCTCATGTTCTGTGCTTAGTGTTCGCTGTCCCGGTGATGGAGTGGAAGTGTCGTCTTGAGACTTGAGATGGTCAGAAAGAACCCTCTAACCATAAGGTGGTTTATGGACAAGTGCATCCATAAATCAACCCCATTATAGAGCGTTTCTGACTAGTGACAATCTAATTCAATGGTAACAGTAATATGAGACTTCACACGTTTTGTGTATATTGGCGACACAAAATAACAAAAGAAAAAATCAAATTCTTCGAACTTAAAACAGAATAAATGAGCTAGCCAGTTTAACAATGCAATTTTACGAAATAACGGTGACAATATATTTTAAAGCAAAGTCGTTAGAATACTCTATTGAATTAGATCACATTATAGTACAGTAAAAGAAAAATATTAAAAATAAAATATGAGAATAAATACTATATACTTTCCCAAGCAGTAGGTATATAAGAAACTTTATTTAAAAAAGAGTATTTCTAAGAAAAATAATTGACTTTTAATTTAAAAAAATTATAAATAGAAATTTGTATGAAATAGAAATTTTATTATATAGAAATGTTTTTCACGACATTAATATATTTCTTTTAAACTAAATTATCTGAAGTCTTGGGATGCCAAAAATAATAGCATATTATAATTCATACTTACAAATATTTACTGATATGCAAGTTTTTAATTAAAGAATAAAAAACAGCATACATAATGATAAAAGTAAATATAGTTGTTTTTTTTTACTTTTTTTGTCATTATATCTAAAATATTGTCGGAAGTAACAATAGTACTCTCCTGTAAAAATCATCCTTTAAAATATGGAGATAGCTTTGTTAACTGTTTAACTTTACCGGGAGATGCAAATCCCTATGGTTTAGAGAGGAAGTGAAGACAAAATGTGAAGAAAAGAATAAAGCCTTTTTAAAATACAGAACACGACAAACACAACAGGCATACCACTACTATTAACGAATCATAAATAAAACGATTACTTTAGTTAGACAAATTATAAAAGGGAATTATAAAAGGGAATACTGGCAGAGCTTCTCAAAACAGATGGGACACGACTTTTACGGAGAACAAAAAGAAATATAGAGAATCATCAGAGGACAAAGAAAAGAGATAAATCAACAACTAACAACGAAACACATTCCGAAGAAAACATGGTCAGACTACTTTCGATCCCTATTTGCTAAAGGTAACGATAATTAACCCCCATCATCAGAGGTGACGACAAACGAAGAAATAAATATTGAGAATAAAGAGGTAAAGGAAGCATTAAGGAAATTAAAAAATATAAATTTATTAGGAGAGAACCGAATACCGAACGAACACATAAAGTACAGAGGACCAGATCGGACTAGAGAACTATTAAAACAAATCCAAACAATAATAGATCAAATAAGAATTCCTCAAGAATGGATATCAAGCATCCTAATCTTAAAAATATGAGACACATCGGACCCGGAAAATTACAGAGGAAATAATTTATTATACATCATCATCATCATCATCATCATCATCCAGCCTTCATTTATCACATCCCTGCTGGACATAGGCCTCCCTTAAACTCCTTAATTCTTTGCGATTTTATGCTCTTTGTTGTCAATTTTTCGTGATACTATGATTGTAAATAAGTTCACTATATCTATGGTCAATCCTGCTGTCATTTATTGTTTCTATAAGGCTGTCTATTTCGATCGTGTCGAACTCTTTATGAAAATCTATGAAAGTGAGAACAAGAGGTTTGTTGTATTCTATACAACATAAATCTAATTTTTTCTCCAATCTTGATATCACTAACCTAGTGAAGAGCTTGTATATGTGGTTCAACAGGCTAATAGGTCTATAATTATCTAGGTCCATTCTATCTACTTTTTTATGTAAAAGGATGGTTATAGCGATGTTCCATTCTTTGGGCACCTCTCTTTGCTGCAAATATAGATTAAACAGTTTCCTTAATTGATTTAATAGCATATCTCCTCCATTTATGATAGCTTTTATTACAATTCCATCCTCTCCTGGAACTGCTTTTTTTTATTTTTCTTAACGCTTGTCGAATCTCATCTACCTTTATTTCTGGTATTAGTTCGGAAGCTTGATTCATGATCTTCTTTGAAATAGCTGTTTGTATTCCTGTTTGATCGTCTCGTCTACTTCCATATAATTCCTCGTAGAACTCTTCAACGACCTGTATTAACTCGTCTGTACGTGATATTATTTCATTTTTCTTGTTTCTTAATTTATGAATTTCGTATTTCCCATTCGTTAGCTTTCTACGTAGAACTTTTAAGCTGTTATTTTTCGGTATAGTACATTTAATATTATCGGTTTTAAATGTCCTTAAATCTCTCCTGATTGTCTTGGCAGTCATCATGACTGTTCTGACCTCCGCGGTAACTGCTCTGAAAAATTGCCTTGAGCTGCAACCAAACCACTCTCTCAGGTTCTTCAACCAGGAAACGCGTTTTCTTTCTACGCTTCTCCTACCCTCTATTTTTCCTTGAATTATGAGTATCAAGATGTTGAATCTTTCGCCTTTCATTACATGTCCGAGATATTGCAATTTCCTTTCTTTCATTGTATTTATCAAATACAACACTAAAATTAACAACCAAAGTGGTAACAAATAAACTAAATGAAATTATAATAGTAGAAAAAGAATAAGGTTTTAGGTCCAAAAATTTGTTCACAGATGCATATTTATTATGAGGTATGTGCCAGAGTAGAGCGCCAACTATTTTTAGAATGAAAATAGTAAAATAAAACAAAAAGTTAACAAATAAATAAAATCAACAGACATTAGTATTAAATAATTATTTACAGAATAACAAACATGTTTATTACGGTATAAGATAAAGTATAATTAAAACGTAAGATAATAGAGAGTCTCTTTCTTTATTAACACACTGTACAATTAACAAATTTCAATGAATTTATAATATACTAAAAGAAATTAATAATTAATCAAACAATCAGTAGATTTTAATTAAAAACTAAATACTATTGGAAATTAGTTAATCATATAGCTCATATATATTACAATCAATTCATGAAACGTTTATAAAATTCGTTATCAAAAATTTATTGAGAAAAACTACATATTGAAATACTCATTTCGTTTAAATAAATCATGACCAAAATTTCGATGCACACTAGATATTATTTTACGGTATGATGATATAATGCATATTATGTATTAACTAATCGTTAAAAACTACATATATTGCTTTACGCTAATATTGTTTTACTATACATACATGTATAAAGGGCGCAATGAGGAGATAAATAGTTCTCCATTAAAAATGTTTTTTTTTTGTTACATGTATATTTCTGTACCTTGGTTTAACATCACTGCTAAAATAAGCCGATTGCACACATTTATCACAAAAATAGCCAATGACCAAATATATTTTAATTTTCAAGTTATTTTGATCATAATTTTGCCTAAGTCCATTTCTCTTAAAATGAAAAAAGGCAGCAAAAAAGGAAAAAAGGTAAATTCTACTGGAGTTTGGCCTTTAAATCATTATATTAAATAGGGCCAATGTCTAGCTTCCTGGACGTTGGCCGTTTACTCATTTCTTTAGTGGACATTGGCTCTAACTAAGTTATTGTGGCAGTTGTTTTTCTAGTAGAGTAAAAGAACTCTACAAATTCTAAAAAAACTGTAGATTGTTTTCTAAAAACAGTAAGTTATTACTGTTATTTGTAAAAATACAAATTGTACCGTTAGCAATAATATAATACCATTACGCCCTTTAACTCCTAGTAAATGGGTAAGTAGATAAACTATTTGTGTGTTCCTTCTTAGTATGTTGTCATTAATTTTGTTTTCTATTTTGTGTGGAAAATTCATAATTCACGTTTTAGGTATTTTCCGATAGGGAAGAATTCTTTGGGGAGCAAAGTACTAAACAATTAACAACACTAAAGGAAATTCCCTTTGACGTAATAATTTAAAAGTTATTGGTTACAAAAAAGCTTTTGTTTGTAGGTAGGTATATTATTATTTACCTACTGACAAAAACTTTCATTGGCAAACTACCTATACATTACTTAACTGTTAATTTTTTCAGACACATTGTAGCCTAGAAGAAATAGAGCATGTTCCTGAGAGTGACGATGATTCATTTGACGACTCTGATTATGCGCCATCAGATATATCAGGTGGAGCAGAATACCATGTTGCAGTAGATTTTGAGGCAACTGATAATGAAATGTTACAAAATAAAAATAAAAAGACAACTAGAGAAGATAGGATAAGGAAGCGAATGAGAAATAATAAATCATGGAAGAAACATAAAAGAAGAGAACTAAAAGAGAACGGGAAAGAGTATGTACTTATCTAAAAAAATAGTTATTAAAAAGGAAAATCAAATGATGCATTCATGTTACTATCGGAAAAATGTTATCAAAAATGCACTGAAGAACAAAGAAAAATATTGTTTGAAGGTTTTTATAATTTATCAAAAGATGGACAAAATCAGTATATGGACTGTCAAAGAAACGACAAAGGGAAGAACAAGAATTAGAAAATAAAGCAAAAAGTTTGACGGTATTAGCCGGAGGAAATTTACTATAGTTTGTCCCAAAGTGAATAGTCTGTACATGGTAAGATATACAATGCTAACCTTATAGCAATTTCGCCAAGACGTAGCCAGTTTTATGCAGTGAGCCATGGCGTTTTTTATTGTTATAAGCAGTTTTTTTGCACTGATTTATAAATTTTATTAATTTTTTTAATAACAAAATAAAATGTTATTAATACATTTGAACATCAAAAATTACCGTCTTTTAAATTTGTGCGAAATTTCCCCCTGATCGGTCAAATAGTTTAAAAGTTATTTAATTTATTTATCCCTGAGGCTGAATACTTAAACTATTGAACTTGCTCTATTAATGATGCAGCCCTTTGAAACGAAGGTACTTTCGAAAGATAGACATAGGAAAGTGGAGGGGATAACTATTTCAGCTCCGTTTTTTTCGAGATCGGAACTTCAAATTGAAACACGTAGGAAAAATTAACATTATCTTGGGTTCCTAGTACGGTGTATACCCACCAAGGTGTAAAATCGAAATTGATGGGAAAATAATAAATCAGGAAGCAACGTTTAGATATCCGGGAATAGAGATAACTAGTTACGGAGATGTTGAAGAAGAAGTAGAACAAAGCTTAAAAGCAAGTAAAGCGGCGGGATCTCTTCATGACACAATCTGGAAAAACAAACACCTAAGACAAGACACAAAAACAAGAATCTATAAAGCAGCAATTACACCTATATTAACATACACGGCGGAGATAAGACCTGACACATCTAAAACGAGACAACTACTAGAAACAACAGAGATGAAAATACTCCGACGAATATCAGGGAAAAGTCTGTTGGATGAGGATAGAAGCGAAAACATAAGAAGAGCATGCAATATAAAAGACATAAATGCATAAGTCACCAAATGGACGAAGAAGTTTTTATTTAATTTTCACTGGAATAGTCTGTTGTCGCACAGTATTCATAATAATGGCATAATTTTCACCCCCCTCCCTCAAAAATCTCGGATAATCCCGGAAAATCATATATTTTTTTTTTCATTTTATATGAAAAATACTTATGATAATGATAACAATACTTATATATTTTATAAATAAAATATCATCATTTAAATTTCTTATATTAATTATAATTATGTCGATTTTCCGGGATTTTCCGGGATTTTAGGGGGGTGAAAATTATGCCATCATTATTAATACTGCGACAGACTATTCCAAACAAATTAAAAAAAAAACGTAAATTTTTACGGTGAATTTCAAATGGACTTAATTTTTTCGAGGTTTCCCATATTTCCCGGCCAGTGAAAACTGTAGTTAATCATATTTCTACGAGCTACCCAGATTAAAAAAAGAGACTTCTAGCTGCAATGGAAGCCGAGATAATGTAAATTTTTTCTAGGTGTTTTAATTAGAAGAAAAAAAAACTGATCTGAAACAGTTATCCCCTCCACTTTCCTATGTCGATCTTTCGAAAGTACCTTCGTTTCTAAGGGCTGTAATTTTCGAAAAATTGGATAAATTTTATAGCTATAAGTTTCAATATTAGCTAAAAGTATTCAATATAAAGTTTAGAATGTCATTCAAAATATTTGCAAAGTTTACTCTTTTGCAACAAAAACTACTTTTTTGCAAATATCTCCGTAAACTATTTATCATTTTTAATTAAAAAAACCGGAAAATAAAGATATTCTTGATATAAAAAAATGATATAGATATTGTTTATTTAAAATATAAGGAAAAAAACTTATAGACAAAAAATCAAATTGTGATCATAAATTATTTGTTAAAAAAACGCAAGGTAAAAATACGAGTACTTTTCTATTTAACATCTAGTAGCGACCACCTATGTCTTAAAAGCTTCAGATATCTGCGAAAAAATGTTCCACTCTTTTTTTAACCAGACTAAAGGGCTAAAGGTATACTTTGTTATTATGAAATCGACCGTTAAATTTTATTCTATATACTTCTCGTTAGTGTTGCCCAAAATCGGTCTTGGTCTTGCAGTCTTTTGCGTTTTTGCAAGACCAAGACCAAGAGCAAGACCACCTAATTTTAGCAAGACCAAGACCAAGACTGACCTTGCAAGACTTAAGCAAGAACAAGACTAAGCCTGCGAGACTCTTGCGTCTTGTAGTTAGGACTGAGTGACGTTTTAGCGAATATAGTAGTTTCTCGGTTTGTTATGCAGTACTTAGGGTATTAGATAGTAGTGGCGCACGCAGAATTTTCTTGTTAGGAGGAAATTTTTTTTATGCTATCTCCATTTCGAGTCCTTAAAATTTATGAGGAACAGTGTCAGAATAGTGCACTGGGGTGGTATAACTCCCAAAACACCATTGGAAGCGCCACTCAGATAGTAACGATCATAAAGTAACTAGTAGTAGTTAGTTTTTCGACATCACTAAACTTCATTCCCAATTGAGCTTTTTTTTGAGTCTAATGTAATTATTATTGTTTTCCATCTAATCCTTGTTGTTCCCGGAGTGACAAGTTTACAATTTGACATAATAGATAAAGATTCAAATAGTTCTAGTCGGAGTACTGATGTTGGAGGTGTAGATCTAAAAGACGTAAAATCAAATTTGGTGAGTTTTTCGAAATAATTCAAACATCCCAAATTATTTTGTGTAAATTGTGCCTACATAGAAAGGTTGAAATGAAAATGAAAAACAGAAATACGTCAGGTTTAGAAGCATTTAATACCTAAGCATCTAAAAATCCAAAATTCAGTGGAGATATCACAAGCTTTTTAATATCCGCTGGAAAAACTGCACATGTAAAAAATATACTTATTACCTTATTACCAATTACATATAATATGTACCTACTACTTTATTTGGGTAAATTAATGTATTTATCAAGTAGGTATCTCCTTAACTTAAAATAATTCTTTTGATTATCATTGCTTTTTTACCTATTCCTTATTTTTCAAGTTAGTATTTTATATAAAAGTAGAGTTACGATTGTTAACAACATTTATTTTGCTTAAATCAGTGGATTATAGTTTGTTATCTGATCACCTAAAGAATCTGTGTCCTTGATACATGTGAATTCTTTGCCACATACCAATCTTTTTTAAGATTTCCATTTCATATATATTGGGGGTCCATCAATTCCTTTCTAGAAAGACAATTTTCTTTAAAATACAGAATATGTCATTAATTTGGTTTTTCTGTGTTTTAACCATGTTTTAGCACATGTAAGCTTATGCAAACGCAAATGTTTATTAAGAAACAGATTGACTTCCGTAGGGAATACTAGATAGCTGAGTTAGTTAGAGCATAGGCACGGATCGCTTAGATCATAGCTTTAAACCCCACCGGGTGTCAGTTGTTTAGACATTAATTAATTTGGTGGGTCTTTATTATGGCTATGTTAATTCAAGCTTAAAATGTACTTACTCTGTTACGTTGTTCTATGATCTAAAGTAACGTTTAATAAATAGCAATAGGCTAATGGGTAACTGCAAGACTAGGAGTGCAATACCAAGACCAAGACCAAGACCAGGTGTATTGGTGCAAGACCAAGACCAAGACTGTCTAAGTCTCGTCTTGTTCTTGCATTTGGGCAACACTACTTCTCGTTTTAAAATAATTTCGTATAAATTTAATGTCGGCATTTCAGTGAAACATTTTAAGTTTAATTATCATATTTATACTTTGAAAGAGATTTCTAAATCAGCACATATTAAATATTGATTTTTACAAGAGGGTAGTCACAGTAAATAGTTGTAAGAGTCCATTTACGCAACGAGGAGTATACATTATACAAAATGTAAAAGTAAATTTTATTAAAATCTATAAAAATAAATAATAAAATTACTTTATTCCATTTTAAAAACATTATTTAAATTTTAAAAATACAGAGTATAAAACTTCGCGCTAGTACCACCTATTTTATCATTTTTTAGATGAAAACTCAGCGTGGTTAACAAAAAAGTCTCTGAATACACCCCTAGACCACATTCATCTTTTAAGCAGATGTTATGGGTAAATTTTCTACGAAAATCTAACCCAATGGTTTTTTTTAAACTATGTTTAATGTTATTAGAATTTTCTAATGCCTCTACTTGACATTGTAAACCATTTTTAGTTAGTATAATACTGGTCAACGGCCTTAGAGGATAAATACAACAAGATGAAAATGATATGCTGCATGTTAAATAAGTTCCATAATATTATTGTACTTAAGTGATAATATTATTCCAATTAACTCGAATCTAGTGATGAATGGAGACCGTATTGTTCGGTTAGATATTTATCAACTAAAATCGTAATAGACCAACAAAACAAATTGTAACTAACTGATTTGACGGAGCGAAAGTAGGGCAATGAAATTCATTACTCTTTATTAAACATTCAATAGGAGGTAGTTTTTAACAAATATATGACTACACATTGGATATTTAAATTATGTATTATATTGTGTTTATGAATTTTGGATAATATGCTATAAAATTTTAAAAAGGCAGTAAGTATATATATCAGGTGTACAAGTAGTAAACATAAAGATATTTAATAAGACTAAACTTTAAGACACACACACAAAAAAATCAAGGTAAAATCAAACGCTGCTAAAAAACTAATACTTCCTTATATTTTTAGGTTCAGTCTACTATCGAAGGCTAAGACGATCCAATTATACCAGGCCTACGTTAGATCGGTTATACTGTACGCTGTCCCAGTTTTCACTAAACCTAACTCAAGTTAGCCCTAGACTCCAGCACAGATCAGAGGTAATGTAAGTCAATAAAACCTCACCAACTACAAGGAGGTCATGTAAGATGCCCCCATTTTCAGTTTTTAGTAATATACAAATTAACAGTCTATTGCATTTACCTTCATAATCACCATGATGATTGTTTTTTAATACGGAGTTCCTTCCTATGTTTTCATGTGGCCATACAATGTTTTTTACACAATTCCATCGGTCTTCTTTTTGTCTTATGTTGTGTCCGGCAAATCTCCATTTCAATTTTGCAACTTCTTGTCTACCATCCCTCACTTTTGTTTTCTCTTTTATCCACTCGTTTCCCTTTTTATTCATTACTCTTATGTGCAACATTTGTCTTTCCATTGCTCTTTGGGTATTTATGATTTTGTCCATTGCTTTTGTAAATGTCCATGTTTGGGAACCATCAAGTATAGGTTGGATGTGTAGTTACCCCAAGCTACAGTTTGGGGTGTAAGGTTGTGTAATAGAGGTAGTACCTTTCATTGGAACGACCACATCGAGCGTCATAGACGGGAGATGGTTCTTGATAACTGGTCTTCATAAGACACTTAACTCTCACTTATGGCTCCACGTGCCACACCCCGGGCAACTGCATTGGTCTGCAGGCTAAACTAAGTGAGGGTAGTCAGACAGGAGTTTTCTGACCCGAAAAACTAGTACCTGCTTAGGGTCCCTTGTCCAGGGTCACGGATGAAGACCACAACGGTATCCACGGCGGAGAAGAACATCTTCGGTACGGTGTATGGCGGAAGTGACACCCCAATTTTAGGGTTAGTATAAAATTAAATGTAGAGTCTGATCCAGAGTGGACGGCTACTAACAGCGTCTGACCCAAAATGGGCGGCTGATAACTCACTCACCAACCCGCCTGGCAAGCGTGGTGTTTTAATTGCTAACCTAACTTAGTTCCTATTGGTTATAAAAGGTTTTTTTAATGTGAGTTATGTTACCAGTTATCCAATGGTTGTACATGCAAGTCTGTAGCTTTAAAAATGTAGAAATTATTACAATTGTTTATAAGTAAAAAACATACCTCTTTTTCCTATCTTTTTCAATCCTATGAAATTTGCTAAATGTGTCTAGCATCATTAATAGAGCAAGTTCAATAGTTTAAACATTTAGCCTCAGTGATAAATGAATTAAACAACTTTAAAACTATTTGACCGATCGGTGGGAAATTTCGCACAAATTTAAAAGACGATAATTCCTCGATGTTAAAATGTATTAATAACATTTTATTTTGTTAATAAAAAAATTAATAAAATTCAGAAATTAGTGCACAAACCAGTCTAAAATTTAGAAATTAGTCCAAAAATTCCACGAGGAAACTAAGTTCCTGTAGCTGGCTGTATACCATATATCACAAAAAAATTTGTTAAAATCCTTTATAAAAGGTATATAAAATTGCCTCAAACGGGCTATCACAAACACATTGCAAAACGTTTTCGGATTAAACAATCCATCATCAGTGCAAACGGTTGTACATGCTAGTAGCCACCAAAATATGTGGGTAAAAAACCCTTTAAATGTTATAAATTTGAAATTGTTTTACATTATTAGTGTTTCTAATTTGTGATGGTTAAGTTATCGTTGGATAGGTAACATGGTGGCGTATGACTCTACATGAGTAAAATGGTCCTGAGACGAAGTGCCTACGAGGACCTGTTGATAACAACTGATGTTATCAACAGTTGTTATCAACAGGTCCTCGTAGGCAATTCGTCTCAGGACCATTTTACTCATGTAGAGTCATACGCCACCATGTTACCTATCCAACGGTAACTTAACCATCACAAATTAGAAACACTAATAATGTAAAACAATTTCAAATTTATAACATTTAAAGGGTTTTTACCCACATATTTTGGTGGCTACTAGCATGTACAACCGTTTGCACTGATGATGGATTGTTTAATCCGAAAACGTTTTGCAATGTGTTTGTGATAGCCCGTTTGAGGCAATTTTATATACCTTTTATAAAGGATTTTAACAAATTTTTTTAGTCCAAAAATATTTTTGATATAAAAAAATGATATAAATATTTTTTATGTAAAATATATGGGAAAAAACAAAAAATCAAATTGTGACCATAAATTATTGTTAAAAAAACGCAAGGTAAAAATACGAGTACTTTTTCATCTATTCGTCATCTAGTAACCCCCACCTATGTCTTAAAAGCTTCAGATATCTGCGAAAAATTGTTCGACCTTTTTTTAACCAGACTGGGCTATATTTATTGTGCGACAAATACAGAATACAATGTGATAGGTACAAACATATTATAAATTATATCAAAATATAATAGACCAGTATTAAATGCCCAATCTGAGAGTGGAGTTAGCATGAGATCATTACTAGGAGAAGAAGGATAATGAATGACAGCATAATCATGTCAAAAATCAGGAACAAAAGTGGTAAATGGTTTAATTTCGGAATAAACGGTCCGTAGACTTTATTGAATTATGAACAACCGTACTACTCGATATTCATACGGTAACAGAATTATGAAGGTAGAAGGTAGAATTATATTTTTTGATTTAATGTCTATGTGGCTTTGTAAAAAGTTTTACTTATTTTACGCGAGTAAGGTAATCGAAAGGGAACAATATTATCTAATATTTTTATCTCAATTTAAAAATCCAAGGCTAGTGATTTAAAAATTAATTATGATTAGTATCACTTATCATGATTTACGATTAAATCGTACGATGGAAATTTTTTATGATCTGTTTTGGAATTTGAATGGAATAGCTGGTAGCGCGTAAACAAAAAACGTGATTGCACTCCAGATTTTTACGTTTCTAGATTTTGACGTGGATCAACTTGTTTTTTATTACGAAGTTTTTATGTTTTTCATTCAATCATGACGTTCGTAAATCTGAACTTGGCAATTGTTTAGTTTTTCTTACGTAACAGAAATGTTTGAATGTGGGACAGTTTCTTTATTTTTATACTTCAACAGGGATTAATTGGGTTGCAATAATAATTAAAATATATAATCTATTGTTTCGGATCATTTTAAATTTATTATTCATGTTTACAAACACTTGGTATAAACTACCCAAGCGACGACTATACACTTGGAAAGCGCCATTTGATGATGGCAATAACCCTGAGTCTTCAAGAAATCAAATAGACTATAATATACTTGTAAATGAGCGTTTCCGAAATGGCGTCAAAAAAGTCACTACATTTCCTGGGGCAGATATTAAACTAAGGTTAAAACGAATTCAGCGACAAAAACCGATGTAATTAACTTTGACGATATAAACATAAAACATAACATTAAAAAAATTAACAATAGAATAAAAGACATCGGATAATAACTGGAAGATCCAGAAGAACTATAAAGTGAATTTGAAAACCAAGTTAACGAAATCTCCACAAACGATGATTAAGTATAGAAAAAACTTAATCAAGAAAAATAAATGGATAACAGACGACATCTTGAAATTAGTTTAACAACGTCAACTGATAAAATCTAATGAAACAGAATATAGACACCTGCAGAGAAGAATAAAAAATGAGATCAAATTAGCCAAAGAAAAATGGATGAGAGAAAGGTGCGACGAAATGGAGGATGTAATATCTAAACACGACTCATTTAATGTGCACAAAAAACTAAAAGAAATGAATAACATATTTAAAAAACGAGTTCCCTCTGTACTCGTTGACAATAATAACAAAATTGTTGTAAATGAGCACGAAATAAGAAAAGAATGGCAGCTGTATATATCAGAGTTGTTTGAAGATGACAGGAATAATATTGTCGAAGTCTACTAAAACTCTCCTGATGGCCCAGAAATTATGAAATGCGAGGTAAAACACGCTCTAAATAATGCTAAAATTAGAAAAGCTTGTGGTCCAGATGATACACCAACTGAGTTGCTGAAACTAATAGAGAATGATAACATAAACCTAGTAGTAAGACTTTTTAATTCAATATATAACACCGGAGAGGTTCCCACATATTGGCTCAAATCCATCTTTGTCGCAATACCTAAAAAACATAATATGAGAAAATGCTTAGAATATCGATTAATTAGCCTAATGAGCCACATTCTTAAAATTTTCCTAAGAATACTCCACAACAGAATTAAACGCAAATGTGAAGAAGATCTTGAAGATACCCAATTTGTTTTTAGAAATGCTATGGGAACTAGGGAGGCACTTTTTTACGCTTAACATCCTATTACAAAAATGCGGTGACCAAAGAAAAGATGTATTTGCATGTTTCGTAGACTTTAGAAAGGCATTCGATAAAGTACAGCACGTAAAATTAATGAAAATACTAAAAATTATTGGAATATATGACAAGTATATTCGTGTCATTTAAAATTTGTACTGGAATCAAACTGCTATCGTAAACATTGGAGATAACTACACCGATGAAATCTCTATACAACGAGAAGTCGAACAAGGTTGCATTTTGTCGCCAACACTGTTCAATGTTTACTCGGACCAGTTATTTAAAAAGGTACTTGAGAGACAATTATATGGATTAAAAATCAACGGGGAAATACTTAATGTGATTAGATCTGCAGACGATACAGTAATTCTATCATATAATATTGAAGGTCTTCATATTCTGCTTGATCGTATTTACAAGGTACGAGAGGAAATGGGCATTAAAATAAACTCAAACAAAACCAAATTTTTAGTGTTTAGTCGTGACCCACATCCCAATGCAAAGCTTCAATTAAACTGAGTCCAAGTTGAGAAAGTACATAAAATGATATATTTGGGAACTGTGATAATGGACCAACTAGAACCAGACATAGAAATAAAACGTAGAATCGTAATGACTAAAACTACAATTATAAAAATGAAGTCATTTATTTGCAATAACCATCTCAATTGAGAACTAAGACAAAGAATGGTTAAGTGTTAGGTTTGGTCCGTACTTTTGTATAGTGCAGAAGTGTGGACGCTAAAAGTATCAATCATGTACAAAATGGAAGCATTGGAAATGTGGGTTTATAAACGAATGCTGAAGATACCTTGGACAACAAGAAAAACTAATGAAGAATTACTAAGGAGCGTCATCAAAGATAGAGAACTGCTAAAAACTGTTAAACATAGAAAAATGTCTTATCTAAGACATATAGTCAGGGGAAGTCGATATAAAATATTACAACTGATCCTTAAAGGCAAAATAAAGAATTGTAGAGGTGTAGGAAGAAAACGATTTTCTTGGTTAAAAAACATTCGTGAATGGACTCAGATATCAAATGCAGGACAATTATTCCATATTGTAGAAGATCGAGAAGCCTTCGCAATGGTGTTCGGGAACGTAGGATAATTCTGATATGGCACGCGCAAAAGAAGAATTCATGTTTGGCATCACACAAAAGTTTTTATTTTATACAGAAAATCTCAATACTTTCTCCTCTTTATCTTTATCCAATGTGCACCACAGTGGCGGCTCATGATAATGAATTTGTAGGGCACAAAAATTAATATAAAAATTGTATTCATCAAAATTTGATGCCATACAAATAACAAATTGCAAATTTTTTTTATAGTGTTATTTTCGATATACATTGCGTGCCACGTATATATTGAAAAAATACGCCAAACTTCCAGTTTTTTCTTCTTATTTACGTATAAAATAATAAAGTTAGTTATTTTTAGTATTTTTTTGGTTATTAGCCTTCCCCACTAGTTTTTCTGTCAGTCAAATATGATTGACGCGGCCATTTAGGTTATTTTATAGATTTTTTTAAGTAGGTCGCAATCAGTCAATTATGGCCGATAAACAAGGTGAAAAGGTAGACAAGGCGTGACTTATTCATTATGAAAGTTGTACAACAGACTAAAATGTCATTTTTTTTAGGTCCTAGGCTTAAATAGGAGGAAACCAGAAAAAATTTAGTTGAATGACTGTAGGTGGCAATTGATTGGATGATCGCCGTATGGTGACGAGCAAAATCACTAGTTCTTTGTAAAAATCAGAAAAATAACAAAGATAAAAATACTATTAAAATAATGACCAACAAATGGACGAATGATAGTGCAAAACATACCCGGTTAGCACATGGGTACAAAAAATAAGAATAGAATGGAATAAACATAATGGTAGAACGATGCAAAACAGTATACTAAAAAGATTTCGAGACAAATCGCTAATAGAGTTAAGAAATAATGGAAGACCTAAAAAATGCTGGTGTAATTATTTACATGATCAGGAAGATTAAACAGATTTTTTTCCTGTTAAAAATAATATAGAATAAGAAATGGATATAAAATTTCATAGTTTAAACCCTTATTTAAAAATAATTACCTAGCATGAAACGTGAAATTCAACAGGCCAGTCAAATATTTACCATAAATTTTATATTGGGTTATTCCGAGGTAAGTAAGCTTTTATACAAAAACCATTTTTATTTGAATTAACACCAAGTAAAGTTATGTACATTTTGTATTATCAATATTGTTATGAGTCATTTACTCCTAAATGTAAAGAAATTACGTAACCTTGCAACCCCTGTGCGTAAAGAAATTCGAGAAGTGGAACTCTAATGCTAGATTAAAAGCGTTGTTGATAAGGCATCTCCTTGTTTCACCCCTTTATTTATATCGAATTCCTCTGTCTCTCCTCTTTGTGTCTTAATGCTTATTTTTGTAGTTCTCATTGTCATTTCTATTAATTTTCTGTGGTTAAGACTGCAACGACTATATTGTTTACCACAGGGTAAGAATATGGGGGGACAAGATTGGGCAAACAAAATAATCGAAACAAGTGCATACGGCACTCAGTTGGTTGTTAGAGAGCTGGGTCGTGGATAAGTTGAAGATATTGGGGGTTGATTGGGGCAACTATACAAAAGGAAATAAAAGGTACTTATACGAATCTATTGGACAAACAAATTGAAAATAAACTGGAAACACCTCAAGAAATTTAATATAGGGCGCCACTTGAGGTGCCTAATTATACCTATTACAACCACTAGTTGTAACTAGGGAAATAATTATAGAACATCAAAAATATAGAAAAAAATATCTTTTTCAAATAAAACTCAAAATAGATCAGAGAAACAAATTGAACGTTTATTCTTGTCTCAAACAAAACAGATCAAAAATACATATTATAAAAGAAACATATCATATAACATAATACAAATAACAAAAACTTACATATTCTTTGTTTACTATATTATGGCCAATTAGATTATCAAAAATTAAGGATCCTTGTTAATGAAAACATATAAATTTAACCTTATATATGAAATATCGTTTCTACATAATAATCAAATTAAAATTGTCATAACAAAAAAACAAATTAAGCTTGCTGTCAGGTATCATATTTAATTTTGATGACAAAGAACAAAAGTATTAACAGCATAACCATACATATTACAATTTTTTAATTTGTTATGAAAGCAATTATTACTTTAGCCAAAAAATATCTGTCTTTACTTTGAAAAATTAATATATTGAATTGTTACCTTAATGTTTTTTTTTATACAAATACTTTGAAACTGTACATCTCTGGGGAAGCTACTCGGACAAAACTTTCAAAACTAGAAGGCAGCAACCATCAGGAACTAGTTCTACACTCCAGGGCAAAACGATTTTAACAGGAACTTGGTGGGAGAATCAATCCGACTACGGGGACATCCTATATCATATTTCTTAGAAGCTTCCGGTATTCATTCAAATCTGATAGTATTATCATTGACCAGTCCTAAGACATTTCAAAAGAAATTGAATCCTCTTTGATTCAAAAATGGCCCAACATTTCATATCCGCAAAAAGCGTCTACCACCGTTTCAAATAGGTTCTTGGACTCACATTGTAGCACGTCTGCTCTGCTTCAAATCTAATCGTCGACTCCGTTTCAAATCTTTGACTCAATTGTCACATGTCTGCCCCGTTTCTAATCAAATCTTAGACTCTACATGGTAGCACGTCTGCCCTGCTTGGAACTTAAATGTCGACTCCTTTTCCGCGTTACATTTTACAAATTCAAAGCCAAAAAATATCCCTTCCGTCTTACAGCTAGCCTGTCGTCCACAAACTTAAAACAAACAATTTTTCCCTTGTTATTCGTTCCTAACGATGAAAGACAAATAAAACCTTTTTTTATCAGGAGGCATCATAAATTATAATCCCTTTATATACAAAAAAAATTCGTCGAAATAGATATATATAATACAAATTAACAAAATAGTACATATTTTAAACTGGAGTTCTACCTGACTTGTAACAAAAGGTTCGATATTTGAATCTAAACACAGACAAAAAACATCTATATTTACTTTTGAATCGGTAGAAATATACGCATTATTGATTATTCTAACCGGAATATTAGGGGGACTTCATTATTTCACCTAACATTGCAACACAGAGATAAAAACATATTTCCAGCGTTAATACGCATTTAAAAATCTCGTCAAAAAAAACTTGAAATATTATTTGGATTGTTTTCTTTGGTAAAAACAACAGGAGCGTACTACAGAAATCTTTTATATACACATTAAATAAAAAAAAACGCTACAAGATTCAAATACTCTTCAAAGAGTATTTGAATACTAATAAAATATTTCGCTTTTCTAATCTAGTAATTGATTAAGTAATATTTACAAAATTGGTTTGGATACATGCCAAATTATTTTTAATAACGATTTTTTAAAATGTCCCCACATTTTTTATAGCACCTGAACTATCTCTATCAAAACTACAAATGAAGTTTCTAATTCCATCAAAATTATCGGTTATGAGATTTACTGAATTTAACCATGTTTCCCATCTCGTTATCACCGGTTCAAGTGGTAAAGGAACATTAGATAAACAATATACACCTGTACTCGCAGAGGCGCTTTTAATTTTTTTTATATATATTTGATAAAATGGTATTGACCATTGGACCTCTGGAACCTTCTCCTGACAGTTTCTGGTGCTCTATTTAAAGCATGTGCTAAACAGGTAATATGTATCAAATTTGGAAAAATTATTTTTAAATGCTCTCCAGCTTTGATCATATACGGCGCAGCATCACTTAACAATAAAAATTTTTCAGTTGGTATTGGTTGAGGTAAAAAAAAGTTACTCAGACATTAATTTACAAATCTACAAATAGTTACATTGTTTGTTTTTTGCAACTCCGTAACGGAAATTAAATATCCGGTGCTACACCCACTCCCGTTTAAACTTCCTATAACCAAATTTGCAATAATTTCCTATAACTTCCTATAACCGTTCTTTGCAGTTTTAATCTACATATTTTTTTCATATAGTCGTAGCAGAAGGAACTGGTACAACATCATTATTGCAGTACTTTTTTAAAAATTGTTAGAATAATAGATTATCCAATTTTGCAATTGGAATATAGCAAACCAATCAGCAAACTACAGAGATCCTTATGAAAATTTTGTTGGTAAGAAACTTTCGTTTTATTTGTAGTTATGAGCTGCTGAACCGAATCTTAAGGCTTTTGTGCACGAGATTTATGCGTTGCAATGCCCAAGTGTTGATCAACTTGAAACTTTTTTCACATACAATCTGAAAATTGAAAATAAAAAAGTTAACCAATAAACTTGTAGTATGTACTTCGCCACTTTAAAATGAATATAATAATATCCTGATTTAATTGGTTTTAACCTATATTAAAATTTTATATACAAGATATTAAGACAAAGGGCGATTTTCTTAGTCAATTTTAAACGGATAAAAACATTAATCAAGCACAATACATGTTAAATTTTATAAAACTTGTTTCCCGAAGTATTTCCTATATAAACTATTTTTTGAGTTTTGATCGTAGAAGTTTTCTCAAAAAATATCAGAGGTTTTAGTAAAGTGTCACATTTTTATCGTAAAATAATAACGTATTAATTTATGACTAAAAAGTGCTAAAAATACTTTGAAATTCAGTGCATTAAAATAAATTGTTCATAATGAATGACAATCCTATTCTAAAACTTACATTTAAAACATAAAATTATATTTAGCTTTTATTTTTAGAAAAATATTTAAAAATTAAAACAATTAAATTATACGTAATACTTACCGGTATGGTTGTCATCACTGATTTTGAACTGTTTTACTATTAATCCACTTTTTCAGAAGAATTGATTTACTTGCACTTTATTTTGGCATTTTCAAACACTTTTGATATAGTATATTACATAACGAGAGTTGTAAGAAGCTTCTTACATGCGAGTAAGAGTTGCGCGCGGGCCGCGTAGAGGCGAGCGCAGTAATTTTACAAGCATGTAATAAGCTTACAACTCAAGTTGTGTACTATACTTTTTCTACTATTATTTTCGTTTATAAGAATAAAAATTAAATTACCAATATATTACACTGACAGATTAATAATTTTTAATCTGTCAAAATAACGTCTGTTAATTCGTTTCCATGGAAACTCGACCAACTGACTTACGAGGCTTATGTGATATTACACATTTTTATAAAACTGAAACGTAATTTTTTTTATTACGTGCTGGTCATTACGTGTCAGTATCTGTTATGATGCATTTACTTAGCATCCAAATGGTAGGTAATATACAATTTACTATAATAATACTATAATAATAAGAGAGTAGAAAAAATACTTTACTAAACTACTTACTTTACTTACTTTACTAAACACAACTTTACTAAATCAAATAATACACCAAACTGAACTATTCTCTGTTCACAAATTGTTGATAGCACGAAATATGCCTCAAAATCATCAAACGGTCGTAAAATTTGTATCATCATAGGCATTCCTGAGGTGTTTATTCATTAAAATTAATATTAATATTAATAATGTTTTAATACTGATATATTTAGTAAAAAACAATTAAAACTTTCACGGCTAATGTTGGTTATTATATTATATTAATAAAAATAATAATTTAACCATTCACAATTTTGTAAATAAGAATACCTTATCTCTTTGGATATTTCAATACTAATCTTCGCGTTTAATCACTTTACTAGAAAACCTGGTATTTATATCCGAAGGTACTATCGGTTGCAAGATAATTAGGAGGGAATTCCCCAGATTTTTAATAATATAATGGGTATAGATGCCGGATTTGGCCACGTCCCTCGTCTGTTTAGTTTATATTCGAAACTTAACTTAAAAGGGTGAAGTTATTACGAACGAAAACAATTTGTTTGTTTAGTACGTTTTTGATCGCATGTAATTTACGGCTCGTCGGTGTTTCCGCTTCTACGGCAGTAATTAGCGTCTTGAATATTTCTTTTGCGAATTATATGCTGTGCGTGAGTGATTTTTTATTCCATATACCTACAAACATATACGTACCTTTCGCTCGTGCTCGTTTTGTTGGATTGTTTGTGATGGCTTCATCATCAACATCATCAAGTTTTACACCGGTACTGTTGCGTACAGTCAGTAAGTCTGTCTATTCACCAAGAGAGAAGACTATTGTCCTGAATATTCACGATGCTCTGGTTTCTCAGAATCCCACAAACACTGTTCGCAACATAGTCGAAAGTTGTGCCAACATGACTGGCGTAGGGGAGTCAACTATATATAGGTTCCTATCAGAAAGAAAAAAACACGGTATAGCTAACCCAACCACAAACGAACACTTAAAGAGAGGGAAAAAGCCTATTGAACTTGATGAATATTTGCCAAAAATGGTATTCGAACGAAAATTCATGAATTTTTTTTTCAAAAAGGAAATACCAAACCTAAATAAAATTTTACAAGAAGTTAGAGATGATCCGGATTTGCCTAATATCGGACGAACTAAATTGTGGCAAGTTTTAAAAGAATTAAATTTCCGGTGGGAGAAATCAGACCGAAAATCACTTTTGATTGACCGGGAGGAGATAATATGTTGGAGAAGAAATTATCTAAGATCCATACGAAAATTCCGGGCTGAAGGAAGGCCAATCTTCTACCAGGATGAATCGTGGGTAAACTTAGGTCATACTCTAAAAAAAGTTTGGTCAGATAAAAATATATTAAGCTCCAGGCAAGCCTTTATGGAAGGTTGGTCTACTGGTATCTCCCCACCTTCTGGTAAAGGCAGTAGATTAATAATTTCTCACATTGGCAGTGAAAAAGGATTTGTTAAGCATGGTTTGTTGGAATTTCAGTATAAAAGCACAAAAGACTATCACGAGAAGATGACAGCTGATGTTTTCGAAGAGTATTTTGTGCAGATGATTGAACACATACCACCAAGTTCAATTATAGTATTAGATAATGCACCTTATCATTCACGACTAGTAGAAAGACTTCCAACGACTGCGTGGAAAAAACAGGATATTCTTGACTGGCTGCGGAATAAGTACCTGCCTTACGAAGATGGAATGGTAAAAGCAGAACTTTTAAAAATTGCTCGGCAACACAAATCTAAGTTCAAGAAATACGTAGTTGACAAAATGGCAAAAAGGAGAAACATCACAGTCCTTAGACTTCCACCCTACCACTGCGAAATAAATCCAATTGAACTCATTTGGGCACAAATGAAAAGTTATGTGGCTAGAAAAAATACGTCATATAAAATACAAGCTGTACGTGAATTGTTATACGAGTCTTTACAACACATTACAGAACAAAACTGGAAAGATGCAGTAAGACATGTAATAGAAGAAGAACAAAAAATGTGGGATCTTGATAACATAATTGATGCGACCGTAGAGACACAACCGCTAATTATTAACCCTCAAGACGACTCGGATTCCGAAGTTGATCCTATTTATTTTGAATTTGAATAGTTTTCTAATCGTAATTATATAAGGTAAGTGATAGTAGTTGTAATCGTAAGGTATTAAAGGGGAAAGGCGCAAAACGTCGCCTGTCAAAATGTTCAATGTGTTTTAAATGTATCGATTTTTTTCAAATCCTGAGAAAACTAAAAAGCCTTTTTGGAAAAATTTAAAGGCAGAATAAAATATTTATTAGAATAAATAAAAAGTTTCTTTTGCATGCAATATTTTCAATTAAAAATTATACTATATTCTCTCTTTTATTTTCACCCCTGTTGCATAACATAATAAAATAAACATTGTAGAAGTTTTCAGGGACTTTCTGTAATATACTTCAGTATACACATATATTATACCCTCAGTAATAATGTAATCTTTCATTCTGCTTTTAAATTTTTCAAAAATATTTATTAGTTTTCTCCGAATTCGAAAATAATGGATACATTTAAAACACATTTGGTGCCTTTCCCCTTAATTAAATAAATGTATCTTTTACAAATGGCAAAAAACTTTATTTTTGAATAAAATATTTTATTTTATTATAAGTTTTATTAAAACAAAAATACAATTTAAAAAATATATTTATTTAGTTCAAATAAATGTTTCAATCATATACTCTACGACACTGGTCGGCCAAAATACGTTCCTAATCGGATTATAAGCTTGACCGCTGTATTGTATTCCGGCAGATACAAGGTGGGTTAGTCGAAAACATCTTAAATCGTCAGTTTCAGGTTGGTTTTTACTATTATATCGTATTACCTATCCTCTCTGTATTTCAGTTCTCTAATTAGGATTAAACTTGTAGTGAGCTATCAACAAATTGTGAACCGAGTTTTTTTATAATTGTAACTACAGACAGAACGACAATTGCATTTTGTCTTTTGCTAATATATATTCTGGTAATTTGTTGTTTGTTAAGCTTTTGTAAAAAAACACATTGATTTATGATTCATTATTTTATTTAATGCCGGCAACCGGCTTATGGCGTTTTACTGCTCATATTGTCATATTATGCTAATACCAATAAGGGGTATTTCCGAGGGATATTTTTACCCACCTTGCTGAATTGCATTACTTGAGTTCTCATATATTTGTCTATATGGTGGTATACCTGAAAATATCCACTTTTCATAAATGCATGTCCACTTATACAATTTATCCAAAATATGCAAATATGCACTTAATATGCATTTTGCATATTTCCTGAGCTCTAATTATTAGCATTGGCGATTTTATGCATTAGTGCGAATTGTTTTCTAAGCGATAATCACTAAGATAATTTGTGATTGAAATATTTATAATTAAGTAAATTTTGGAGTTAAAAATTAAGTTAGTTAAACCACGTTGTGTCTCACTTAATCTCGGAACCCACAGAAAAACATAACAATATTTTGCAAAAGCATAGTGCTAGTAGTACTTATACGACTTTTATTATTTTAACTTTTATTAAAAAAACTATAACAAAAATAATCATGTAAGACAGATGATGATGGAATTTTTTTACTGTATCCTATATATTTACATTCAATCATTGTAATTAGTGCCTTTTAAGGTTATATAGTTCAACACTATAAATATCTCCTCACGAATCCGTACTATTCTTGAAATTACTAACATTTAATTACCATTACCTAGTGTGTATTTAGGTCCCACACATATATACAAACGATATTATCCAGCCGTTAGGGCGTAACCCATTAAACTGATTGATACATTATTACTGCATTCTAAGGTTCTTTTTCGAAAGTTAACAGGAATTAATCCTTTATGGTGTCTTACTATCGACCCTAAAAGTGGATTTAGTAATTAGTTAGTTTAATCAATATAACATTTCTTAACTAGTGTAATTTTCCTTATTCTAAAGAAATAAAAATGGTAATCTACGTTAATAATTAATTAAGGTGAGATTTTTCAATAATTAATTAGTAATAGCAGAAATTTAAGTTACCTCTCGTCTTTTTAGCGTAAAACTTTGGGGAATAATGTATTCTTCTATTAGAGTCGATTCGTTAACCAATATTATCAACCACCATGGCTATTCTTATTTAAAACCATGTCATCAGGAAATTTAGCACGATATTTTTCTTCCAGAACTATTTCTGTTAAGTATTGTTCCTTAGAATATTATTTTTAAGATTCAAACTCTGCCTGCATTGGCTGTGGAGTGAATTGAGTAACTCTGTAAATGATGCAGATGGTCACAAGCCAGGAAAAAATAGAAATTATAGATAAGTTACACCTCTATAAAAAATCAGGGCTCAGTTGGTCTGACCGATAGTACTCTATAAAGGTTCGTGTCTAGAGACCTACACAAAACCTAAAGGCCGAACATAACATATCTGGAAGACAACCTTTGTCTCTTTAATCCAGTAAGGCAACCAATATAAAGAACAAAAACCTTTAATTCAAATTCTGTGGCACTACTGGTAGGGGGTTAAGACGTCAGACTTGTTCTTTATCACTATAATCTACCAAAAATCCTAAACATTGTCTTGAATTCTGGCACGGACCAAATTGGAATCGACTTCGATTACGAAAAACAACTATAAATATTGACACCTAGAATGTACAGAGTATCATGGGAAAGATGGATGACACCATTCAAGAAACTCATAAAATACTCATGATGATGTTTGGTTATCAGTGTTATTGCAAACAGTTTGTTTTCCACCGGTCTCTTGTTCTTCTAGTACTTGAAATCTATTGTTCGCTGTCATTTGTGTCTTTTGCTTAGTAGGTCTATTTATTTCTTTATTTGGTTTTTTTTTGTCACGAGGGAATTTCCTGTTCATTTGTATAACTTTCCACTTTTTCTTCGCTCGATGTCTGCTATGGATAGTAATTTTGGTTTTCGTCTGCACGCTTAGGATGTTGTGATTGATTTGAATGAGTGCTGGATTTTTATTAACTTGAGATGGTGGAGGTGGTTGTGGCTGAAGTTTGAATTAATTAGCATCATCCATCAGCCAATCGCGTCCACTGCTGGACATAGGCCTCCCTCAGTTCTTTCCAGTGTTCTCTACACGGGGCCGCTTGTAGCCAGTTTCCCGCTACACGTTTAATGTCATCGGTCCATCTAGTCGGTGGTCGTCCTCGGCTTCTTTTATAATTTCTAGGCCTCCATTCCATAATACGTCTTGTCCACCGTCCATCTTGTGTTCTGGCTAAGTGCCCTGCCCAGTTCCACTTAAGCGTCGTGGTTCTTTCGATGACGTCTTGAACTCCTGATCTTCGCCTGATTTGTTGGTTTGTTATGTGGTCTCGAAGGCTCACGTTCAGCATTGCACGTTCCATGGCTCGTTGTGTAACTCTAAGTTTATTCGCAGATTTTTGCGTGAGTGTTAAAGTCTCTGCTCCATAAGTTTGTACAGGTAAAACACATTGGTTATAAACCTTTCGCTTGAGACACATGGGAATTAAACTTTTTAGAATATGGCTTAATTTGCCAAATGCTGCCCATGTTAGACCTATTCGCCTCTGTATTTCATGTGTTTGATTGTCTCTGCTTATTTTGATTTCGTGTCCCAGATATTTGTAAGTGTCTGTTTGTTGTATGGTATTATTGTCAATAGTTATATTTCCACTCATTACGAGATTTGTTATAATTTTAGTTTTCTCAAAGTTTATCTTTAATCCTGCTCTTTCAGACAGACTTTTAAGCGAATGCATCATAGAAACTGTATCATGTAAGTTATCTGCGATTAATACAACATCATCTGCAAACCTTAGGTGATTTAATCTTTCTCCATCTATATTGATGCCCATATCTTGCCATTGAGTACCCTTAAATATTGACTCTAGAGCTGCCGTGAACAATTTTAGTGAAATATTGTCTCCTTGTCTAACTCCTCGACCTAAGCTGAATTTTTCTGTGTCTTCGTGCAGTCGTATACTTGATGTAGCGTTCTGATAGATGTTTTTGATTAGTGTCGTGTAATCTATTCGGCTTTGATTTAGGGCTTCCAGTATTGTTTGAAACTCTACAGAATCAAAAGCCTTCTCGTAATCGACAAATGCAAAAACCAGTGGTATGTTGTACTCGATGCACTTTTCTATTAAGATCTTTATGGTATGCAAATGGTCATTTGTGCCATATCCTGCCCTGAAGCCTGCCTGTTCTTTGGGCTGATAGAAATCAAGTTTAGGTGTTAATCTCTTTGTTAAGATTTTCATAAAGAGTTTGTACATATGTGTCAAGATGGAATTAATTAGCTTAAGTGTTAGGAAAGGGCTGTAATTGATTTTGGTGGTACTGTGACATATCTACCGATGTTGGGTTAGACTGTTGTAGAATTACGTATGATGTTTGCATCCTTGGCTTTGGTTATTATTGTTTGGTCGACCGGCTGAGTCTGCTGGTTGATATTTAATCCGGGTCCATTAAATTAAATTTAATGATGATTAATTTTTTATCCTTTTGTATAGTTGGTTAGAAGGTGTGTAAGAGTACAGGTTCTGTTCGCAATTTTTGAATTTAGCCGCAAATAAACTGAGTTAGTCGTTATCAGAGATATAGATATAGTAAGAGAGGGGATATGACACAAACGATATTTCCGTATTCGCTAAATGGGACCACTTAATTTGACAGTATGTACTCTCCAATATGGCGACGGGCAGGTCCGGACTCAAATTAATTCAAATTGTATTTAAGATTTACTGTTTAGTTTGGGAATAAGCATTGAGTTAGATTAATAATAGTTATTTGGAATAAAATTACTTTCATTTTTAGTACTTTTCAAGTACACTTTAATAATAATAATAAAATTTAGTACATACATAAAGTTTAAAAAAATGTACAAAAGCAGTCAATGACATGGTTTTAAAATTATAACATTTACATACAAGTAAAAAACAACAATTAGCAAGTGCACTTACATAAGTTTATATACATTTAGATATGTTAGTTTATGTACTATTAATAAAATTAATTATTGCGTATAGGTAAGGTAGTTAAAGAATGATTATATCTGCATGTAAAGATCCTTTTCCAGTAATGCGAGTCTATTATAAGGGATATTATAGTTAAACTTGTCTTTTCTAGTGTCAAAGTCGAGAGATATGTTAAACAGTTGAAAGTACTGCTTTTTAGCTGCTGCAACTGTCAACAATGACTAACTCAACAGGCGATTGTCGATATTGACCTGCTTTTCGTTATTATCCGTACCATATAAAGTTTGAGACACTCATCCTATATATAAAGCTGGTACAAAAGCTAGCTCACAATATGATGTTATATCGAGCCCTCAAATAAAAAGGTTTTATTATTTATGGATGTTAACAATTTTTACAAGAATTTTAAATAATATTTTTATTTTATTTTTTTTAACAATAATTCAAAAACTAGTTTTCTACTTCCGTTATCACACATATATTATTATTACATATAAGCAAGGGCAGAGAGACAGGTCCCTATTATAACCAAACACAAAGAAATTACATAAGTAACCTACCAGTAGATACGATATATATATATATATATATATATATATATATATATATATATATATATATATATATATATATAATATATATATATATATATATATATATATATATATATATATATATATATATATATATATACGTAGAAATTATCAGGTATAATGGTCGCTATTAAAAATTTTTGTTTTTTCTAAAGAAACTCAATATTTCGCTATTTATTTTATAGCTTCATCAGGAATACATTGAAAAACAATTTGAACATTACAAAAATGGCGTACAAATACTTTCAAAAACACTTACAGAAATTAAAAGATTTCACATATAAAAATTGACATAGAAGTATGTAATAAAATGGCATGATTAAATTGTCTTAAGCAAGTTAGTCACAGTAATATGATTAAAAAATTAAAATGACTTCAAGTGTAAAAACAAAAATAGCAATAAAAGAAAGTAGTTGTCATATGCTAGACTATAACAAAGCTCACATTTTGGTACAGGCTGATAACTAAAAAAGTAGATTATTTCTTGAGATGTATCACATCAACAAAAATAAAAATACTTTAAATTATAAAACACACACTGGACAGTTAAGTAACATATATTGTAATATATTGAACAAAATTTATAAATATTGAAAATAGCTAATATTCATCTTAATAACAACCAACCGTAATAATTACTCAAAGAAATATCATTCTTCTAACGTTTATTTTATTGCTATTTTTGTTTTTACACTTAAAGTCACTTAATCACTTAAAGTCATTTTTTAATTTTTAATCATATTACTGTGACTAACGTGCTTAAGACAATTTAATCTTGACATTTATTACATACTTCAATGTCAATTGTTATATGTGAAATCTTTAAATTTCTGTAAGTGCTTTTTAAATGTATGTATTTGCACGCCATTTTTGTAAATTTTTTACATATCAGAAAGTGAAATTGTTACCTGAGATTCACCAATTGTAGGGATTACATTCTCACGCAAACGGACAAAAGCTAATGAGGTCCTACCTATACAGTCCTCCGAAAAATGTTTGGAACACAATTTGCTATGTTTTGATGGTTCCTAGTTCCCACACTATTTACAAACTGTATCCAGCCATTTCTCCTTTCAACATCTTTAGGAAATCTACAACCACATAAACCAAATTAAAAAGATTACCTGTTCTTTTTACGCACAGCTTCAGCAGAAACTAAAGTAATACCGCCCTGTACACTGTTTACAATTTCATACTAACCCATGAAAAGATATTCCAGTGGAGTTTTTCTTATTATTTCGACTGTTATTTGGACACAAAACAAAAGCGCACGAAGCCATAATGGTTTCACTTTAAAATAAACATAAAACCGTACAAAATTAAGTTCAAAATATTTTTAAAATTAAATTTTTATACACAGAAGTACTAAACACAAACAACAATCTGTCAGATCCTCACCAATATGGCGAACCGATCCCATCTATTTTACCGTATGTCATATCCCCTCCCTTACATATCTCTGGTCGTTATAAATATAACTTGGCTAACTAAAAAATAAATAAACTTGGCGCGATTTTTGAAAAATTTTTATGAGTCTGGTGAGATCAATAGAATTTATTCCTTTTATTAACCTGCCACTGTGGAGTTTCAATAACTAGAGCCTAATCTTTAAAACCAATAACATGAAATTTTAGTTTTGAGTTTTTGCAACAAATTTTGAAATATGCTTAAAAACGCTGAATTTAAACTTTCACATTACAAACTATCTAAAACATTTAAAACTGATCTTTTCCAATTACATTAGTACATTTTTCGAAACTATCTATCTTTTGCTATAAATTACACTCTCTAAACCATCTTCTTGGAAGTATTTCCCGTGACTTGCGATTGTTTCTATTGTAAAAGTTTATAAGGAGAAGCTACATATTGTATAGAAGCCGGAGACAGAATGAATGAATTCTGTCTCCGGCTTCTATACAACATGTAGCTTGTCCTTATAAATTTTAAAGTGTTTGTTTGTCTTAGTGTATTGTATTTTGTATTGTTATGTCCAAATTTTACATTTATGACATTCTACTATGTCGGATAGGCCATAACTCACGAAATGCCCCTGAAGATGATATATTGATCGAAAGTACTTGGGCAAGATTAAATTAATCACCGTGTTCGATAGTTGCCTTGTATACCCTCAAAATGAAAAAATATAGTTAAAAAACTAATTTATTAATACTTGTCAATTTCGCATGTATTTAACAATGTCAAACATATGTCATATGTTTAACCTGAAAATTGCGACTCCAAAATTGTCAGATGAAGGCGGTAGGTGTCGCGTCAGTCACGCACGGAGCGAATAGAAACTCATTTCATTTGCGGCCAAAAACAAAAAGTTCACAGAAAAGCTACACTCTTCGCGTTTAAAACGCATTTTGATTTTTGTCAATACACTCTAATCAAAAGATATCGATTTTTTACCGTCGACTTTACACACATATTATTTAATATTGATTTCGCACGAGCCATTGTCATTCAAAATCGCCGGCCGCTTCAAGCGTTGTTTCTGAGATAACAGTTTATTCTACAGACAAGATGCTAATTAAAATTTTTGTTTAAAATTATCTCAGCTGCCTTTTTTATTTGAAAAATTTTCTTCTAAGGTGTACAGATTTTAGATAAATCGATTTTTTTGAGTTTTAACCCTCCTACAAGGGGGCTTTTAGGGGGAAGGGCGGGGATAAAAGTGATAAATTTTGTTGCATCTTATTTTAGGTCCCATTTTGCATCTTATTTCTGTAAAATTCAGCTTGCTGGTATGATTTTTAGGGGTCAAATCTCTGACAACTAAATACGATCCTGATCCGGACAAAAAATGAGTGGCTGGTATACCTACCTATATTAATTTTTTTCTTGGATACTCTATTTTATTTATAAAAATAAAACTGTGTGTATCGACGGTATTTTATATATTAGCTTGCTAAATGATCAATTTTTCCATTTATCGCTAATACCTATCATTTTGTAACTAGATATCTGAGATATATCGAGTTTAAATATAGCAACATTTAAGTTCATGTATTTTAATATTTAGTGGCTTTGAGTTTTTTCATTAGTACTCATTGTCATTTGTCATGTATTATTATTCATTTGTCTCAGATAAAATAAATTTCTAGTATTTATTATGATTGTTTCAGTTTATCCACTTCCTTTTTCCTTTCCTCGGCAAAATCCTTTCATATTGTTTTCTTTAAATTGTGAAAGTTTTGTAATTAAATAGATTGTATCTAAAAGTTCAAAAAATATCTCATAATCCTGCACTGGTTAATCTGTAGTCGAAAATAAGTCTATATTCTATTTATTTTTGGCAGATATGTTGATATGATTTACATCATGGCACGAGGCGAATTCTTTAAAAAATTTCCATAGAAAAACAGATTATTTTTGCCAACTTTTTTCCGTATTTATCGTAGTTTGTTTATATTCCTAATAAATATTACAAACATAATGACCTTATAGTAAAAAAAGGTTCAAAAATATATAACAGATTTATCAGGTTACTTCTGCACATAGGTCCACAGTCAATTAGAAGTTACACAGTAAATTATTAAGTGAATTAGTTTGAAGCTAGAAGAAGGCATTGATTAAGTTAAATGAATTAATTAAGTCAAATACAACAGTTGGAGATTAATTATTCTTCTTCTTTAAGTTCCATCTTCTATCGAAGGTTGGAAATCATCATGGCTATGCGGACTCTGTTGACTGCCGCTCTAAAAAGTTCTGCACTACTGCATTCAAACCATTCCCTCAAGTTCTTAAGCCAGGATATTCTTCGTCTTCCCACATTTCGCTTTCCTCGGATTTTGCCCTGCATAATAAGTTGTAATAATGCGTATTTTTGCCCTCTCATCACATGTCCCAAGTACTCAAGTTTTCGTCTTTTAATAGTTAATATTATTTCCGCCTCATTTCCTATCCTTCTAGTTACTTCCATGTTTGACATTCTTTGAGTCCATGATATTCGTAGGATTCTTCTGTAACACCAAAATTCAAAGGCGGCCAACTTATTCAGATGAACTTGTTTTAGTGTCCAAGCTTCCAGACCATAAAGAAGAGTAGAGAACACGTAACATCGAAGCATTCTCAGGCGTAGTTCTAACCTTATATCCCGACAACAAAGAAACTTTTTAAGTTTAATAAATGATGTACGTGCTATTTCAATACGTGTCTTAATTTCTTTGGTTTGGTCTACATCTGATGTTATCCATGTTCCTAAGTATTTATAGTTATTAACACTCTCAATTGCAGTATCTTCAATAGTCAATTGGATATTTGCATGTGCAGATTTAGTCATGATCATGCATTTAGTTTTCTTTAAATTTATCTTCAGTCCGTACTCATGACAGCGTTCATTAAGGCGTTGCATTACGTTCTGTAAATCATTGTTGTTATCCGTAATTATTACTGTATCGTCTGCAAAACGTAAGTAATTCAACACTTCTCCATTGATAGATATACCTTCTATTGAGTCTGAGAGCGCTTCTTGAAATACGGCTTCACTGTAGACATTGAAAAGTAGTGGGGACAGCACGCAACCCTGGCGGACTCCTCTCTGTATTTTGATATTTTCGGTGTACTGGCTGTCAACTCTTACCTTGGCAGTTTGATTCCAATATAAATTAGATATAATTTTCAGATCACGACTGTCAATATTTTTGCTTTTTAATATATCTACAGATTAATTATTACTACAGTAATATAGTGACAGTATGAAGTTAATTCATTGAAGTAAGCATTCAATAGTAGTACAACCACAAGATCCAGTATATTTGAAAGTACATTATATGGAAATTACAAGGATTTAAATTTATATATTTATATGGTGAGTGGAGATAATTAAGAAGAAACATATTAAAATTGTTGGATAACCAAGGCTGAGTAAGAAAATATCGAGTGGTGATAATAACTTTAATTTTGGAAAAACTTTAGGCGTTCAGTGACAGAAAGGTACCAAATTTTGTTAATAATTTAATAATTGTAAGAATTTCAAATTTTAGATAGATTGTTTTAAATTGATATTGCTTATATTAGATAGATATGTTTGTTTCATAATAGTTATAATAAAGATAATTTAAAAAAGTACTTACAAACTAATTCTTTGAGAACCGCGATAAAAACCCTATACTTACATATATCATTCAAATTTACTCATAGCTCATACAGAAACAACACATCATAACAATATATATATATATATATATATATATATATATATATATATATATATATACATATATATATTTATATATATATATATATATATATATATATATATATATATATATATATATTATATTTATATATAATTGGATTATTTCGTGTGTCTGTCTGTCCATAACGAAAACATCCGTTACATCATATATCCGTTGTTATTGGTTCGATTGGAACTTATAGAGACATACGAGATATCACATGGCACTATGGATGATAATAGATATGCTATAAGGTAAATTTGCTTTGTTGATCTGAAGAAGGTTTCCGACTAAGTAAAAAATAAACAACTGATCGAATCCTAACATACGACACAGCAAATGAAAGAGGAGAATCTAATAAATATATTCTTCTTCTTCTTAGGGTGCCTGTCCGTTCCGAACGTTGGCGATCATTCTGGCTATGATGATTTTGTTGGTTGCTATACGAAATAGCTGTGTTGAGGTCTTTCTATACCATGCTCTCAGGTTAGTAAGCCAGGATATTCTTCTTCTAAATAAATATATGAAGATATAAAAAACAAACAAGGAGTCTAAAGGCCAAAAGGGCACTGCAGGGCGTCTTCATTATTAATGAATGTACAGCGACATAAGCGATAAAGTATGATGTATCTATAGATGGCAGCGTAGAACACCTAAAGAATAAATGTTTACTCGGAGCAAGTGATACAGTTCGATGATAAGTCAGTAGATATTGAGGATATAGCGCCTCACGCTGTCCTGCACAATTTGAGGTAGGATGTTATATCACAACGATACATTCCGTTGTACCCGGAACTTCCACATGAGAACATTTTACCAACTTGAAGTCTCTATAGTGCATCAGCCTGCTATCGGAGTGGAGGATGGTCGGGAGCATTGCGAGGGGTGAACTGGTCCCTGATTTACACGTAATCAGCCTTACCCTAATGAATTGTATACCCGAATCTCATTTAAAGGTGTAGAAGTAATCTCAAGTTGAGTTTACTTCCGTTGCTTGTGAAAATGATCATCAGAATGTTGAATGTTGAATTTAGGTAACAATTTTATACTGTCAAAACCTTAAGTTCACCTAACTCCCTAAAATGAGAATTGGTATCCCTTCAAAGACAATATCAAAGAATGAACAATATGAAAGAATTTGTGAAACAATTGCAAATTTGCTCGGAAGAGATCCCAATGTAAAAACTGTATTTAAACTTCTTATTGCTTCGTATAGATGTCGCTACCAGTTTCATCAAGGAAGTAGGTACGATGCCAAATACAAGTACTTATAAGAGAAAGAAGCCAAGGAGACAAGTAGTCCACGACAGAAAAATTCAAGATTCTAGAAGAAGAAAATCAACAGTAGGCGGTGCAACAGCGGGACGTCAAGCAGAAAGACGGCTACGATATATTAAGTTTATAAAATATCTTAGGTGTGAAATGTAAATAATATGAAGGCAATAAATATTTTTATTTTTATTTTATTTCAGTTTGAACTTTCACAAGTGTTCCTGATGAGAGTTGATATAACTCGAAACACGTGCAGAACAATATTGTAATCCGAATTGAAATAAAATGCAATCTTTTACTTTTATTTTAACGTCTTTTCTATACATAAAAAGTGAAAAAGATAGTGTTTTCAAAGGAGAATTATATATATAAGGTTCTTGAACTCCTAAATGGAGCATAGAGCTTTAGTGAAAACGCGCCATCGGGTTCTATTTTGTGCTAAGGCCTTCACCTCATTCCAAGACTTTCCTTGTTTTCTTATCTCGTCCATGATGGATTTTCTCCAAGTTTGTACTGGGCGACCTTTTTTCGTTTTCCTTGGGGATTCCACTCTAGGGCAGTCTTTGCAATACTGGAGTTATTTTTTCGGAGTGTGTGACCGATCCAGCCCCACTTTCTGGACTTTATTTCATTTACTACCCTCTTTTGTTTGGTCAGGTGTAGTAAATCTTCGTTTCTGATGATGTTAGGCCAGAAAATACGAACAATTCTTCGTAGACATTTATTAACAAAGACCTGCAGTTTGTCTGTAAGGGTTTTTGCCGCTTTCCAGGTTTCACATCCGTAAAGTAATACAGACATGACATTTGACTGGAATATGCGGATCTTTGTCCTCGTAGTGTAGTCTCCAGACCTCCAAACAGGGTTGAGCATGCTGAAAGCTTGTTGCGCTTTTCGTATCCTCATACGAATATCGTCTTCTGTACCTCCGCTTTCTGTTATGACACTTCCAAGATACGTAAAGTTTTCCACATTTTCAATCTGCATGTTATTAATGGTGAATAGCGTGTTGTTTCTTGCATTTATTCTCATGGATTTGGTTTTACCAATATTGATTTTCAAACCTATTTTATTGGCTTCAGTGGAAAGTGTTTCCAATTGGTCAGCCACATCTTGGAACCTTTGCCCTAACAGGCAGATATCGTCGGCGTATTCTAGATCGCTTAGGCGTGTGGTTAACGCCCATTGTATCCCTCTTGTGTCAGAGTCTAGTTTGGAGAGAACATAGTCTAGAGCTATGTTAAAAAGAAACGGAGAAAGCACGCATCCCTGTCTGACTCCAGTAAGTACTTCAAATTCGTCACTGTTGATCCCATTGTGTGTCACGCTGCATTTCGCTTCAGTGTACAGTGACTTTATAATGGAAATTATTTTATGCGGGATGTTTCTTAGCTCTAAAATTTTCCATATCGCATCATGAGATAAGCTGTCAAAAGCACGCTCGAAATCAACAAAAACCATGTATAGGGGTGTGTTCCATTCAACCGATTGTTCCATTATTAGCCTCACAGTATTAATGTGGTCTATGCAGGAGGATTCTGGTCTAAAGCCTACTTGATTAGCTCGAAATTCAACCTTGTTTGTTAATCTTTTAAGTATGATGGTCGTGAAGATTTTATTTATGGCGGTAAGCAAGGTTATTCCTCTCCAATTTTTGCATAGTGTGAGGTTGCCTTTTTTGGAAGCTTAATAATGATGCCTTTTTTCCAGCCCGCTGGAATGCGGTTTGTTTCCAACACCTCTCGGATTATGGGGAGCAAAAGTTCAGCAGTTAGATGCGGATCAGTTTTAAGTATTTCGGCAGCAATGTTATCGATTCCCGGAGACTTGTTATTTTTCAGAGATTTGATAGCTGTTATTATCTCTGTTTTGGAAGGGGCGTCGCAAGATATACGCAAGTCTATATTCTGTGGATTTTCGACAATTTCATCTGCGTTATCCCTGGGCGTGCCTAGCATCTCCTGGAAATGCTCTTTCCATCTCTCTATTTGGTCATTTGTTGTAGTAAGTAATTCTCCTGTCTTGGATCTTACGACGTTTGAACAGTTGGGCCCACTTTTTGTTAGACGTCTAGTAATTTGGTATAGCTCTCTAGTTCTATTGTGTTGTGCAGCTATTTCGGCTTGTTTTTCCAGTTCTTCAGCCCATCTTCTTTTGTCTCTTCTTGCATTTCTTTTAACTGCTTTATTTATTGTTTCATATTCTTGTTGTCGGTTCGCTCTTTCTTCTACAGTTCTTGCTTGCAAAATATCTTTTTTTTGCTGTTTTCTTTCTTCGATTCCACGAAGATTCCAAGTTTCATCTGATATCCATTCTTTTCTATGTTTCTCTTTTTTACCCAGTTTATCTTCAGCTATTTCTGTCAAAACATTTGCCAGATCTTCCCAGCTATTTACTTCACGTTCTCTTCTTTTGAGTTGAAGTTCCTCCCTAAACATGTGTCTTCCTGTAGCCGTTTTTAATTTGTCTAGATTGTATGTTGGTCGTTTGGTGTTTCGTGTGATTTTGTTTTTTGCCATTTTGATTTTAATGGTACCGATTACAAGATGATGGTCACTTGTGATGTCTGCTCCTCTTTTGTTACGTAGGTACATCAAGAAGAGATGATCTGCATCTTTTTGATATGGCGATGTGGTCTATTTGATTTTCTCTTATATGACCTGGTGCAGTCCATGTAACCTTGTGAATATTTTTATGTGGGAAGATGGTTCCACCAATAACTAAGCTATGATTGGAGCAAAAATTTGTAAAGCGCTCTCCGTTTTCATTCATCACTCCCAGGCCATGTTTGCCCATTACGGTTTCTAAGTTAATATTGTCTTCTCCAACTTTAGCGTTCATATCGCCCATCACTATTAGTATATCGCCTTGGTTTATTTGTTGGGTCGTTTGTTCTAGTTGTTCGTAGAATATGTCTTTATCTTCGTGGAGAGATGTGTTCGTGGGAGCATAGCACTGAATCATTGTTATCTTGCGGTATCTGGTATAAAATCTGGCAATCATAATTCTATCATTGATTGGTTTCCATGAAATAAGGCTTTTTTTGGCTTGTTTGCTGAGTAGAAGACCCACTCCGCTCTCGTGATTTCCATTTTCTTTACCACTGTATAATAGGAGTTCTCCTGTTTGGGTATGGTGTTCACCATTTCCCAACCATCTTACTTCCGATAGACCAACAATTAGGTGAAGGTATATTAAGAATTAGCTAAATACCATTATAATTTATTAATTTTTATTAAAAATCCTTTGTAAAAGGTATATATTTAAGACCCAAACGGGCTTAAAAACAAACAAAGCAAAAGTTAAACAGACAAAACGTTTTCGAAATCCATATTCCATCATCAGTGTCTAGGAGTGTCTACGAAGACTGTGACAGTCTTCGTAGACACACCGTCTCAAGACTAGCAACTTCAACGTGGAGTCATACCTAATGTTACCTAATCCAACGGTAACTTTAACATCTTAAATCATTATAAGAAATTTTGTAAACTAAATGTAATTAATTATTTGTTAACGGGTTTTTACCCATATATTTAGTGGCTACATTCATGTACTCCTAGACACTGATGATGGAATATGGATTCCGAAAACGTTTTGTCTGTTTAACTTAGCCCGTTTGGCTCTTAAATATATACCTTTTACAAAGGATTTTTAATAAAAATTTTTAATATATTATGGTATACAGCCAATTACAGGAACGTAGATTCCTTGTGGATTATAATTTATAATCCAATGTTATACACAACATATTTGTTTTCTCTATATGTGCCATTTTTTTCGTGTTTATTATAAATTTATTTTGATTTCCGTTGAAAAACATATAAGTAGAGGAAGTGGTCCGAATATGAGCCCTGCACTTATTATGGGCCCCCAATATATTTCAACTAGAGCACGTCGCGACATCTATGAATTTCGTACTAAAATACTTCTACTAGACCCCCAAACATTTTTCTGTTTATGCACGCAGTCTCGTGTATATCTCTGTACTAACAGGTGACATAAGTTTATTTGTGTAGTTCAACAAATATTTTACGGTAAGTGTTTTTGTGCTATTTATCAACGTTTATGTTTGAAACTGGAGAGTTGATGTGTTAGTATGTTAGAAAAGTGATCAGTATTTGATATTCCATCATAAAAACTAACCTAATAATGAATTGAGAAGAAATTGAATGCTTTTAAATAATCAGGTGGAATGTTGTTAATATGGGCCCCTACCGTGGTCCTATTATGGGACAGAGCTCATATTCGGACCAAGTCTTAATAAAGTGTTTTTTTTGCAGTTCATTATGCCACGAAGCAAACCGAAGTTTTTTTCAAAGAACTTAAGACAAACATGGAGACGTGAAGATATGGTTAAGGCTATGGACAGTGTTAATAACAAAATAATGGGTCTTAAAACTGCAAGCAAACAGTTCAGCGTGCCACGATCTACACTTCAAAGACTGTTAAAAAAACAAAAGGAAGGTAATTTAAATATTAGTGACGTAGTTAAAACTCAACTAGGAAGAAAGACAACATTAGGAAAAGAACTGGAGGAAGAACTTGTCCAATATGTTTTGTCCATGGAAGCTACTTACTATGGTCTCACAAGAAAGGACATTAGAAAAATGGCATATGTCTTAGCTGTTCGTAATGGAATAGCTCATCCATTTAAAAATGGTGTGGCGGGGAGAAGCTGGTTGGATGCATTTTTACTACGTCACAAAAATGTACTTTCTATTCGAAGACCAACAGGAACTTCCTTCGCTAGAGCATTAGGCTTCAATAAGGAAAATGTGGAGCAATTTTTTGACAATTTGCAGAGTGAATACTCAAAAAATAAATTTTCGCCTCACCAAATTTACAATGTAGATGAGACTGGGCTTACAGTTGTTCAAAGTAAGGTGGCATCAGTGGTGGGAAGAAAAGGAAAACGGCAAATTGCTTCAATTACCTCAGCCGAACGGGGTTCACTAGTTACGTTTATAGCTGCAATGAGCGCTGGAGGTCAATTTGTACCGCCCATGTTAATTTTCCCGAGAAAAAATCGCAACGAACAGCTGATGCGAGGGGCTCCTCCAGGTTCAATCTACGCAGTACATCCAAGTGGGTGGGTGCAACAGAATTTGTTTTCCGATTGGATGAGGCATTTCATAAATTTTGTTAAACCAACAAAAGAATGTCCAGTTCTGCTAGTGTTAGATGGCCATTATAGCCACACACGAAACTTAGAAGTTATTCGACTAGCTCGTGAAAATCATATTTCCATTATCTCTTTGCCGCCTCACTCAACTCATAAATTACAACCCCTTGATAAAACATTCATGGGAAGTTTCAAGGCTTATTACAGTGAGGAAATTAGAAATTGGCTTCGTGTTAACCAACGAGCCCTCACACAGTTTGACTTGGCAGAACTTTTAGGTAAAGCCTTTTTAAAATCACAGTGTGCCGAAATAGCTGCTAGTGGTTTTAGGGCGACGGGAATATATCCGTTCAACCGTCACATTTTTTCTGAAGCAGATTTTATATCTGAACGAATTCAGGCTGAGAAAAACTGCAACATTTTGTCTCAAGCCTCGCCTCAAGCGCGGCCTGTCACAACAGAACCCCAGCATGGTACCCCAGAACCTCAGCCAGGATGTTCTTTTTGGGAAGATACAGCTAAATTACAATCACAGGCAACATCTTCGCCGTCAAATTCCAATTTCTCTAGACCATCTGTTCCAGGAATGGAAAATTCCGTTAAATTGGTCTCACCATTTGACATTTCACCTGTACCTTCCGTCACAAAGAAAAATACCACTCGGGGAAGAAAATCAACTAAATCGCAAGTGATCACCTCTTCCCCCTACAAGGATGAGTTAGAGAAATCCTGCACCAACACGCCTAAGAAAGCAAGCACCAAACGACAAGTCTTTTCAAAATCAAAAGCAAAGAAGACAACTAACAAAAAAAGACAGCAAGCAAAAGACAATAAAGTCAGCGACTCTGAGGATGAAAGTCACGAGTTTGTCCCAGACGATGAAGATATGGATATCGACGAAATTGGCAAATCTGTTCCTGACGGCTGTGATGCAGTATGCCTATTTTGTGATGGTCGCTTTTCCGATGACCAGAGAGGAGAGTTATGGATTCAATGCTTCATGTGCAATCAATGGGCTCACGAACAATGTTCAGGTGCCGAAAAAGATGCATATATTTGTGACTTTTGCGTGTAATATGTGGTTTTTAAGTTGAAATGTATTTTCATTTTCATTTTCAGTTTTTTTTATTTGAAAAATATATGTTTTTTCAAATTGTTAGATACCTATCAATTATTTTACTAGGGGGCCCATATTCCACGCAGTCTAATCCAAAAGTAGATCTGTACATAATTTAAGTGTTGACACAAATTCCACCTAAATTTAATTTTTTTGATAATGCCTTTTTAATATACCATAAGGTAAACCTTTAAGCTTGTAGTGTGTAATTTACTGGATATTTATTCGTAACTTTCAAAAATTTATACAAAAAAAACAAATGGGGGGCTCATATTCGGACCACTTCCTCTATGTAGTACGCGAAAAGTAGGCGGTATCTCGTAGTGTGTTTATACAGTAGAATTTTAGTTCACGGTTTAACGATGTTCTGACGTTTGAGACAATAAAAATAGAGTTTAAACTAATGGGTGTGTCGCACTGATTCATGTGTTTACGTTTAAAAGTTAAGTTCGAATTATTGAAATCATAATTCTTATATTAGTTAGCTATTTATAGTATTATTTGCGTTATTTGTGTTTTTAGAATGATACAGTAAATGCTATACTAGAAGCATTTAGTAAAGCTTAATACTTCAAAGCTAATACTTCTTCCTAGGATTTATTTTATGAAATTTAGCCAAGAAATTATTAGAATAGAAATATAATAACATATTAACTGGAATAAATAACATGTCTAAGGCTGCGTTCATTACACAGACCATCGCATTGTATCCTTGCCTAGAGTATACGCTCACATTTAAAATAATGCATTTATTTGACCTAAAATCGATAATATGATATCATCCTATGGTCCGACCGAGGGTCGGCACCTCGTTATGAACGCACACTAAGGGCCATTGTATTATTTACCTATGAGTTACACGACACAGGAGAGATTTAAATTTTGCAATTGAAATGTCCGACATAAAAAAAGCTTCACATTGTTTCTTTGAGCAGTAGATATTTTTAAAATTGGTAGGTTACTAGCCTTGCCAATCACCCTACAAATTTTTTCCAGGCTTGAGGCCGGTTCTATAAAATGCAAATTACCAATCAATTTTCCAGTAAAAATTGCAGTACCACCCCTAATGATTTTTTACTTTCTTATTTCCAAAATTCACACGAAAACCTTTTTCTTTAATTTGTTTTACTGATAATAAATTGTAAGAAAAATTGTCGCAAACAAAAACATCATTTAAAGTATCTGATAGTCCTTATTTAGATATAGCTGAGAAACTACCTCGAAATTTTGCTGCTACAGTTTCACCAACCTTTGATACATTTATTTATCTATCCACTGCTTTGAAATTAGTCAAAAATGGAATGTATTTTAGTATAAACAGGTGATTTGTACAACTACTATCCACAATCAGATGTACGCTATTCATCACATTTAAATCACAGCTGACTGCAACTTCCTGTTTTGTGTGACCACTATTATATTAGCAGTTGCATAATTTTTTGACTATTTTTTTGGACATTTCGAGCGAATATGCTTCATTTCATGACAGTGATAACAACGAACTTTAAAAGTATGTTTTCCCTTACCTGTATATTTATCATGACCAACGAAGACATGCGAAGGAACACTAGTAGCTTCCATTATTTTTAAACAATCATCTTATGCTATTAAACTATTTTTCACAAAATCTACAGTTACTTTTGATGGATCAGAACGGAATATAATATCAATGGATCTTTACAACTGAACTAAATCTGTCAGGCATCGCAGATAAATGTGTGGTGATCTTTTCACTTTCATCTATTTTACCTTCTTTATCATTTAATTCTCTCAAGGATTTATCAAAATCCACCAAAAACTCACCCAAGTTGCCGTCTTCTTTAAGTACTAAGTTGAGCAACTTTTTCTGGATTTGTACTAGAGACTAAAGTCCTGTCTTTTCGTAAACAGCTTTAAGAGCTTCCGTCATTCCCATCGAAGTTTCGTGGGCTTTAATTACTTCCAAAACTTCCGAATCACTTTTAACACAGTCTCTGTACTTATCGTAAGTTCTAGCAGGTCTCTTAAGAAATGACATCAAGAACACCATGTCGTTCCAAAGTTCTTTCCAATCAAAATTTTCACGAATTAAAACCGGCTCCATTAAACTGTTTTACATTAGCCATAAAACATTGATTGCTGAACGAAGCAATAACTAAATGACACACATGCAAAAATTGTGAACACAATTTTTACTGCAAACTACACTTTTAGCAGAACAAATTTTACTTTGTTTTAAACACAAATTTAAAAACACTTTACTAAATTTCTGCAGATGGGCCCATAACCTGTTTAAGAAGGTTAATAATAATAACAGTATTATTATATTTATTTGAAAAGAAATAAGTTTTATTGTTTTACAATTACAAGTGTAAGGGGTACAGAGACCAGTGATAAGTGACAAGTAAGTCACGGGACATCAATAAAAATAAAATGTGTTGCCAACATACATAATATACTAATTATAGTAGTGAATGGACCGCAGGAGTGTGACGTCACGACTATTATTACTTTCCAAACAAACGTTGAACTGTCAAATCTCCAGACTTTTTAATTCCTATAAAGTTAACATTTTGCTTCCTCTGCTGCTTTTTCTTGTAAGTATAATGTTTTTTACGATAATACCATCATAATTCAGAGTTCTATTTCTATGAAATATGGTTTAAAAGTTTAATTAAAGAAATTTTAACCTTACTTTATTGATACTTGCATTTTATTCCTATTAGCACAAAACAATGTGCTTTATTATTTACTCAACCTTGTAAAATTGTTGTAGTAACTATTAGAATACTTAAATATTGCAAAAAGCGGAAAGATTCTATAAAATAAATGAAAAAATAACGAAAAATACAAATTATCCACACTAAACAAGGTTTGTTTGGAAAGTGAAACTGACAGATGTCAATCAAATCTACGTCATCACTCCTGTGGTCCATTGTACAGCAACATGACAACGACTAACCTGACAACGACAAAGCTTGAATGGGGGATCCGTATCTAATAGAGGCCTAAACACGACTTCCCAAATAGCCTATTTAGTCAAATTCATGGCTTGAATCACACGAGCTTCCAAAGCTATAACAATTAATCGCATCATATTACACAGTCCTTTTATATTACCCTCATAATAATTGTTCCACTTATGAGCTATAGGCGATGGAGTGGTAGGTATCCCAGATGAATCTGGACTGTTTAAAAACTCTATAGAGTATTTGTTCTGCCCTTCTGAGTAATTTATTGATTTTCAACAAATGTTCCCAGCATTACTTTTTTTATAAACCAACCATTTTGGTTTTCTTCATTTTTCTCATACACTTACTGTTTGTTTTTTAAAAGTAACGTCATTGTTTTTATTGTTGGAAACACTAACAAATACCAAATGCATATATGAGAACATAATATCAAGTATTCATCAAACAGCACAGGAAGTCTTAGGAATCAAACAAAATAAAATTAGTAACAAGCTTTGGTGGAATGAAGACGTCGAAAATGCGGTAACAGAAAAGAAAAGATTTTACCATAAGTGGTTGAATACAAAAGATAACGCAGACAAAGACCGATACAATGAAGTGATGAAGAAAACAAGAAAGATAATTATGACCTCCAAAAATCAGACATGGGACAGAAGCTGCAGAGAGATAGAATCTTATATTGGAGGACGACAATGCACTGAGGCGTGGAAGTTTATAAACTCTGTTAAGAAGCCGACTAACGAGAAAGTGATTCTAAATCCCATAAATCCCGAGGATTGGACACATTATTACAAACATCTAACAAATGAGAACAGAGACGAATTTAAAGAAGATATGAATTCATCAAGAATCGAAATTCTGGGAGAGCATCTTAAAAGAGCATATTACCATAGATATCAACATAGTTCAAAAAGCTATAGCAGGGATGAAGAATGGCAAAGCAAGTGGACCAGAGGGAGTAACTACGGAATTAATAAAGAATGGCTCAGAGAAATTACACAGAATGATCACGGTGATATTTAACGAATATATTAATGGGCATCCAACACCAGATGAATGGAAAACAGCATATATGACCCCAATATATAAAAAAGGTGACAAGAGAACTTGTAAAACTATAGAGGGTTATCGGTCACAAGTTCAATGAGTCGACTATACGGTCGAATACTACGGGACCTGATAGAGGAAGATGATCAATGGTCTGAAGACCAAAAACAAGGAGGATTTAGAGCAGGTCGTTCATGTACAGATAACATCTTCTGTCTTAAACAAATTCTAGAAAAGAAAATTGTGACAAATAGAGAGTTACATATGACTTTTGTAGATCTTGAGAAGGCATATGACACAGTCCCGCTAAATAAACTATGGGAAGTCCTGGGCACATCAAACATACATCAAACATTGGTTAGTGCTCTCAAAGATCTATATTATGGTTCAAACTCCCAAATGAAATTCGGAAACCTCTTAGCTGACAAATTTGCAGTTACTAAGGGTCTCAGACAAGGATGTTGTATTTCTCCGACTCTATTTAAGATTTATATCTCTGCAGCTCTGAAACAATGGAAAAGGAAAGTCAAAGGAATGGGTATACAATTAAAAGATCAGGATTACATATATACTTTACAGTTTGCAGATGATCAGGTGATGATCTCAAATGACAGAGACGACATGGAATACATGCTTAGAAAACTAATTGAAGAATACCAGACATGGGGATTGAATATCAATTTAGAAAAGACAAAATACCTCTCAATTGGAGCTGAAGCAGAACAACTCGATTTCGATGACAATTAAAAAATAAATCCATGTGACGAATATAAATACCTGGGCGTCTTATTCGACCGTAGCGGAAAAGACGAATGAGACCTAGAACATCGAATTGTACAAGCACGAAGAGCTATAGCATGTTTGAACGGAGTTCTATGGAGTAAAGAAATATCAAAGAAAAGAAAATGGAACATCTATGAGACAATGGTGAAAACTAGCCTACTTTATGGAGCTGAGACATGGAGAATAACCGAGAAATATAAGAAAGAGGTCGAAGCCACGGAAATGGATGCCATCAGAAGATCGATGAGAATATCAAGAGCCAACAGAATACGGAATGAAATGATAAAACAACAAATGGGTATAGAGGGCACTATAGTTGAGGATATTGAGAGAAAACAGCTCATATGGTATGGGCACGTGAGCCGAATGGGGGACGAAAGATTGGCTAAAAAAACGATGATGTGGCAACCCCCAGAGAAGAGGAAACGAGGAAGACCACCACAGAGCTGGAACCTGGGAGTTAGGAAAGCGATTAGCGCTCGAAATCTGGACGAAGACCTAACTCAAGACAGAATACAGTGGCGTTTGGGAGTCGGACAACGTCGTAAGACGTTATAAAACCGAATATATATATATATATATATATATATATATATATATATATATACATATATATATATATATATATATATATATATATATATATATATATATACATATATTATATATATATATATACATATATATATATATATATATATATATATATATATATATATATATATATTGTTTTTATTGTTTATTCTTAATCAACAGTCATAAAATATAATTTATTGTAATGAACTAATGAAGCATGTACATGTGGTTTATAGCTGTGACATCTACTGGCTAACTATATAATATACTTAACTTTATATGTTTAGTAAGTTATTTATGGGTTTTACGTACTTACATTCGGTCAACAATATTGTTAATTGTTTTATTACACTGAGAAATACGTCTTCATCTTCATAAGAGTCTTCATAAGACAGTCTTCGGTTTAGATTTAGAATCGAAAAAGCACAACTGGAGACAATACACATTTATATCATTTATTATATTCGACTTGATAAAATAAACAAATATCAACGGATCACAACAAAACTCTAATATAAACATCTATACATCTCTGTTTATAGGTGTTGTTTGTGTTACATATAATAATAAACTGTATGATTTTAGCAGCGTGAGAAAATCTTATAAGAGAACGAACATTTAATAAGGACTGGATAACACCAGATACCTTATAGACTAAAAGGCCATGGGACACTTTTAGGGGCTCATTTGACCCAATATAAATCACATATAAACCAATATTACAAAAATGCAATGAATGTAATATGTAATATTGTATGTAATAACAACTTTAGAAACTATGACACCAATTGTTATCGCTACTCAAAGCATCGAAGTTCAAATTAAGGGTAGCTCCTAAGATTTCTCACCCTGTTCGAGCCGAACTGTACGGCGTTTCAATAAAATTAATCTATATACCGATCGGAAACTATGTGTATGAATGCCGTACGATAAATCGCCGAAAATGGGTTTTCCGAAAAAAAAACAATGTTTCCTGCTCCTGGTACCAATATTCTTGTATTATCTACCTCAGTTATAAATGCCGTGCAAATATCTTTGGCAAAAAGTCCCCCAATCCTGAGTGGTAAGTTTATCTAACCTGTGGCTCTCATGTACCGATAAGAATTGACGCCATAGTTTCTAAAGTTGTAAATACATATTGTAGTATTGTTTTAGATGTAATTCATGCTGGGTCAAATGACCCATTGAAAATCTCCCATGGACAAGACAGTACAAATCTAAAAGAATTAAACTAGCAAAAGACCGATTTCTACAAGAGTTCTGTCTGTAAATTGAGAAACTAGAGTAGACAGCTTCCATTTGCATAAAAAACTGGAAGAATTAACGGAAAAAGCGGAATTTACAATCCAAATAGCTTGAAGACTTTAGTGATACAATAAAATAAAAAGTGATATTAAAGGCGCTGTACCGAATGGGAAAATAATGTACACTTTGTCAAAATTAGGAATAATTTACAAATCCTTAAATCGACAAGTACACTTAATGCGCAGCACACTTAATCTGGCCTTTATCCATCTTTTTCTCTATGAATACTTTCTCTGTCTGCGCTCTGCGCCGATAGGAAAGCTTTCGAAAGTCATTCCTAGTCTTGATGAGTAATAACAGCATTATTTAAAAACAATCAAAAAATCTACTACGAAATAACATTTAACAGATACACAATCTCACCGATTCTAGTCTCGGAAATGTAAACGACCGTCCACCAAGAGTAACGAAGGAAAGCGCTGATCTTGACGAGATACCTACAACATTATTTCAAGTATTAAATAGAGTGCTGTAATTATCACCTTTTTACTTAACAAGATATACAGCAGCGGCAATTTACCAGATAACTGGTTGGAATTAATATTTGTAACTATTCCCAAAAAAAGAAACGCTAAAACTGGCACGCAAAAGCTCCATTATGCAATCCTGTATTATGCAATAAAAGTCTTTCTGAAATAATTTTCCTGTTCCAGATGACAAATACAGCAAGTATCCAGAAATCTATAGCTGCGTAGAATATTAGACGCTCAGAAATAAAACAGGCTCGATCCTGGTATCTCCAGCAAGTTATCCTGTGAAGACAACATCAGCAACTAACCACTACATTCTGCAATCCTTTCAAGCCAACAATCCAAGTTATCCAGTGATGCCGTAACTATCATATTTTAATATAAGGTTGAATGTTCGAATAATTAAACGTTGAGGGTATACAAGGCAACTATCGAACACGGTGATTAATTTAATCTTGCCCAAGTACTTTCGATTAATAGATCATCTTCAGGGGCATCTGAAATAAGCCAAGAAACGTTTTTTATAAAAAAGGAAAATTAATTCACTTGGATAAAAAAACTCCAAGTTTATGGTTGAAAAAAATTTTTTATATGTGATAAACGTTTATAGACTTACTTCGTCAATTGTGGCCTATCCGACATAGAAGAATGTCATAAATGTAAAATTTGGACATAACAATACAAAATACAATACACTAAGACAAAGAAACACTTTAAAATTTATAAGGAGAAGCTACATGTTGTATAGAAGCCGAAGACAGAATGGGTTCCCGGTCTGACGGAAATGTAGAGATGACTATGACACTAAGTATTGACCAAAGGTCCAACTGACACCACTATAGGAAATCAACTGATGAAATATAAAATTATATAGTATATTTTTTATGTAGATTGAATAATCCCAATCTCACACTCAAACCTGTCTATAATATTTAGGATGTTAGTTTGAGACCAATTGAAGTTGACATAAAGTATGAATGTGAGAAAAGACTAACAATATATTAGACAGTGGATGGTTGACTACAATAAAATGGTCCACCAAGCGCTATCAGTACTGTAAAAAAGAAAAATCTGAATATGCAGTTAAATTACTAAAAGTTAAAATCAAAATTGAAGACAAAATATATAAATGTGTTATAGTCCACGTAGTTCAGTTGAATCCACAGTCAATGGAAGAACTTTAAAATTAATATTGAAATGCTCAGTGCATGAAGTCTAAACAGTCGAGCTGAGTCCTCTACGAGGTGAAGCTGTAATAAAGTTTTTAAATATAGGATTAAATTTAGTACAATTTAAATTAATTTGAGTATTAAGACAGTGAGAGTTTTCATTTGTTTCCCTTGTAATCTCCAAATCTTCCAATAAATCCAACTCAAGATAGTTTTTCTTTCTGCTAATGTCATGTAAGATAGATGAACCAGAATTGATGTTAAAATTGTGGTTGCTGGATACTAAGTGTTGACCAAAACTTGAAGAATTTGGTCTTTTCAAATGTTCAGAGACTCTAGTGGATAACTTTCTGATGGTTCTACCTACATAAGAGGCATCACAATCATCACATTTTAATTTGTAAATACCACTTTTATCAAGTGTATTCATCCTATCTTTGGTATTGATTAAGAAGGAACCTAAAGTGTTATGTGATTTAAAGAAAATTTTGATGTTATCAATTGTAGAAGTAAAAAGTTTAGATATTTTATTGGAAATGCTACTAATATAAGTGAAGGAGAAATATCTGATGATATCTGAAGCATTCGGTTGGAAAAACTGTGAAGAATATGCAAGCTTTTCTGCAATTTTTAGTTTAGCTCTGTTTAGAAGTTTGTATATAATGTTGGGATCATAGCCATTATTGAAAGCAATCTGCTTAAGAGTATTAAGTTCTGTATTAAAATTATCATCAGAAAGAGGAAATTTAAGTAACCGATGAATGTAACTGTTGAAAGCAGCCATTTTATGTTGAGTTGGCCCTGAAGATGATCTATTGATCGAAAGTACTTGGGCAAGATTAAATTAATCACCGTGTTCGATAGTTGCCTTGTATACCCTCAAAGTTTATCATATTTTATTTATGTAAAGCTTATAGGCAGGATTTGCTTTTCGTATCTTATTAAAATTTATTTTATATATATTTTTTAAGTATATTAAATATGATTAGTTGATATATTTGTTAAACCCCCTCTGTGGCTCAGTGGTAAGAGCGCCTACCTTTAAACCTAAAGGTCGTGAGTTCGAATCTCACCTGGATGGAAATTTTCGTTTATTAAAAAAAATTAATAAATGAAAATAATTTCTATCTTTGTGTGATCGGTACTCACCGGAGGGACCGCAGACGTTCGGATACAATTGGCGATATATTTGTTTATTTGTCCCAGCCAAGCTCATTGTACAGATTTACTTCTAAGATAAGACGTTCTCACACCTGAGAGAATGAGCTAAACGAGGGCTAACATGGACTACCTAAGCTTTGACGTCACAATGGGCGCCGATTTTAAAAACCCTTCCAAACATTTCTAATTTGTGTGAAAATGTCTCATAAGAAGCTGGAAATCTTGGTTTTCTTAATTCTTTGAGAATAAATAAGAACTTTTGGTTATGAACATTCATTCGGTGCGATTGGTATTATTTGTTGTTCGTGAATTTGTGAGATAATAATATCAATAATAACTTCTTATGGGACATTTTCACACAAATTAGAAATGTTTGGAAGGGTTTTTAAAACCCGCGCCCATTGTGATGTCAGACCCCAGGTAGTCTCCATTGGCTGCCAAAGAAAGTTGTGTGTTTTATTGTTCTACATTGGCTCTAAACTTTCGGAGTTAGTTATAAGGTTACAATATTTAATTTTTAAATAATATACCAGCGCTATTTCTCAAAATAAGGAGCGAACGCGTGTATGTACGGTCCAAGCGTAAACAATCAAACAAATTTATGTTTTCTGTGGTAAAAAATCATTGGGTTGGAGCCACCTGTATATCTTCGACTTTTTCATGAAATTGAATTCAAGAAAACTACGTTGTTTTCTACTCTTTTTAATGCAACATGTGTAATGCAACACCATAAAATTGTTAATTATATAGTATAGCATTATTTTCCATTTTTAATTATTTTATTTATTACTACAATACTAAATTTGAAAATAATAACGACACTCCTATCAAGCCGTAGTACAGTACCTTAGCAAAATTTTTGTTATTTGATTCTGAGTGTACAAAAAAGTTTCAAAACTCTTTTAAACATGGGCATTTTACACGGGTGGTGAGAATGTAGAATCTATAGCAGTATAGTAGCAACAAAAACCAAATTTTCTAGAAGGCCGCTACACTTATGACATGTTTTATTATATTTATAATACTTAGCACGTATCTGTTTTTACAAAAGTAAATCTTTCCTTTCAAATTTCTTAAAAAAAATAATAATACATAAAACGAATGACTTGTAATACAAAAACTAACATAAGAAGGAAATGAAAGTGTACTAAAACTGAAGATAGATGGGGGATATTGGTTAATACATAATTTCAGTGATACAAGTAAAGAACATGTAGTTCATTCAGGTTGTGTGGAAAAAATGTCGATTTCCTGCATTAATTAGTGATTTTTTTAAACCTACTCTGTGTTACAATAGATCTGCGCGGATCTGTTTTGCAGTGGATGTAAAAGGTGGCATTCAGATTTTTGCAAAAAAATTGTGTGATAACTTCAATAATAATAATTGATTTATCCTCCTTTTTAAATAGGTCGGGAAAATTAATAAAAAATTAATATATTTAAAAATTACTAAAAACATCGATTTAAGATGGGACTATGGCATAAGGAAACAAGCCAGTAGTACAACTTGGCATAAAACAGCGAATCTTAGACATTCGTGAACAGAAATGAAGAACGACTATGTAAAGGAGGCTGCACCATAATCGGTATGTTTACAATATAGTACCACTATGTTGGTACTAGCTAAGTTTTTTAACATTCTAACTCTACAATTCTAAGTTGCGGTAAGATCAATAATGTTTTTTAATAGATAATATATGGTAGCTAATTATAATTTATTCTCGTTCAGCCCTGAAGAAGCCAAATTAATTCTCTTTGGCGAAAACGTTGGGCGAAACAATTGATAGGTACTCATTAGAGTCTTTCTTGCAGATTTACCCAATATTTAAGAGTTTAACATATATATATATATATATATATATATATATATATATATATATATATATATATATATATATATTTATATATATATATATATATATATATATATATATATATATATATATATATTAAAAGGCCAAATATATGGCCTAGGAGACAAATTCGTTAAACTTCCCGTGCTTGAATCGGTATCACTAAAGTGTTATGATCATTTCGGCCTATCCCAGCCATCGTCAGACACTTGGGCTGATACAAATTGAAACTCGGAAAGTAAAACAAATGTCTCCCAGAACTTTACTACTGCGTAGTTAGCTTACAAAGGCGCCACCTGCTTTGGTGACCGTGAACGAAACGATATGATAATATCGTATTCTGTATCCTTTGTGCTATATTGAAGAAAATTCAAACATAATTTTAAAAATCATAGTCAATTAAAGGTAATCCCAAATGTGTTCAATTGGTTTATGATCCGGACTGCGTGTCGGTCATGGTAAAACTTGAATCTCGACCTCATTAAGGTACTCACGGGTGAATCTTGAGGTATGGCTATGTGCATTGTAACGCAATCTTCCAAAGGTTTCAACAATGAACGGTGCGAACGGCATGACATGGTCTCGGATAACTTCTTCCACGTATCTTTGAGCACGCACATTGCCTCTATCGAACACAACAAAGATCGGTACGAGCTTCGTACTGATACCTCCTAAATCATTATTGATCCTCCTCGATAAGCAACTGCTTCGAGCAAACCTTTTGTTTTGACGCCTGTACACACGCTGACGTCCATCTGGACCTCGTGGGGCTATTCTGCACTCATCTGAAAACATGTTTTTCCATTTTGTCACAGTCCAATCAGCATATTCTCGCGCAAAACCATGTGTTTTACGGTGTTATGGGTGCATTTGTGGAGCGCGTGCTAGACGGAAAGCACTAAAATTTCTGTCAGTCTTCTTCTAATGGTACGTTCACTTCACTCACACTAATATTTCTCACCTCAAAAAGACGCGTACTAGCTTCGGAAGAGGTGCAAACGCGATTTCCTAACACGCTGCTGACAATGAAGCGGTTATCTTGAATTGCCGTGCATAGATTTCGGCCTTGACCTGGCCTGCGGATGTATGAATTTGTCTCCCAAAATCGTCTGATAGCATCCCGTGCCGTAGTTCGGGGTACATTAAGTGTACGAGTGATACGATGTTAGCTGTACCCAAGATCAGCTAAATCCATTGCCCTAGCTGCATGAGTTGCAAAGAGTAGTATTTTTTATAGTCAGAAACAACAATCAAACACTTAAATCCCAAATTAAACAATAATATAACACTGTGACATTAAATAACAGGAAATGTTAACCCGGTAACACAATTTCAACAATGTCGTACAACGATTACATTCCTAAAACCCTTTGGTAACACAAATTTAGGAAATAAATCACGTGTCTATTATGCATTCTCAGAAATTTTTAGTTCGATCGTGGGTGACGCGTAGATTAGATTAGATTAAAAGAGGTGGCCTTTCGGCCTATTCCACTGCGACCTTTTCAGATCTATTGTGGTCCTCTAGTCCTAGATAACATTCTTTAGCCTGACCCTCTTTATAAAGTCTAGTAGCTTCGAGACTGTATCTTCCATGTAGCTATTTGTCGGTGGATTTTCTTTTCCTAATGCAAAAAACCGCACATTTGCCAGACTTTCACACTGACATAAAATGTGCTCTGCTGTTTCTTTTTCGAGGTGACAGAATCTGCATAGGTCATCTGATAATCCCATTAGCTTCTAGTGCCTATTTAGCTTACAATGCCCTGTTAGAAGACCTACTATGGCTTTGACTGTTTTCCTGTCTTTGCTAATTAGGTCTGCCGTAAATTTTGGCGAATGTTCTGTAATAAACTGTTTCGCCTGTCTTGACTGCAACTGGTGAATTCCTCCACCATTTCAGAGATTTGTGAGCTACCCACTTCTTTGTAGCCGTTCTTGTTACTGACTTTACAATGCCGCAGAAGGGTTCCGGTCCAATGAATGGTATTGATGAGCCTTGTTTGGCTATTTCATCTGCTTTTTTATTGCTCTTATGACCCTCGTGCCCCGGTACCCAGGCTACGTAACCTTGCTACAGTCTCCTAGTTTATTTAGAGCACAATCCCATACTAGCTTAGAATTGACCTCTACAGAATTGAGTGCCTTAAGCGCTGCCTGACTATCTGTGAAGATGGCCACTGAACAGAACGTTCTTTCCTGCCTTTCTATTTCTTCCACGCAGTGATGGATTGCAGTTTTTTCCGCCTGGAAAACTGTCACATCCTTAGATAGACTTACCGGGAAATGTATCCCTTGATTTGTCCCTACTATGCAGGCTCCAACACCCTCCGATGTTTTTGTGAATTGTGAATTGTGAATTTATTGTTAAAGCTATATCTAGTAGCTGTTGCATCGATAGGTTTTCCCATCACAAAATCGGCGTTTAGCTCCTCGATTAGCTTTCTGTTGTCAGTACCATGCATTTGGCTTATATGTCGCTGACTATGGATTAATCTGTGCATCACTGATCTGGATTCACCCTGTATAAAGATATGAAGTGGTGGTAAATTCAACGGGACTTCCAACAATGCAGTAGGAGTTGTTGTGGGTGGCGTGTAAGAAAATATGTTTCCTTGTTGGTCTCTTTAGATTGTAATAATATAATTTTATATTTCTGCTTATAATAATAAAAATATTACATTAGATCTAGTTTATAAAATAAGTTTTCATTCATATTCATAATGTGTAAACTGAACGGATGCGGATGTATGGAAGTCGACTATATACATAAAGATGTAAAATACTCAAATTAGTATATCCTTTTTATTTTAGAACGATATTCATGCCAAAACGTGTTTATTAGGAAGAAATTGTACATCGAGTCATGCATGACATGAATCATATTGTTACAAATACAATACTCCCCGCAATTAATTTTATGTATTAATAGCGTCTTATTAATAGCGTCTTGCCACATTTCCATCATCCTTCACCAACTAATTAAATTAAAGTCCTCTTCTTGTATATTTCGCTCATTCATTTCTTTTCTGTCGTTCTCATTGCATGAACTTCTAGGCCTGCCCCGTTTTCTTCTTCCTAGTGACCTCCACCGATGGCCTATAAGAATTAAATATTCTTATAGGCCATAGCTCGTCAGATATTCTACTAAATGTCCAAACTACTTTAACGTCCGTTTTTAATTCGGTCCACCACTATTTCTTGTCGTTTCATTCGACTTCTTACTTCCTCTTTACTTCTCGTTTCTTGACTTTATTGTGCTTATTAAAACTTCCTAGGATTTTCCTACTATGTAAAATACGTTTCGAGGTATTTGAATTTCTCCAAACAACTCTAAAAATGTCAACCCCAAGGAGGAGCGATTCTTCAACAGGACTCTGCTCCCTGTCACAAGAAGAAAGGAAACCTGCTGCCACTCTGTCTCAATCCCTTTATGACATTAATAGATTGTGAAGGTGCCAATCCTTTTTTTATTAGCGCAGCGGGATAACGACCTCACTTTGTTACGGTACTTTCTTCGAACTACACTCTAGCCATAAATATTTCATACACGGCTAGAAAACGGCAGGACATATTGTACTTTATATGTATAAGTTGTTTGTATGTTATTATTTTTAGTTGTGTTCTTTTAGTTACATTTCTTTTGTCCAAAAATCTTGTATTGGATATGAGTAATAGAAAACATCAAAGAATCCCAAAAATAGAAGTAACAAAACTAGAGAAAGTTGGTCTAAAAGAGAAACTCCAACACAACATATCTGAAATCCTTGACAAATTAGACAGTAACACCAATGATATCAACAAATAATGAGAGAACCTAAAAAACTGCCTCCTCGTTCCATGCAAACATATGTTAAGAGCATATGTGAGATATGTGAAGAAAGATAGATAATTGGATGAGCGACGAGATATCGGATATGTTTAACTAAAAAAGACAAACCAAGAACAGACAGTTACAATTACACTATCATTAACAATGAGATCAGCAAAAAGATAAAAGAGATAAAAGATATGTATTTAACCTACATAAAAAGGTTAAATACTTTCTTCTAGATAAATGTGGTACTGGTAACACTAGAAAAAAGTGCAAAAATTAAAAATGAAGAAATACTATATGTATTGAAAAATGATGAAATGGAAAGAGTCCTGGCACAGATGAACTGATTATCAACATCCTTAAAATAATAACTGTAATTCGGAGAAGTTAGATCTAAGATCAGAATATCCATGAATCTGGATGAGTCACTGGCTCACAGGACTGAGGTTTTGTGTGTTCCGGACGATCGGGTGCTGACCTAAACGGTGTTTGCTTACCTCACGTCGACCATCCGGAGGGTCTAGCCACCAAGCCCGTGCCTAACGGTGCACAGCTTTAAGGCTCAGGAATCGCGGTTAATCAACTCATGTGAAGTAGTAGTACTTCTCCTGGGAGGTGAGGAATGTATGTGTTTGTGATTGTTTTTCTTTTGAATTGAACTTCCTAAGTGTTGCAATTACAACTTAAATTAAATTGTATTGTAAGCTCATAGTTCAAAGTTTGTTAGTATGATAGAAGCAATAACCTATGTGCTGAGGCATGAATTATTTGTGAGATTATAAATTGGGGATTTGAGCTCATGTGAGCGCAGTCCATTGTAGATAGTTACCTTAACATCATCATATAGTGTAATTTATAGTAGCTTTCAATAAAATCAACATTTTTCTCCACAACTTCAACTTTTTATTATATTTATCATTGTCGATCGGCAAGAAGCGGACAAAGGGGCATTATAAAATGATTCGGATCTCATAACTACGTTCGAACCTTTCCAGCCGTTGAGTTCAGTTTCTTATTATGTAAAACTTTTCATGTTTCACGATTCACTCCTCGAGTTGATACCGTACTAGTTGGTGTCTAGATCTGCTGTACCTTGCTGGTCTATTTTAATCGTTGTTGGTCAAGTCCCTTTCGTTTCTGTTAAAACTTTAGTTCGGATAGTTTCTAGTTCATTGAAGATTCCATACGATTTTTTAATAATTTTTCTTACTTTTTTTGTTTCTCTGTATATAAACTTCTTGGATAATCATGTGTGGATGTTCGCAGCCTCCCTTATAATATGGTTTTGGGCTATTTGGATCTTCTTCATGTTTTACAGGTTTGTCTCCAAGCTACTGACCCATATATTATAGCTGGTATGATGATGTTGTGTGCCGTTCTTTACTTCGTTTTCAGACTTCACTTGCTTTTTTGCCAATAAGAGGTCTTATCGTGCTTCTTAATATTTTGCTCTTAGTGATAACGCATAAATATCTATTCTACAGAGACTAGAAAAAGCCAAAGAAATTATTAATACCGTAAAGAACAGAAAATTGGTTTACTTTGGCCACAATATGCGTAAGAATAAATATTGATTTCTACAATGGATTCTACAACGCATACGCGATTCTACATACGCAGACGTATATCCTGGCTTGTCAATCTTAGAAACCGCACTGCATCTAACGTTAACTGATCTACTTCTAACTGTTATGAATAGAATAAAATAGGTCAATGTCAATTTTATGACAACATAAAAAGATAAGAAATTTTTGGAAGAAGTGGTAGCGCTGTTGGCATGTGATGCGTATGTCATAATTTTGAACATTAACACTTCTAAGTATTTAGTCTCGTTGGACCATTATATCCATGTGTTAATATCTTCAGTTCTGGACCTCTGGACTTTCGAATCTTTTTTGGTATATGACTACCTGTGACTTCTGTGTTTACTGCGATTTTCATTGAATGCACCAATCTTTCATCTGGTTTACCGCATGTAGTAGAAATCTTCTTGCTAGCTTTGGATCCACACTTCTCGGTGCTATTGCTGTATCCTAGGAATATAGACTTCACGGGGTGGTTACTGTCTCCCCAGTTTACAAAGTATACAGAAAGGGTGACAGTATACAGTACATTTTGTAAATAAGCCTTCGTGCCACACTTGGCAAATGGCTTACTGACGTCTAAGAATGCAGTGGCAGTGTTTTTGGTTTAACTCTTCTGGGATGTATTGGGACAATCTTCGTAATTTTAGTTCGTTGGAGTGTTCAGTTCTCAAACCTAATTGTGCATCTCGTATCGTACCTATTGTTTCAGACTCCTTTTTTAAGCTAGCTTGTATTACCCTCTCTGCAACCTTGCTTATTAATGATAGTATGCTGATTGGTCTGTAGTTTTAAGAAATTGTTATTTTTTCCTGCTTTCCAAGGCACTATCACTTTTAAGTCTTTCCATGTCTTGAGAAATCTTCTTAGTCTGAGATATAATTATTTTTCTTAACTTTTTCTAGGGAGGTCCGAGTTATTCTTATTTCCCCTGGATTTCGTGATACCCTTCAATGGCTACGTTCTACTTCTTCTATGAAATCTATATCTTTATAGTTTAGCCTAAATTGTTTTTCCAGAGAATTTTTCATTACTTCGGTTTTTTCTTTTGTCATGTACACTAACCCATTTTCCCCGTGTAATGGTGAAATGGGTTTATTTTTATTTTTTAGGATCTTTGAGATCTTGTTTGGGACTAAATGTTAAACGAACTCACTTCAGCATTTGATCATAATATGTTCTTGTAACTGTGATGAAAAGTAAGTTTGAGATAAACTTTTCTAACCTTGAGAATGACGACCATATTTATGGCAGCTGACTGACTGAGGTCGAATAACTAATTTTAAATGAAATGTAAATTATTGTAGTCTGCATTTTCTACAAATACAACCTGATTAAGCTCGGTTTATGCTGTTATATTCAAAATATGTCAAAACATGAAATATTACGTGCCACATTTGTTTGGCTTTGCGTTTATATTCGCAAATAAAGGTGTATTTTTTAACAGTGGTCGTAATTTACCCAAAAAACTGTTATACGTATATTTTAAGAGCATTAATTATACAAAAAGTAACATAGTCAAAACACGACAAAATAAACCTCTATGCAAAAAAGTGAAAAGCGTTAGAGTATAAAGTAATAAATAATGATCATACCTGTCAGGCGGTTCATAGAAGACATTTTTGGCTCAAAATATAGAATGTTATTACACTGTAAAGAGATGATAAGAAAATTTATAAGCTACTTACAAAATAATCCATTAAGAACAAAAATCAATACAAAATGTATATATTTTACAGGATGTCATCGTGTGGAATCTCACTATTGTTGACGATATCGACCAGTAATAACGTATATTAAACCACAGTCAATGTTTTCTTTAATTTGAAACGATTTTCCTATATATTCATAAAAACTGGCTTTAAATAAATAAACATTGCTAACAATCTACAGGTACCAAATAAAACCCGTGAGCGTGCCTTGTTTAGAACTTTACCTATAAGTCTTAATAGGAACACCTTCTTGGCCCATGGCATGTTCTGTATTTTCATGAAAAACTATAAATAATCGAACGTTACAGTACATTATTTTTCATGTCGTCTGTTCTATAAATTATATTATACAATTATCAATCACTTTTACTTCGAAACTTATCAATAAATACCTGAAAATAGTAGTTTAGTGTGCGTTTAGCGTGTATGGGCAAACAACTGAAACCAGCATGGCGTAATAACAGTTAAACTCGATTTAAGTTTGGATTTAGCCACTAGATACCAGTAGTGTTCAGAAACAAATATGAACTTTAGAAATCTTCACTTTTTTGAATAAAGACAATAGGTGGGCTTTATTTGGAACCGGGCTTAGCTGATAAAGTATTAAAAACAATTATTAAAAATAAAAAAAAGAACACTACTAATCATTATTTGGCATCACTCAAAGGGCATACCCTTTGAGTGATGCATGTGATCTGGAGACTGCGACACCGCACCAATATCGTGCGAGCCACGCATCAGTTACTTCTGTGGCATCAATGTGAGTAAGTATTGGGTGTGAACACCCGCAGATCAACTGAGAACTTGCCATAGGGACTGTAGCTGACATTAACTGCAGATTTGTTTATTGAGCATAACACATGCATACACACTTTTTTTTTGGGAAGGTAAGAATTTTTATTACTGATAGTGTCCCGTTAAAGAAAATGTTTGAGGTCCTCGAAAGGTCCGGATTGGATTCGACGTATATCCGAGCGATATATAAATTGTACGAAAATGCAGTTAGTTGTGTTAAAATTGGAACCAGAACTTCAAATGAATTTAAAGTCACTAAAGGCCTAAAGCAAGGATGCTGTTTGTCACCGACACTCTTTAAAATATACGTCCAAGAAGCATTGAGGAATTGGAGAAATAAATGTAGATTTATGGGTATCGAAGTGGGACAAGAAACTCTGTATACATTGTTGTTTGCAGATGATCAGGTGGTGGTTGCAACTGATGAGAAAAATATAAATTATATGAATCGAAAATTATTTGAGGAATATGCCAAAGGGGCCTTACTGTAAACATAAGCAAAACAGAATATTTAAAAATTGGAGGAAATACCACAGATCTGAGGCTTGAAAACGCAGTCATAAAAGGTTGCAACCAGTTTCAATATCTAGGAAGCATCATATCAGCAGATGGCAGAGTTAAGATAGATGTACAAAACCGAATAACCCAAAGGAAAAAATGCATCCGAATACTGAATTCATTACTGTGGTCTAATGAAATAAAGATGCATACCAAACTTCGTGTATACAAAGCAATTGTAGAACCGATTACCACATATGGTGCCGAATGTTGGACGATGACAAAGAATGAACGAGATAAAGTAGACGTTGTGGAAATGGATTATCTTAGAAGGTCATGTCGAGTATCGAGAATGGAAAGAATTAGGAATAAGGAAATACTAAACCGTACAGGAATTAGAGATACTCTTTCAGATAGAATACAAGGAAGGCAATTACAATGGTATGGTCACGTGATGAGAATGGAAGAGGAGCGGTGGCCAAAGAAAGCCTTAATGTATGTTCCGCCAGAAAGAAGGAAAAGAGAAAGACCATCAAATTCCTGGAGAAGAGAAATTACAAAAACAATGCAATCTAGAGGCTTAGAAGAGGGAGATTGGAGAGATAGGAAAAGATGGAGGCTGAAATGCGGGAAGCGGCAATCGCCGTAGGACCCCCGTTATATGATGATGAAGAATTAAACTATCTACTAAACTAAACTCACCCCCTCTTTCTTCAACCGACAGGCCTGGCACCGCTCTTAGCGGACATTACCGTCTGACTCGTCAGCATTGCTCATAACTGATATATGTCGCTCTTTATCTGCGTTTCGTGATTGCTATAGTATCCCAGTCGCTCCACCCCACCTAAGTCTGAACCAGACTTAGTTTGTAAGGTAACCATCCTTGTGCAGAGTGATAGGCAGGAAGGAGCGACCGCGCCGTTATTTCAATCATCTTAAATTTAACGAGAAAGATCAGACAACAGGTACAAGCAACTCCAAATAATCATATCAACACCATCAAAACTAGCCCATTACTTAGGAATAGGCTGCTCCAAAAGAAGACAAACACTGTACACTAGATGCAAGTAGAAGCAAAACAACATGTATGTAAATTAATTTTTGTAATGTAGTCAAGTTCTTTGAGAATTCATTAAGGATTTCGGCATCAGTAATGGAAGCTAAATAGGCTGAAGTGGCTCACCCCACTGACGCTGACAGATACGAAACATTAAAATAAACAGTTCACCTTTGTTGCAGTCTCCTCTCTTCCTCTTCCTTGTGTTTTATGATTTCTGTTACAAAACCAATGATCAAGTCAAAAATTCTTTTGTTTTCAATTGCTTTATCCATGAGTTCATGTGGCTAGCCTAGAGGTGACCCCAGGCCTAGCTGCTTCAAGGTTCTCCCCACATTGTATGCAGGGCATGCGAATACCACATGATGCGCGTCATCCACCACCTCACATTCGAGACACACCTCGTCCTCGGTCTTCTTTATTCTATATGTATAAGACCGGAAAGCCCCGTCATAAATAGGGTGAAGTAGTAGTTGACACATATGTGTTTACACGCATACCACCTTACTACATCTAGGATGAGGACACTCGTCCAGGCAGTCTTGTCTGCTTTCCTTGACCATTGGTCGTACCATATCTCCAAACTCCTTTTTCTTTCTTATGTTCCTGAACTTACAGCTTCGTTGCCTCTTTGGTGCATCCGAACCCTCTCATTTGCCAGGATGTACACAGGCACAGCACCGGCCACTACTTGTAAGACAATGGTTGATATGGTCCTGTACGCGCTGCATATCCTGATCAATGGTTTCCTTTGTATTCTAAGAGGCATGTCTTTATATTTCGCTTTATTTTTAGGTTTTGAAGACCATTCTCTACATATTTGATGTATTCAAAGAGTTTTCTGGAGATGTCGATTTTCTTAGCTTCCTATTCGTTAGCAAGTTTTTCGCTTGATATTTATTACTACTTTTCTTCTTACAGCTCGATGGTCGCTACTTAATGAATATTTATTCAACACATTCACATCTTGGAGTATTTCTTGATACTCATATCTTTTTGTTGACACCATCTGGACTTGCTTGTATCCAATTTCTATTTAGAGCTTCTTTGAAGAAGGTATTTATTGCACAATGTTATGTAGTACTAGTGCTCCTCCTTTATTACTTGTGAATACGAGGGTCGTTCAGGAAAAAAAAGATTGCGCAACACGCGCGGCTTTGATGGCAGTGTGAGTAAGTATCGTTACTGTGTGAACACCCGCAGAGCACAGCTGTCAACTGTAAATTTGTTGATTGAGCATAACACACGTACACACACATACACACTCACACACACACACACACACACACACACACACACACACACACACACACACACACACACACACACACACACACACACACACACACACACACACACACACACACACACACACACACACACACACACACACACACACACACACACACACAAATATGTATACAGCTTAATCAGATATCCCAAAAGAGGACTCAGAAATAAATAACCCTTTGAAGTCTACAACTAAAAATATCAATCATGAGCAGAGGGGCGAGCTCGATCGCGGGCTTTGCCTCTGCCCCAAATTGGAACTTAATGACCCCAATCAGGATCCTACAATAGACCTATCTGCACAATGTAAGGCAGCTGCGGTAGAAATTACTGTTACTATCAGAGATTTCGATGTAGATTCGAGAGTAATAGGTATACCAGGATCAAATAAAAGGTTTATCTGGTGTAAATTAAAAGCAGATCTGCTATATATAATCAAAATGTATGGGAGCAACTGAGTTGCTGCCATACAGTCTTCGTAGACACACCGTCTCAGGACTAGCAACTTCAACGTGGAGTCATATGTCTCCATGTTACCTAATCCAACGGTAACTTTAACATATTAAATCATCATAAGAAATTTTGTAAACTAAATGTAATTAATTATTTGTTAACGGGCTTTTACCCATATATTTAGTGGCTACATTTATGTACTCCTAGACACTGATGATGGAATATGGATTCCGAAAACGTTTTGTCTGTTTTACTTAGCCCGTTTGGGTTCTTAAATATATACCTTTTACAAAGGATTTTTAATATTTTTTTTTAATATATGGTATACAGCCAATTACAGGAACGTAGATTCCTTGTGGATATCCTTAACAGCCTGAATATATCGATAGTCTGGTCGGTTTCTCTTTGGCGCATTTGTTAATTTCTATGATTTAATCATATCGAACGCGTTTTCAAAATCTATGAATTCCAAATAAATTTCTACGTTGTGTGTCTCTATTATTTATTTTACTGTATCTGTGTGATGGAGATTTGCCGGACACAATATAAGACAAAAAGACCGATGGAACAAAATTCTTATAAGTTGGAGATCGTGGGAATATAAACAAAGCAGAGCAAGGTCCCAAATGAGATAGGCAGATGATATCAAGAAGCACGTGAGCTCTAGTTGGATGACTGAAGCGACAGACAGAGAAAAATGGAAAAGGATTGGGGAGGCCTGTGTCCAAAGATGAACCGAAAAAGGCTAATTAGATAGCAGATCTGCTGAAGTCCCGAGGCTTTGTATAAGAGTTTATGGAAGATGTATAATAAACCAATTGGCAATATTATGACATATTTAGAATCTAGGTTAACTGTTACAGTGGCTTTTTGTACATATTTTTAATAGCCTGAATAAATCTATGAATTCCAAATAAATTTCTACATTGTGTTCGTGTCTCCATTATTTATTTTACTGTGTCTGTGTGATCTATCGTACTTACTTACTTACTCCGTGGCGTTACAACCCTTCGTGGGTTTTAGCCGACTCGACAACATGCCTCCACTGTTTTCTGTCTTGAGCAACCTCCATCCAATTCTCCACGCCCATAGTGCTTTGGTCTTCTGCTATATTATCTCGCCACCGGAGACGAGGGCGTCCGCGTGGTCTCCTTCCAGTTGGGACTTCCTCCCACGCCAGTCTTACTGTTCGTTCGTCAGAATGTCTTCTGAGGTGTCCTGCCCATTGGAGTCTTCTGGACTTTATTTCTTTTATGATGTTGGCGTCTGGGTAAAGTTCTTCAAGCTCTTCGTACTTCTATCTATCGTACTTTACCCTTATATAAATAATTATGCTTCATGTGGTATTTTCAATTCGTCTAGTCTTCTGGATATTCTATTTTAGAAGACTCTTAAGAAAAGCTTAACATATGAGGTATTAAAAAAATAGATCAATAGTTCTTCAAGTCAAGTTGTTTCCTTTTAATAAAGAAATAATTATTTATGTATTTAAAATTAGATACCCCTGACCGATTTCTATCTGAAATGATTATTTATACCAAAATTGTAAAATTTCGTTTTTATTTGATTTTATTTCCATTATTTATACAATGCATACTTATTATAAAAATATTTTTTCTAGTGTAAGGGTCCACATCTACTAAAAACCTTTACAAAGCTGATACGAACCGCATTTTAAAGGATCTAACCGACTCTAACATGTCACATCCAAGCCAAGAGATTTTTCAGAGATGCGATTTAGTATCTGACTCGTACATGCAAACCAGAACATAACATATGCACAATGGAATTAATATAGAACAACGGGCTCACGGAATAATCCAAGATAACAAGAAAATTAATTACGCACGCCGGATCCCGAGTAAGACCTTATCCTTTAGAAGATGAATTATGATTAAAAGCAACTGTGCTCTGCTGTGCTGAGATGATCTCCCGTAACTTGTATGTAACTAATTAGTGGAAACGACGTAAAGTACTTCTGACATCTGTTGCCTGGGTACAAGTTGTTTGTAGTGGATTGTTTTAATATAATATTCTGTACGAACTTTCCCCGGATAATTAAGATATTTTGCTCCAAAATAAAATTACTGAGTATGAGTTGAAGAGATTGAATGTCAAGGGTTAAATACTGATTATTTATTTGTATCGAAGGTTTAGCGAAGGTTAAATATATTACTCCGGCAATACAGTTGGAGAACAATAATTCTAAGTAAACACATAAACAAACACGTCACCAACTTTGTCCAAATATCCGACAGAATAATTTTCGTCTAAGTGGATTTAATTTCAATATACATAATCTCAAATAATTATTCTAATATTTACATGTACGGCACATAAATTAAACGAAGTAATAGGAGTATTTTGCTGCGACTTAAAAAATAACTTAATACATACTCCAGTCGTCAGAGTCGTCGAATTCAACAAGCTGAATGCAGCAGAGTGTCAATTTTGGGACCCCAAAAAAGATGCAGAAAACGTAAAGATCGATTATAAGAATCTGTACACGATAGAAAATGTTTGAAACAAGAAATATACCTGAGATAATTTTGAACAATAATGTTTAATAGCACTTTTTCTGTAGAATGAGCTGTCGACGTCGAATGAATTAGCGACAAAAATCAAACAGCGTTTTAAAAGTAGAGTGTAGCTTTTAACTACAACTATGGAATTTTCATTGTTATAACCCATGATACGTTAGAAACTAATCTTTAAAATCTTCTTCTTCTTCTTTTTATATAGACATGACTCTGTATGTTTTTCAATGTGCCTTTAGTAAGCTGTCGTTCCATCGTTTTCGTGGTCTTCCTGCGGATCGTCTTCCTATTGGGGAACCGTCTCTTGCCGTCTTTACTACTCTATTTGTTGTTATTCGGCTTATATGATCGTTCCATTCCACTCTCCTAGTTCTTACCTAGTTCTTGACGCTCTCCACCTTGCGTCTATATCTGTCGAATATATGTAATTCTAGCTTTGTCCCATAGTATCTTACCATCAATTTTTCTAAGTGTTTTCTCCTCTGCTGTTTCTAACATCCTTTTGGTCCTCTCTGTATCAGGTCTTGTTTCTGCCACGTATGTCATTATTGGTCTGATGACTGTTTTGTAAATTCTGCCTTTCGTTTCTTTCCCGATATTTTTATTTCTCCATATTGTTTCATTCCACTTCGATTTCGAGATTTCCGTAGCTAGATAATGTGATGCCTAGATATTTAAACTTCATCACTTGTTCGATTATTTGACCTTCCAGCTCCAATTTACATCTTAGTAAATTTGCTGTTGTAACATGTTAAATTTTCTGCGGTTATATTGAATTGGTGCAGCATACGTTGTAAATCATCTTTACTTTGAGAGAGTAGTATTGCGTCGCCTACATAGCAAATTATTTTAAGTTATAAATATAGTCTTCTGCAGGTCATCATGCAGGGTAGAGTCGATGGCAAAAGGGAATAGGTAGAAAAAGGAAGTCATGGCTGCGAAATATTCGAGACTGGACAAACATGACTGTAGACGAATTATTCCACGTTGCAAAAGACAGAGAAGCTTTTAAAAATGTGGTCGCCAACCTCCGTTAATGGGGACGGCATAGGAAGAAGAAGAAGATTTTTTTCCCATTTGGTATCTTTTTTTAGTTTTTTACTTTTTTAATTCTTTCATCCTTAATGAATCTCCCTGTCTTACTTCATTGCCAGCTTCAATAGGATCGGTTATAAATTTTCTTCTAATTTTACTTTTATTGTGTTGTTTTAGTAGATATTTTCGATCGTTTTGATTATCCTTAGAGGTATCTCTCTTGCGTACAGCAAGTGGATAACGTCTTTTAATTTGACCCGGTCAAATGCCTTTGTAAGGTCCACAAAATATAGATATGCCGGTTTGTTGTATTCTAATGATTTCTCTTGCACTTTCCTCATTATAAATATAGCGTCAGTGCATGATCTTCCCAACCTAAATCCTTGTTGTACTTCTGCTAGTTTTATCATTTCATTCAATTTATTTGTTATCACTTTGGTTGTTAATTTTATTGTGTTGTGTTTAATAAATTAATTCCTCTATACTTTTCCGGGTTCAATTTGTCTTCCTTTTTGAAGTGAGGTATTAGGATGCTTGATCTCCATTCTTGAGGAATTTTGTTTTGTTCTATTATTTTTTGGATTAGTTTTAATAGTTGTTTGGTTAGATCTGATCCTCCGTACTTTAGGAGTTCGTTCGGTATTCTGTCCTCTCCTGGTGATTTTAATCTTTTTAATTGTTTTAATGATTCCTTTACCTCTTTCTCCTCAATATTTATTTCTTCGTTTGTCGTCACCTCTGGTGTTGGTGGTTCATTATCGTCACCTTCTCAACCAATCTCCACTTTTTGGACAATCTGATCTGAATACGTCACTGGATTCCTTGTAAAAAGACGAATCCAGCTATGCCAAAATTTCGTAACATAACTACCAAACTCCCATTGAAATTAAATGGAGAAAATTGGTTGTTGTCTCAAAACGACCATTGTCCAAGGTCGTGTAGGTTTTAACACAACCAATATCCATCTGCACCAATCACAGCGCTAGATTGTATTACGTGGTCGGCGATTTTTAAGATGAAGGTCATACTAGTGTCAAAGCTGAGAAAAAGAACATTATTCTCTAAAGTTTTTGCAATTTAGTAATAAATGGAGACAACACCAGAAGTATTAACGCCTACAAAGTGTAGCAAAAGAGTCGTACAGCCAGAGAAATGGGCGAGAAATGGGAGAAAACGGCTGAGGTTAGTATATTTTTAGATCTATATAGAAGAAAAAATGTCATCTGTCGTGAGTACAACATGCTTGGCAGTTTTGTTAAAATGCAGGGAACATGTATAATTTTCATTGTTTTTTACATTAAAAAAATGATTTTTATATAATTACTAGATATCTAAAATATAATGTGAAATTTATTTGAAGGTATGGGGAAATAAAGGCGCCTAAAATGCCAACATGCATATACGAGGGAAGAGCCTACCAGTGCACAAAACTGAATATTGCGGATGTGATGGCATTTTATAAAGCTTTTCGTAATAATGAAGTGAAAGTTAAACACTCCTTATACTGCAATTCCTAGAGTTAAACCCCATTCGCAAAGCCCAAGCCCAAAAACTGGAGTCAATCATAATAAGACGACTACATGCAAGTGTTTCATAAAAGGTCCAGATGGCAAGGGATCCTACTGCCTTGAGGATCGCAAGGGGCCGACCTAAAATAATCTATTTTGGAGGGGAAAGTAATCTTCCATGTGAGAAAATCGGAGGAGACAAACAAACGTATTTATATAAAGAAAAACTGAGGAGCGTGGTCGAATTTATTAAAAGTATAAAATGTGTGGAGTCTCATTACTGTAGGGGTCGAAGTGAGCGCAAGTATGCATCAGGTGATCTGAGTATTAATAAACTTTAGAAAATTAAATGCTTAAGCCAAACCAAAGACACGGGTAAAAAAAGGATATTTCGAATGATTTTTAATAAAAAAAATTCAACATTTTATTTAAGGCGCCACAGATGGACATGTGTTCGACATGTCTTTCATTTACTGAAAAAATCTCAAAGGAAACGACACTATCAGTAAAGCAATCCCTCATGACCGCTAAAAGAATTCACAAGCTTAAATCGAAAGCCTTTTTTGCATTATTAAAGGAATCTAAGCCTAAATTATTGACTTTATCCTTCGATTTCCAAAAAAACAGACAGTTAGATGTACATAACGTGACAATTTTAGCTATATATGGTCAGAGGATGAGTATGGCAAGGGCTCTATTCAAGGGGCTTCGGCAATGTATCACAGGCTGTCTAATACTAATTTAAAAGATATTAGTGTCGTAAGATTAATGTGTGACGGATGTGGAGGCCAGAATAAGAAACAAACAATTTTATCCATGACAAGTCGCTGGCTGATACAAGCTCCAAAAAACATAAAATATATTGAAATAGTGTATCCCGTTCGAGGGCATTCATTCTTGTCGTCGGACAGGGTGTTTATGATGTTCGAGAAAAAACTTAAAAAAACTTAAGTTATTCGGACACCTGAGGACTATTTTAAAATAATATCTGAAAGTACAACTTTGTAGCGCCCTAATATGGACTTCAACTTCTACGATTGAAAAACCGAAACATTGTCTACATTCAAAGAACTACAGAATTGGCACTTTCAGATATCGAAAATAAAACGGTTTTGTTTGGCAAGATCAAGAAAACAAAATAAAGTCGTATTGGTTAAAGGGGACGAAAGCTACAACTTAATCATCGGTTTGGTTCTTCTTCTTAGGGTAGCACTGCAACCCGGGGTGGGTCTTGGCTGACTGCACAACCTGCTTCCACCTCGAACGGTCGTCCATGATGTTTAAGTCAGTGGGTAGCCCCATTGTTCTCAAATCTGACCATATATTATCTCTCCATCGCATTCGTGGACGTCCTAAGGGCCTTCTCCCTGTCGGGACTTCTTCCCAGATCAACTTGATAAGGCGGTTATTAGGGAGCCTATGAACATGGTCGTTGGAACTTAGACGTTGGGATTTAATCTCTTGGACTACGTCGCTAGCACTATACATTTGTTTGACCTCGGCATTTGTTCTCATTCGGTATTGATTAGTATTCGGATCGTGATAGGGACCGAAGATCTTTCTGAGGATTTTTCTCTCAAAGCATCTGAGTTTACTTTCCATTGCTTTTGTCAGCGTCCACGTCCCACACCCATACATGAGTACCGGTCTAATTACTGTTTTATATATCCTGATTTTTGATGTTCGTGTTAGGGAATGTCTCTTGGATTTAATAGTATTGTGAAGGCTATACATACAACTGTTTGCTGCCTGAATTCTCCCTTTTATCTCTTCCGTGATATCGTTATCTGTGGTGATAGTCGCTCCGAGATATTTAAAACTCTCCACTCTTTCAAAGTTATAGGGGTCTATTGTTACATTTTGTCCTATTCTATCTCGTCTCTCGTTTCTCTTCATTGACCCTTAGACCGGTATTTTTGGCCTCTCTCTCTAATTTATTGAAGGTTTCTTTTACACTAGTGACGGTATTTCCTACAATGTCAATGTCATCCGCGTATGCTAGTAGTAATTTTGGTCCATTTACTATCAGTAGTTCTGTTCTAATTTATGCGGTTCTTACTACTTTTCCAGGATTATATTAAAAAGAAGAGGTGACAGCGCGTCTACTTGTTTCAGTCCACTGTTTATTTCAAACGACTCTGAGAGCTTGTTACCTATGCGCACTCTAGATCTACAGCCATTTACTCAAACTTTAATAACGAGCTGGATAAGTTTTTTTTGGAACTGAAAGTTCTGCCATTGCATTCCACATCTGATCCCTTTTAATGCTGTCGTATGCTTGTCGGAAATCTATGAAGAGATTATGAATGGTTCTATTGAATTCCCATCCTTTTTCAAGCAGCTGCCTGAGAGTAAAAATCTGATCTATGGTCGATCTATTTTTTCTGAACCCGGCTTGGTATTCCCCTATGAAATTTTATACAAAAGGTGTTAGTCTACTTAATATGATGTTCGATAAGATTTTGTACGCCGTATTAAGTAGGGAGATGCCTCTATAGTTAGAGCACTTGGTTTTGTCTCCCTTTTTATGGATAGGAATTATTACACTTTCGTGCCATTTTGTTGGTATATTTTCTTCGTTCCATATAAGTGTTATTAGTTTGTGTAATTGTCTATGTAAAGTTTCTCCTCCGTACTTAAGAAATTCGGCTGGTATATTGTCAGAGCCTGGAGCTTTTGCGTTCTTCAATTTGTTAATTGCTTGCAATGTTTCGTCTATTTTTGGGTCTACCGGTAGGTCCACCCCAAGGTATATATCCTCTCCATGTTCTTCATCTTGGTGTATATTAAGTAAATTTTTGAAATATTCTTGCCATGTTTGGAGTAATTCTTGTTCGTTGATTATTAATTCATCATTATTTTTCCTTAGTACAGACATGCAGTTAGGTCTGAATCCTCTCTTTTCGTTTGACACAGATTTGTAAAATGCTCGACTATTTGACTGTTGTCTATTTCTTTCCATTTCTTCATACTGCTGTTGTTCGTATTTTCTTTTTTTCTCTCTAATTAGTTTTCTTGTTTCTCGTCGTGATGTTGTATAGTTTTCTTTACTTTCTGTTGTTTGTTGTTGAAGCATAATGTTTTGCTTTTTCTGTCTGTCTTGTAGTTTTTCTTGGCATGCTTTATCAAACCATTTCCTTGTTTTCGTCCTTCTTTTTTCTATTATTAGTTCTGCTGACTCTGTAATTGATTTTTCTATTTGTTGCCATAGCCTTTCGACATCATTGCTCTGGTCTATTCTATTTAAATGCTGTTCCATTTTCTGTACGTAATTGTCTCGGATTTCCTTATTTTGTGTTTTCTCAATGTTCCACTGTCCCAATGCTTCGTTCGTTTTAAGTTTCTGTGATGACATTCTCAGCCTGATTTTGGCTCTTACTAGGTAATGGTCTGTATCTCCATCTACGCCCCTGATTCTTCTTACGTCAAGGACATTACTTTCGTGTCTAGCATCAACAATTATGTGGTCAATTTGGTTCCGAGTGGAGTTGTCTTTAGAGACCCAAGTCTGTTTATGAATGTTTTTATGTTGGAACATAGTAGACTTTACAAGCATATTGTTAGCTCTACGAGCCTTTGTCCATTATCGTTTGAGATATCGTGGAGACTGTGTTGGACCTATTGTCGGTCTTAGGTTAAGTTCTTTGCCAATTTTTGCGTTGAAAAAATAGTGTCAAGACAAAGACATATCAGTGTCGTAACATTAATGTGTGATGGATGTGGAGGCCAGAATAAGAACCAAACAATTTTATCCATGGCAAGTCGCTGGCGCTGGTTGATACAAGCTCCAAAAACATAAAATATATTGAAATAGTGTATCCCGTTCGAGGGCATTCATTCTTGCCGTCGGACAGGGTGTATATGATGTTCAAGAAAAAACTTAAAAAAATTTAAGTTATAACTTCTACGATTGAAAAACCGAAACATTGTCTACATTCAAGGAACTACAGAATTGGCACTTTCAGATATTGAAAATAAATCGGTTTTGTTTGGCAAGATCAAGAAAACAAAATAAAGTCGTATTGGTTAAAGGGGACGAAAGCTACAACTCAATCATCGGTTTGATTATAAGTATTTCAAAAAAGGTAGATCGACCATTAATATCAATCAAAATGAAAGAGGAGCCGGGAACTTGACCACTATTAGCAAAGAGAAATTGAAGGACGGAAGGAAGCTACTGAAATGTCACTACGGCGAAGAATGGTAAAATGATCCGAAAGTGGTTTATTTCAAAAACGTCCTACATTTCGAAAATGTTCCAAGCGTCCCTGAAGAAGACGAGGTGTACTGCGAACCACTCGATAATGACAACGACGAAGAAGTCTTAAGAGTATAGAATTCTGGTATTAATAATTATTTTCATGTATTAAGTACTGTTATTAAACATTTGTGTTTTTACTACAAAATAACCAATCTCCTGGTCTGTTTATTTCTAAGTAGCCAATATTCAACTATTAGTTGCAAAGTAGCCAATCACTAAATATTTTTCTTTAATTATTAGAGTATTTTTAAATCAATAGAAAGAAAATACCACTAGTTCCAACTCAATTATATATCGAGGATACATCATTTATCTTCAGCATATCTCAAGATAGAGCACAATGGACAAAAATGAGGGAGACCTATCTTCAGCAGTGATGATGAGAATCATTTATGTTTTAAAATAACATACGTATAAAATCATAGTTTGGTGTTAATATTGAGACTGAGCTAAATGTAAAACCACATGCCTACTTATCATATCGGAATAGTATCATCAGGTTTTTTCCCTGGTTTTCCCCCATGATTTAGTATAGGATCACTAACAGGAGAATTTTAATATCATTATTGTATGTGGTTGTTTTTTTTAAGACAAATCACATGCTATGATTTTTGTGTCGTCCCAGGAACGCAACTTAAAAATATTGCCAATATCATTTTAAATTCATCTACTTTAAAATGTATAATATTGTTTACCGAGTAACAAAAACAAAATTTGTTTTAATATATTAATTTTTTGTACTTTCAGAACGATTTTCGAAGTGGAAATAGAACCGTCAAAATAAACCTATTTTAAAGTAAAATTGTGGCTTATTCCTAATAAAAATAGTAAATTGTATTAAGATGCCATAAGAAAGTATCTTCAGAAAAATATCTTATGATTGAAGCCCCCGAGAAGATAGAGCAATAAACCCATATTTATTAGCTTCCAAGCAGCTAGACAAAACTAATAATGTGGCTGTAACCCGATTTATGCAGCGGTCCCTATCAAGCTTTTTATTACCAGATCCAGTCCCAGATAAAAAGTTTTTAGTTCTTTTGTCTGATGAAGCACTGTATATTATAAACTGTATACTACTGTTTTGGTAGGCTAAAACTTAAGAATCTTCTATCCCAATATATATTGAAATATCCCATAATAAAATAAAATGGGATGTCATAGGTATCAGCGAAGTTGGAAAGAGAGGTGAAACTTTAAAAACTATGAAATCAGGTCATCATATATTCTATCAGACTGGCCCTGAAACTACAACAGTTGAAGACATCGGTTTCTTTGTCCATAAAAACCACGCGAACAAGATATTAAACATCCAAAGTATATCATTTAGAATGGCATATCTTATTCTGAAGTTGAACAGAAGATATAAACTCAAAATTACCCAAGTATACGCTCCAACAATAGACCATACTAATGAAGAAATCGAAATATTTTATAACAATATATCTACTGCGCTTAATGACTATCGTACTCAATTTACAATTTTATGTGGCGATTTCAATGCAAAAATAGGTGTAAGAAGCAGAGCTAGAAATATCCTTGGAAAAATTCGGTTACCCAGGAAGAAATGACCGAGGAGAAACGCTACTAGGATTCTTAATCCAGAATAATTTATTCAACATGAATAGCTTCTTTTACAAAAATATGCACAGAATGGACCTGGGAAAGTCAAAACGGTAGAATAAGCAACGAAATTGACTACATCATAAGTGACGAAAAAGAAATAATTAAAGATGTAACAGTACTCAACAAGTTCACCACAAGCAGTGACCACAGAATGATATGAGCGAAAGTCCAAATCAACACAAAAATAGAAAGAAACATACTGATTAAAAATAAATGTCATAGTATCTGGACAGCCTTATTAGATATCAACCAATATCAGGCACATATCAATAATAAGCTACTACTGCATGAAACTCCGAGAACGATATTAACGACTTGAATAATTGCATCATAAACGCCTCACAAGAAAGCCACCGAGTGCACTGTCCTAAAAGAAAATCAGATAGTAAAATAAGTCCAGATACTGAAACGCTGCTAGATCAAAGAAGACAAATGAGAAGCGATAAGAATGCAGATAGCCACACTCTAAGAGAAATGAATAAAACTGTTTTGAAGGCAATCAGGAGAGATTTGAGAAAATTTAAAACCGCTAATATTAAACGTACTATACAGGAAAATGATAGCCTAAAATTTCTAAGTAAAAAGCTAACGAATGGGAAATGCGAAATTCATAAATTAAGAAACAAGCAAAATGAAATAATATCACATAGATTTATAATAGGTCGTCGAAGCGTTTTACGAGGAATTATATGGAAATAGACAAGAAGATCAAACATGAATACAAATAGTCATTTCAAAGAAGATCATGGATCTAGGTTCCGAACTAATGCCAGTTATAAGTAATAACCATCCTTTTGCATAAAAAAAGAGATAGAACGGACCTAAAACATTATGTACCTATTAGCCTGTTGAACCACATATACAAGCTCTTTACTAGGTTAGTGACATCAAGATTGGAGAAAAAAATTAGATTTTTACTAACCGAGAGAGCAGGCAGGATTCTGACCAAATTATGGTACCAATGATCGCCTCCCTACAGTAAAGAGGCTCATTGAAAAATCTGTGGAATACAACAAACCTCTTGTCCTAACTTTCATAGATTTTCATAAAGCGTTCGACACGATCGAAATAGACAGCCTTATAGAAGAAACAAATGACAGCAGGATTTACATCAATGCCACTATGACTGTTAAGATACACGATAAAACCCGACCAATAAAAATAAAACGTGGGAGAAGGCAAGGAGGTACATTGTCACCGAAATTATTCATAACGGCATTAGAGTATGCCTTACAGATGGTCAATTGGAATCACATAGGAGTAACAATAGACGGCGAAAAACTGAACAATCTCCGTTTCCCAGACAACATTATCCTTATCATAGATAATTTAGGAGAGCCATGAATTTTACTTTGCCTGTTCAAAGGTGGGCCTTAGAATAAGCAACCTTTGTGTTGAGTTCCTATGATATTATTTAGACCGCAGTGTAGATAGTTACGTTGGGCTATACAGGATGCGGCTGGATTATATATTGGAAAGCGAGTAATGGGGCAGCAGTTGATTGGATCTTAGTGTTGTGTTGATTCTTTTGTTGTTCCTTGATTAACGTTGTTCCTTAAGTAAGGATTGATGGTATTTCGTGTAGATTAAAAATAACGTAATATTCGCGAGTTCCTTGGTAGTGGAGACTTCAGTACTGTATGACTTTATAACAAATGTGTATAAGTGAGTATGACTGTAACTTGATAAGTGTATCTCGTTACTACTATTCTCCCAGAATTTGTGTTAAAGGTAGCTAGCGTTGAAAGTTGATTTCCACAAAAATCATGAATTACTGTCTTGTTTGGATACGATTTACTGGAACTTTCTACAGTAAAATTAAGTTTTGCATAAAACACCTTCTCTGAATTTTCAAAAGGTTATTATCTCGCATGTTTTATTAGAAAAAGGTCGTTTCACATTTCATAAATTATTTAAATATAAGGAATAACAAATATTATCCACCAAATACATGAATTCATTACCGTTATCTGTATTGTTTATGTACGTACGTGTTTGCTAAGATTTCAATACAAACTACTTAACTAGTTATATAATTATTCCTATAAACTTGTATAGTTGTTGTAGGCACAAGCAAAATGTTATCGCTTCTTACTGATTTTTTACAATTTTAATAACAAAATAGTAGTTATTACGTCAAAACGTTTATCGATCTAGAAATATATAAATATTTTAAGTAAAAAACAGAAAATTTTAATATATTATACACAAGCTGATAGAAACTCTCCCCTTATAACTTTTGTATTAATAAAACATTATTATTCTTCTTGTAAAATGTTGTTACATTAGACTATCAACATAATTTCTAGTGTAATTTTAATGTACAAACAATTATATAATACGGCACTTAGGTTCAATATGATCCACCCTTCCCCTCCACCTAAGAAGTCTATTGCGTTTATGTGTTAATACGCCACAGTCTCTATCAAGGTAGCTGCTTTTCACCAACTCTATTTAAAATCTAACTTAATGTGGCAGGTAAGAAGTTTTTATGGTTTACTTGAACAACACATTTTAAAAATACGAATATTGAGAAATGTCTGTAAACTGTAATAAAACCAAATGACATAACCTATTATAATCTATCTACTCGTGAAAAAAAAGAGCGGATAATAACCCAGAAAAAATTCCCTCAAAAAGCAAGAGATGTTTGTGCTCAAAGGCATCTGAATACACGGATTAATTTGACCATAATAATTATTGCTTAAACTTACTCAAAAAGCGATGGATTTTTGAAGTCAAAAGTATCTAAATAAACCCCTCAATTCGGCCAAAATATTTATTGCCTCTTACGGCTAACATAAACTCAAGAATCTGAAGTTTTCAACTTGTGAGTCCTTCCAACAACTTGGAAATCTATTAAGCAACTGGCGAGGCCCAACAAATTCGTTGTGAGTCCAGGGATAAAGGAATTGTTTATACTGAAATAATTGCTGATGGTCTTGCTAAGGGAGCTAGTAGTTATTTTATGGGGCCCGTATAATTTTGCGATATTCCGAAAACCCGCATTGTGTAAGACGATAAATGATAATAAAAGGATCCATTTATACAGATAACTAAGTAGCTATTCTGGCAGTAAAGAACCCACTCACCAACCCAAACAAAACTGGTGAGAAACTACAAAGACCTCCTTAAAAACCTCTTAAAGAATAACAAAGTGTCTTTAATATGGGTGCCGACTCATGAAGGAGTGCATGGAAATGAAAGAGCAGGTTTGTTGGCAAGAGAAGCCTTTGTAGGCCCAGAACCTGTAGCATCACTAAAGATGCTACAAAAAACGAGGTTCAGAAGTAACCGATAAGGAATCATCAAAAGAATTGAATATCCACTCAAGGGTTCTAAAGAGAAAATCCAGACTAAGAAATAATCGGGAATATTGAAAAAAAATTCTCGGACAATTGAAGAACCTCAATAAACGAGATACTAAAACTCTCACCGAAATGGTAACTGAACACTTTGGTTTAAGTAAGCATCTATACAAATTAGGTCTGGTGAATTAACCATGGAAATTCAAAACGGCAAAAGAGACTGTTGGTCTTCGTTGATGTCACATGACTTATTAGAGATTAATGTAAAAATCTAGGTACAATACAAATGTCTTACGACCAAGTGTCAAAGATTACCGAGTCTCGCCTGAACTAAGAAGAAGAAGCAGACATTTTTTTCTGGACACTACTCAATCAGATATCTTCTCTATAAAATGGGTCAAGCGGACAGAACAACATACAGATTCTGGAAAAATGCAGAGGAAACGGCCGAATATATTCTCTGTAAATTAAGGATCTTTTTAAAACCCGATCAAATAAGAAATATAGTATTGGAACCGATAATAGGCTTTTTTAGAAGTCTAAAATATTTTGATTAAAACATAGATTTAGGGTATACCTACTCAAAAGATATTTTAAGTTACAATGCTGAAAGACCAACAAAGCCAAACTCTGCCTTATGGCCAACCTACTTATACAAAGAAAGAAGACATCTACTCTGCAATTCATTATTTAAAAATTTTGTACTATATCAAGATAGGTACATCGAAAGAAGGTGCCAAAGAAGCAATATTCAAAAGAAATTCACTGTCAATTTTTAATGTTATTTTGAATTGTTGGTGATTATTGGTAATTTTAAGATTATCGGTCAAAATTTTGTTTAAAATTTTTCCAAAAAGTGCAAAATATTTCAAAATGAACATAAATTTTTTTAATGCCTCGTACCATGCTTCAGCTAAGGTTGTCGAGATAGCGGCTAACGTAAAGGCAGAATTCAGTGGCGATTTTAAATTTGTGCTACTATCGACTCACCTAAAGGTGTGAATAATAAAATTTGGGACAACTCGCCACGAAACGTCTGCTATCCCGACTGTATACAAAAAACTTGCCTATATGGGCTTTTTAGAGCACACTAAAGCATTTTATTGTAATAAATTAGAAGATTTGTTATAATTACTAAATGAAAAAAACCAGTCTAACAAAATAGTAAATATAATTAAATATACCATGCAATCCATATGTATGGAATAAATTCATTTTTAGCGTTATTATGTACTATGTGAAAAAAACCTGACAGAGGTTGATTTTTATTCTTAAATTGACAATTTATGGTAAGTAAGTAATTTTAAATATAAAGAGGATCATATGGAACCATATTACAGTTCTCTACCCACTTCAAATATTCCACACACCCATCTGTTCCTCTACGCGGATGATACTGCTCTCTTAACAACAGTGGCTACTTTTCTCTGACTACCTTAAGAAGAGCACAAACTCTATTAAACGGTATCGAAAATTGGTGCAATAAGTGGAGAGTCACCCTAAACGCTGCGAAAACACAAACCATTGTGTTTCGAGCTCCAAAAACATCTGGACGTCTTGCAGCCAACAATGTTGAACAAACGCCCCTGTATCTAATGGGAAACAGGCTCGTAACTAGCCCGACAGCTTCCTACCTAGGCGTCTTATTTACTAAGACGCTTAATTGGGACGCTGATCTAAAGGAAACTTTAGATAGGGTCAGAAACAGAGCCCGTCTCCTAGTACCACTTGCAGGGACGTTTGGCAAGACGAGCAAAACCACTCTCACTCATACTTATAAAACCTTTATTCGACCCGTTATAGAGTATGAGGCTCACTTATATTGCCTTCTAAAGGAACGACAGAAAAAGAAGCTGCTCTCGACGGAGCGCAGAATCCTGCGTAGAACTTGCAGAAAAAGGTGGGACTTCCACTCACGTGAAATCCATAGAATGGCCAACACCACCCCTATCCTTGAAAGATTAAAAACTCTTAACAGGAACTTTACCCTCAGTACTATCAACGGTCCTCCATCCAACACCCAAGACACTCTAAAAAGTTCCTGTTCCTTCAGAGGATACACAGTAACCCGGATTCCTAAACACAAATTCCCTCATCCTCCCTCAATTTTAATGCAAACATGCATCAATGATCTTCCGGCAGACTACTTTGAAATTCTTGAGGCCACCCCGTATGCCTATCGCATAGCCTAATCAATCTTCCACCCCCTATCATCCTCAATCATCCACCCATCCCATTCCCTACCCCGGACAGGGGGAGATTGGTTTTTTGCGGTTTCCCAATCTCATTACTAAATGATACCTGTCCGTCCCTGAGAAAATAGCCGTAACTATTTTCTCACCTGAATCGACAGCCGCAAGTACCGTCTATCGAAATCCTCGAAGCCTCGCAGTTAGCGGACACAAACAACCGCGGGATTTTAGTGCAATACACTAATCTCGTGTTGTTTGTGAACGCATAAACGGCGCTGGAACAAAGGTCATTAGAGAAACGGTTCGGGTTACTGTCGAGTCCACACTACAGTGAAAGGGGTCCTCTTTCATGCTACCGATGCACCCTTATCCTCGGGACCCCCGACCGCCTGCAGCCCCCGTTACTTTACACGGGATCTGTGGGCGGCCGGGGAGAATCTAGACGGTTCGAGGAGTCTGTAACACCGAAATGGTAGCGTCCGTCACTGTTGGAATATCACATACATTCACACTGAGTAAAGTGCGACAAGCCGACTCTCGAAAGCGGAGGCGCCTCCACTCTCGAGCACACCCGTCCACGAAATTTCAGTGCAATACACTGGTTACGAGGACGGGTTAAGCTCGAGACTGCACAGGATCAATGGTCACTAGAGATCCGGCCTTGTCGTACCTAGCTCAAAACACACAAAAGACAATCTGAAAAGACAAAACACATACAACAAACCTTTCTCTCTGGTTCTCTGGCTCTCCGAAGCCAACTCCTCCAGTTGAAAAAGGTGCCACAACATCAGAAGAAAACGGAGAAGATCTTCGCGCCGGTGGTTTCGGGCGTTTGCCTTTGTACGAACAACAACAACAACATCCAACTCAAGCCTGAAGAGGGTCAACCGACCCTAAACGGGTACAAAGCATTCTTCTTTTCGAAATAAGGATATTCCTTACCCTATCCCTAGAGAATGAACGCTGATTGATTAAATCATGTTAGAAAGGGATTTCAGTCCTCTGTTCAGCAAAATAAAGTTTTTAAGTTTGGTGCAATCTGAGAAAATTGATTTTTAAGATGTAAAATTTTGTCTCTATCACAAACATGGACGTAAAGATCACAAAACTTTAGGTTGAATGAAAATAATAATGTCATATATTATTTAAAATGTATTTTTCAATATACTTTACAATTAAATTAAATGTTCAAAATGACCATCATTCACTTCTTGACAATATAACCGAGACAATTTTGGAATTCTCGTACATTTTGTACGACCTCGAAAGTTATTTTGTTAATTTCTTCCGTTATCTCTACTTTTAAATCAGCAATACTGTTTGGTCTAATAAAATATATTTTAAATTTTAAATTACCCCGTAAGAAGTAATTGAGAGGTGTCAAATCGGGGGATCTAGCTGGCCATTCAATCATTCCACGTCTTCCAATCCACCTATTGGGAAAAACCTCGCTTAAATAATTTATAATCATACGTGCAAAATGCAGTGGAAGTCCGCCTTGTTGGTAGTAAATAGATCAATCTATCTCATTTGGATGATTAACATTAGGAAAAAATCTGTGTATTGTAGACACTAAAAACTTAATAAAAAAATCTAGATAAACCTCACCATCAACTGTGCCTTTAAAAAATAAGGAAAAATAATTTTATTGCAAACGATACCAGCCCAAACGTTAACTTTTTTAGGATATTGCGTGTGAGTCTCACACACCCAGTGAGGATTTTCTCTGCAACAATATCTACATCTATATCTACAGTTCTGTTTGTTAACCGTTCCGTTTAAATCAAACGTCGCTTCATAATAAAAAACTATTTTGTTTCATTCGTTAGCGTTAATTCTGTCCATCATTATTTCACAGAATTCTTGTCTTCTATCAGGATCGTCTTTATTTAACTTCTAAACCAACTGACCTTTGTAAGGGTGGTATTTTTCTTTGTGCAAAACTCTCAAAACAGATGATTTACTTACATCATTGATGGCGGCAAGTTCTCGAATTGTCTGATGCAGATTTTCCTCAATCTCTAGAAGTACATCTAACTTTTTTTCATCAGTAAAAAAGGCTCTACCTTTCAAAAAACACAAAAAGAGATTAGAAACTTTTTTTAAAAGAAATAAACAAATTGGTTTAGGGAAAAAATAAATATTTATTGCTGTCTCACCAGAAACAGTTACAACTATAAATAGTAAAAAAAATACTATATAAATAGTTACAAAAATACATACACAATATCAAAGAAAAAACACTTACTATGTTCTATTTGTTTACAAACTCTAGAAGTTGGAGATACTACAAGAACTTACAATTGTTACTGTACGATAATTTGTAGCAGAAATAAATTATTACAAATGAAAAATTTCTTTTTAAGTGAAACTGTAATATATGTGGTGCCATTGTTAGGCAACCAACATGACAGGAGCCTCGTGGGGACATCACCTGTCATGTTAGGGCAGTCAACATGAGGGTGTCAGATTATAAAGTATCACAATAAAAGACCTGGAATAAAACATTCTTATTTATTCATCCTTATACCCTGGCAGGTTTACCAGGATATTACATGGTGTCAGGTGTTTATTCGGGCTAAATAGTCTACGAGTTTTACACGTTTTCTGATGATATTTTGTGACTAATATGGAGAATTTGTGTAGACCTCCTGAACCGTTGAACCTAGATGGAAATATAGCGGAAAACTGGAAAAGATTTTCACAAAAGTTTGAGTTATTCCTGACAGCCACAGGATTGCTGGATAAGCCAGAAGCACAGAAGATAGCCGTATTCTTGAACCTTGTGGGTGATGAAGGACTGGATCTTCACAATAGCTTTACATACACAGAAGAGGAAAATAAGAAACTAGAATCAATCATAAAGAAATTCGAAGATTACTGCTCGCCGACTGCTAATTTAATATTTGAACGATTTAAGTTCAATAGTGTAATGCAAGCTGAAGGCCAAACATTTGACAACTTTCTCACAGAGCTGAGAAAGGCAGTAAAAACTACTAGTTACCAAGACCAAGATGAAATGGTAAGAGATAGAATAGTAATGAGTATATGGGACAAAAATACCCAAGAAAAACTATTAAGAGAACCAAAGCTAACATTAACAAAGGCTATTGAATTCTGTAGGACAGTTGAGGTCAGTAAATCACAATCCAAAGCTATTCAAAATGAACTAGGGGTTAATGCATTAAGAAGTAAGCCATCATCGTCCTCAACACCTAACTTGAACCAGAGCAGTTGCCATAGATGTGGATACAAACACAAGAAAAATGCAAATTGCCCAGCCACAGGTAAAAGTTGTGCCAAATGCCAAAAGCCAAATCACTTTGCTGCAGTATGTAAACATGATGAAAAGAAGAAAGAAAAGAATAGAAGCTGGAAACAAAAAAATGTGCACGTGGTAGAGGAAGAAGATAGTGATAGTGTATGTGATGTACATTTCCTAAGTTCAATAAATGTAATAGATTCAGTAGGTTCAACATGTAGAAAAAGTGAAAGTGTTTGGAAGCAAAAGATAAACAAAGGACGCAGTCATGTAGAATTTAAACTAGATACAGGTGCTGAAGTAAGTGTTTTGCCATATTATGTTTTAAAAAACCTGAAATTAGAAAATAAACTAAAGAGAACATCAGTAACCCTGTTATCTTATGGTAGTCCAGATGTCAAAATTAAACCTTGTGGAGAGATTAAGTTATTATGTAAAGCTAATAAGTGTGAAAGTATGATTAAATTTATTGTTGTTGATTTAGATAATCAAATACCCTTATTAGGGCTACAAGGGTGTTTAGAATTAAAATTAATAGAACGGTTAGCTCATGTAGGACAGGGTGTGGATGTTGTTTTTAGTTCATTAGATAACGTAAAAAAGCAGTATAATTCAGTTTTTGTTGGTTTAGGAGAATTTCCTACTGAGTACCACATAACCTTAAAAAGCAATGCTAAACCGTATGTTCAGCCCCCCAGGAGGGTACCTATATCACTTCATGATAGACTCAGACATAAATTAAAACAACTTGAAGATCAAGGTGTCATTGAAAAAATAGAAAAACCAACTGAGTGGCTGAACCCATTAGTAATAGTTGAAAAGAAAAATGGCGATTTAAGGTTGTGTCTGGATCCTCAACGTTTAAATAATGCGATACAACGAGAACACTTTTTAATACCTACAGCGGAAGAAATTGCAGTCAAGTTGTGTGACAAAGAATACTTCACTGTCTTAGATATGAAAGATGGCTATTTTCAAGTCAGGTTAGATGGTCAAAGTGCTGATTACACTGCTTTTGGAACCCCATTTGGGCGGTACCGATTTCTTAGATTACCCTTTGGGATTTGCTCAGCACCAGAAGTTTTTCAGAGGAAAAACTTTGAAATATTTGGAGATTTAGACGGAGTGGGACTATACTTCGATGATCTTATTGTGACAGGCTCAAATGAACAAGAGCATGATCAGAACCTAAAATTGGTCCTAGAACGAGCACTAGAATACAATATTAAATTTAATAGCTCTAAAGTTCAATTTAAACTAAAATCAGTAAAGTTTTTGGGACAAATTTATTCAAAAAGTGGAGTTGAATCCAACAAAAACTATGTTAGAGCAATTTCAGAATTGCCTAGGCCTAGTGATAAAAAAGGATTATTGAGAATTTTAGGCATGGCGAAGTACGTGGGTAAGTTTGTGCCCAACATGTCAAAGGTAACAGCCCCATTACGTGATCTCACAAGGCTTGATGTTACATGGGAATGGGATAACATCCATGAACAGTCTCTGTTCCAGCTTAAACACTTATTGACGACATCACCAGTACTGAGATATTTTAACTCTAAAAAAGAAATTGAAATTGAAACTGATGCTTCAAAGGATGGACTGGGTGCATGTTTGTTGCAAGATGGGCATCCAGTGGCATTTGCATCTAGAAGCTTATCTAAAACAGAGCAAAAATATGCCCAAATTGAAAAAGAAATGCTAGCGATTGTCTTTGCCATTCAAAAATTTCATTATTTTGTATACGGACAGAAGGTCAAAGTTCACTCTGATCACAAACCACTAGAAGTCATATTTAAAAAGGATTTAGCACGGATATCTCCAAGATTACAAAGAATGCGTTTAAGATTGCTTGACTATGATTTAATGGTCTCATACAGACCTGGAAAATATTTATATATTGCGGACACACTTTCTCGTGCATTCTTCTCAGAAAAAGGATTCAAAATTGACAATGAATTTGAATATGCGGTGCATGCAGTAGTCAAAAATATACCCATGTCTGAAGAAAGGAAAGTACAGTTTGCAAATGAGACACAGAAAGATGAACATCTAAAAGCAGTAATTGAGTTCTGCATTAATGGATGGCCAGAGAGCAAACAGGAAGTACCAGAGTCGATACGACATTATTTCAAAGTGAAAGAGAGCCTTATCTCTATAGATGGACTATTATTGATGTCTGATAAGGTCATAGTGCCCCAGTCACTGCGTTTAGAAATGTTGAAATTGCTGCATGAGGGTCACATTGGCATTGAAAAAAGCAAAGCTCGTGCGAGACAGATATTATATTGGCCAGGTATTAATTCTGACATTGAACATCACATCAATGCATGCAGAACATGTGAGTCGAATGCACACAAGCAACAGAAGGAAACTCTGCAACTGTACCCAATTGCTGAGCGCCCTTGGGAACGCCTAGGCCTAGATATTTTTACATATGCTGGAAATAGCTACCTAGTTATATTTGATTCATTTTCAATTTTCAATTGGTTGGACCTGCATTTGATAAAGAATAAATCTTCCAAAGCTGTTATTGGGGTATTAAGAAGAGTGTTCTCTGTGTTTGGTTCACCAGATTGTATAACATGTGATAATATACCATTTGATAGTTTGTATTGTAAAAATTTTGCGAGAGAACGGAATTTCAAAATCATCACTAGAAGCCCGAATTATCCACGCTCCAATGGCCTCGCTGAGAAAGGAGTAGGAATAGCAAAAAATATAATTAAGAAATCAGTAAAAGAAGGTGATATTGAAATCTCATTGCTGCAATACCGTAATTCACCTCTCAAGCATATTGGTTACTCCCCGTCTCAATTGTTAATGAGCCGGATTTGTAAAACTAAAATACCTATTAGTTCAGAGTTATTGCAACCCAAGTTATGTGAAAATGTGCTTGAGAAGCTGCAACATAGGCGCAATACATATAATAAGTATTATAATAGAAGTGCCAAAGAATTACCACCATTAACAAATAATACTGATGTTACAGTATACAATCATGTTCAGAAGAAGTGGGAACCAGGTCAAATAGTTAGCCAACATGGGACACCAAGGTCTTATATGGTTTTAAATGAAAATGGAGACACAGTCAGACGCAACAGAGTAGATTTAAGAGAATCATTAAATGTGTTCAAAACAGCTTCTGGACATGATAATATACAATGTAGTCTGTTCAATCCTGATTCAAGTGACCCGCCCCAGTGTGAAGTGAATATCTTGCCCACTGAGCAAAGAGAGTCCTGTAGAAACCAAAGAGATAGTGTTCATGGATTGCCTCTTGTGGAGCCAGTCTATGAACCATCGCTTAAAACTACTAGGTCGGGTCGCTCTGTAAAACCCCCTGAACGCTTAAATCTATAAGAGGGAGGATGTAATATATGTGGTGCCATTGTTAGGCAACCAACATGACAGGAGCCTCGTGGGGACATCACCTGTCATGTTAGGGCAGTCAACATGAGGGTGTCAGATTATAAAGTATCACAATAAAAGACCTGGAATAAAACATTCTTATTTATTCATCCTTATACCCTGGCAGGTTTACCAGGATATTACAGAAACTATACATAGAAGTTAATCTTTTTTATAAAACAAAAACCTCCTAATGTCAAAAAATAAAAATAGCTGTCAGATATCAATATTAAATTCTAAAACTGAGAATTATTAATATGAGACCTAGGCCGCACCCTAACATTAAAAATTACATATTTATTACAATTTCTCAATCTGTTATGAAAGCAATTATTTAACAAAACAGATTAAAATTTATGTGGTTATAATTTACAAATGTTATGTTACAAATGAAAAACTGTTAATTTTTACATGAAAAAAGTTTAACTATAAAATGGTACCTTCCATTTTACTAAACTGTTAATTTTTTTCATTTGAAATTTCTGTGTATAGAATTGAATTTAGATTATGTGCCATACGAACAACTACATCTAGTCTGGAATGAAGACCTGGACAAAAAAATGAGGCTGGAAGTTGGGCACTGGACGCAAAATTTGAAACTCGGTTTCTTACAAACTGAAACTATGTGGGTATCTTTCAAAGTTATTGTAAACACCGTTTTACAAATATCTCAGATTAGAGACGGCATAAAAAACGAAAAACAGTGATTGCTAGACTTCGGCAAATATGCATATTGCATATTTTGCATATTGTGCATATTTTATGCAAATATTTCATATTTTGGCATATTTGTATAAAAGTTTGCATAAAGTGCATAAAAGTTCAGATTTTTATACTGTATTTGAAAATTTTTAAAGATACCAATTTATTTCAATTCTTGTATAAAATTTTGTAGTCATTTTAATCAAGAAATGATCTAAGTACGTAATCTCTACAGGTACAAAACATTTACAATTTCAAAGAAGATCAATTCAAGTAGCCCTCAACATTCTCAGAAAGTCTCGGTCACTGAGGCATTCAGTTATTGGATAATCGCTAAGGGTTCGCTCATTTGCATTTTATGATCTAATCCCCAAATCTATCTACAATTTATTGTATCTTAACAGCAGGTAAACGGCTAATAGTTTTGTTCCTAATTTAGGGATTTTCCAAAATCTCCCAGTTTATTGAATTAGGTACCTAAACATTTCTAATTTGATGCTAAGATTTGTAAATCATTTTTGTTTTGATATTCAAAGCGTAAACACTCGTTGTGCGTAATAAAAAGGAAGATTGTGATTTTATAATGCCTAAAACAACCAGTGCTTCAACTTGGATTAAACCTTATAAAGAGCTGTCTATGGATATGGGAAAAATCTACTGTTCAGTCTGTGGCAAAATTGTAAGTATCTAATATTTTCTATTAAATATCTAATATTTCATACATACAGGGTGTTTCCAAATGACACTTACAACGTTTGACTGTAGATACTTCTCGAAAAATTTAACAAAACGATATAGTTAATGAGGGGTCAAACTTATTTACTTTTCGAGATACAGGGTGTTAAAATTAAAAAAAATTAAATTCGTTTAGTTAATAACAACAATAACTTTAAAACCAATAAACGTATTTACTTGAAATTTAGTACTCGTAGGTTGTTTTTAAATGAAAAATAGCTTCCTTTAGTGAGAAAAAATTGTCCATGGTACAATACAATGGTGTGTATTTAGAAAATTTTTTCACCTTTACTTTTTTTTATGAAGTCAGCTATTCTAAAACACAATTATTTTTATTGTAATTGAATTAACAAAAAAAAACTTTTGTTGAATTTTAAAATAAGTTAAGTATATGATGTACTAATGGTTAGTAACAAAAACTAATTTGTGGATTAATACTGCATTTAAAACACTTAGCGAGTGTTTTTTTTCCATACCAGTTATTTGATTAACCAAAAACACCTTGTATATTTTTATATTTTAAAGGTTGGGTTAAAATAAAAGTTTTTATTTTTATTTATAGATAGCATGTGAGAAGAAATTTCAGATAGACCAACATGTGAGAACTGCTTCACACATTGCAAAAAAAGGAAAAATAGGAGGAAAACATCAAACTTCAATGGCTAAATGTTTCCAATCTACTTAAAAAAAAATTAGATGAGCAAGAAACTTTTAATGAAGACTTGTGTCGCGCATTAGTGTCTGCAAACATACCGCTTTCAAAATTAGCAAATGTAAATTTTAGTTCGTTTCTAAAAAAAAATATTGCAAACTTAATGTTCCAAGTGATCGGTCTCTAAGAAGAAATAATGTAAACGGGCTATACTCGTCGGTGTTAATTAATATTAAGGAAGAAATTGCAGATAATTATTTTTACATATCTGTAGACGAAACCACTGATTCCTCAGGAAAATGTATTGCTCATTTATTGATTGGTATTCTTAAAGAAGATACCTTACCAAAATCTCATCTTATTTCATGCCAGCAACTTGAGAAAACAAATGCTTTAACAATTTCGCGTTTTATACAAGAAACATTAGCAACTTTTTTTCTTCCGACAAGTATTCCTTCTAATAAATTACTGCTTATTTTATCGGATGCTGCTCCTTATATGGTGAAAGCAGGACAAAATTTAAAAATATTTTTCCCAGATTTAATACATGTTACTTGTGTAGCGCATGGATTAAACAGAGTTGCAGAGGAAATACGAAAAAAGTTTCCTCTTGTAAATACCATGATATCCAGTGTCAAAAAAGTATTTCTTAAATCTCCTATAAGAATTCAACTTTATAAAGAAATGCTACCTAACATTCCTCTTCCACCACAACCTATTTTAACGCGATGGGGAACATGGTTAGAAGCAGCTAATTTTTATGCAGATCATTTTGTTAAAATAAAGAACATAATTGATACGTTAACAGATGAAAGTTCCCAATCTCTTTTGGATTCTAAACAAACTTTTCAGAGTAACTTGCTTCAACAAGAACTTTCATTTATAAAATCAAATTTTAGTTTTGTTCAAAAAACAATTACTCAGTTAGAATCACCAAAACTGTCATTGTTCGAAAGTACAGCATTAATAAAAGAATTTGCGTCATGTTGTCGGAACGTTAGAGGTAATATTGGAAAAGATATTTTAAAAAAAAATTGAAGCTACTATGGAAAAAAAGGTTACCATATTGTTTCTGAAGTAGTCAGTGTTCTGGCTGGAAATATTTCGGAAACAATTAATTTAGAATCAAATGTTTTGGTTAGTTTGAAAAATGCTCCCGTTACATCAGTTGATGTTGAACGAAGTTTTTCCATATATAAATATATGTACTCAGACAGAAGCCACAAGTTTTTGTTAGAAAATTTTGAACACCACTTGGTCATTTATTGTTACCATAATTCTAAATAAGTTTATTCATACTTAAAAATGATGTAGTTACTTAAAATAAATGTAAATCCTAATGAATAGTAGGAAATATTTAGTTATGTACACTTTTTTTTTTTAATAAAATTGTTACTATTTTACGATTTTTTTATTTATTTGTATGCATATGTTGTAAAATATTTGCATATTTTCGGGTAAACACGTGCATATTTATGCGCATATTTTCTACATTTTTATTTGCATATTTGCCGAAGTCTAGTGATTACTCTTTCAAAACTGACACATTACATTGAGTATAATTTACTTTTTTCAACAAATTTGCCGGCTTCTCAACGCCGACACTCGCTGCGTGTTGTCTCAACAAAATCTTTTCAAAACGCACTTAAAACTGTAACTAGACATTAAACTGCTACTATACACTATACTTCCATGAAGAAAAACAAAAAACTAAAAGCCATTATGAATTTTAAAGAACAATTCGGACAACGGGAATATTTATTAAGCGGCTTAACGATCAAAGAAAATACCAAGGAAATACGCATCTGTGATATATAAACAAACTTTAAAATGTGTTTATTATCGACTCCAACGATGCAAAAGGATTGAATATACTTTTTCGGTGTTTTAACATATACGGGGTGATTTCAATACCTATAATAATAATTTGGCTTACTGCAGACTGGGAAACTTGTTGACCAGAGTATTTATTACACATTTCACAAACCTCCTTTTGGGTTCTTGGGTTCACAACCAATCATAAATAAAATGTCTATTCTTTGAGTCTCGGACAAATGAGCCATAATTAAATTTATTAGGTACGCGCACAAATATTATAATGACGTCTTCTTAAATACCTTAATGACAGCAGAGAACTAGATTCATATTAATTGTTTATTTGGCTTTTTGACTAATATTTTATTATCTTCAAAGTTTTTTTCCTAATGTTTACCAGAACGGATACGAAAATACCTGATTATTTCTAAAGTATATTTTAAAAAACCAGGTAATATTGCTGATTTAAAAGTTAGGATAACAAAAGAAATTAACAAAATAACCCCCAAGGTCATACAAAATGTTGTACGAGAATTCCAAAATCGCCTCGGTTATTGTCAAACAGTGAATAATGCTGGTCAAGTTGAACATTTAATTTAATTGTAAAAATCAATTTTATCAGTTATGATAGCACAAACTCAAAAAAAAACTTTTTTTGAGTTTGTGCTGAACAGAGAATTAAAGTCCCTTTCTAACAAGGTGCCACACGATCCCTTTTGTTATTTAAAATTTTCGAGGGGGTGCTTATAATTCAACGGGGGTGCTGAAGGTGGATAATATTTTCATACTGTAAAACTGTCAATTTAAAAATAAAAATCGACCTGTTTGTTTTTTTTTCACATAGTACTTAATATCACTAAAAATGAATTTATTCCATTGATATGGACCGCATAGTATTGCCATTATCAGCAAAACGAAAATTAAAGGCGAGAATGAACTAACATCGGAAGTAGATCTCAACTCGAGTTGAGAAGTTTACTACTCTTTACAAGAAAAAGAAAGAGATTTACAAGTTTACTACTCTTTAAATTAGGATGGACAAAAGCATAGAAGAAATTAAAAAGGTAATATAAGAGTACAAGCTGGGCACAAAACTAATAAAGGTCCTTGTTTAATACAGACGACGTAATCCTGATCTCAGATAACGAAGATGGCCTACAGCGAATGTTCAATTACCTATTACCTTTGAAGGTACAAATCTTAAAATAACCACTAATTTTTATTAAACTATGTAAATGTGTAAAATAGGTACGTCGCGATTTTAAATTTTGTAGAAATAACCTTCAAAAGATAAATAAGTATACCTACGATACATGATTTTATTTGTCGAAGTCGCATATAAACACGATAGAATTTGAAAATTATCAAATAAAAAATTTGGCCTATAATGATCATAGCATTAACAACCTACTGGACAACCATGTATCCATCCATGACCATGTAATGACAATAATAACTACATACTACGACGAAATATTAAATTTTGTCAAATTGTATACAATTAGATACAACTGTTTTCAATTAATGGAATAGATTTAACATCTAATGGGTGCGTCATTTGTAATAAATTTGTTTGTAAACAAATTATATCCATAAGAATGTCGGAAACAATGTGTCAGGTGATAGCTACTTCAAAAACGGTTTTTACATCGCAATACATGTTATAATTGCATTTTAAATGTTATGCAACCTTCTCAAGATGGTGCCTTTGAAAAATTTGTATAAAATGGCAATTTAATTATTGTGTTAAATGCATTGTTTTCATTGATATTTTGCACCAACCTGCCTTATAGTAGAGACCGTGAATCTTAACTCGTACGTCATTAATATCTCTCGACATAAATATACCGATTGGACATCCATCCTCTTGATGGAAAGTGAAAACACTATAGATTTCCCCTATTTTGCACATTTAGCGATTTTGTTCAGAAACCAAGGGTGGAGTCAATGCCCAGTGATATTTCTGTTTTTTATTGTATAATGGCCTTGGCATAGCCAATTAGCCAGACTATTTGTGGTAGTTACTATTTTTGATTTTATTACCTAAGCCTATTTAAAATCTAAATTTACAGTGATTAATATGTTCGTATAGACATTTTTTCAGTTTTTGACATATTTACAATTTTTAATTTTATTACCTAAAACTACTTATAATTTAAATTTACAGGACGTTATATATTCGTAGATACATTTTAATATCTGCTTATTATTTGAAAAAAGAATTGTATTCAAATTGACATGTAATGGACAATTTAGCTCAATTAGTTTTTCATACATCATTTTGATACTTTGTCTGTACTGTCCACACTCCAATATAAGGAGATCTGCTGTAGATCTTCCACTTTACCACAGGATCAATATTGGTTATCAGTAGAGACTGGATTATATGCAAAATGCATGTGCATATAGGTATATATATATATATATATATATATATATATATATATATATATATATATATATGCAGCATATTTGTGGGTTTCTTTATAAATGCATATGCTATTCATATTTACTTAATTAAGAGCATATTGCCACATATTTGAAAATATCACATAAATAAAATGGTTTTCTATACATATTTAGATATTTTCTTGGAATTATTCATAGCTGGTACTAGGTAAGGTAACTACGAAATCATTTTATTACATATATCTACTAAATCTACAAGTTTTATTGTTTGGGAAAACCCATCTGTGAATTATTTATCAGAGGAATAGGGCCAACATGCAGCTAGGTATTATACAGTAAATTCGTTTTTAAATTCTCTTTACCAGCTGACAAAGCAACTTGTGATTGTGAATATTGTGCTTATAAAATAAAAATATTTTTTTTTTGAAAATATGCCAAAAGTAGCGAAACAAAAATCAGTCTATTGCGGAGTTGGGTTGGTGGCAACAGTGAAATGAAGATTATAGACAATGAAAGTGTTTTCTGTACTATTTGTGATAAAAAGGTGAGCCCACATATATTTTAACGATTCAAAAATTTAATTTAAAATATCATTTTAGATTGAGATGAATATCTGTGGATATCTGTCGACGAGACTACTGACGCCACGGGTCGATAAATTGCGAATTTAATTATTGGAGTTTAAAGCTGTTCAGCTGATGACTCCAATAAGTCGTATTTAATCAGCGTAAAATGTTTAGAAAAAACCAACTATGCAAAAATTGCTCGATTTGTTAATGAATCTTTGACAAATTTCTTTTTACCGTAACTTCTTTAAAAAATTTTACTACTAGTTAGCGATGCCGCTTCCTACATGGTTAAAGCTGTTACTAGTCTTAAGTTTTTTTTCCGAATTTAATTTATTGTACATGCTTAGCGCATAGTTTAAACAGGGTGGCAGAGAAAGTTAGACTCGAATTTCCAAATGTAAACACTTTAATCAACAATGTAAAGAAAGTATTTTTAAAAGCACCATTGCGAGTAGAAGTATATAGGGAGATGTTTCCCGATAGTTTTTTATAATTTGAGGGCACAAAGCTATGCTATGTCTGTTACTGGTAGAAGTATGTTGTTTATATTATGTTTGGTTAAAGCTGCAGATGTAGCTAATTTGTCGATCTCTTCATTTCCGAAAATATAAATATTCTTCGAAAATATTCAAGAGTGTCCTTTTACCCAATAAATAATAATCGAGCTGCCTGCGGAAGTAATATCATAATGTAAACTCTTTATTTCTATCTCAATATGGTTTAGTTTTGTTTGTGGTTTTGATAGAAGTAAGTTTGTCCACAATGCTTCTACAATCGGTTAGAATGATATAATTATTCATACCAGTAGAGGCTATATATTTTAACGCAAGTAATAGAGCTGATAGTTCGGCAGTATATACTGAAGCTTCATTGGGCAATCGACATGATTCTTTGTAATCAGAATTCCAGTGATACATTGCACAACTCGTTTTATTTTGAATTTTAGAGTCATCATTAAAAATATATTGAAATGCAGGCTACTTATCTTTAATTATTTTGTTGATCATATTTCCTGAAAGGTTTGAATCCATATAATATGTTTCTATTACCTTGGAGAAGAGAGACTTACAAGGTTGAGTATAAATTGGTGGTATTTTATTTTGATACAATTGTTCTTCAAATATTGTCATTTTCCTATATCTTTCAACGTATATGGGAGTTTTTTGTTACGCCAATATTTGTAGCTTAAGTCTAATACTTATATTCAAGTTACGTATATTTTTTAAATAGCTGAAGTTTTTTTAGTTAGCTCTAGCTACAAACTTATCTGTACAAAACTGTCTGCATAGTGTAAGGGGTGGCTCTTTAGCTTTAATTTCAGTAATAATAATAGGGGTAGATTTTAAGTAACCAAGACATAGCCTTAAACATTTATTTTTTTGGGTTTAAATTTTATTAAGATGTCCTGTTGACGCAGACCTATATAAATGACAACTATAATCGAAAATTGGTCGAATCATTGAGCGTTAGAATAGCAATGCAATATTCGGGCCACTGGTTTTACAAAATGCTCTAAGAATATTCATTGAGTTTTCCGATTTTTTTATAATAGAATGAATTTAATCCTTCCCTAACAGTTTACGATCCAAATATGTGCCTAGATATTTTACACAATTTTTTATTGGAAATTCTATTTTTCCTAATTTTAATTTACCTTGAGGAGTTTGGCGTTTTTTGAAAAAAAAACAAATTTCAGTCTTTGTAGTTGATATTGATAAGCCTACAGAATTATGATAATTTTTTATACTTCTTCTTCTTCTTCGGGTTCCTTCTCCTAGCGGAGGTTGGAAATCATCATCGCTATTTTAACTTTGTTGTTTTTAACAAAGTTAAAACAAAGTTAAAACAAAGTTAAAACAAAGTTAACATTTTTTATACAGTCTAGTGTAAATTCGAGTTGACGCCTACAAATGTCTAGGGTAGCATGGAAGGTATACAACACATCATGTGCAAACTGTAACATATTAGAGTGTGGAGGTACTATCTATTCTAGATCTATATTTTACAATGAAAATAAAAGTGGACTTAAATACTACCCTGTGGTATACCTATCTTCGTTAGCCTTGGCGCTAAAAGTTTCTCATTTATTTTTAAGTAAGTCCATCTATTCTTGTACAAGGATGCAATGTGATTTGAAATTTTAACTAACATTCCAAGATATAACAATTTGTTATGTAGAATACATAAATTTATGTTATCAAATGCAAAGGTTACATTTATAAATTCTGCAGCTGTTGATTCTTGATTTGTGACATTGATCTGAACAGAGGAAACTAGTGAAGTGAGAGCATCTTATGTAGACCCGTGATTTCCGGAAACCATATTGAGATTTGGGAAGGATATCTTCGGATTCAAGCCAGTATTTAAGCCGATTTTTTATTAATCTCTCTAGAGTCTTTAGTGTACAAGAATTAAAGTATGACGCCTTAGGTACCGAACTGCAGAAAAAAAAACAAGCTTTTATACCACAATAGAAGCAATCAAGACTTATATTTGCTTTAAACTATCAGCTACAAAATCAAGATTTTTAGGACAGGCTACTATTTGCAGATGAGAAAATTTTTCAATCTTCTAAAAAGGGCAAAATTGGGGTATATACACCATATAATAATAGATTTAATCCTCTATAATATGTTGATAGATATCGAGCAGCTGGTCATTTCAGTGTCAATGTATTGGGATGGGTTTCATCCAGAGGAAGGGGAATGGTATGAGGTATTGATGGCAGGTTTGTTGAGCTGAATATTCTAGAAAACATAATGTTTCCCAGGGTAGAACAGTTGTATCCAGAAAATAATTTTATCCTCCAACAAGATAATTGTCCTGTTCACACTAAAAATCTAATAAACCAGTGGTTTTAGTTGCATCGGCGTAATTTTATACCTCAAAATGCTAAAGAGTTGTGGCACGGTATACAACAGTTTTGGGAAGAGCTCTCTAAAGAGGAATTTCACAGTTCTTTCACGCATATGGACCGAAGACTACAAGCTGTTATCAATGTTGATGGAGATATTACAAAATATTAATTTTATTCTTGTTCCCTCCATTTTTTATTAATAGAAAAACTGTAGTTTTGCTTATTTAAAATGTTTTGCTGCGTCTTATCTTTTAGCTATCCAGTTATATTTTAATTGGGTTCAACAATTCTTGCTTTAATATATTGTTGAGTTAAGTCGTTTGTTTTATTCCTTAATGATAATAAAAATAATAACAACAACCCAATTTTATGTAAAAACTATAATTTATATAGGTACTCTTTATTAAATGAAGGAATTCAAAATAATATCAAAATTTAGACCTTAGATAATAATTATTAGAACTTATGAATTAACATAGGTAATCATTTTTTTTTGTTTGTTTGTTTATTTTATTATTTGTCGGTCATAATAAATATAACATAATGTCAGACCAATCAAATACACTGCTCAAAATGATCAAATCTTACTAAGAGTCGTATCAGTTTTTTTAGGAACCAACTGTACCGGGTGGTCCAATAAGCCGATCTCTCGGCTATATATCAGAAACTATTCATGTTATAACTTTAGGAGAAAAAATTCCTTAGTAAAAGTGGCCAAGAGAAATCGCTGGAAATAACTTTCAAGATTTTGGATTAACCGCTAGGGGGCGTAACCTGCGAAGAAAATTTTGAAAACCAGTTTTTTAGGAAATATGTCCAATTATACCAAGTGTTAAATAAGTAAACTAGAAAAAGGGCATAAATTCTGCACAAAGTTGTTCAAATACTTTTTTTTTATTTTTTCGAATAAAGGGTGGGGGAGAGTGGGAAAGTATTTGTGGATAAATACCTATAACTTTGGTTTGGATCAACCGATTGTAATAAAATTAGTGTCATTAGCAAGAGTGTAGATGACTTAATTCACATCTACTATAAAATACTTGCATTTAGTTTTAATAGTCGTAGGTAGATGGGACTTTCAAATAAAAAAAATTAAAATTTGTTTTTCTTCAAAATTTTTAATAGAAACAATTATTTATTGTAAATTATAATGGAACTGGATTAAATTCGTAACAAAATGGAGCAAACCGCATGTTAATAGCTTTTGTTGAATTCGAGATATGAATAAAAACTCATAAACATAAGTAAGTATAGTATTGACAACCCTGTATTATAAATTACATTAAAAAATAAGTCTGTAGGTATTTTCAAATTTTTTTATAGCAAAAGAATCTTAATGTTAATATCTATTTTGTAAAAAATAGTTTTTTCGAAACTAAGTAGGCTCCGACAATGAATTTGACGGGGAGTTCATATTGTTTATTTATTGACAGCAGTCAAAACATTGCTAAGAAGTGCTATATTTTTTTTTTTTTTTTTCCGAAAAATGGCTTTGGCAGAGCCAATTAGCCAGACTTGTTTGTGTTGATTGTTAAAATCGCCTGAATTTTAATTATTATAGATTGCAGATTCATAGTCAAAATTTTCTTATCAGTTATCAATGTTATTACTACATATACCTAATATTTTTATAGATACATAAATTTTGTTTTGATATATTTTTATTTTGTTTTTTTTATTCTTTTGTTTTCTAGTTTTTTTTTGTTTTTGTTTTCTCTTTTTTTTTTTTGTTTTTTTTTTTGTTTAATTTTTTTGTTTTGGTTTTTTTTTGTTTTTTGTATTGTTTTTTTCTTTTTTTTTGTTATTTTTTTTGTATTTATCTTTTGTTTTTGTTCTATTTCTATTTTCTTAATTCTTTTTTTTTTTATTAATTTGTGGTAACGTTTTTTTTTGTATTTTTTTTTGTTTTTTTTTTGTTTTTATTTTTTCAAACCATATTAACAGATTATGACTATATACTATTTACAACTTGTATTTACATATTTTAACATGTTTGTAAATGCAATGAAGAATTTCCATATTATTTGAAAATAATAAAATATTAAGGTTTATTGGAAAACAACACTTAGAATTTATTAGTTCCTTATAAAGTTCGTTTATATTATTCATTTGTAAATCACATTCTAATATAATATGTGTTAGATCGCCTATTTTGCCGCAAGTACAATTGGGAGTATTTGATAAGCCGATTCCATTCATGTAAGATGGCGTAAGAGCATGATTTGCTCTCAGCCGATTAATGGTCTTTATAAAATGTCGATTAGATTCTGTGTAAAACCATCTTCTTGAGGGTATCCTAGTGTTACAATGATAAAAGTTTAAGCCCGTCTTACATTCTCTGTAATGTAAATGCCAATTATTTTTAAGTTTTTGTCTACTAACGGTGTCAATATCTGTCGCTGGAATTAAATTTTTGTTTACTTTTTCTCCAAGCATATATGCTGATTTAGCTAAATTGTCAACGATCTCATTGCCTTTTATTCCTGAATGGCCCTTGATCCATGTAATTATTACATTTAGTCCTAATTGTATAGTTTCAGAAAGAATTTTTAGAATTTTCAGTTCAATGTGGTTTATATGTTTGGCTGTTTGAATGTTGTTGAATCTGTCGACCACACTTTTACTGTCAGTAAATATAACATAGTTGCTAGACGGCTTCAGTACTACATACTGAAGAGCAAACATTATTGCCATCATTTCTGCTGTGTATATTGAGCATTCACTGGGTAAGCTATACTGGTGATGGTAATTTTTATTTTCGTGGAACATTGCACAGCCCGTTCCATTTGCATCTTTTGACCCATCAGTAAAAATGTACTGATAGTTTGTCCATTTTTCTTTAATAATTATATCAAACATATTTGGGAGTAAATGTGAGTTTAAGTAACATATTTTAACCTTTTTAGAAAATAGCGTTTTTGCCATTTCACCGTAGTAGGGCGGAATTTGGCATGTATAGAGAATATCGTTATATTTAATCGTACTTAGATAGCTTTCTACCAAAGGTATAGATTTTTTAGTTCTCCAGTATCTATGAGTGAGGTCTAAAACTGATAGCTCATTAAGATCTTGCAGGTATTTACAATTTTTGGACATAATTCGGACTGTAAATTTGTCGCTAAGGAATTGGCGGCGTAAATGCAATGGAGGTTCCACCGCTTCAATTTCCATTATTTGGACTGGAGTGGATTTTAAATAACCTAGGCATAATCTCAGGCATTTATTTTTTTGAACTTCAAGTTTGTTTAGATGTGTATTGGTCGCTGATCCAAATAAATGACAGTTATAGTCGAAAATTGGCCTGATCATGTTACGGTAAAACATCAAAGCAATATTTGGGTCTGCTCCCCAATTTGTTTTACAGAAAGCTCTTAAAATGTTTAATGAGCTTTCTGATTTTTTAACAATTTGATGAATGTGATCTTTCCATAATAATTTTCTGTCTAGATAGGTACCAAGATACTTAATACAGTTTTTTATAGGAAAATTAAATTTTCCCACATTAAGATTGCCTTGTGGAACTCTATGTTTTTGTGAAAAGTAACACACCTCAGTTTTTGTGTCAGAAATTGATAATCCTATTTCTTCATAGTACTGATTTACGATTTCTAATGTGGCTTTCAAATTATCCTTACAGGTACTTAACAATTTTCCTGCTGTATATAAAACAACATCATCAGCATATTGAAGAATTTTTGTATGGTTGGGTATACTAACTTCAAGATCTATGTTGTACAGGATATATAAAATCGGGCTTAAAATACTCCCCTGCGGCAATCCAATATTGGTTAGTCGGGGGTATGAAAATTCCTCATTATTAATTTTTAAAAAAGTTAGTCTGTTAGAATATAAAGATTTTAAAAAGAGGGCAAATGATCTAGGGATTCCAATATACAACATTTTTCGGTAAAGAATGTCTAAATTGACATTATCAAAAGCAGCAGAAATGTCAAGGAACGCAGCTGCTGTAGACTTATTTGACGTAAAATTAAGCTGAATTGAAGTAACTAGAGCTGTAGTTGCATCTTGAGTGGACCTAGACTTGCGAAAACCATATTGGGAACTTGGAAGTATACCATCGTGTTCTAGCCAATGTTCAAATCTATTTTTAATAATTCTCTCAAATGTTTTTAAAAGACATGAAGATAAGGAGATAGGTCGGTAAGAGCTTGGATCACGTTCTCGTCTGCCAGGTTTTTTAATCGGAATTATCAGGTACTCTTTCCAACTATTTGGTACTGGTGTCTTATTTGTCCAAATATTGTTGAAAATGTGTACTAGTGAATTTTTATATTCTATAGGTAAGTTGTATAACAGTGAGTATGACACATTGTCAATACCTGGAGAAGTATTATTTCTTTGTTCAAGGGCTCGATGCAATTCCCATAAATGAAAATTTTCGTCAAAATTGTGATTTTGTCTGGGTACCGTTTGGATATATTCTTGTTCAGTGTCGTCATTTGGAACCCATGCAGGGGCAATTTTTCTATGGAATTCCTGCAACCATCTATCTTCTGGATCAATGGGTACTTTGTTGGCTTGTTTGCGGTTTTTAAAACAATTAACTTTTCGCCAGACATCTTTTATTGGTGTTCTTGAGTTTAGACTTTCGCAAAATTCAATCCAATTCTTCTTTTTCTTCTGTTTGAAGATTTTCTTTGCAATAGCATCTAGTCGTTTATACTCCATTAGGTTTTGTAGTGTTGGATTCTGTTTATAATTTATAAATGCATGTTTTCTATTTTCAGCTGCTAACTGACAATGATTGTTCCACCATGGTTTCGGAATATGACCGTTGTTTTTTTCTTTATTGGAAGAATGTTTTGGGATAGCGACGTTGGCTGCCTGGTTTATATTTGTTAATAATTCTTCGTAGATTAATGGTATTTTCATTGCTTCCAAAGCACTGGTATATATCACCCAATTGGCTCTGCTAAGGTTCCATATTCTATGTTTTCTACTGGAGGTGGCTTTTGCTGCGGAGAAGTTTTGTGATGACAAAATAATTGGGACATGATTGGATCCATAAGGTTCTTGTAGAGTATTCCAACGAAAATGAGAGGCAATATCTCGGGAACAAATGGTTAAGTCTACAGCAGAAGGTTTATTGGAAATAGCAAGAGTGGGGGACCCGTCGTTTAAATATTCTAAATTACAGTATTCTATAGCATCTAGAAGATCTTTACCTAATCTATCATCAACTTCGCAGCCCCATGCCAAATTGTGTGCGTTAAAATCGCCTCCAATTATAAATGGTTTTGGTATATTTTCTAAAAAACTGATCCATTGCTGAATTAAAATTTTGTTCCTGGGTTCATTATATAGAGAAATTATATGTAAAGGTTTCTTGAAATGTGCAGTTTTTATTGAAATACACTTATATGTAAACGAATACGTATTTTGAAAAGTTATTTCTTCATATATTATGTTGGATTTCAAAAGAATGGCACAACCGCCATATCCATCAGGGCGATCAGCTCGAACACAATTAAATTCTTTAAAATTATAATATTTTCCTGGTTTGAACCAGGTTTCAGATAATAGAGCTATAGTAATGTGGTTCTGATGAAGTAAGTATTCTAAATTCTCTTTATTAGCAACTGCTGAACGACAGTTCCACTGTAAAATATTTATTTTATTTAAGTCTGCGAATTTGATGTTAGATTTTGGTTAAAATGGTTACTAATTATCTGAATTACATCAGCTTTTGAAATATTAAAATTATTATTTTGTTTAATTGAATTAACAATTGTAAGAACCGAATCTAAAATGACATTTATTACAGAAGAATTTAATTCTTCTGACCGTGAATCTGCAATGTTTAAGTTTTTTTGGTAGAATTGACTTTTAACTATTCCCTCAGGATGTTTTGGAGGGGAAACTGTAGATATTATTTCTTTTCTAGCTATATCAGTTGGGTCTGAATTATTTGGTTTCTGCCTTTTATTTGGCCTACTGGTGTTTGTGTGAGGATTAAATATAAATTTAGCAAAATTATTTCCCTGGGAGGAAGTAGAAGGTTGTGAATTTTGTGGAAAATTTGTATCATTGTTGACTGTATTGGTCCTAAGAATACTAGCATATGATTTTTTAGGCACTTGTTTATTTGCATCGTAAAAATTAATGTTTGTTAAACCCATCGTCTCTTTTATTAACTTTTGTCGTGAGAATTCTGGGCATGCGCTTAGATTTGTGGTCAAATGTTTCCCCTTACAACTAAAACATACGTGTTCGAAATCAACTTTTGTACAATCTTTTGAATTATGCGTTTCTTGGCATCTGTTACATCTTGGCTGACTCCTACATTGATTTCCCAAGTGGCCGTATCTAAGACAGTTAAAGCATAACAAAACTTTCTGTTTATATATTTCAACTTCTTTAATAACCTTATTGATTACTATATATTTTGGTAAATTTTGCGATTTAAAGGTCACAATACAAGACTTAGTAGGGACATATTCGACAATTTTTTCCTCATTAACATTTTTTTCTACTTTACGCGTAATTCTTTTAACATTTGCAATTTCAAATATGCAATGACTATCATACTGTTTAATTCTATTTTTAATATACTCTTCCGATAAATCTGCGTCTATATCCCTAATAACTCCTTGTCTGTGTAAAATAAATTTTGGAATATACAAATCTAAATTATTTAAACGAAATATTTCTAGAGTTTTGTTTTTAATGAGGTTATTAGCAGTTTTATAATCTTTGCATTTGACTCTAATTCTATTTCGGCCAATGGCGTCTATACTTGAAATCATATTGTCTGCTTCAGGAAAGTTAGACAAAATAATTTCACCAATCTTTAGAGGATTTAATTTACCTTTAAACTCCATAGAGCTATTCTCGATATATACATGATATGGGCCTAGATCATTACTATTAAATAAAAATGCTTGTCTTACCTGTTTTGTTACTTTTTGTTGTGTTTCATTCAGAAGGGTTGTATTTGCATTATTCATCAAATTTATTGGTGTTGGAGTACTTACAGAAAGATCCATTTCGGCATCACTTTGATTATTGAATATGTTTCCAGATATACCTGGTTTTGAGGGTTTTTTGGGGTCAGGGGGTCTCCCCCCGCTATTGACACTCATACGGTAGGTGGTTCAATAAGCGATATTGTTGTTAGCCAACGCCACAAATTTCACAATTTAAAGCACAATATTAATTGTAAATTATTGCTCGTCTAATTTCTATGAAAACTACTACGGAACTGTATTTAATACTGATTAAATCTCAAAAAATTTGTAAGGAACTTCAAAAAGCGTCTTATAAGTTTGACAGTTTTTTGACAATGAAGAAGTGCTATATTATAATTCGAAAATAAGACTGCACTTTTTCAATAAATATTAATATTGGTAATATTAGTAATTAATTATCAGTACAAATAATTCGTGATGAGTATATCAAATTGTATGATACGATTGGAGTTTATTTCGAATGTCACCAAAATACCGTTATTGCCTCACGTATATATTTTGTAAGATATCCTGACAGGAGACATTATGGCAAAGAAGTATTCGAAAGAAAGGCAAAAAGATTAAGAGAAACTGGTAGTTTTTCTCGTCCTTGTTTTAAACGACGTAGTAGAGTTATGACCGAAGATAATTCAATCAATGTTCTTGCTTTAATTCAACAGAATCCACATATAAGTAGTCCGAAATCTCTACTTCCTTGCCACAATGTCTCCTGCCAGGATATCTTACAGAATATTATATACGTGAGGTAATATCGCCATTTTGGTGATATTCGAAATAAACTCCAATCATATCATACAATTTGATATACTCATCACGAATAATTATTAGTATAGTATTTTTCAGATAAAAAAGCTTGCACGTCATTCAACATTTAAGTCGTCAGAACCCCACAGCGTTGCCAAAACATCAGAATAGTTAGTAAGTGCGGAATTTTTAAAATGTCAACTATTTGTCAAACTATTATAATAACAGTAAATACACTTAGTTTTAAGACTACTGCAACGCATTAAAATACATAGGAAAACATTTTAATGCAAAATTATATAATATTCTAAATTTTAAACTTACCTCTTTTAGGGCTTTTATAGTAAAAACGTCCTGCCATTATTCCTTGTTCAAAATAATCTATCTTATATCAAAGCTTATCAGCTTTTTACAGACTATTTGTTTTGGCATATCACAATTACAATACACAACAATAATTAGTTTTTAAATCTATTAATATAAATTTAATATCTATTTATAAATACAATTTATTAATATATATTATATTATGATCAAATTGTGTAAAAAATCAAAACGTAAACAAAACTCCTACTCTAAAGAAGCGGCAACACTTCATACACTTTTGCCACGCGCTGAACTGTCAATAAGATTTGAAGTATTTCCGTATCAGCTGCGTACAATTGTTTAATATATTTAATTAACATTATTATTTTGTGGAATATTAGACTTAAAGAGTTATTTCATAAAATTTATATTATTAATAATAACGAATGTTTTTGGTTATTTAATTAATATAATTCTAAAATTTCCAGTATAATGATGATTACATTTTTCTGATTATTACACCATGTTGACGCCTATGAAAGATCGAGCAGTTCCGTATGGGTTTCGTATTATTAGTTGTGTTAGGAAAATTTGAACTATAAGGTTGATGTTCTGGAAATTTTAAATACAGGTGACGTCACTTTCTATAAATCGTGACGTGCAAGTGTTTTACTTTGAAAAATGGTATACTGATAATTAATTACTAATATTACCAATATTAATATCTATTGAAAAGAAATGCAATTTTCAATTCAAATTATAATACATATAACACTTCTTAACAATATTTTGACTGCTGGTAATAAATAAACATTATGAACTCCCTGTCAAATTCATTGTCGTATCCTACTTAGTTTCGAAAAAACAATTTTTAATCATATGAAATACCAATGGTCAAAATAGGTATCAACATTAAGAGTTTTCTGCTATAAAAAATTTTGAAAATACCTACTGCCTTATTTTTAATTTAATTTATAATACAGGGTGTGTCAATACTATACTTACTTATCTTTATGCGTTTTTATTTATATTTCGAGTTCGATAAAAGCTATTAACATGCGGTTTGCGCCATTTTGTTACGAATTTAATCCAGTTCTATTATAATTTACAATAATTAGGTATTTACATTAAAAATTTTGAAGAAAAACAAATTTTAATTTTTTCTATTCGAAAGTACCCTCTACCTACGACAATTAAAACTAAATGCAATTATTTTGTAGTAGATGTAAATTAATTTATCCATACTCTTTCTAATGACACTAATTTTGTTAAGATCGGTTGATCCAAACCAAAGTTATAGGTATTTATCCACAAATACTTTCCCACTCTCCCCCACCCTTTATTTGAAAAAATAAAAAAAAGTACTTGAACAACTTTGTGGAGAATTTGTGCCTCTTTCTAGTTTACTTATTTAACACTTGGTATAATTGGACATATTTCTCAAAAAAGTGGTTTTCAAAATTTTCTTCGCAGGTTACGCCCCCTAGCGGTTAATCCAGAATCACTATTGGCCACTTTTACTAAGCAATTTTTTCTCCTAAAGTTATAACATGAATAGTTTCTGATATATAGCCGAGAGATCGGCTTATTGGACCACCCGGTACATCAATGAACCAAGATATAAACGATAAAGAAGAGACAATAACATTTACCATGGAAAAGGAATATAATAACACGCTACCTTTCCTGGATGTTTTAATCTCTAAGAACGATACTGGATATGAGACTCAGGTGTATAGAAAACCAACACACACCAATAGATATTTAAATTTCAAATCAAATCACAATATTAATGTAAAAAAGGGAATAATTAAATCCTTATACGATAGAGCCAAAATTACTTGTTCTAATGAAAATTCGTTCTTGGAGGAGAAACATTTGTTAACATCTGTTTTATTAAAAAATGATTATCCTTTATCGTTAATAAATAAGGAATTTTCAACAATCGATCGAATAGAACAGAACAACTTAGAACGAGATCCTACAGCATACACAAGGAATAATATGAGGAAAATAACAATACCGTACATAAAAGGACTATCAGAAAAACTTAAAAGGATGGGAAATAAATTCAACATTTCAACAACATTCAAAACAACAAACACGTTGAGATCTATTTTGTCCAAAACCAAACCTAACAATGAACAAGAAAGGACAAAGAATTGCATTTATAAAATACCTTGTGAATGCGATCAGTTTTATTTAGGTGAATCATCAAGGCCATTAAATGTTAGAATAAGTGAACATCAATCTTATATTAAAAATAAAGAATTTAATAGATCTCAAATCTGTAAACACGCATGGGACAATGAACATAGGGTTCAATGGAATAATTCAAATGTAGTCCTAAAAGAAACGGATGGTAAAAAAAGAAAAATCAAAGAAGCGGCTCTAATTATGCTAAATGAGGCCAATTGTGTCGCAAATTCCTCGGCAGAATGTAGTAGGATCTGGTTACCAATATTGAAAGAGGAAGTTATTAATAAGAAAATACCAGTATTAGTAAGTCAGTAACATATGAAGGATACATCATTTATGTTTTTTAAATAACGTAACATATAAAATCAGAATTTTGATGTTTGTTGAAGGTAAACTAAATTCACGAACAAATACTTACAATGTCGGGATAGTATTATGAGGTTTTTTTCCTGGTTTTTTCCCTCATAATTTACTATGGAATCACTAACAGGAGAATTTTACTGTCATCATGTCATGTGTTTGTCTTTTTCAAGACGAATTACATGCTATGATTTTTTTCTGACGGATATTCTCAAGTTAAAGTTGATTTCATGTAATCGAATGAACTATCTTATAAGTAAAGTCGTCCCAGGAGCGCAACTCAACAATATTGGCAATATCATTTTAAAGTCGTCTACTTTAAAATGCATAATGTATGTCTGAATTGTCAATATAAATGAGTCAGATAAAATTAAATTATTAGAAGAATTTTTCACTATGTAACAAAAAACAAAAATTGTTTAATTTACTGTTTGTATTTTGAGAACGATTTCCGAAGTGGAAATTGAAACGTCAATAAACGTATTTTTATCTTTAATTGTGGCTTATTCCCAGTTTAATAGTAATTAATTTATTTATATCTTGCTATCTATACGGGACTTATTTTATTTATATTCAAGCCAACTCAACGTATGGGTTCATTAGCGCCAATTCTTAACACTTATCTTTTATTATTCTTCCTTTTTTATCGCTTTAGTTTACCCCATGCCTTGCTTAGTTCATATGTACTTGTTATTATTAAAAATAATTGTATTCGTCTTTACCGTGTATTTAAAATTTTACTTTAAATTAGTGTATACAGCGACAACCTTAAACTAATAATTCTAATTAGGTATATACTTAAATTTTCCTATTTGTTTAACAAATTACCTACGTTTGCTTTTTAAAACAATTGTTAACGATAATAAAGTATTATTATTAGTGTAATGAATAAAGAAAAAATTTCAAGGTACGTCAAGAACTACTGAAATATTTATGAAAAATCAGGATATATTGTTTTTAATTAAGATATTAAAACAAAAAAATAAAAATAAATAATATAAACTACTGAACTATTTTGAAAGTTTATTTTGGATCGTTTACCTACACCAAATTGCGTTTTTTTTTTTATTCAATTGGTCTCACAAATCTTATAAACATCTTCCCTCCTTCTTTGACTAAGAAATGATATTACTACTATCCTGTTATTGGGTTATCGTAGATCAAGTGATAATATAGATATATCCAGTTATAAAAAGATTCTAAAACTGTTTTCTTATGGCATGTCTAAATGATATATTTTGTTTATATGGGATTGATTGTAATGAAAATTAAATTTTCAACTAAAAATTTGACGTTGTGATTTCCATTTGGTTTTCAAGAACTTAATTTAAGAATTTTGTTAAAAAGAGCGTATAACCACAAACAAACAAGAAAACACGCGGAAAAACTGACATGAGTAAACTGAAATATAGCGAAGTAAAAGAAATAGTCAGCAAAACAATAAATAGAAAATTCAAAGAAATCTATATTAAAACAAAAAGTATAGAAGAGAAGATACAGAGAAGATACAGCACAGTATAGAAGAAACAGGACCACCTATACTAGTTGCAGAAATAAGAGCAGTCATAATATCACTAAAAGAAGAGAGAGCGTCAGGAGCAGACGGAGTACAGTCTGAATTTCTTAAAATTCTTCTTTATGAATTTTTAAGAATACTATGTAAAACCTTCAATAATATCTATCACACAGGAAATATTCAAAAAGATTGGCTAGTTTCAGAATTTATTATATAATCTTTTAATTTCCATATTTTTCTCATATGCAGTTGCCATTGCCGTCCCTTGCTGCCATTGCTACATCAATATCGTTGCGCCAACTTCTCCGTGGTCGTCCTCTCTTTCTTCTTTCAGGAGGGATCCATTCCTGTAGTCTTCTAGGCCACCTATACTCTGGCATTTTTTCAACATGTCCGAATCACATTAATTGTTTTCTTTCTATGTCATCATTGATATTTCGCTCCATTTTCATTTCGTTTCTTATTTGTTCGTTTCTAACTCTCTCCAGTTTCGATCTACCGCAGCTTCGTCTCAGATAATCCATTTCTGTCGTCATAAGTTTGTTTCTATTAGCTTTGGTGACGTCCCATACTTCCGAATCGTAAAGTGTAATACTTTATACTATACTACCGTAAATGTGTTTTTTGGTTTCTCGTCGAATTGTTTTTTGGCAGAGAAGAGAGTTTAAGGGACGGGTCGCTGCTCTGCCCTTGTTTATTCTTTCCCTGATTTCATCTACGCTATTTCCCTTGTTGAAAATGACCCCCAAGTATTTGCGGAATTGCACGCCTTTAATTTTGTCGTCTTCCAAGACTAGGTCACATATTTCATCTGTTCCCACTGAGAGATATTTACATTTTGTCATATTCATGTTTAGACCTGCCACCTCACATTCTTCTTGCAGTTTTCTTAACATATAGCTAAGATCGTAGCTGTCTTCGGCAATTACTACTAGTCATCCGCAAAGAAAAGTGTATATAGCGTGTTTTCTTCCATCGTTATTCCCATGTTTCTACATATTTTTAGCCATTTCACTAAAGATCTGTCCAAATAGATTTTAAATAAGGTGGGTGACAGAGAGCAGCCTTGTCTTAGTCCCTTTGTTGTTTGAAAAGGAGAGGTGATTTCTTGTCCCGTTTTAATTCTTGCAAAGTTTTGTTCGTAGTATTTTTGAGTGGCGTTAATAAGAATTGGATTTATTTTAAAGTTACCCATTTCTATCCATAGTTGGGAGATCGGTACACTGTCACATGCTTTTTCCAAATCTATTAAAGCTATATGGGTTTCTCTATTTCTCTGCACTCATTTTTCCATTGCAATTTTTAATGTGAAAATATTATCCATAGTAGAGCGTCCGGCCCTAAATCCTGCTTGTTCTTCGGGTTGTTTGTCTTTAATTTGATTTTCTATCAGGTTTCGTAGTACTTTTGATTATAGTCTCGCAAGTCTTCCCTAATTCTTTGACTAAGAAATGATATTACAAATATCCTGTTAGTGGGTTATCGTAGATCAAGTGATATATCATAGATATATCCGGTTATAAAAAGGTTCTGAAACTGTTTTCTTGTGGCATGTCCAGATGAAATATTTTGTTTATATGGGATTGAGCCACAATTGATTGTAATGAAAATTTTAACTAAAAATTTGACGTTTTGATTTCCACTTCGTTTTCAAGAACTTCATTTAAGAATTTTGTTAAAAAAAGCGTATAGCCGTCGAAGTTTATGATAAGATTATGACTTTTTAAAACTTGAATGTTACCTTGTCTTGGCGTTATGGACAAGAACCATGGCATTGGTTGAAAAGATATGAAAATTTTTTGCCATATGAACCTCAAAAATTCTGAATTTTTGAATATTATGCTTTAATAGTTTGTGTATGTTTGTGTATTATGTATTGTATATGATCGAAGATAATATAGTTTCTTTATTCACTTCTTCTTCTAGAGGTGCCTATATTCTAGTGATGTTAACGCCTACATTGACCCATCTTATTCTATTCAAAACAGTAAGAAATAGATCAGTTGACGTTCAACCACTCCATTCCTAACTGACCACCAGAATATACGTCTACGTTCAGGGCCTTTCTTGCCATCAATCTTGAATTGTAAAATCAACTGTAGAAACAATATTACGCATACCTAGTACTATTACGCATAATACGGCCGAAGTAAGCCAATTTTCTATTCTTTACAGTGTTGATAATTTTTTGTGTATATATGAGACCCTTAACATATGTCGATAGCACCACATTTCAAATGCCTTCAGTGGTTTTATGACATCTTCTGTAAGGTTCCAGCTTTCTACATAGAGGAGGTCACTAAAGACGTATCATCTTAGAATTCTTATGAGTATATTGATACTTAGAGATATGTTGCAGATAATCTTCCTCATAGACCGTTAAAAGAGCTTCTGGCTTTTCCAATACGAGTTATTACTTCGTAACTATGATTTCAGGTATCATTAATAGTACAGCCCAAATAGCATATTTTCTCTGCTTACTCCGCTATTGTTGGGATATTCTTATTGTTGACTTCGTTTTTTAGTATTGGCAACCAAACCCTGCTACATTCTGCTTATGGGTTTGCTACACATAAGCTTAGATCAAGAGTTGGCAACTTTGTTCGGACTTTTCTATCATCTTCTTCTTCAGATGCCATCTCCGTTACGGAGGTTGGCAATCATCATAGCTATTTTAATTTTTGAGGCAGTAGCTCTAAATAGTTGTTTTGAGCTGCATCCAAACCATTCTCTCAGATTCTTAAGCTATGAAATTCGTCTTCTTCCGATGTTTTACTGCTACTGTAGCTTTCTTTCTTTAATTGTAAGTTCAAGTTCGTAACTCTATCTACCCAGGAAATCCTTATAATTCTTCTATAGGTCCACATTTCAAAGGCGTTAAGTAGTCTCATCGTGTCTACATTTAACGTCCATGACTCATCTCCATAGTATATTACACTGTATACGTAACATTTTGTTAGGCGTACTTTAAGAGCTAATGTTAAATCTTTGCCACATAGGACCTTTTTCATTTTTATAAAATTAGAACCTGCTTTTTCGATTCTGACTTTGATTTCTGCAGTGTAGTCATTATTTTCTGTTATAACTGTTCCTAGGTAAGTGTACTTTTTTTACTCTTTCGATCTGCTGGCCCTCTAGTATCAAGATTTCGTTAGCATTATGGCTGTTTTTACAAATTTTCATAAACTTCGTCTTTTTGATATTGAAAGAGAGTCCGTATTCCCTACTACACATTACTATTTTACTTATGAGTCTTTCCAGGTCTTGTAAACTACTGCATATCTCATGTTGTTAATTAAGACTTCATTTACTCTTATACCGCCTGTTTCATCTTCCAGAGTTTCTCGGATTACCTCTTCAGAATAAGCGTTAAATAATAGAGGTGATAGTATGCAGCCTTGCCTGACTCTTCTCTTTATTTCCATTTCTTCAGATGTCTCTTTTTCAATTCGGACTATTGTTCGCCGATTGTAATAAAGATGTGTTATTAGCCTTAAATCTCTTTCATTTAGGTTTTTACTTTTTAGAATTTCCATGTCGGTCATGTTTTACTTTATCAAACGCTTTATTGTAGTCTATAAAACAGACGTAAAGACATAATGTATGTCTGAATTGTCAATATAAATGAGTCAGATAAAATTAAATTATTAGAAGAATTTTTCACTATGTAACAAAAAACAAAATTTGTTTAATTTACTGTTTGTATTTTGAGAACGATTTCCGAAGTGGAAATTGAAACGTCAATAAACGTATTTTTATCTTTAATTGTGGCTTATTCCCAGTTTAATAGTAATTAATTTACAATGCCACAAGAAAATAGCTTCAGAACAATATTAAGACGTAAAGAGGACGGTTTACATCCAAACATCTCTATGGTAACACGTTGAAGAAGAATAATGCCTCTCTGGTCCTACCCATACCATTGCGAAACCGATATTGTGTGTCACTAATAGTCAGCTCCAGTTTAGAGTGAATTATGGCGTGGATAATTTTCAAGGTATGTGATATTAAGCTTATGGTTCGGTAGTCACTGCACTCTTTGGCATTCACTTTCTTTGGCAAACACACAAATGCTGATGTCAACATTTCTCTACGGATGATTCCCCTAGTATAGATAGCATTGAACAGTTCTACTATTATGTCCAGGTTTTTATCGTTGACAAACTTTAATAGCTCGCTTGGTAATTCATCTGGACCAGCAGATTTATTGGTTTTCATTGAGTTTAATGCCTGACTAACCTCTGATTTGGTTATCTCTGGGCTTACATCTCCCGTTTGGTTATCTACAGATGTACTAGCTTCTCACTGGTCATGAAATAGTTCCTCGATGTATTCTTTCCATCGTCGTAGTTTTTCTTCTGTCTCCAATATAATATTTTCAATTTTTGACGAGCAAAATATATTTGAAGTTCTTCTATTTCCTACTCCGACTAGTTCTTTGACTTTTTTATATAGATTAAAGTTGTCATATCTGTTTTGCAGTTCTTCTATTTCTTTACATTTTTCAGAGAAATAAGTTTCTTTAGCCTCCCTAATTTTGCCACTGATGCTCTATGTTTCAATTATTTCTTGGGTTTCTATCTAGATTTGTGTTGATTTCGTGTTTCAGATTTTCTTTTGTTTCTTCTGACTTTAGTTTCTGTATGTTAAATTTATTGTTGTTGCGGCTTTTTTGCGAATTTTTTAGTTGAAGTTGAAACCTAGCAATAAGAAGACTGTGATCAGCTGGATATGCCTTTACTGCCTGAATTGAGTTTCCATATCTGTATTTTATTAGGATGTAATTAATTTGATTTCTTACGATTTTTTTGTCTTTGTCAGCTGGCGATTTCCATGTATAAAGGCGTCGCTTAGGTAATCTAAAATGTATTTGCGGCTATAACATTATGCTCCTGGCAAAATTATATTAGGTCATTTCGTTCACCAAGCCCATATGGTCCTACATTAGGGTAGCATTTTCCATCGCCAATTTTTGCATTGAAATCACCCATTATCACTGTTATATCCCTAGATATTGTGAGATGTAATATTTTTTAAAGTTCGCTGTAAAAGTTTTCTATTTCTTCTTCATTTTTGTCAGCAGTTGGCGCATAAATCTGAATTAAATTTATTTTTCCATGGGTTGTCAATAGCTGCAGCATTATAATTCTTTCGGACATCAGAACGAAGCCTGTTACTGATCTGTAATAATCTGGGACAGATTTACGAGAAGTGGAGAGGGATTAAGGACTTCTATGTATAGGGTCCTGTAAAGACTGTCACCAAATGTAAAATACAATAGATCCTCAAGGGATGCTAACCCTGCGAGCGGCTGCAAGGAATACTGGTCACACTGGTCTGGAGGGCTGGCTCGTCTTCGTGGATTTACGAGAAGATAAGGGATTTCGGGATAGGGGTAAGAACTCCTCGGTCTCAGGTCCTGTAAAGAGTAGAGGTTAGGGGCTTACTTTTGAAGCCGGAGATATGTATACGCAGAATTCTCGTGTTCTCCTAGTCTCTAGTGAGTCGGACGAAGGAACATTAAAAAAAAACCATATTAGAGTCAACAATATATTGAATCTACCCTGAAGTTCCTAATACAATCGTTAACACGTTATTCTGCGCGTCGGGAGACGATGTAGCAAGATAGTGAAAAGTTGACAGAGGTACTAATATAATTACACAGGTTAGTATAAGAAATCTGTTACCTTATGTGTATATTAGGGCTTCAACCACGACACGTTCAGTCTTCTGGAACTCGGTCAGTTGAGGGTTGCGAACTTTCGAGCTGCCACAATAACCGGACTACACGCGAATTCTGACAGAAGATACCCGGCCCCCGGAAAATCACCGACTGTCCCGCGTACTGGACGCTATCGCGTCCGGCGATCACTGCCCTGGGCGAGCAGTTACGGCGCCCCCGTTATCACTACTGACTGACTGCCTACTAACTACCTACTGTCTTGTACCCGACGCTACCGCGTCGACCCGGCACGGCGCCTGGCAATACTGCCTGAACGGGCAGTCACGGTGCCCCCGTTATCACTACTGACTTGGCTGACCCAGTCTTCTCGTTTTTATCGAATGGTGTCCTCATTGACCGGTTATAGTCCAAGGTTGCTGAATTGTAGTCTTGGGCGTTATTATTCGTATTTGGGTCACGGTTGTTTCGTGCTTTTTATACGTTTAAACAATTATCAAACAATGCAATAACTAGGTCAATTGTTATACTTTGTATAATTTAAATGTATAAGTTAACTGTATTAATTATCCCTTATTTAATTTGGAATATATAATAATTATCTCGAATAATTATTATCTTTTCTATGCTACTTATTATTCCATTATCCCTTTATTCCAACTTCTCACTCACTTGCTACGCTTACATTACATTACTCCCTACGCAAAAAAAGAAAAGGGCCGAGGGGCCTTTTCCTTTTCCAACAATAAATTTATCTAGTTACATATTATATTACTTATAATCTACTATATATATTTTTTATATAAGTCCCAATTTATATTTTATCATTTACTGTTTCTTATAGACTATTGTACCGTGGTCAGCGAATGTATCGTGCTGCCCCCGTATTGAACCTATGTGTATGACAAGTTGAGTTAATCTTGTATTAATCTTATAGAAACTTAACAAGTGAAAGAACTTTCCTAACTTATTACAATTGTTTGTGATTACATGTGTCCATTACGACAAGCGTATTCTAACTGTTCTATACGATTGTACTCGCGTTTTGCGTTCACTTTATCGCGTATCCCTGAGGGAATTGTCCGCACTTCACTCGCGACGTCTTGGCTGTTTTAATGTCCGTTTGCCAATTCCACGTGTCGAGTTAACTATATTGATGCGTTACTGCTGCTGTCTGCCTCCATTGGTTTGTCCTTGCTGGGTGGTCGTCTCAGGTTGATACTGCTTTGCTTTGTCGCATTATACTTCTGCTAAATTGGTATCTGGTATGTGTTTGCTGCATCTCTTTGTTTGGCATCGTCGTAGTACTATGTCTAAGTATAACTTTTCTGTTTCTCTTTGGTAGGATTGTTCGGTGTAAAGGAATTTGCTAGTGATGTAGGTCATTAGGTCTACGTTTTGAGGTAGGAGTGGCATACTAGGATTTATTTTGTTTACGAGGAAATTTATTAGGATTCGGGGGGTGTTCAGTTTGCCATACTTCTGTGTCACATATTATAGCCCTTTTGTGTAACGTTAGAGCAAATATGTTTTTATTTTGTTCTACTATTACCAATTCTTTTAGTGATTGTTTATTAGTGATCTTTTCAACGTGCCCTCTGTAAAGTTGTGACAATTGACTTTCACAACTGTTGTCTTTGTATTGTTTTTCCAAGTTATTTCGCCTATTGTAGAGTCCAAGCAACAGCCGTTGATGAATGAGCATGTTACTCCTGCTCGTAGGTGGATTTCGTTGTCGTCTTCTCGTAGAGTTGTATCGATCGGTAGCAGTGTATATTTCAGCATTCTTCTGCTCCTATCTTCTTGATGTAGCTGTCTAGTCCTCCATCGATTATGGACGTGTGGCTGTACATCAAACAGTGAAACATGAGTCTCTCCATCGTGATGAGTCTCTCCAGTGTCACAAATCGCACTGTTATTACTTCCCGAACGGTCGCACTCCCGTAAGCAGACTTTAGTTCGCATTAGTACTTTTTACGCGTAAGTCCAAACGCACATTAACCTATAAATACATGTCTAGCTGCTTATTGCAGACAATTTTAGTGATAGCTTTACATAAATCTGACTTATGAACTAACCTACATTGTATTGCATATTAGTATGCCTATTCATCCTAAATTGATAAATAAATTGATATCTAAACCAATATTAATATGTTAATAATTGGGACTTGTACTTTTTAAATATTTACAATATAATATATCATCTTTCTGTTATATATACACCCTGTATATTAGAGTCGTATATTTTTAATTCTCAACTTGTCATCACTTATTGTTTATAGTTACGTATGTGTAACGAATTTTCCTTATTTGAAGAATGTTTTTAGTTAAACTATTTTCAAGCGTATTTCTTAAAATTCAAAATTATTCCTTAACTCTTTCTCAAAATTTCAAAATAATTCAAAGATAGAATTTATCTTTCTCATCAAACACGTTTTCAGTGTTATGATATTTATGTTTCAAGGCTAGTTAATAACTTTTTGCTGAGACTGAATTTTTATATACTCACATTGTTGATGAAATTTGATACTGACTAATGTAATGAACTCTTGGTGTCTGTTAAAACTACAATATTTATTTTTTGTATTTAATTGTTACGTTTTCTAAACTTGACCTTTATTAGTTGTTTATTTACCAGTGCTTTGACTCAATCTTTATACTACTTTCATAGTTGATAGGAATTCAAGTCTGTCAATCAGTTTTGACATAGCAATAAAGGATTGGCGTATGGTATCTTACCGATCCAGCTCTTACTAATTAACAGCAGCTTAGACCCCTATAAACTTTAAATTAATTTACTTATTTTTCTTTCTTAAACTTGCTTTCAGTTATGATCTACTATTATGTTTTCAAAAAATTATTTTCATTGAACTGTGCTAATATTTAACTATGAATACTTATGTTACCTGTGTTTTATCCTTCGTTCCTTGTTAAAATTTTAGTATTATTCGAGCGGCCGTCTCTTGTAATACCAAGCTTTCAACTTTTCTTATAGTTGTTTTGATATTTTTTCATTATTCATCTATTGCGTCGAAAAACATTTCTGCGTTCTCATCCTTCTGTGTTACTATTGCTGTCTCGTTCTTATTTAGTATTCTGTTGTATGTATTCCATCCTTTCGTTTTTCGTTATGTGGAATATGCCGCAACATTTTCTTCGGGCATCTTGCCTAGTCTTTTCTTTGTTCGTTCTGATCTTTTTGGTTGGCTGGTGTCTCCCTGACTTCCTTTTCTTCTTCTCTGCTGTTTGTTAATTGGGGTTCCTGGTTCCCATAATGGCAGTGTTGCCATCTTAGACAGGTCAACTCTTTCTTCTTCCGTCTCTTCTTGTTCTAGTTCTCCTATTTCTTCTTCTTCCTCTGTGGAGTATTCCATTTTTTCATTCTCGTAATATTTCTTTTATCCTGTTGACGTGCACTACCTGTCTATTTTTTCCCTTTTTTGTACTTACTGCATACGTCACTGGTCCAACTTTTCTATAATTTGAAATGGTATGGATAGTACCATTTTTTTCTGTAACTTCTTTGAAAGACCTGTCGTGCTACTTAAGTCTCTCAGATATACGTTGTGTCCGTCTTCAAATTCTCTCAAATTCAAATTTTATATATTTATGTTCTCCTGTGTTTTTCTATACACTATTTTCATTTTTCATCCATGTCCTTACGCATGGGTTTCCTTTTCTATATTATTCTTCTGTGTTTTTCCATACACTTTTTTCATTTTTCATCCATGTCCCTATCCATGGGTTTCCTGTATCCATATTTTCCTATAACTTTTTCCATTTTTGCTCTCATGCTTGTGCCCCTGGCAGTCGTCGCATCTCTTCACATTTCACATATTTCCCAACATTTCTTCCTAATTCGCTCCAGAAATAATATTCTCTTATATTTCTGTACTATAATGAGTGCTATGCCCCTGGCAGTCGTCGCATCTCTTCACATTTCACATATTTCTCAATACTTCTTCATAATTCGTTCCAGAAATAATCTTCTCCTATATTTCTGTACTATATATCCTATTTATTCTTCCATATCCTTCCTGTAACATGTGGAAGGTATTAATTATAACTCTTCTTTTCCTTTACTTTTCCGTTTACTTCATTAACGAAAATCACAATTCCAGATTCGTTTCGCATTTTTATTACATCCTGTAGATACTGTATTGTCGTGCTGGAGCCGCGGGACTCTTAGCGGGTTGGGATTCTAGTACCACCCTAGCTTATCCCCTTAGCAGCCTCCTACTTGACGTAAGTTTCACCCCTTAAGGTCGAACCATATACAGCTTGCCCACATTCCTGTAAACAAATATACTTCTGGCACTGTATTCACCTTCGCATGCTGTGTGAGGTATGCCTCTATTTCTGTGGCATCCCACCTGTGTCCACTAAATTATTCCTTCTTATTTATGGTTCTGCTTCTTTGTCTCAAGCAAAGAAACTGGCTTAAACTCTTCTATATTCAGAGTACGTTCCATAAATACATAAATAAAGTTCCATAATGTTACTTTAACGATAGTAACTAACTATGAATTTTCCGTCTCCAGCGAGTCCTTGCCTTGGCAACGATTCGGCTGCTTCAGTGAAGGCCCTTAGGTCTTCCTGTCCAATTTGCACTTTTCCCTGGTACATAGACTGCAGCAAGCCTCCTAGTGTCTCGCAAGTTACGTTTGTCAAAATCACTCTAGGACGTTGACAACGATTCGACTCAAATTTTCTTTAAATATAGGCCCACAGCCCAAAGAATCACTTTACGTGCTTCTATGCATTTTCCATGCGATGCAAGCTCTCCGCCTACAAAATATTGACTCTTCCATAATGGATCCATTCCCGAACTCATATGTTCATGGAAATCATTCCAAAATAGTGAAAAAGATTTTCTGACGCCACGGTCAATTATCTTCCAAAGCTCCATTAAATTATTTTCCCTCTTTTATATGTCCATCTCAGTATGATGTGCCAATTTATGAAGTTACCCAACAATTGTATAAAGAATTAAATTTTTGTTAAAATAAAGAACTTAGAAATATACGCTGCCGAACTTAAAAAAAATCTGTAGGAAATATTAAATAATCAAATCAAATAATAATCGATCAATCAATCAATAGTCAAATATCAAATAAGGTGTTAGTATTAATTTTTTTTTTTTTGAAAAATTAAACTCTATTAAATTCTTTTCCTTTTTACGAATTGAATGTTATTTATAAATCCAAATATCCCAATTTACTTTAGCAAAGTCATATCTAATTTTTCAGTGTATATTACTTGACCAAGCGCGTTTAATATTTTTCAAACACACGTCGAGCAAATAGTATCATATTTCACTTTCACTTGATACATTAAACAAAAGAATTTGATAATATTTATGTAAACCGTTAGTTAGTAAAACAATATTTAAAGAATTTATATTTTGCGCTTTTTGAAAGCAATAAACTCGTACACTCAATGAACTTGATCTTGACCTACTAACTTAAATTCTTTATATTCAACTAGTTAGTAAACAATATATTTATTATTTCTTCGAATAATTATATCCAATTCATATAATCGACTGATAATTACTAATCTCTGTTATGCCATATTGTATCATATGTTCTGTTAGACAGTATAGTTTATATTTTTAGTGCAATATTATGGTAATTAAAAAACAATTATATAGAGAACATCATATAATGTGTTAGTATGTATTTTTGAAAAAAATTTCTACTTGTCATCTCTTCACATATATCATAAAAGCAATTCACCTATCTTAATTTAGGATTCTAAGTCTCGGGAAGGAATTGATATGAGGTTATTTTCCAGTGATACAAGACAAAAAAAAAATCTACTATATACGAATAATTTGTGTAAAACTCCTAACAAGTTTATATAACAAAGAGAGAAAAAGGATTTTCTTCCAGAAAAGGGAGTCCTGCACTCCACACAATATTTACTGGATACCTCACTGTTTCTTTAATCTGTTGTCTTCTTAGGAAAGAGAAGAAAAAAAATTGGAATGTCACTGGCGAAATGAAACGATGAAGGCTTCTTATAGCTACAAAACTTGCAAAAGTTTACAAGGATACTGAAGAAGTGACTTAATTATCCCTATTTACCGAAATTCCCCCAAACCGGGACCGCTGTCACCAATGTAATAAACTCTACAGATTTACGAGAAGTGGAGAGGGATTAAGGACTTCTATGTATAGGGTCCTGTAAAGACTGTCACCAAATGTAAAATACAATAGATCCTCAAGGGATGCTAACCCTGCGAGCGGCTGCAAGGAATACTGGTCACACTGGTCTGGAGGGCTGGCTCGTCTTCGTGGATTTACGAGAAGATAAGGGATTTCGGGATAGGGGTAAGAACTCCTCGGTCTCAGGTCCTGTAAAGAGTAGAGGTTAGGGGCTTACTTTTGAAGCCGGAGATATGTATACGCAGAATTCTCGTGTTCTCCTAGTCTCTAGTGAGTCGGACGAAGGAACATTAAAAAAAAACCATATTAGAGTCAACAATATATTGAATCTACCCTGAAGTTCCTAATACAATCGTTAACACGTTATTCTGCGCGTCGGGAGACGATGTAGCAAGATAGTGAAAAGTTGACAGAGGTACTAATATAATTACACAGGTTAGTATAAGAAATCTGTTACCTTATGTGTATATTAGGGCTTCAACCACGACACGTTCAGTCTTCTGGAACTCGGTCAGTTGAGGGTTGCGAACTTTCGAGCTGCCACAATAACCGGACTACACGCGAATTCTGACAGAAGATACCCGGCCCCCGGAAAATCACCGACTGTCCCGCGTACTGGACGCTATCGCGTCCGGCGATCACTGCCCTGGGCGAGCAGTTACGGCGCCCCCGTTATCACTACTGACTGACTGCCTACTAACTACCTACTGTCTTGTACCCGACGCTACCGCGTCGACCCGGCACGGCGCCTGGCAATACTGCCTGAACGGGCAGTCACGGTGCCCCCGTTATCACTACTGACTTGGCTGACCCAGTCTTCTCGTTTTTATCGAATGGTGTCCTCATTGACCGGTTATAGTCCAAGGTTGCTGAATTGTAGTCTTGGGCGTTATTATTCGTATTTGGGTCACGGTTGTTTCGTGCTTTTTATACGTTTAAACAATTATCAAACAATGCAATAACTAGGTCAATTGTTATACTTTGTATAATTTAAATGTATAAGTTAACTGTATTAATTATCCCTTATTTAATTTGGAATATATAATAATTATCTCGAATAATTATTATCTTTTCTATGCTACTTATTATTCCATTATCCCTTTATTCCAACTTCTCACTCACTTGCTACGCTTACATTACAGATCTCGTTACTTTTTCACTGGGGATCATAGCAACTCCATATCTGTGTTGAGTGTCGCTGCTTCCAGAGTAATAAATTCGTCCATTGTCTGTAATGAGTTCGCCAGAGCTAACCCACCTTGTATCACTTATTCCTAATATATCGATCTCCAGTCGCATCATCTCTTGCTGTATATTCCTGTTTCCCAGGTTCATACATACTTCTTACATTACATGTAGCGATTTTGCAGATGGATTTGTTTATATTTAGTGAACACAAACAGGGATTTCGCTGGCTAACGGCCTGGGAATCCCTGTCGTTACTGTTGTTTCTTCCCTTGCCGAATCTTGGCATCCGAGAACCATGATTAGTAGGTTGTTGATTGTTATTTCTATAAGCCATGACGATTTCTAGGGATACTCCATGAGTCTTTAATGCAGTGGTTTCCCGTTGCCTTCTGCATTCTTTTGCCGTTGACCAATTTATTGGTTCTTTCACCTTTTCTGTACCTCAGAGCTAAACTGTATTAACTCACAAAATTGAAATTTTACAGGAGAGCAAATTAAAAGAAATATAAAGAGTAAATTTTAAATAGAATTTTTATTTCTTTTTCTTCAAGTATGTGACAAACACCCTTTGAGAGGTATAAATGATACTATATATTACTGTATTTGTTATTTTTATAGATCTTTAATTTTTTGAAAAACATGGAGTTAATACTGTTTAGCGTGGAAACAATTACCATATTCGGGAGATAATATAATGGTAAGTTAACACAGGTGAATAAATAATCTGGAGATAATACGATAAATGAAACAAAATTTAGTCAAGAACACTTTTTTTTATTTAATTAAATGAAATAAACAAGTCAACAAAATGATTAAACAAAATTAACGAAAAACGAAACTCAATGGATTGTTCACTTAACATTGTTTTGTAAAAATTTTATAAATCTTCATCTACTTTATCGGAGTGGGATAAATTTTTATAAAAATTATGAAATTCACTTGGAACCCAGGTGAGCAAACTTTGCAGATGTGTGTATTTTTTTGTAGATATTTCCTTTGGCTTATCGCGAATCACAGGCAGGACTGCAGGAAATACAACACGCCTAGTATTTCTGTTAAGATCAACAGATTGGAATGTTTCCGAATTAAAATTAGTTTTAAAAAAAAGTAATCCTAAATTATCGCTGCGTACTTGCAAGTGGACAACATCTGACATGCGAAAGTCTGTATTTTGCTGAGTTTTTTTCCTTATAACAAAAGGTGAACAGTTGTTGTTGTAAAGAGTCTTAAAATCCTTAAAGTCATTTAGTTCCATATTAATTACATTGAATGTTTTAGAACGACAGCAAAGTCGTGCTAGCTGCTGCCAGTCCCAGGGAGTCATGATTTTTAAAAAGGGTGTTTTCTTTCGTTCTCTCTCAATAAGAGAATGATCACTGTCCACTTCTAAATGGGTATGACCACGTAACAAAAACTTGTGATTTATAATTTTTATCTGTGGATACTTGTGAAGTATCCAAAAGTAAAGCATAACCATTATCATATTTCTGTTCTGGGATGGGCAGTTGTCGGACCATACAGTAATCTCTCTTATATTTTCATTTATAGCTTCAGTCCACCTCAAAAAGCCCGAAGCCATTTCGTTTGCGCCACGTCCAGACTTTGATTCATCCCACATCATGCAAGACGTAACATTACCTGAAGTGTCTGAAATCGTATAATTGTATGTCCATAACTTGAGCTTATAAAAACTCTGCTGGTTACTTAGAACAGGCGTTGGCAGACATTTCTGTAAATCCAGTGTCAATAATTTTATTGTTCCACCACTTGTTGCTGCTCTTTCCTTATCAAGTCTTTTTAATTCATACCTGTTACTAGCCTCCAAAAGATGTTGTTGATAATCTTGTTCAATATTTTCTTTTCCTTCTACCATCTGAATTTTGGCCAAATTTAATCTGTCACATTCATCACACGTGTCATTGTATGGAAGTTTAAATGAAAGATTAAATTCTGTGTTAAATATTTCAGAATACAGCCAAAGTTTAGCAATGTTTTCTTCGGGTGTATTGCTTTCCATTAACTCAGATCTGTATATCTCATACATTCTGGTAATATTTAGTTCACAACCAAGATATTTTTTCTGAGAACGCTCTCTAGAATAATGCGATTCAATAGTTGGGAACTTGCTAATATGATCCCGAATGCCTTGTTTGATGAATTCGGGAATTTTATTGACAGGCTCACGTTTACCCCTTTGGTCTGTATTAACTACTCCACATTCCTTTTTCTTCGCAAGAGCTGTTGTAACGAATGTCTCGGATATACTTAAGGTAGACAGAAAGAATTTCTGACAAACTTTATACCTTACATGATTAAAATATAATGAATAACGCCTGGTAAATTCCCTTATGCCAGAACGTGCTCCTGTGGTTTCCCGGATACGTCTCACAGGTACGCATTCTACCATTGCTGCTACAAATTGTCTTTTCATGTCGATGTTTTTATTAGGATCCCAAAATTCAGAATGTATGCAACGTCTTTGATCTTCAGTTATAGCTTTTGTGCACCCAACGCTACAGGTTTCTTTACATGGTGCTCCAATTTGCTTCGATTGCAAAACTGTATTCTTGGTTTGGCGTTTTTTACCACCGGCCACTTGTTTTTTACGAACATTCCGTTTCCAACGCAGAGGATTTGATTTCCTTTTTTTACCTGGGAGTTTTTGATTATCTGACTCACTTTCAGAATTATCTGTTTCGTTGTCAGTTGGTCCGTATGTTTTATCATTGATAGAGTCATCAGACTCCAAGCATAAATCCGCGTGATCTACCTCTTCTCTATCTTGCACTACAATTGCCATACTTTGAGGACTACAGGTAATGGGTAAAGCAGTCTGTAAAATGATTCCATTTTCTGAAACTAAACAAAAAAATATTATGATTCAAATAGGAAATTGTGAAGTATAAATAAATATACCTGTTGTTGAGACAAGTTCTACAACATTTTGTGTATTAAGACTTGTGGATCCATGATTCAGTGTTGATATTGTACCATTAGTGTAATTTCCATCTAAGGATATGGGCAAATTGATTTCTAAAAATTATAAAACATGTACATATTTTATTTATTTACAAAAACCGAAATAATTGTGTTATACCTTTGCTCGAAACAGATGGCGAAACATTGTCTATAACAACTTCGCAAGATACAGGTGAGGCAATTTTAACATTAGAAATAATTTTAATAGGCATATTTTGGTTTTTTGTACCTTCATCAAGATCGCCGACTTTTCCTAAAACATAATTACTGTTATCCTAATTTAATAACTACATTTAATATTTAAGTTATAAACCGAATTATGGAGTTAATACAGTCTGTCGGTCTTAAAGTAATTATTGTGTACTAAGTCCATTTTTAATACAAGGATTTTCGGTTAAAATACCACGTAAAATCGCCCAAATATCTAAATACGTATTAAGTTTTTATGTAATATTGAAGGCTAATAATTTTTTATTTTAAATAAATTTGTTAAGACGTACCTATTTTGAGGTTAGATTTATTTATCGCCGACGAAGAGGATAATGCTTGATTGTTTTCCACAGAATCAGTACTGCATTGCGTCGGAGAAGTAAAGCATACCTCTTGATGCTTTTCTAAAGCTTTTTTCACAATTTTATCTGCTCTGGTACACATTCTTTAGAATGTTATTAAACACACACCATCAATGTGAAATAGCATAAACACACTGACTACAGTGCCACACCGCGGTTTTACGTCGTTCCGTGGAGTTAATACATCTTAAATGTGCATGTGATATTAACTCCACTAATACTACTAATAATACTTACATTGCTGGGTATTAAGTGTAAACGACTGTTTAGCTCGGAACTACTGAGGGACTTAATACACTTTATGGTTGCTTATCTTTGAAACTACATTAAATAGGATTTAATATCGTATTGCATATGAAAGATGTGAAGTCTGTTATGTAGAAAGTGAAATAATACAATTTTTCAAAAAAATGGAGTTAATACAGTTTAGCTCTGAGGTACAGTTTTGTATCATATGCAAGTATAAATATTATTCAAAATAAATATAGAAAAAATTTATATATGTTTGATATGCTTAACATGATAACAATAATGTCAGAAAAGAAAAATTTTACAATTCTTAAAAGGGAAAAAATAAAATACAACAATTACATATGTAGGTATCAATATGTAGATATAGGTACATCTCTCGAAAAGGGGAGAGGCAGTTTGGGAGTTGAGCGATATTTTCTACTCGTTGAACTTAACGTTGGTATAATTTATAGTGATAATGGGTTAACTTTTTTTATTGGACGACTGTGTTTCAAATGTAGTTCAGATACAAGGTATTAAATGTGTATGCTCTGTTTTGTTTTCGCTTAATCTATACGACTGTTTTTATACGAAAAGAAGTCGTGTATTCATGGAATAGACTTTATGTATTAAAAAGCATTGACGACATATTACAATCTTGTTTTAGTCCTTGGTTTGTTTTATTTGACTGTATTTATTTATACATGTATTTCTGTAAATACTTTTAATTGGTCCAATTTGTTGTAATAGGTATTCTATTTTTTCTAGAATTTTGAAAAAACAGTTTGCGTTTATCAACGCACACAATTTTTCAAAACCTACCAATGTACCTACTATGCGTTTCTAGTTTAAATTAAAGAATTCTGCGGTTTCTATCTGCTGTAGTGTTATTTTCTGTGTTAGCACTCCCAGGTATGTTATGGTTATGGTAGATCGGGGGAGGGCTCATTTATGAGCCCTTCAGACATATATCTCCTAAGACAGGTGCATCGTATCACCCCTATCATATGGACTAGGCAATAGGACCTAGTCTTTGGCGTTTCTGGGACCCAGGCTGTTCCGGGCTCCCATATCTGCTATAACCAGCAGGAGCTCCAAATCTGAATTCTTCCTACCGTTCCGAATGTCTAATCCTTTAAAAACCTTGTGGACTCACAGAGAGCCACAAGTCTTCAAGGGCAATTCCCTCATTTGACTCGGTTGCAGAGGATATGTGAAGAGGTTTCTTCCTTCACATTATACAGACAGCACCATGGGCTATCACACAGCATCTTCTATGGTCTAGAAGGAGAAGTTAGCTGTAAGACTTTTAAATGGCCAAACTATGTGGAGCCTAGCCTGTCTCATACCTCCACAACTGGCCCTTTGAGACTAACCCAATCAGTACTGAAGGGCCTTCCAATCACAGGTCCGGGTCCCACAAGCAAAGTAGATGAGCCCTATCTTGCCAGGGCGTCAGACAGTTCATCCCCTTCTACGCCTGTGTGTCCTGGTACCCATACTAAGTTAAAATATTGGTCAGTGCAACATCAGCAAGAATTCTCTGGCACTCAAGAACCAGTTTAGAGCAGATTTTGGGCGCTTCCAAAGCCCTTAGAGCTGCTTGACTGTCAGAGCAGATAGATATGGTCCTGTCTAAGTAAACCCTATCTATTATTACCTGAGCAGATGGTAGGATCGTAAAGATCTCAGCTTGAAATACTGATACATGGGAGACTATAGCCTGGCCAGATTGAAATTCAATTCCACTACCATATACTCCAGTACCTGTCCGCTTGTCCATTTTGAACCCACCAGGTGAGCCCCCTTCGATGGATCAGTATCGGCTCTTGTTCCATCCACTCATCCTAGTCAGGAAATTGAACTCCCAGATATACAAATTCATTAACTGATTCAATGATGTTGTCTATAACAAGTTGCTCTAGGATTTGTGATAGGGTGCTTATTTCCATGTTTTGTTACTGTTTATTATTAAACCAACTTTTAGAGATAACTCTTTTAGTGCTACATACACCTCTCATACAGTGTTTTCTGTTCTCACAGCAATATTGATATCATCAGCATAGGCAAGGATTTACACTGATTTGTTATATATTGAACATGTGGTTGTGATTTGTGACATACATATTACCTTTTCTAGAGCCAGATTGAACACTATACAGTAGAGGGGGAATCTCTGCTGCAGCCTGTTGTTTTTTTTAAAAGGTTGAGACAGTTCACTCCTGGATTTGTACTCTACATTCAACTTTTTCAATAGTTAGTTTTGTTAAATTGACCAACTGATTTGATACTCCTAGCTCATTCAGTGTTCTGAACATTTCTCTTTTACTGAGTGAAGACTTGAGTTATTATTACAAGGCAAATTTATATAAAAAACACATCTTATATAAATATATATTAACTTTATTCATAAAGTTATTATTATTAATACAATTATGTATATTTACAATTTACAAGTTCAATCAATCCAAGTTATGTATAAATTTTTGGAGAAAATATAATGCTATTGATCATCTTTAACTTCATAAGATTGTTTGTAAGAAAAAGTGGGAAGATAGAAGAAATAATAGGTTGTTGTTCTATGCCATAGAAGGTAAGGCTACAAATGAAACGTGTGTTTTGTTATTTTTGGTACTAGTTGAAAATATGAATTTATTACAAAAAAATTTATTATATAACTTGTTAAAAATGGATAGTGTATGTTTTACACAAAATGAATAAACTTAAAAAGAAAACAAAGACTATTCCACAAGTTAAACATGTAATTGCTATTTCTGGAATAACAAAGCGATTTTTTTAATTTACTACTTGCCAAAGGGTTAACCAATCATTTGGGAATAGTACACAAATATATATATTTGACCAACTATATAAACAAATAAAAATACATAAATAACTAAAGATGATAAAAAAATTTTTGTATGTAAAAAAAGAAAATATTCTTTATCCAGGAAAATGTATCCACAAATGGTTTTGGCAATTAAAAGATTGAATGATTGTAAGTATGACTGTTACATTGAAAATTACACTTTAGTGACAGAATCTGCTGATTTGGGAAACAATGGACAAAGTGACTTGAACTAAAGGGACACTATCTTGGGAAATAGATCTATTTTTAGCCTAAAAACTAATTTCTCTGCATGATGTTTTGAATCTTGAACATTAATATAAATGGAAATCAAGTATTAATACCATTGATATATACTTTCAAGAAAGAAAGATATTAGGAATGGCCAAAAAGATAAAATAAAATATGCAATTGATCAAAAATAACCAATAGAAACCATTTACTTAAGGCAAATAATGGAAAAGATAATTCTATCTATCTATAACCCAAAATCTATTCATGTGTTGAATATAGGCCTCTCCCATTTGTCTCAAATTGTCTCTGTCTTCTGTTTGTCTTTTTCACATTGATCCTGCGCTTTCCAGCGCAGGTCCAACATATCTAATATGATTGCAAAAAGTTGGAAAAAGTAGGAAAGGAAGAACTAAATGAAGATATCAAGTAGAATTCAATGGGAAAGAAGAAAAATTGGAGTTAATATAAAGTAAGAAAATAAAAAGAAAAAACTGGAAGAAATCAATATAGAAAAAATCAACTATATTTTATTCTATACAAAACAATGATTTTACATAAATAAAAATAATTATAATAGCTATAAACAAGTATAGCCTCTAAGTAGACATTCAGATGCACAATTTTAAATGTATCAAACTCTTCATACTTTTCACATTATATTTATATACTGTTTATCTGAATAGTATATTTTTATATATGTACTATATTTATATTTATTGTACAAACTTCTTTTGTAAACTTCCTATATGTTTCTCTATATGGGTGCCTATTGAATACCACAATATACTTAAGTTTCTGATATACCACTCCTTGTTGTATGTCACATGAGTTTTCCAATTTTCATCTAAAAATCTTTTATAGAACTCACTCATTTCATCTGGTGTGATTTGTTTATCTTTGTCTTGTCTTAGAAGCATATTGATAAAATCTTGTTTTTCCTAGAAACAACAACAAATAGCAGTAATAAATGTATGTTTGTTTTATACATGTTTGATTTACACTTTGTCAATTGCATTTTTTTTATTTATTTTACTTCCAAACCTAGTACTTTAAATTTTCAGATAAATATTTACCTTCATAAACTTCTTATTGTGATTAGCCCAAAAATTCTGATTCCACTCCTCTGTATCATTTTGCATTTCCCTTAGTTTCGTCTGTAGAGCAGTTTCATTGGGTAGCATGTTTCTCATGATAGGTCTGAGATTTGAAACTGGATCAGGGGGGCCTATTACTTCAACTTGATCTTGTTCTCGCATTACTATTATCGGTGTTTCTAGTTGTTTTTCCACCGGTATGCCGGTAGTTTTTGAAGATTTGTATCTCTTTAATACCTGAAAACACATTTGCCTATTAGATTTGAAAATCAGTATTATTTTTATTATTTCTAACCTTAATTGATTTTGATACATTTTGGTACCTGTTTCCGTAAAATACACTCTTGATAATATTTTCACCTAAAGCCATATTAAGTTCCTAAGTTTTAAATTTTTTAATTTATATCATACATAACTATTTATTTATAAATGAGCAGATGTTTAAAGTGACAGACAAGGAGACAAGTGAAAGATAAGATAGTGGCTGGCTGATGATTAAAGTAGCAAAAGTCATTATTTACATTGAACAAGTTTAATAGACTCTTTGGTATTTTTTTACGTTTAAAAATGTAAGCTTAGATAGATTAAGCTTTTGCAATGTCTACACATAGTTGAATGGTTTTATCATTATAATTATAAGGCCAGAGTTTTACCTACTAACTTTTCTACAGACCTATTAGATATGAGGCACATCAGATCAATAAATCACGTGATTTAAAGTTCCAAATGACATGACAGTGACAAATAATTTTTTGTAATGAAATTTATCCGGTTATAATTATTTTATAAACAATTATTAATAATAAAATGTAGCTTACTAAAACCCGTTTTAACTAAAGGTAGCTTGCTGTAAATATAAAAATATGTTCAATTTAATTCATAAGATTATATTTTAGATGATTGCTGTGGAAGAATACCCGACATTAACATTCCAAAATTCTAACTTTCCAAATGTTATATTCCAAAAATTGTTTGAGCAAAAGAAAGCTAGTAAGTTCTGTGATATAACCATTTTCGTAAACAATAAAATAATCAAAGCACATAGGAATGTTCTTGCTTGCAGTTCTCCATACTTTGATTCTATCTTAAAAACCCATAAAGTCCAACAAGAAAAGCTTTCTGTATCTTGCACAGATAGCACAATTTTTAACAATGTGCTTAATTTTATGTATACAGGAGAGATATCCATCAATCATGGCATTATAGAAGAACTGTTAAAATTAGCTGATCATTTTATATTAACTACAATTTTAGAATATTGTATAGACTTTTTAGGATCTAAACTGAATGTAAATAATTGCCTTTTTACCTATTTCCTTGCAAAACAGTATAAATTGAAGCACTTGAGTGATAACATAGAAAATTGGATAGGTAAGCACATAGATGACATTTGTAAAGGAGAAGAAATACTAGGATTGGAAAGGAAGCAGCTGCAAGAATTCTTTACAAATAAGGTTGGTACTTGTTTTAAGTTTTCTATTTATATTTCTTATACAGTTTCATAGTGGTTTACAGATTTGCTCAATGGGTTTACATAAGAGTTTTTAATAATTGATTTTGATCAAAGGCATAAATTATTTGTATACTACTATTGCTCTATTGTGGAGCTTTAAACTTTTGGGACAACTGGATTGTAATGTTTTCAGTAACATTGTGAACTTCAAATATTGTTAACATTTGGCTAAACTAATGTTTAGTTTAAGCTTTCATATATTAATTACATATTAAGTATAATATTAGTTATATATTTTTAGAACTTCATTTTAACCACTAGCAATGCCCTTAACCTTTTATCTCAGTGGATACAAAAAGATTTGGAAAAAAGGGAAAAGGAATTTGATAGTATCATTAAATGCTTTCCAACCAATGATTTAGAGCCCATAGAAGTATTCAAACATTTAGAAACCAATCAACTGTACAGTAAAAGTGAACTATGCTTTTATAGGATCTTGGATTATCTGATTATGAATAATTGGATGTTGTCTAATTTCAAGACTAGGTATGATGTTTTACATGTCAAATACGGACAGGTAAGAGAAGAAACTATTATGTTTTTTAATTTTCCCAATCAGTTTTACCGATAATATATATTTTTTTATATTAAGTTAATATAAACTTTCATTTAGTGTTAAATCTGTTAACAACTATCTGTTTTGAACTAAAATTATACAGACTTACGATTATACATTGTTTTAATAATCAAAATTATTAATATTAAATTCTTCAGAATACATTAGGTATCACAATTAGAAATAATGGTCTTCTGATGTACCATCAGAGAGATATTGCTGTGGCAATTATTATGACACATTAGCTTAAATGCTATACTACTGCTATTTTGCCACTGTAAATTTTCTATTGTGTCTAAATTCTACTTTACACTAATATTGTGTCTCTAATTTGAACCAAATACTTTATTAATTATATCTTAACACATTATTCGCATTCTAATTAAAGATACATATAAATAATGATTTCTTATGAATTCTACTACATTCCTGACAAATAATTCTGTATATGATATAAAAGTAACCAAAATGACGTAAGTGTTTTAGGTTAACTTATTTTCTTTAAATTTAAACAACTTTCAATTTAATTCCACTCCCAAAAATTATTTTCTTTTTGGTTTCATGTATACCTTCCTATTATCTTTCAAGTTTAAAGGAAATGCTTCTATATTGTTGTGGATTATAGAGCTAGACAAGATCATAATCACCTTAAAGCTTCCATTGGTGGATTGAGATTCATATGGATCTTTTATCATATCACTGACTATCTGTATATGTTAGCAGGCAAGACTGTGGATGTTGTTTATCCTTAACTTCTTTTGGTCAATGTACTCTTCACCTGCAATGTTTTCCTCTAAAGATTTGCAACTAAACTCAAAATCACACAGCAGATGAACTCCATTGTCAAGTATTAAACAAATTTGAGTCTTCTAGTAGTTTCCTTAGCAGCCAGTGATGGGTTGTTCACAATTGATCTTAATCTTTACACTGACCTGGATCTTTTAAGATCAAACATGACCAGAAGAGTGTGTCTCTCAAAAATAAAAATCAAGGGCAGTTAAAATTAAATCTATGGCGGCCTGGATATTATGTGAATGAAAGCACAACAAATTAATTGTTAAAACCAAATTTCATTTATGTAGATTTAAAGATGTTGAAGTGCAGGCATAATTTCATAGTAATTCAAGATATTTTACTGTATTTAGATTTCCTCTGATGGAAAAGTACCAATAATATATAATCTTCCAAAATTCCAATCCAAACATTTAACTTTTGTTAATACTCCGTATGCATAGACATACTCAAAGGCTTATTTTCCTGAGATCAATAACATACAATGGATGGAATATGTTTCCTGTAAATTGTGAAGGGTGGCTCATCTGTAAACAAAATATTCATCAAAAACTTATTATTTTCATTGGATTTCTCTGAATAGAAATATTTCTTGAGTGGTCTGCACTTTATAACAATGGTAGTTTTTTTTTTCAAAAAATTTCTCACATTTTTTTCATTTAAGTCAACTTCATTGGCAATTTGTCTACTTGAGCACAATGTAGCCTAGCCAATGCACAGATCTGTGTTTCTTGAATCTCTAGTTTTTGACCTAATTTTCTTTCCATGAGATTGATCTGATGGTCAGCAATTTTTATATCTGCTGTTGGCAGATGTTATTTTAAACAGTGGTAAATTCAATCAGAAAAATTCAGGTTGATGCTTCATTGTGGGTGTTGCATTGTGTAGAATGTGGAGTGGACAGTAGGAGAAAATATGATTTTGATCTCTGTCTATTAAATGGAAAGATAATGTTAGTATCATTGTTAGTATATCCCGCTAAGTTTGGAATACTAATCACAATTTTTTTCTGTATCTGTATTTGCACATTGCAGCTATATTTTCTTGTGAATCCATTATGTTGTATTATCTATTTCTGTGTCTAACATTTTTAATACTAGATTGAAATATTGGAATGATGTGTATTTATTCATGTATATGTCAAAACAATATCAGTAACCATTTACATTTTTTAGGTGTCACAAGAAAAAATAATGGACACTGATATAAAACAAAAGAAGATTACGGTGACTGAAAAACTAGATGAGTCACACCATGTTAAACATTCTGTAATAGTAAAAGCGAAGTTAAAAAATCGAAAACAGAATATCTTAAAGAAACTGATGTTGTTTGGATTGCAACCTAGTGTTAGAATGGCTGCTCTGAAGATGTTAATATGTAAGAAAACATCACTGTTAGATATTGAAGAAAAAGAAGAAAATGAAGGTATGGCTAGACTATTTAAAATTTAATTTGTCATTAATATAATTTAATAATTATGACAAGAATACTTTAACTTATTTAATACAGTCCCTATTTAAATCTTCCCAACTTCACCATATTTTTGAATCATAAACGAAATAAAATTTTTGTTCAAAAATTAATTATTAATAATTGAATTAAAAATATTTGTGGCCACTTTTTGACTGGCAACCCATTATCAATATATCCTCCTAATTTTAAATGTTTGTAAAAATGTGAGTTTGATTAACTGTGTTATGAACGTAGTAATCCTGCAGTGATATCTTAGACTACAACAGACAAAAAAGTTGGGGGGAAATCACGGTATAATTTGTATGACCAATATTTTTGTGTCACCTTGTATATACCGGTTCAAGTATATATACTACTAATATCGGAAATTGAAAAAAAGCTGCTTACATGATAACAACTCTTAATTAGTAGATATTTATACAAAGGTCATAAACTATTGATCAATAACTGTTACATAAGCACAAACTGTTTTATTGGCTATACAACAAAAACACTGAAGTTTGTGGTACTGTACCAAAAACGCAAAACTATGACATGCCTTTATTTGAAGGTGATATTGAAACAAATATAGTTTAATTTATAAGATAGTTGCAAATGACAACAAATAGTGAAGAAACTTTATTCTAAATTATTAACGGTTTTTTTTAAGGCTGTTTTATCGGTGCACCAAAACCTAGGAACTGTTATTTACCGACAAAATGTCTCGAAATTTGGACACAATATTGGAAATATTAGAATATTACAATATTAGAAAAATTGGATTATACTGTTTAATGTTCTATTATAACCAAACTTTTTACGCCCGTCCTTGAAAGAGTTTTTTTTCTGTAATCGTTGATTTTTTTTTCACCTTTCTGTGTCCAGTAATAATCGAGAAAAGTGTGTTCAAACTTTGAAGAAAATTGCTAAAAAATACTAAAATCTAATAGTGAAACGTGTTACTCATCATTGTTGCTTAGGTTCACCGTTATCGCCTTCTTGACGTCAAATCTCATGAGCGTACGGTCAGTTAGTTCGTGTTAAAACTAATTTGAATGGAGAGTAATGCATTTGTTGCCTGTTGGCCGACGCCACTGAGTAAAGATAGTCTCGCGTAAGCAGTGTAGAAATGTATGTATGTGATACGCCCATTTCAAATCGCAGTGTGCTTGAACTGCTAAAACAGCCTTAATTGAAAAAAATAATGGATAATGCCGGTTTTGATACTAAAAGGTGTATATTGCCAAAAACTTTTAAATGTTTGCAAATTCCAAAAATGCAAATAATTTCTGTAATTAATTTTTCCTCTAGTAATATTTTCAGTTTTGCATTTTCTTAGGAAAAAGCGGTTTATATTTTTAAAAGATAAAGGCCATGCAACGGTGTGTCTAAAAACACTTAAGATTGTTTTTTCCAATTAAACACTTTTCAATTTTGCCCTAAGAGATTAACTGTAGTAAACTTTCAGTTTTTTAATATCTTTCTCAATATTACTAATGACCCTATCAGCTGGCAAGAAAGAATGACATATCACCGAAAAAATTACCTCGATGTTTTGTGCATGTTTTGGTGCTCTTGATGAAAGCCATTTGCAACACATTCCAATTAGCGTAGTATTGTTATTTTGGCCACTGCAGCCATCTGCCATTAGAGTAATGGTGGTTATTTTAGAGTGAAAATCAATTTTGTTAAGCCTGTCAAAAACGGCGGAATAAATTTCGTTGGAACCTTTTCCCTTTTCCAAATTCGCCCTGTGTTAAATAATACGAAAATACATTTTTTTGAGTAAGCCTTGATTGAGAGGTTTTCTGGACTATCGTAAAATTATAGAAATACAGTTGCCTGGAGTAGTAGGCACTTTGGCCGTATTCTTAAGGCCCGTTTTCACGGTACACTTTGGATGATCATCCCGGATGAATCATCCAAAGTGACTACGACGATGAAAGTAATTATCGTTTACATGTATCACCAAGACTGAACTAGTCTGTTCACTTACAAATGGCGCCGACTGAAGTTGTACGTGCTGGAATTGGTATAATAAGTGAATATCTTTTAAATGAACTTGAAAATGTACTTGAAAAACAGAAGATTAGAAAAAAACGACGTTGGTGGGTAAGGCCGTGGATACTTCGACGCTACAAAATGGGGGCGTCAACGTGTTTGTTAAAGGAATGGTCTACAGAAGATCAAGCCATGTTACAAAACCATCTAAGAATGTCTGAAGTGCAATTTGAAGAGCTACTTACCAAAGTCACACCGTTAATTCAAAAGCAAAGCACAACCATGAGAGAATCTCTTCATCCAAGACTGAAATTGCAAATTGTACTAAGATATCTTGCAGCAGGAGATTGCTTTTCAACACTCGAAGCTTTGTATCGTGTACCTAAATGCTCCATTTCCCATTTTATGCCAGAAGTATTAGCTGCTATTTACGAAATACTTGAATACTGTATCAAGGTTAGTACCTAATTAGATTCTTTCTTACATATTTAAAAAAAAACGTATTAAAACTTTATCCAAAAGGCATTTTATTCAAAAATTAAAATCAAACATAAATTCATTGGTAATTGTGAATAGTCGAGAATGCTTCGGATAATATATCATAAGGAGCACTCTCTTCATATCTTTCCATTGTAGTAGTCGGTGTAGAAACTGACGTCTCACTGTTAGTCGAATATACTGTATACAGTGATGGAGTAGATTCCTTTGAGCGAGTCTGTTCTAAGTTGAAGAGATACATGCGCTCTTCCATCATAACCTTTTGCAGCTTTTCTTGACATATCAGGGCGCGGTCCAGAGGCATGGTTTTAAGCTGAACTGACAGGCTTCGACAAAAATGATCAAATTCGTTATCTGTGCTTGCATTCTGTGCAGCAATTGCACTTAATTTATCTATTGCTTTTTCAATAGCTGAAATTCCAGAAAAACGATGCTTTTTTGAAAATGGGGTGTTCAAATTTGCTTGGGGACTCTCTTTTCTGATTCGTTTGTTATGCTGTGCCAGTTCGCTTTCTTTAGGTAGTACTCCATCATCTGTCGGTATGACATCATTTGCTGCCGCAGGTATGATAACCTCGGTATCAGTATTATTTCCTTCATAATTGACATCTTCAGTATCTGGATTCTGTGGCGTTGGGCTCCTTTTACATTTCGGAACCTGAAACAGATACCGCATATTATCATACAAAAAGAAGTTGCTCGAATTTTTACCCACTTATAATACACATACGTATACAGTTTTGTCTTTTACAGGTGCCTACCACTACTAATGAATGGACAAAAGTAATGAAGGAATATTATACCCTTTGGAACTTCCCTAATTGCTGTGGCGCTATGGACGGGAAACATATTGCTATTCGCTGTCCTGCGAAGTCGGGATCGTATTTTTTCAATTATAAACAAACGTTCAGCACTATTCTTTTTGCAATTGTGGATGCTAATTATAACTTCCTATATATTGACGTCGGTACAAATGGCAGAGCAAATGACGCATTAGTGTTTTCCAAATGTACATTTAACGAAGCTCTGGAGAACAATTTGTTAAATATACCTGAAAATGGTGTTTTTCTTGGGGACGACGCTTTTCCTCTTAGAACCTATCTTTTGAAACCTTATAGCAAGAAATCATTAACTAGGAAGGAAAGGGTATTTAATTATCGGCTATCTCGAGCTCGTCGCCTATCAGAAAATGCATTTGGCATACTTGTGTCTCGTTTTCGAGTATTCGAAAAGCCTATTCCTCTCAAAGTAGAAACAACTGAATTACTGGTGAAAGCTACTTGTGTTCTTCATAATTGGCTCAGACAAACCTCTACTTGCAAAGCACCATACGTAACTGAGGGATTGATTGATGTTGAATTATGGGAGGAAGGCAGAATTGTACCTGGAATATGGCGACAAACTACACACGACGGCCTCAGAGACATAACACTTGCTACAAGTAACAACCACAAGAAAGTTGCTGCCGCTGTACGTGATGATTATGCAGATCTGTTCTGTTCAACTGAAATTGTACCGTGGCAGTGGAAAATGATTTAAATGGCTTATTCTTGTATAATTGTTCATTTACTTAATAAAAATTGGTAACTAATTTTTCTGTGGTTTTGTTGTTTATACGTGTAAGGTAAGCAACCAAGATGAAGTGGGACATTTTACGTCTAAAACGATCAACTATATTTCAGCTATTTTAAATCGATATGGTTTTTATTTTCAACTTACTACAATACCCTACGACCCACCTAATACATATATGTACTTATAATTGCTAGTAGTATGAAAATGAAAAAAATGCTATACTTACTGTACTTGCTGAGCTGCTCCTCGGTACACAAACTGCACGTAAGAATGAATCGGCTTGTTTGTACCAAAAAAGTTTGGGGACATAAACGTCATCTGGCCCTGTACCACTTTTTACGGATTGATTTACTTTAACCAGTTCAGATGAATATCGGGTACGAATTGTTTTTATTTTTAACTTAATATCTTCCACCATCACTCCCTGAAGATTCAGCTCCTCAACGATTTCTTTTAACGCTTTTTCTCTATGGGTTTTATTTTTATATGTCTCTGCTTTAGTGTTCCAAAGACACTGTCGGTCTTTCATTAAACTCAAAATTAGAGGAGTATGGTCGTCTTTCCACTTAAAAACCATGATAGCAAGCGTACAAACACAACAACTACGCACTTCAAACGCGACAATACACAACCACGTGGACCTGTTGCCGCCGTTCACTAGTCACTACCGATGAATTACAGCAACAAATGCATGTTTACATGGTTCACTTTGGATGATTCATCCGCGATGCATCCCCTAAAGTGAACAAAAGTAGAACTCGGTTCAACTTCGTTCAATATTCATTTTGGATGATCACTGTCGATGAATAATAGTTTATACGATTCATTTATTTTTCACTTTGGATGATTCACCCGGGATGATCATCCAAAGTGTACCGTGAAAACGGGCCTTTAGGAAGTACAAGGTTTTTTTGAGAATCGAAAGATAGTGTTATCAAATCATCTTGTGATTCTTTAAGCAACTTAAAAAAATGCATTAGCCCCTAGCTTATGAATTTTTCTTTTAACAATCAATTTTGTCTTCTCTTTATCTATAGATCTTTTAATTTTTTTACAAACTCAATGCCTAGGGAACACACATCCATACTGGGAGTAATAAAGCTAGGGTTATACTTAGTATTAAAAATCATTCGAAAGTATGATGGTTTTACTCTCTCCTCTAGAGAACACTGATCTATACAATTGGGACATCTTTTGTATTGACAAATCGGATGAAAGGTAGCGCGTACGTGTTGAAGAGCGACAGTAATACGATTCAATACTTTTAAAAGTATAAATAAATTTTTGAACTAATTCTTGTTTTCCTTTAAAATTTTCAGTTTTGCTATCACCCCCTATTTTTCCGTAGGTGCTTCCTCTGTTTTTACAAATAGTTTCATGTATGTGAAGCGTAGTTTGGTAATATTTAGTATGTTTAAAAAGGCTTTTTGGCAAACTGGAATATTTTGCTTCATTATACTATATCATTCACAGACGCTGTTTTTGCTTCATGTCTAGAGTTTTTTGGACGCAAACTTTTAGGTAGTTGAACTGTACAAAAGTTTAGAATAAAGGAATCTTGTCTAACCTTGTCATTAGCTGCATAAAACGCACCATGAAAACACTTGATATCTCTCATTGTTAGAGAAGAACACTGATAGGCCTTCGTTTTGTGCCGCAAGTAGAGAATTGTGGTAACTGTGATGAAGAGTACCTGAAAAGATAACATTTTAAAAACAATATTTGTAATACTGTCCTTATAATATTAACAGTAGCTTGAACAAATCATTGAATTTTCTTTTCATAACTTGTAAAATAGTTTTAATAATAAAATAAATCAAAAAAATTATATGAATAAAATCTGAAGCCAGACTTAAACCTAATCTTTCGAGTAAAAACTATAACTAAAATTTAAAGAACTTACCTCATTTTTTCGACTATTGCGTATTGCGAATTCGTTTGCGAGCTTTGTTGTTTTAAAAAGGAGTTATAATAGTTTCTATTTTCCATTTTAAAATACTATTGCTGATGCCGAATGCCGACTTCATTACTCTTCTTCTTCTTTCAGTACACTGTCCGACTATCGAAAGTTGGCGATCATATTGGCAATAATAACTTTGTTTACGGCGGCTCTAAATAAATTAGCGGCGGTCGCTTGATACCATTCTCGGAGATTTAGGAGCCAGGATATTCTTGGTCGGCCTGGGCCTCTCATTCCGGCGACCTTACCCTGTATTATGAGGTGTAGAAGGTTATACCTCTGTGGATGCCTCATTACATGACTGAAATATTGTAACTTTCGAATTTTTATCGTTTTTGTTATTTCTGTGCTCTTTTCTATTCGATGTAAAACTATTTCATTTCTTATGCGATCAACCCAACTTTTCCGCAATACTCGTCGATAAATCGACATCTCAAAGGCCTCTAATTTTTTCATTAATGTCTCTGTAAGGGTCCAGCTCTCCATACCATACAGCAATGTGGAGAGTATGTAGCAGCATATTAATCTGATTTTAAGGTTTAGTTAGTTAATAGCTAATATATAATATGGATATCACAAAAAAAGCATAAATATTGGACAATCGGACATCCAAAAATAAAATCGTCATTATGCTACTGAGTTACGAAAAAGTGGTATAAAAAGTTGTTTTGGAGAAGTACAAAATAAGTTTTGGTGTTAGTGGTCGTTCTGTACCTGGCAGTGTTGTTGAAAATCTATTATGACATAATTGTTTAAATTACCATAGTTCTTTGCTTATTCTAGGTACAGCGAAAGAGAAAAATCCGTTAAAAAATTGTGTGATGTGTACTAAAAAAAAAAAAAAAATCAAACAACAAACCATACATAGTTGTGATAAAAGCGACCTTTCGCTTTGTGTTTTTGAAGACAAATTGTTAGTAAACAGATTTACAGCATATGTAGCTACCAAATGTAATAACCGAATAACTGGGCACCAAAACACACTAGTGGGGCAGCTACATAATAATAGAACCTTCATTTTAAGACTAGACCGATTTCCGCTAGAAGACCTTTATACCATTGAAGTAAATTTTTCTATAAGGAGAAGTATTGATGAAATTACCCCTTGCAAGTATTCAACTTTTAACACATTTATCTAAAACTCTTGAGTTTAGTTGATACTACAGTTTGTAGTTGTAGAATTGTAAACAGAGTTGTTTGCAATAAAATATTTCAAATACAGTACGTAATTGCTTGACCTTGAGAACGTAATAGCAAATTCCGTCTTAAGGGTAGAAATTTCATCGCCACTAAACCTTAAACAGTTAGTATTCATTACATACGGTATACAAGTACAAGAATTGTAAATATGTAGAATAAAATTCATTATCCAGGTGCTGATATTGCATCCGATCATAATCCGCTAATAGCAGATGTGAGGTTAAAACTAGCAAAAATTAAGAGAACAAATACAAATACCAGCACACCTATAAATACAAGAGAACTGATGAGAGACGAAAATCTGAAGAAGAGTTATGCGAATCAAATTAATGAAAGAATGCGAGGAATAGAACAAAATTATGATATCGAAGAGATGGTCAATGATATTAAAGGAACGATTCTGGCAGTAAACAGGGAAGTTAAAACACAGATCAGAAAGATAAAGCATAACGAATGGATGACGGACGAAATTATGGATCTAATGGAAAAGCGAAGGCAACATAAACAACAACGTAATCAAGACAAATACAAACAGATACACAAAGAAATCCGTCAGAAAATTAAGAAAGCAAAAGAACGTTGGATGGTGGAAAGGTGCAACGAAATAGAACAATTGCAGGAAAAAGGAGATAGTTTTGGACTACATAAAAAGATCAAAGAAATATCGAATATACACAAAAGCCACCACAGAACAAGAATACGCAACGACAGAAACGAATACATAGAGTCAGAAGAAGAGATAGCAATGGCATGGAAAGAATACGCAGAAAGCCTTTTTAATGACGAAAGACCAACACAACCAACGCGCAAACTTCCTTCCGAAAACTTATCAGGGCCATCAATAATGCGAAGTGAAATAGAATATGCAGTTAGAACCACAAAGATGCATAAAGCAACAGGTCCAGATGAAATTAATATAGAAGCAATAAAACTACTAGACGAGGAGAATATCGAAATCTTGGTAAGGCTGTTCAATAGAATTTATGATACTGGTTACATCCCGCGAGAATGGCTGCAGTCATCCTTTGTGATGATCCCAAAAACAGCTAATGCCACAAAATGCAATGAACACCGCTTAATCAGTTTAATGAGTCACTTGTTGAAACTCTTCCTTAGGATATTACACTCAAGAATGTATAAGATACTAGAAGAACTTAGCGGGTCAACACAATTCGGTTTTAAGGGAGGACTAGGAACAAGAGAGGCAATTTTATGTTTGAACACCTTAATACAAAACTGCTTAGATCAACGAAAAGATGTCTACCTCACCTTCATCGACTACGAGAAGGCATTTGACAATGTTAAACATGATATCATGATGGAACTACTACATAGGGCCAACATTGACCAGAAGGAGATCAGAATTATTCAGAATCTATACTGGAACCAAATGGCAAAGGTGAGGATTGATCAAGACCAATATACGGATGAATTTGAAATCCGGAAAGGTGTCCGCCAAGGCTGCATACTCTCTCCGATGCTTTTTAATTTATATGTTGAAAATATATTTGCGGAAGCATTAGAAGATACGGAATTAGGCATTAAGGTGAGCGGCATACCAATTAGCAACCTACGCTATGCGGACGACACAGTGGTTATAACTGATAATTTGGAAGATCAGCAGTTATTACTTGATAGAGTGAATAGCATAGGTAAAAAATATGGCCTCAAAATCAACATTTTGAAAACGAAATATATGGTCATTAGCAGAAACCCTCCAGAAAACCCGATATTATGCATAGGTGACAATCGTATAAATCGAGTGAAAACTTTTAAATACCTTGGCACCACAATCAATGACCAATCGGATCCACAACACGAGATAAAAACCCGAATACAAATGGCAAGACAAGCTTTTGTGAAATTCAGACCGCTCCTATGTAATCAACACCTAAACTTCGAAATACGCTACAGAATGGTCAAGTGCTACATATGGTCCATCTTGCTTTATGGCATTTAAACGTGGACTTTGAAAAAAAAACATCTATCAACAAACTTGAAGCATTTGAAATGTGGTCATTGAGAAGAATGATGCGCATACCTTGGGTGGATAGAGTTCGAAACGATGACGTCCTTAATAGAGCCGGCGTGGAAAGAGAACTCTTTGAATTAATTAAAAAAACGCAAGATTGGTTACCTTGGGCACATATTGAGAGGAGCAAAATATGAAATACCACAGTTAATCCTACAAGGGAAGATCGAAGGTAGGAGAGGAGCCGGCCGCAAACAATTGTCCTGGTTAAGGAATATTAAAGAATGGACAGGAATACACAATACAGGTGAGCTGTTTCACGCCGCCAAGAACAGAATTCTAGTAATGAGATAGTCGCCTACGCACTCTGGTGTATGCCATGTTAAGAAGAAGAAGAATAAAATTAAATAAACAAATATTCTGAATTCATTTCACCAATTATAACTCGTTATCTAACAAACAACTACAGTTTTATCCTATGTGTTAATAATTCAGTTATAAATAAAAATTTTTTGTTATAGTGATGGTTGATACTGATGAAAAAGTGGGTATCAAGTGCCCGATCTGTTTCACAACAATCAATGACAGTTTGTTACTGGAACAACACTTAGCACTAAGCCATGCTAAGAATGTTACCTATAAATGTGGGCTCTGTTCATTTGTTTGTCAGTATCATGGGGATTACTTAAATCATATGAAAACACATTTTAGTGGACCACCCTTCAAGTGTGATTTTTGTAAGTTTTTTAACTTAATTTAATTTTTTTACATGGTTTATGTTTCAATTTGTAACTAGTAAAACGAAATTTTTTATTTACTTTCCAATTACTTCTTAAAATTGTTTTAAAGATTAACTCTGTAAAATAAAATCCAGTTTATATAATCATTCAAAAATGTTCGAGAGAATTCTAGCAAAGGTTCGAGTTTCACCGTTATTCGATACCTGCCTGATCGGTGATAAATCACGTAGAAGATTCGGAATATATCTGCGCTTCTACCGCGGACGGTGCGGTTATGTCCCTTTTAACTGGTTTTCGTAAATATATTTGTCCTAAAGTGCCATTAATTTCGCTTATGATAATAACTATGGTTAGAATGGTACTCAACATTACAGAAAGTGGAATAACCGTGCTTATAAAAAATGAAGTACATTCACAGTCACAGACAAAGAAAACTGTTGGTCTCTTTAATATTCAATATGATTAATTCTTTTTTCATTCCTTCTTCTTCAGTGTCTTATCCGGTTCGGATGTTGGCGATCATTAAGGCTATCATGGTTTTGTTGACTGCTCTGCGAAACAGCTCCGCGGAGGTCATTCCAAACCATTGTCGGAGATTTTTCAACCACCTTCGAAATTCGATATTTTTCTTCGTTCCGCATTACGTGCCCGAGCTTACTTTGTTTCACTAAATTAAGCACTTCTTTTTGTTTTGTCATTCGCTGTAGAACCTCAACGTTGGTGACATGGTCCTCATATGATATTTTTAGTATCCTCCTGTAGGTCCACATCTCGAATGCTCAATCCGCTTTTCAGTAGCTTGCGTCAGTGTCCAGGCTTCAACTCCATATAGTAACACTGGAAGAATGTAGCACCTCACTATCCGCATTTTAGTTGTCACCACAGCAAGGATTTCAACTTGATAAATGTAAAATGAAATCGTAGGCTTCCACGGCCAGAGTCAGAATTATAGTTTATTCGTCTTCCGGGTTTGGACCGTGTCATTTGTGAGTGACCCAAAAGTGGGTTCATCTCGACGTTTCGCCACAATTGTATGTAGCTTCTTCAGGAGAACAAAAAAGAAAAAAGAAAGAAAGAAGAAAACAAAAGAACAGGAAGATGGGTAGTTAGCAACGGTAACTCAGTTACTCAACGCAACCAGAGGCGAATACTAACTACCAAGATGGGCATTTGGTCACAGTAACTCAACTACTCAACGCAGCCAGAGGTGAAAACCAAATGCCAGGACAGGGATTCACGTCCAACAGCTCAGAACACTAACGCGTCGAGAGGCGGGGAGTGAATCCGACGATTACTCCGCTACCGCTCTATTTATAGTCGCGGTGCCTGTCGTGTCGGGACTTATCGGCATACTTCGTGTCGCGAACGTCAAGAAGCGCGCGCTGGCCAATCATGTGGCTGCATCGTGGTGGCGGGACCGGACGGCGGTTCTAGACTGAGATTCCAGATGGGAGACAAGTAGTATCCTTCCTCTCGATTGATATTATGGGAATTTTTTCGGATCTCTAGAGATTCGCGGATTTTCCTGGAATAAAAGAAGGGGCTTTTAGAAATAATATGGGTTTTTTCGAACAATATGGAATGACCGGTTTCTTGGCAGTGTTCTGCAACTGCAGAATGGGAGAAAAGACCTGATTGAATGCATCTTTGATGCTCTTGAATCCGAGTTTTGACGGAACGACCAGTTTCGCCAATATACACATGTCCACATGAACAAGGAATAGAATAGACACCACAGGAAGATAGGGGCGGTAATGGGTCCTTAGGAGAGGGTAGATATTGTGAGATTCTCTTGGGTGGTCGAAAAGTAGTCCTGATACCTTCTTTGCGAAGAATTTTGCCAATCCTATCAGTGACATTTCGAATATACGGAAGAAAAGCCACAGGAGTATTACCCGAAGATTCTGAATTTGTCGTCCTAGGGTGTAAAGGGGGATGTAGATGTCGGTGTGTAATATTTTGAATTGTGGACTTGGAGTAACCGTTGGCGACAAGGGTTTTTTGCAGATGGCCAAGTTCTTCTCTAAGGTTGTCGGGTTCAGAAATCGAAATGGCCCGATGGATGAGAGAGTTGATCACAGAATTCTTTTGGGCAGGATGGTGGTGTGATGAAGCATGTAGGTAACGATTCGTGTGAGTCTTTTTTCTATAAACAGAGTGACCCAATCGGCCATTGGGCTTGGAGGTGACTAACACATCGAGAAAGGGAAGGGACCGATTATTTTCTACTTCCATTGTGAATTTTATACTCGGATGTTGTGAGTTAAGATGATCTAGGAAGGGAGAAAGGGTATGTTGACCATGGGGCCAGATGATAAATGTATCATCAACGTAGCGGAACCAGACTTTTGGTTTTAAGGGGTAAGATTCTAGGGCTAAAGACTCAAAGGCTTCCATGAAAATGTCAGCAATGACAGGGGAAAGGGGAGAACCCATTGGTGTTCCAGATATTTGTTTGTAGAAATTGCTTCTAAAAGAAAAATATGTTGAAAGGAGGCATTTTTCCGCAAGATCTGCCAAAACCAAAGACTTGTTATCATTGGTCAAGTGATCTCGCAGAACAACTAGAGAGTCATGTATGGGGATATTGGTAAATAGGGATGATACATCGAAACTGACGAGAATGTCTTGGGGATCGACTGTGAGAGAGGAGATTAAGGTGATGAAATGTGTGGAATTTCGGACATAAGAAGAGGTACGACCAGTATAGGTCTTAAACTGATTCGACAAGTACTTTGCGAGTTTGTAGGTAGGAGAGTTAATCGTAGTCACAATGGGACGAAGAGGTACGTTATCTTTATGGATTTTGGGAAGACCATAAATTCTGGTTCAGATGGAGTTTTTCGGAACTATGGACTTCTTAATATCATCGGAAAGATCGGATTGTTTGATGACATGGGCAATTTCGCGTTCGACTCTAGGAGTGGGGTCTCGAGAAATTGTATTATAACAGGATGTATCCCTAAGTAAGTCGTTTACTTTCTCTATGTAGGAAGGAGTATCCAGGATGACTGTGGCATTACCTTTGTCTGCAGGAAGGATTATTGTCTCAGAAAGAGAACGGAGATTTTTGAGAGCTATGAATTCCTCACGAGATATATTGGAAGTAGGGATTTTGGCTGTATCAAGACATTGAGCGACGTCAAAGCGGATACGGTCGGCTGGAATTTTGGGAATTGTGCGGAGTGCCGCTTCCACATTTGAAACTATTTCTTCGGTAGGAATTCTGGAAGGAGTGATAGCAAAATTAAGACCTTTAGATAGAAGACTGCTTTCTGCATTTGTTAATTGGTGAGAAGAAAGATTAACGACGGTGTTAGTGAGAGGTGAATGAGAAGTAGAAGTGGTGGAATGTGATTTTTTCTTCTTAGATACAAGGGATTGGAATTTCTTTTTGTGAGTTTCGTTGCTTAGAAGAAGGATTTTATCGGCTTGATGATAGGAAATGCGGTCTAAAAGTGACCAATCATCGACACTAAGAATACTGGAGAGTTCAAGATGCAGCTTAAAAAGTTTTTGGGATTGAAAATTAAGGGTTTTTCGAATATGTTGAATCCGTTCACGAAGTAGAGATAGGCTGGCTCGATGTAGAATTCGGGAAGAAGATGAAGAGGAAATGTGATGTTTTAGAACAAGAAAATTGGGAACCAAGTTATTATCACGACATCTAGAGAGGAAGGTGAGCGAAGAAAGTAGAGATGAAACTTTAGAGCGAAGATTGGAGAACTCTGAGGTTTTGCGGAATATAACCTCCCCGTAGAGGTTGGTCAAATGAAATCGTAGGCTTCCACGGCCAGAGTCAGAATTATAGTTTATTCGTCTTCCGGGTTTGGACCGTGTCATTTGTGAGTGACCCAAAAGTGGGTTCATCTCGACGTTTCGCTACAATTGTATGTAGCTTCTTCAGGAGAACAAAAAAGAAAAAAGAAAGAAAGAAGAAAACAAAAGAACAGGAAGATGGGTAGTTAGCAACGGTAACTCAGTTACTCAACGCAACCAGAGGCGAATACTAACTACCAAGATGGGCATTTGGTCACAGTAACTCAACTACTCAACGCAGCCAGAGGTGAAAACCAAATGCCAGGACAGGGATTCACGTCCAACAGCTCAGAACACTAACGCGTCGAGAGGCGGGGAGTGAATCCGACGTGAATCCGGTCACGCCACCACGATGCAGCCACATGATTGGCCAGCGCGCGCTTCTTGACGTTCGCGCCACGAAGTGTGCCGATACGACCCGACACGACAGGCACCGCGACTATAAATAGAGCGGTAGCGGAGTAATCGTCGGATTCACTCCCCGCCTCTCGACGCGTTAGTGTTCTGAGCTGTTGGACGTGAATCCCTGTCCTGGCATTTGGTTTTCACCTCTGGCTGCGTTGAGTAGTTGAGTTACTGTGACCAAATGCCCATCTTGGTAGTTAGTATTCGCCTCTGGTTGCGTTGAGTAACTGAGTTACCGTTGCTAACTACCCATCTTCCTGTTCTTTTGTTTTCTTCTTTCTTTCTTTTTTCTTTTTTGTTCTCCTGAAGAAGCTACATACAATTGTAGCGAAACGTCGAGATGAACCCACTTTTGGGTCACTCACAAATGACACGGTCCAAACCCGGAAGACGAATAAACTATAATTTGATAAATGTAGACCGCGCCATTTCAATTTGGGATCTAATCTCTTGAGCGTAGTCCTATTGTGAATTGAGGGTAGTTCCGAGGTAAGTGAATATGTCGACTCTCTGGATCTCTTCGCTACCTGCCATTAGTGCCCCGGCTAAATTTGCACGGCTGACAATCATGAATTTAGTTTTCTTAATATTAAGGTCTAGTCCGTATGTTACGCTCACAGTTCTCACTCGGTCTAGTAAGGCTTGTAGATCATTTAAGCTGGTTGCTAGTGTCATCGGCGTAGCGGATATTATTAATGTATTCACCGTTGACTCAGATTCCCATCTCTAGATTTGTGAAGGCTTCAGTAAAATATTCCTCAGAGTATATATTGAAAAGAGTCGGCGAGTGCACACACCCTTACCTTACTCCTCGCATGATCTTCACCTGGTTGTTTTTCATTTAGTTGGGTTAAAATGTAGATGTGGTCGATGCAAGAATTGTTTTACTCGAAATTAGCTATTAGCTATTTCTGCTCAAGTGGTTCATATTCGTTTTTGGGCATGTGTTGTTTTTCAAATAAACGTTTCAATTGATCATCGACCTTACTTTGACAAAGACTTTCTGTAGACTTTGACAAAGACTAAATATTATTAATAAAATTAAAGTGTCCACTATTTTTATTTATCAAAAATCGTAAAAAACTCCACATATCCGTGATTTTAAATAAATTTTATTTTTAAGGTAACTTTAGCGTGGAACAAATATCCAAATTAATCAGTCATCGTGCACATCATCTAGACGAATCTATCTACCAATGCACATTTTGTACGTTCAAATGCCGTTTGAAACAGAACTACATTTCCCATATGAAAATGCACACGCCAGAAACCTTCAAATGTGAACATTGTTCAAAATCATTCAAATTCGGTCAAAATCTGGAAGCTCATCTTCTGAACCATTCAACAGAGAAGAATTTGTCTTGCGATTTGTGTGGATTTCATACTAAGTTTATTAGCCATATGATTGCACATAAAAGGATTCATGCAGGTAAATCCACACGTTACAGTATAAGTTTTGAGACAAGCAATTAAAAATAATTATATTATTTTAAAATAATAAAATACCTTTCATGAAGATTAATACACTTTGAACACATTCTAGTTAATTTTTAATGCTTCCATTCTACTTCAAATGAGTTCAATCGTACATTTTAAAGACATTAAGCATATATGCAGGCGTTGATAAATGCATGCTAAATCAGGGATGTAAGACAGACGACCATTTATTTTGATGTTTTTAATGTAACAAAATGTTTTGGTTCAGCCTTTTTGAAAGAATGTAATTTACTGGAAGAGAATGCCGGAATTTAAAAATATATCTCAGAAGAATTGCAGACAAAACAACAAAACATAAGCGTAAAACATAGTATTGTCTGTGGATTTAAATGAATTTATTGAAATAATGAAACAACTTGAATAAAATTAACGATAAGAACTATCCTAATATTGTATTAGATTGCAGATTACTAGGCAAACTAATAGAAACAAGTGAACAATTTCGTCTAAAGGTCGTGGCATATTATCATACACGTTGCATTTCCAGCCCGTAGCTTTTACGTAGCTAATTACATAATATTAAAAAAATAATTGTCGAGGCTATTTTGTCATTTATGGATGTGTTTTCATTGCTTTGTGACAATTAATCACGGAAGTGATAAACAATTAGGACTTTTGCACGGGAGTGATACTTCTTTTTCGTAAATACTCTTTGGTTTGATATGTATGGCTTCGTTAAATGTAGTATTTTGTTTTTTAACTAAAAGTGTAATTAAATTTAAAATATATTCAAACTGAATTCTATTGATTCTAAAATATCCATAATATTTTTCATCGTCATCAATTCATTCTTTGCATAAATACCTTCCTTTTTCCCTTCTCTTAGCATTGGATGTACTTCACACCTTCTTTTTACTACAGTTTTTCTTTCTTCAACGTTCACATTCAAAATGTTAACGTGCAGTCCGATTGATAGACTGGAAACGTTACCTGCCGGAAACTATACGGGCATGATAATATGCCGCGACCTTAAATCTGAATTACTTAGTACAAAGAAAAAAAAATTTATGATAATTGCAAAGAAACATTAACAATATTAATGTATGTAAACATTAAACAAATAGAACAGGTCTTCTTCCTAGGGTGCCCGTCCGTTCCAAACGTTGGCGATCATTCTGGCTGTGATATTTTGTTGGTTGCTATACGAAATAGCTGTGTTGAGGTCTTTCTATACCATGCTCTTAGGTTAGCAAGCCATGATATTGTTCTTCGTCCTGGGACCATTTTTCCTTCAATTTTACCTTGCAAAATGCATTGAAGTAGCTCATATCTGCCTTGATTTCTCATTCTATGTCCCTGCATATATTATATGCCCCTGCATATAAATACTGCAGCTTACGGCCCTTCACGATGTTGACCAAATCCGCAGTTGTGTTCATCCTCCGTAGTACTTCATCATTGGTGACTTTGTCTGTCAATGGTATCTTCAGGATCCTTCTGTATGAGCATTTCTCAAAAGCCTGAAGTTTTGATAGAGTTTCCGCCTTCAATGTTCACGTTTCTACTCAGTACAGAAGCACTGAGTACGCGTAAAATTTAAGAAGTCTTATTTTTGTTTCTAAGGTGATGTCATGGCTCTTGAACACAGAGATCGTAGTCAAGAATGCACTTTTTGTCTTTCCGATGCTACATTTAATCTTTTGGGTATTGTCCCACGACTCATTGGCAAATCTGTTTGGTTCACAAACAGATTTGCTCCAGTTATGTTTTCCTTGCTGATGATCATTAACTTGGTTTTGCTGGTGTTTATATTCAGTCCATATGTTCTACTTGTGTCCGTTATTCTATTCATAGGAACAAAATATTAAGGAACAAAAGTGAGACAAAAATATTAACGAATTAAATTAATTATTTTTAGTTCATCAAACCTTTATGAGTCTTGGATGTGATTTTCTGCCATTCTGATCAGTTCCTTACTTCGTTTTTCTAGTTGGTAACCTTAAAAGTCTTCAGATATTTTTCTTCTCTTTGTTCTTTTCTTCAGAAATGTTCTTTTAGTCAATTCCTGCGATGGTCTACATTCAACAAAGGTCCTTGAACTGGGATTCTGATTTAAAGATTCTCTTCCGAAAGACGTATTCTGACAGTATCAAGGGTAGGATGGACATGATGAACTGCGAGCTGCATTAAAATACTCCTAGATGTGGTGAAACGTTCCTTTAAAGCACGGAGTCTAATGTATCGATCTTGAATAGCTTTAGTGACTCGAGGTTTACCTTGCCGTGGTCGTATGGAATAATTACCTATTATTGAGTCGTAAGGCAGAAAATATTGATTTTCACGTGGAGAAACCCTATGAATAGCTCTTCTGACTAGACCTATTAGGTCGAAATACGTATCAAGAGATACATAGGATTTGTTTGCGTGAAATCAAATATTTGCTGCCTTTTCTCATTTTATTCGGATTTACTCTGTGGGAGTACAAGAAGCACAATTCGCTAAGGATGTCTGCTTAGTTGTAAAAGACATGTCGTGGAATGCAAATTTTAGATTCCCTATGTCTCTTTTAACATCCTTTATCAACGTCTGTTTGCCTTGCAATTCTTAGAAGGCTCAGATTATAAAGCAGAAATCTGAATTGTGTTTCGAAACTATTTTACTATTGTTAAATTAGATGTCGCTAGTGCGTCCGTATCGAAGCCATGTTATTGTTGCTTCTTAAAAGGCAGAAAATATTGATTTTTCACGTTGAGAACCCCTATGAATAGCTCTTCTGACGAGACCTATTAGGTCGAAATACGTATCAAGAGATACATAGGATTTGTTTGCGTGAAATCAAATATTTGCTGCCTTTTCTCATTTTATTCGGATTTACTCTGTGGGAGTATAAGAAGCACAATTCGCTAAGGATTTCTGCTTAGTTGTAAAAGACATGTCGTGGAATGCAAATTTTATGCCGGGTCCAGACCAAGCAGACAAAACGAAAACACAATTCTGAAAGAAAAACACGATAAACCGACGACAAAATTTGTCGTCAAAAGACAAAACAAAATTGAGACAAACTGTCCACACCAGAACAAAATATAAAAAAAAATTCAGTTGGTGACGTTGTTGTTGTGATTAGTGTTGGTTAACCATGTGGCGTTTTAATCAAGAAAAAAATGAAACTGAAGATTTATTGCTAGCCGCAAGTTGTTTTTTTTTTGCTCTCATCATCATCCCAGGTTGCTAAACGAAAACCCAAACATCGTCTTTCTCTAGCATACTGGTTGTTAACATTCTTTATTTTCTTTTCAACATAATTTAGTGACACATTTAGCGATAAAAAAATTTCCTTTAATGCATCGGCTTTCTTGTAGCGATTTTTATAATCTTTATTTTTAGGGTCCCATAATATCGGATGCTCCCTGTAAAGTTCTATTAACTTGCATGTATTTTGTGTATTCCACTTTTTGTCCCCCGACATGTTTAGAAAAATACACTAGTATTTATTTAATCACTACACAACAGAAAAATACACTTGATTTTGATAAAAATTGTACATTCTATTTCTCCTACTGCTTAACTTGTTTTGGCACGCACACGCGTCCACACTACGTCGACAACTTGTCGTCAAAAACACAGACAAAACACAGACCTTTTGATCTTTACCGACCTGAGACGGGACCTGAAAAAGTTTTCAAATCTGCAAACAAAACAAAATTGTTTCAGAAATGTCTCAACAAATGTTTTCGATTTGTCGCCACTTTGTCGCGAAACATGAATGTTTTTGTTTTGTCTACTTGGTCTGGACCCGGCATTAGATTCCCCATGTCTCTTTTAACATCTTTTAACATCCTTTATCAACGTCTGTTTGCCTTGCAATTCTTAGAAGGCTCAGATTATAAAGCAGAAATCTGAATTGTGTTTCGAAACTATTTTACGATTGTTAAATTACCTATTAGTTTCCCTAAAGTGTCTGACAATATTTAACGGGATTTAATTAAGCATCAGATCCAAGTAACGTAATTCAGTTTAAAAATTTAAAATCCTTTTAATAACATTACACTATTATTACTAAACGCGATTGTTTGTTAATGATATTGAAAATATCGGTGTAAAAGGGATGCACGATGACCTAGTGAAATTTGCAATGTAATCAAAAGCTTTTTACATAATGTGTACAAATTAAATAAGTAAATCAATATTATATAAACGAACGCACGTGAGTTAAATAGCTGCATATCACGGGAGTAGAATTATTATTAAGAATGAAGAATTAAGAGGACAGTCGAAGCTAGTGTTGTCATCCGTCAACTGGGTACTCTCTCTATTATTGTACTTAAAGAACTAATAAAGAAATTATGAATATCTAGTGAATCCGAGTAATTAACCACCTGCAGGGGTAAACTACCCCTAGAGTTCCACTATATGGAAGAAGAATAAGAAATAGTTGTATGAGCAAATCTCATTCTCATACCAATGGCACGATAGCTTAATCCCTTATTACGTAATGTTACCGCTTGGACAGATTCGCATATTCTAACCCGTTCCATATTCTAAATAAACAACAATAAAAAGTTATACAAAATCAATTTTCAAATGACTGAACTTTCATAAGACTGACATTATTGTCAAACGGCGCAGTTTTCGTTTAGAGATGAAAATTTCGAGTCTTCTTTGATATTCGGAATAATATTAGTGGATTAGATTAGATTGATATTTACAATTCAGATTCACTTCAAAAGAACTAGACTAGAAATTACTGACTCGTGGCCCGTGACATTTAATTTTAACATTCGGATCAGTGGGATCTTTCCGAAGATTCGGCTCTTTGACTCGGGTCAGTTCTGATTTGCCCATCTCCACTGTAGTTGCTTTTTATTGAAAATAGGCATTTCATTAAATTGCTGTGAGGAGCAAGTTGAAGAATAAAATCGTCTATTTTTATTTGTTTTGAAAGATAATCAGGGAAATTAAAAAAACTAATTATTCACAAAACATGAGACTACAACATAATTTCGATGTAAATCCACTCTTGTACCTTGTCCTCCCTATAGAGTGTCTCAAACTTAAGAAAAACATTTCCTTTCTTCCATCTTGTATAAACCCAAAAGAGAAGTTTGGGTAAACCTTTGCCTAACAGTGTACTAATAGCCAAGAAAAAATCGGAAATAAAAGAAATGAGCGGAATCCGTTAATCCGTTCACGGAAAAATTATGAAAATTGTCAACATTTTTGGTGGTGCAAAACTTATGTTATATCTTATGTTATACAGGGTGGTTCTTAAGTAATTGTACAAAAAGAAACCGCAGATTCTACAATTTAAAACATTACGATTTAAGTAAAGTTGCTGTAATAGAATGCTGATTTCAGATATTAAATATCAGAAATAATAATTTGATGTATACTTTGATGCAGCTGATATATTGCGCCACATATGCCACATAGGTGGCATACATTTGCACGTAACTTTTTTGCTCTTCAAGCTACCAATATTTTTAATAAAAAATATTAAAGATACATTATTTTAACAAAAAAAGGTATACTTGTTAATATCTTCAAAACTCAACAGTTTTCGAGATAATCGCATTTTAGAAATCATCTACATAATTCTGATTTATCGCAATTACCCCAGGAACGAAAGAAAATTAAAGAAAAGCATCAATACTTCTGAATTTTGGTATAAAATACCTTTAATGAAGTTAATGGTTAACGAATTATTAAATAAAATAAATATTTCAGCTGGATAAAATAATAGGATTTGATAAATAACAAAATAATTGGATTTTACATCAAACATTTTACGTTTTGTATTAAATTAAAGTCATAATCAAAACATTTTATTTACAAACCAAATTAAGAAATGGTTAAACTAAATAACATTAAACTTTTTGTCAAAGTAAGTGTTCAATATGTCCACCATTTTCTTTAATTCATTTGTCAATACATTCCATAAAATATCGTCTCATATTAAATAGCATCATTGGTTCTAAAGAAACTGCTGCAGTATTATTATATGATACTGCTCTAAAGAATATGACTACCACGAACAATCCAATGTTCAGAAAAGTTGTATTTAAATACTGTCTAACTCAGCTTTCTCTGTAATGTAATGGTGTACCATCTTGTAGAAACCACATATTTCGCCTTAAGTTTGATGACAATTCTTCCAATAAATTAATAAAATCATTTTATAAAAAATGTAAATAAATCTCGACATTCAAATTGCAAGGTAATTCGCATATCCGTAAAAATAGTTACCAATGGTTCCAAACCATAGGACATGCATTTTAAATATGAATTTTGAATGATATTTCACGGATATGAGAATTACCTTGCAATTTGAATTCTGAGATTTATTTACATTTTTTATAAAATGATTTTATTGATTTATTGGAAGAATTGTCATCAAACTTAAGGCTAAATATTTGGTTTATACAAGATGGCACACCAATACATTACAGAGAAAGGGGAGTGAGAACAGTATTTAAAAACAACTTTTCTGAACGTTGGATTGTTCGTGATAGTCATATTCCTTGGTCATGTGGTAAGATATTAATATAAGTAGTTAATTCATAAAAATCGCAAAAGAATACCTATTATTATACTTATAATAAGTACTGCAGCAGTTTCTTTAGAATCAATGTGCTATTTAATATGAGACGATATTTTATGCAATGTATTTACAAATGAATTAAAGAAAATGGTGGACATATCGAACACTTACTTTGACAAAAAGTTTAATGTTATTTAGTTTAACTATTTCTTAATTTGGTTTGTAAATAAAATGTTTTGATTATGACTTTAATTTAATACAAAACGTAAAATGTTTGATGTAAAATCCAATTATTCTGTTATTTTATCAAATTCGATTAATAATTATCCTGCTGATATATTTATTTTATTTAATATTTCATTAAATACTAACTTTATTAAAGGTATTTTATAACAAAATTGAGAAGTGTTGATGTTTTTATCTATTTTTCTTTCATTGTCTGGAGTAATTGCGTTAAATCAGAATTATGCAGTTGATTTTTAAAATGCGATTATCTCGAAAACTGTTGAGTTTTGAAAGTATTAACAAGTATACCTTTTTTTTTGTTAAAATAATGTATCTTTAATATTTTTTATAAAAAATACCGGTAACTTGAAGAACATAAAAGTTAAGTGCAAATGTATGCCACGTATGTGGCATATGTGGCGCCCTCTATTAGCTATATTAAAGTATATATTAAATTATAATTTCTGATATTTAATAGTACCCAGTTATAAATTTTTATACATAAATGTTTACAAACATAAAAGTTATAGCGAAATGATGAGTTCTGGCGTCTTCCGACTGATCTTTTGCCCTGTACTTTTTCTTCCAGTATAACTTGAAGTAATTCATGTCTTTCGCCTCTCAACACATGACCCAAGTATTGCATTTTCCTCTCTTTGATTATTCTTAGTCATTCTTTTTGTTTACAAATTCGACGAAGTACCTTAACATTAGTAACTCTTTGTACCCATGGAATTCTCAACATTCGTCTGTATATCTACGTCTCAAAGGCATCTATTTTTTTTTCTATTTCAGAGTCCATTGTCAAACTTTCACAGCCATACAGTAAGACAGAAAAAACGTAACATCTAATCATTCGGATTCTAAGCTGCACATTAAGGTCTAATTTCAACTCATTGTCGAGCAGATATTTACACGAGTACATTATGCCAAACCTTGTCAAATCAATATCATCCAAAAATACCGACGGGCAGTACTTCTTTTGTTCTATTGTTTTGTTATTAAGTGTGAAGGAATCCATCGATCTTGGGATGTATCTGAATAAGGAACTGATAATAAAGATGTAAACAGAATTGAATTGTCTTGAATTGTGATGAAATGATTACAGACGAACTTAGATTTTCTTTTTTATAGCTATATTTTATACAACATTATATTCCTTTGCACAAAAACGTGTGATTTCTATTTTGTCTTTATTTTCCTATGTGGAAGAGAATAATGCCAGATTAAAAGTATATAATCTATCTGGTCAGGTCTCAATGACGAACGGGTAAAGATCCACAATTCAAAGTCAAACAATTTTTCTAATATGGAAAATTTTCGGGACGTGGGCGTTTTTGTGTGATTCAGTGAAAAGTCGTCGATTTGATGTATTCAAAAAATTTATGACCTCAATAAATATTTGATAATCGAAAGTTTTTTTTTAAACCAAAATTATTTTGTTGGACAATTAAAGGGGGTGTTTTTATCCGTCCGACACTCCAAATACGTCAAAGTTAAGAGTCATAAAATGTATTCACTCACACTTCGTTCCTCTTAAAATAAAACTATTTTGTAGCAGACATATACCGTTGTTCATATCCTCATTGTAAGTACACCACCTCCAAAAAAACCCAACTAGCGAGCCATGCTAAGAGCCATAATGGTGTCAGACCTCACGTTTGTGGAGTATGCGGCCGAAGTTTTATGGAGAAATCTCATCTAGTACGACACGAACGAATCCATCTCGAGGAAAAGCCGTTTAAGTGTTCTCATTGTGATTACGCCAGTTCGAGAAGGGATAAATTGAAGGAGCATTATACTAGACATCATGGAGAGAACGCATCTGCGAAGGTGCCATATAAAGCACGGCCGTTAAGGAATAATAATGGTACCACCAGCAAGACGAAAGTACAGGTAAGTTTGATTGTACAAATTTTTAGCCAAATGAATTTGGTAAAATAAAGTAAAACAAAAATTTCCCTTTATCACGAAGGATTTTACAAAAGTTTTTCTTTAAGTACCATATACGTTAATGGGGGTTGGCAATCATCATAGCCCTTCTAACTTTCGAAGCAACTGTTCTAAATAGTTGTTTTGAGTTTTAACCATAACATTCTTTCCACACACTATATGTACCATTTAGTGTGGTTTCGTTAGTATAGTCCATTCGCTCAGCACGGGAATATTTTGACAGATTCATAGTCGGAAACCTATAACACAAAAATTCCTACTTCACACTATTAACAGCTCAAATAAACTTACTATTGCAGACGTCTTATACTGAAAAAGCAGAATTATTATAAATAGTAGGAGTGTATACATTTTCCGTATATATTTAAAAAATATATTTCAGTTTGTATTTAAAAAATTCGTTTATAAAAGGTATAATAATATAAACCCTATCGGGCTATATCATAGAACGTTTTTAGGAATAGCTATTCCATCATCACTGCCATCTGGATTTACATATTTGAAACTACTAAATAATTTTAAAATTAATTTAAAACATCAAAATATTTCTTTTTGTCCAGTCAGTAACTTTATTACATTTAGTACATGTAGTTTAAACGGTTTTAGACTTCCCAAGATTTGCCAACAACTACTACAAACACAAATAATGTCAATTTTACGCAGACTAACAGCACAACAGTGGCACCATCTACGCAAAATTTAGGATCAGAAATACAAGAATTAATAATGCACCATCAAAACCATTCAACTCCAACAGGTATGTTTATGGTATATCGTATTTTGCCAGTAGTTCCATTTTATGTTCTTTTGTTTTAGCTACAAATTTGACTGTCCTAAACTCTACCTATCATCATTTTACTTCTGGCGAATCTGCAGATTTTCATCACTCTCATGCTGTTCACACCCATAACATTCACAATCAAATACTCGGAGCGACAACATCGGCAGGTCACAATCAGCGTTCCACAGCAAATAATCCACAACATACGAATAATAATATTGTCAACCATCATATGTTGACGGCAGCTGCTGCAGCAAGATCTAATCCGTCGACTGCGACTTCAACTGCGGCTGCTGTAGCTGCGGCTATGATGTTGGATCCAAGATTTCATCATAACTCTGCGGTAAGTAAATGCTGATCCAAATTTAGACTAACTTTAAGTTTAGCTTCATTTGTATGTTATCCATCCAGAGAGCAAGAGTATAAGTATTTCACATATCGGGATATCAAAATTGGACATAAAAAAGAACAAATGTTCAATATTTTCGCCACAATCACAGGACTTTTTGTGCCGTTTCATATTGAACCCAAAGCACAGTTAAAAAAATAGACACACTACGAAAAAATGGTTATGTCAAGGGTGCTTTAGGATTCCGATGAAATAATATTGGTTGAATTTTACATAAAAAAGAAAACAATAAATGGAGGATATTATGCCAGTTTGTTGCAAAAACTTAGAAATCTCGTCATTTATGAAAATAAGAGCTTTTTCAAAAGTATTACGCACCTGCTGGCAAGTCTGCGACAGCCTTAGCAAATAGCGAGTGCAGATTATTCTCAAAGCGATTATTATCTGCTTCCAAATTTGAAAATACGCCAAGGCCATTTGGAGTATTGTTGGAATCAGCATGTTGATCGAGTATAGACTACAGATGAGCCAATTTCACTTTAACTGTAATATGCACAAATCATAAAGAGAGAGCATGGCAAGAGAGACAGAAAAGATTGTTTCGCTGCTGAGAAAAAAGAGCGTATTCTTTCTTCTTCTTCATGTACCATGTCCTTTCAGAACGGTGCGTATCATTATAGTTCTTAATTTTATTCACTGTCACCCTAAATAGCATGCTTGTATTAATACCATACCAATCGTATATTTGGGACTTCTCATTACATGTCCGAAGTACTCCAGCTTTCTGTTCTTGATGCTTTTTATAATCTCAGTAGTCTCGCTGAAGCGTTATAGAATTGTGCAGTTTCGAATCTTCTCCATATCACTTTTATTCACAATACATGACTCACGGTCTTATATTCTGTTGTTTACTTATTACGCTAACTATTGACACGGTTTGGCTAGATGTTGACTTTTTGCGTCTCGTATTTTGTCGTTTTTTTTGTATACATTTATAAAGTTTTTCGTTGTTTTTTCTAGTCGCCGTTGCTCCATCAAATCCAATATGTTTTCTGTGATTCAAGTCTTTCTTTTTTTTATCTTTGGGCTACCTTTTATATCCTTTTCACACATTTTCTAGTTGTTATGAATTTATTCAAGCCCTCATCGACATTCTCACCGGTATTTTCCCAAACTAAATTTTCGTTCAGTGGTCTTTGAACTTTTTCCTTAACTTTCTCGTCTTGTAGTTGGAAGTCTTGTATTTGGAAAACTATATTCTCACCTTCCTACATTTGGTAGATCAAAAATAGATACAACTCTCGAAGGACCAGCGACCAATAGGTCCCAAAATTGCGGATTATTAATAGTGTAGTAAATAGTAAAATTAACAATAGAATAATTAAAATAAGGTTTCCGGTAGAAATATTTTTATTTTATCATTTACATAAATAAATAGCAGTATCGGAATTGCCAACAAATCACCCTTTTAAATGATAATAAAAAACAAATGTTCAAATAAAATGTTCTTAAAATACACAACTGTTTATATTAATTGTTTTTAAAACTAAATAAATGCGATTTATAGAGCAAAAAAGTTTAGTTGTATATCCAGCAACCCTGTAATTTACCGGACTGGCATTTACAAATATTGGCACAAAAACTGTCGATTTTCTTCTGTATTAAAGAATAATTTCAGGTACTTACATATTAGATGCACTAACACTAAATTTAATTAGGTTTTAATAAATTTTAATAAGATACTTTTTAATAAAATAAAATAAACTTGAAATCTGCTTCTATTTGAGAATCGTGAGATGAACTATTTACTTTTTTCTATTTGAGAAGCTAAAATGGGAGTTTGACTATCGTGCTTCTATTTGAGAAGACAAAGACGAAGTGCGTTAAGGGCAGTTTGGTTTGAATAGTTGAATGTAAAAAAACTGACTCTCTTTAATTTAGTGACATGAGAAATTGAAATAATTTAATTAATATTCTTTATTTATTAAACAAGTTTTGTGAAAAAACTTTATTTGTTAGATCGCATTGTTATCAAACAGTATTTGTGTTTACTACTTTCGTGTTTTAAAATCTTTATTAACTAATATGATTAATGATATTTTTTTTGTTAATGTTATTTGTACCATAAAAGCAGTATCATAACATTTATTTCAGTAAACATACATAATTTTGTTTAAGGTTCCCTATCATCCAACATCTACTCCAGTTTCCATGGCTATGGCAGCTGTTCAGTCAGCACAACCAACGCAGTCCGCAAACCAACAAGCATCTGAGTATCCTCCAACATTGCAAAATTGTATGCCTTTGTTTTAGAATACTCTTCTTTGGATTTAGGAACGAACCAATGGTAAAATCAGTATCTGCTGTTAATTTTTCATTGCGTAAAATGATTATATTATAAATGTTCAGATAGATGGGTATTGCGGTAATTATCATAGTTTGCAACACTTAATGGTGACAGTAGATTACAATTATAATTTGGATAAACTTGAAGTCCTAAAAAGACAAAAATAGTCCAAACTCGAATCTATTTGCTGCTTATTACCGTCACAAAAATCTATTACGGTGTTCAATTGTTGCTTATTTTGTAGGCATAAGCACACTATAAAATAGGGAACAGAAAAGTATCAACAAACTGATAACAAAAATTTCAATAATGGGCTACAAGCGGGTTATTGCGTCTCATTGATACTATTCAAGATGTTTGCCTCATTTCATTTGTATATCGTCAAACCATCTTGACTTTGCTCATCTAACACTACGTCCTTTAAATGATTTGCTGCTACTGTGGGCAAATGATAAAAGCAACGCTTCCAAGTACTGACTTATCCTGAGACAGACCTTGCAGAACATTGGCCTCATTTGTGCCATATGCGCAAATTTGTGCACGGTATTATTTTAATTATTAATCTGATACTCTTATAGAGCATAAGAAATGCGAGCATAGAAGAAGAATTATATTCCTTGTTTTTCATAGTTTATTTGAAGTCCAAGCTTTATAGTTTACTCTTATGGTATTTTGGTATTTTTGGAAGTTCCTGGCTCGTGGAAATGAAATCGTTGTCATCAACTACTGCTAAACTATGTTTATGATCTAAATCCTGCTAAAAAATTTTCTCCTGTCTCGTTGAGTTTTAAAACTAACTAGAGACAAGGATTTAACACAAACATACAATGAGTGATCTTAGATCTATATCAAAGAGAAATTCACTTGAGCTCCTTTATATTAATGTTCTCTTTATCTTTATGCTCCAGTTTCAGTTTTTCTTTCTTAATGCGATCTGAAGAAGTCTACAGATCAATATAAAGGGGTGTATATTGATATTAAATAATAACCGCTTAATCATTAGTCCCAATCTCAAATATAGGTGGAACGGCGTAAACCAGACTTCAGGCAATCAGAAGCAGCTTGTTCTCAAGAGAATTATTCAAAAACAGTTCCGATCTTAAGTATTCTAAAAACTATTTAAACTAATAGAGCATAAACATATATTTAATTTATAAATAATGAAACAAGGAATATGATTTGTCCTTCGTTATATTCAATTTATACAATCTAGACCTGTATGCCAAAACCGAGAATCTAAGGATTATTAACTTATGTATTGCTATAGATCATTTTCTAGTCACAAATTGTAACCTAGTGTAAATTATTCTAGTCAGTCTTTGTTCTAGATACATGTTACTTTCGTTTTGTTGGTATTTATAAAAATATATAATTGTTTTGTTTTTTAAACGTTTATTTGTACTATTTATTAAATAACTGTACATCAACTACCGCATGTAGTTTTATTTTTCTTAGAATTTATCTTATTTAAATACAAAACTAAAAGGGAAAGAGCAGACTTGAAATTACAAGAAGGAGCTTCGAGTGTTATTACAGAAAAACCCATACATAAAAGGGAACTGTTATATCAATATTAGAAAATAAATTATAACCCAAAAAAGGCGACTAAGACAGATATTATAAAAGACAAAACAGTCTCACGTTTAATTTAATTAAAGGGTAACAATATCAACTTTCACATATTACGGATGGCATTAAGCTGTATAAAGGCCCTCCTCACTTGCAACATAACACTGCTATCAACAATGTTATTCAGCATTTTGCGGAAACATCAACATGATGAAAGAATGTTGATAACATAGTTTTTGCGACATGTTGGCGCCGAGTCTACACTTATGTCTCCCTTTTGTTTTGAATTTGTTATGCTGAAGAAAAGTAAATTTCGTTCAGGAGACGAGTTGATGATATTTACGTCACAGAATAATAAATTATCAGAATTACCACTCTCCATGGAAAATTAAGTACGCGCATCTCGTTCGCGCAGACGTTCCGCCATGTTTTAAAGGGAACCAGTGTTGTTTAATGAAAATTTATGTGGTGTGCATAGAAAAATTAATCCGGTTTAATTGACTTACGGCAATCATATACATACTATACAATTATTTTAACATTGTTAAATATAATAACATAAATATAATATAATTAAACATAAATATAAACAATTACATAACCCCACAAATCATATATCGATAAAGACCCATTACACCAAATGTGATTCTTAATCTGAGTCTTTGTTCTGTGTTTCCTTCTAAAACATGGCGCGCGTGCTGAAAAACTTCAAAGGCGGAATCTGAGAGTGGGCATTCTGATTATTATTCTGTGTTTACGTGAGCAAGTGGTTTGCATTTAAGAGTTTAATGGTTTTAAAGGATAAGAACAAGCCGCGTCCTACTATTGAAGATGGAGTTATGGTAAGTACCTACAAAGTTTAATTATAAATATGTGGTGATTTTATTGTTTCTTTATTTAAAAACTAAAATAAATTAAAATATGTTTAATAGTCTCTCTACCATGATAGTTTTCCTACATTTGAAATAAAATATTCACTTAATTAATTCCTTATTGTTTAAGCATCAGATGCAGGCTTTCTTGCATTTTTTGAAATCGGAAGAAACGATGTTTCCGATTTATTATTATTATTTAGTCTCCACTGACCTGGCAATACCTCTTCTGTATCTTTACCTTCCGAATCAAAAGTTCCTTGTGGAGTGTAACCTACTTAGATATACTGTTTCGCAGGAAATTGTGCAAATATACGAATACAAGTACAGTCATGATACTATGACTATAAGATAAGATATTGCGCATGTTTTTGTGACGTCATTGGAGACTTGCACGTTCGAAATGTCAGTTTTTGTATATATCAATAAATAATCTTTAATAAATAGTTTGGAGATATCCTTATGTGTACGATTATTGTGATTATTAAACCTCTTAACTTATTTTCGTCTAGTAATTTCATCACAGAATGCATACAAATCTCATTTAACTTTAACAAGAATTCAAATTCTAGTCTCCAATGACGGCATGCGCGAACCCGACCGATTTTGAGCTACGGGAAGATCCTATCTTGTTATTCATAGTATCATGAGTACAATTGTACAATTTTGCTTACTTTGTCTGGTTCAAGAAGTAGTGGTTTGCGTAAACACCGGAAAACTGAAGATATTATTCCAAAACCATTTTGAACCACCCTCCTAGCTCTACTCAAGCGATAGTTGAAAATTCTCTTTTTTGTTTCTTTGTTACTTTCGATTGTACACCTGAATAAGGCTTCACAATATGCTGTTGTAGGGGAAAAGGATCATCAGCTACAAAAAGGTAAGGCATTTTGAGGTCATTTTTCCCAGAAAGAAAAGTTTCTTTCAGCAACTTTAAAGTGCCATCTTGTATAATTTTTAGGATCACAGTACTCGCAAATACTCCACCATCAGATGTGCGTCCCTGGTATCCAGCATTTACATAGATAAAACGATATCTAGCATCAACGATGGCGAAGAGCACGATACTAAAGAATCCTTTATAGTTAAAAAATTAGTTTCCACTCCCAATACGTGCTTGCAAAGATATGTTTCCCGTCCATAGCTCCAACGCAGTGTCCAAAATTTCATATATGATAATATTCATCTGCTATAGTTTTCCATTGATCTTTGGATGTTAGCGTCTTAAATTAAAACAAAAAATATAGAGTAAATTACTCTTAGGAATTGCAAATTTAGTGACTTTTTTAAATCCGGTAAATCGGTATTTCAATTAATGAATTTGTTGCAGGGTAAAGAAAAACGTTTTTACAGAGACAGCTGAACAACACAATCACCAAAAAAAGTGTAAAGCGACAAAATGAAAGTATGGTTACAGAAGTGTATAATATAATGAAATCCTGGCAAACTAGAACTCAGACAAGAGATGAGTTTTCGATTTATGGCGAACATGTGGCCTGCAAATTAAGGAAGTTAGCTACTTCACATTATCAAATCACTACTCAGTATCATATAAATCAAATTTTATATCACGCGGAGTTGGGAGCATATGACTATCCTCCTCCAGCACTTTGGCCAGGACAGGTTCAACAGTAGCCGAATGTAGCTACGCAAATGACGAATATGGTGCATGTAGAATTAGGAACTAACCATGATACAGGTCCGCGTCCACAAAAGTAGCCAAAAAGGGTTCACTTTTCCATCCACTCTCCAGTTTACTTCCCTAGTTCTAGTGAACTAAGTGGCTGCAGTATGAGGCAGGGTTCAGAATATAGAGACGAAAATTATATTGAAAAAATTTTGAATGATTTAAAATAAAATATCTGTAACTTTGGTTCACGTAAGCACATTAAAATAAATTCATTGAAATGTTCTTACTTCTATGTTTTCCCTTAACTAATCAATTAGTGAGTCACAATCTTCCGGAACTATTTTCGAAATTATCTGCTTTGAGACTTTAAACAAATACATCAAACTGTGGTAAGTCTCCTGTGGCTAAAAACCTAAGAATAATAGCTAGTCGTTCTTGTACAGGTATTTCGTCTCTAAATGAGGTGTCCTTTTTAGATATTTTATGACCAAATCGGCACTTGCCATTCGAGCAAAGTTTTTGAAGCTTTCGTCATATCGAAGTTCGGTGTTTAATGAAATAGAGTCATCAGCTTTTACGTTATTTAAAAGATCACTACCACATTACTTATTTCGTGCACGTAAAGTAGGGCGTATCAAAAATCTCCTCTTTTTCTTTTTAACTTTGCGCCCTACAACTACACACGCGGCATCCGCGAGAAGTGCATCATTTTCTTTGGACATGTCAAAATAGACTGAGCTATAAAAATGTTACTTGCTACCTACAATACGAATGAGGACGTTCAACGTTGAACACGAAGTTATCAACATGTTATTAAAAATATATTGCCAACAAGTTATGATAACATGTTACTAAGTGAGGACAGGGCTTAAGATAGTATATTCACAAAGGTATGGTGGCCACCTAGACACATAATTCCTAAATATAAACTGCTGCATTTAGGTAATTGCTGTAAGTAAGTAGGTTGAATAATGCATAAATCGTGCAGTATTCAACCATGGTCACATATAATATAATTTAATGCAAAACACATTTAATATTACTGAATTTAACAAACAATTTAAAAATTTAAAACTTTAATGCAAATATTAATAATCTATTCACAAAAATGACCGTTACAATTTTGGTGGCAGCGTTTTCGGTAATTGAAAATTTAGCGATGGCGCAAGTTTAATTTTAATTATTTAAACATTATATTATTTATCTATGATTTAAACAACACTGCCTTGATGTCCCCACTAAAGTTAATGTACTATTGGTTGCATAGACATTATATTCTTTCATATACTGTTAGGACATGCTCAGTGTAAAAAGATTAAACAAATTCTGTTGTATATTATTTTGGTGTATTTTAAGTTATTTATTTTACAGAATAGTTACTCCACAAATTAAAAAAAGTTTAGCTGTGACATCTATACATCCATGACCTAACTAGCACAGATCTAAAGGTTCTCCTAGGTTCCTTCTGGCAATCTTGCCCTGTATTATGAGGTGTAGAATTTTATACCTCTCTGAATGTCTCATTACATAGCCAAAATATTGTAACTTTCGAATTTTTATTGTTTTTGTTATTTATGTGCACTTTTTCATTCAGTGTAAAACTATTTCATTTGTTATTCGATCAACCCAACTTATCCGCAATATTCGTCGGTAAATCCACATCTCAAAGGCCTCAAGTTTTTTCACTAAAGTTGCTGTAAAGGCCCAGCTCTACATGCCAAACAGCAATGTGAATATGTAGCAGCGTATTAATATGATTTTAAGGTTTAATGTATTATCTCTTTTAATCAGAATTTTGTTTGGTTTATAGATGGCAGCTCTGGATTTTTCAATGCGAATTATTTTGCTTATATCCCAGTTATCGTTAAAATTGGCGCCCAAATAGGTGATATGGTAGATTCTTTTTAACTCTATTCCCTACGCTCTGATGTTAATTGGTTGTAACTCTGTTTTGCTGACAACCATAAGTTTTGTCTTAGAAGTGTTAATCTTTAACCCATATCCAACATATATTTCGGTCACCCTGTTTATAAGTAGTTGCAACTCTTTTTCATTGGATGCAATCAGTACCGTGTCGTCTGCGTATATGAGATTGTTGACATTAATCCCATTGATTTTAATGCCTGCATCTTAATCTAAGGCTTCTTTGGAAATAAATTCGGAGTAGATATTAAAAAGTAGGGGCGATAAAATACACTCCTGTCTCACTCCACGTCGTAGTTCCTCTGCTTTCGTCGTATTCTGACCAGTTCGTATGTTTGCACGTTGATGTCAATACAAATTTTTGATAATACGATGGTTTTGGTCATCAATTCCCATCTGTTCCAAGACACCTATCAGTTTGTCGTGGGTGATCCGGTCAAAAGCCGTTTCGATGTCGATAAAACACATATATACTAGTAGTTCTATGTCCCCACATTTTTGAACCAGGACCTGCAAACTGAATAATGCTTCTCTGGTTCCAAGGTTGTTTCTGAAACCAAACTATGTTTCGTTAAATTGTACTTCTGTTTGTTGTAAATTCTTGAGAGCAGCATTCTTAAGAAAATTTTTAGTACATGGCTCATTGGACTGACTGACGACAGTGTTTATTTTTTCGGTATCATTACAAATGTTGACAGCAGCCAGTCTGTTGTTATATGCTCTGTTTAGCATATTTTATTGAAGAGATTACTTTAAGCATATATGTTCATCAAATTTTATATTTTTGGAACGGAGCTAGTTCTGGATATTGCTTTTTTTAGGCGCACTTGTTGGTATTTTTTTTTTATTTCATGAGAATGGTACGGTGCGTTGTCAAGAACATGATATATTTGTCGTCTAATATTGGTAAGACATTGGAAATTTTCACCAATTTTCAAAAGATCTATCTCTAGATATGGATCTGATCATCTCCTCATGGTAATGACCAGACTTATTCGACTTGGCCCAGAAGTCATTTGGAACAAACCTACTCTTGGTACTAATATGACAAATAACGAGTCTTTTACCTTTTCCTCAAACTTTAAAGTATTTGTAAGTTTTGAGATTTGAAATATGTAGAATATAATAATTTATTGGAAGGATTTTTTAATCCCATTGTGTCCAGCTAAAAAGCTTATTTAGATGATTTGACTGTACTCTTAACGCATATTTTAGGTTTTAGGTGCCCAGCGTTTAACCCTGTCCTATCCAGATAATAAATTTTACGCCTCTCGTCTCTGTAAGTCCTTATCTGTTAGTATATTTTCGTCGCTACACTACTATGTCATCTCTGTCTAATAAAGGGCCGTTTCTGTCCCTGCACTGGTATTGAAAATTAGGTTTTTTAATACTCAATATGCCGTTTTCATAAAATTTGGCAAATCTATGTCATCATTCGCCTTCTTTAAAATCCTATATACGATGAGTATTTCGTTTCTCAGAAAAGAATAATGAACTTATCTTCTAATTCTATTTTTGTCAAAATTATAAATTTTATCCAACTTTTTTCCGTCTTAACTAAAAGACATACTTTTGGTCCAGCGAACTGTTTTATATTCCTTAATCAGCATAAATACACTTCGTTTACAAAGTCCAACTTTACTCGCCACTTTTTCTACAATATCTTAACCTGGGATTTTCTATTGTTTCATATTTAAATACTATTGTTCTGAAGCTATTTTCTTGTGGCAGCTTAAAGTAATTAACTATTTTAATTAGGAATAAGCCACAATTTAAGGTTAAACTAAGTTTATTGACGTTTCAATTTCCACTTCTATTTCACTCCAATCGTTCTCAAAATAGAAAACATTAATAAATTAAACAAATTTTGGTTTTTAGTACTTGGTGAAAAAAATTTTTCTAATAATTTAATTTTATCTGGCTTATTCATATTGACAATTCAGACATTATTATACATTTTAAACGACATTTACAACAAGGGTTTAAATAAAACAAAATTATCTACTTAGGCGAATTTATATACAAAGAAATGTACATAAACACTATATAATAATACAACATTATTTAAAACACAAATCTTAAATACAACTTAATTTTCTTCAGTCGGGGGAATACACAGAATCTAGTCATTATTTACACCATAATATGATACAAAAATTTACAAATAAAACTAGATATTACGCAAACACACTTATTTTCTTATTCTTACATCTTCTAAAGTACACATTGAATGTTAACGCCGGTTATAATAAAGTTATTTAATACAACATTTACTATTCCTAGTTTTTTTATGTGAGTTCTTTAAAAGTAAGTGTCATGTTTAAAAAGTTATGATCAAGTTAATGGAACGATTCATTGTTATTCACTAAAACTTTCTCATAAACGTGATAACTCGAATAAACGGCTGTGAATATACAATCATAATATTGACACATGTTCTTCACTATATCTTCCTCCCAAAAGTTATAAATAGAAGAAACGATTGTGAATATACAATATCTAATAATATTGATCTTCATAAGCACGCGCAATATAGCAAGAACCAGAAATTTAGAGCGAGAAATATTTTATTACGGATGCCGCCACTGATGCGTCTGTACACCTGCTAATCTAGATGTTTCTTATTCCGTAGGTTCCATCGTTGACTAATTTCACATGAAAGCTTTGTAATTACAATTGTGATAATAAACTCATAAAATTATAAAAATCCAGATTAGAATCTCAACTTTGTTTACCCGAATCCGTTTCGAACGTTTCGAATCCGCTTGATGGATGCAAGGTAGATTCTCTAAATCTTTAACCAGAATATTCGTCTTCTTTTTATGACTCATTCATCTTCTTTGATCTTTGCTTTCTTTATTGGTATTAACCTCTAGGTTTCGTTGGTTTGACCAACTTTGTTAATTAATTGTTTTAACACTTAGTGTCAACAAAAATGACAGTTTTATAGGTATTTTCCCAATTATTTAAACATTAAATTACATTTAATTAAATTTCCGCATCCAAAAGTTTTATTAAAATTACTTCTGAGTACAGATTAAAGATACAGGCTGATGTACATTTGATAATATATTTTCATTTACTCTCTTTTCTTAGGATTGTCTCTAACAGTATATAATTGAAGCTGTAGTACAGATTTTTGATCACAGATAAGTTTTTACTGCAAATTCTATCTTACAAGACTTTCATCAATTGTTGTGCTGAACTTTAAATTCTTTTTGGTTAGATCCGTTTTCTCCTAGACCCTTCGTAAAATAAAATTGTATTATCTATTTATATTTCTCGATATAGAGACTCCTTACCTTTGTTCTCGTTTTTCAACTATCATTTAAAGTATAACTTGAACATGATATGAAACACAGAAACAACTGGAATCAAATGAAATATTGGATCATATTAGATATGTCAATATGATAATGATCGGACGAAGAATAAAGACATAAAAATGGCAATAAACAAAATCGTAGATGGCTACAAGAAGCACATATATCATATACTATTTTTTTAGTAATTTCCAGAACATCACAAACCGTTAAAGTTTATTGAGAGTCCAAAAACCTTTAACATATTCTGGTCTTTGTTTTACACCCCTTTCTATCATGTAAATAAGGAAAGAAAATACGCCAATATTTTCCGCTAATCATAATTTCTACAAACATTTTATTATATCATCAAAATAACCAGCGTTAACATTCGTCTGACGTATATATAAGCATTAAAATATTTTCTTATATAACATTTTTTAAATTCCACATCGAAAATAATATCTTAAAGCATTTTTTGCAATTAGCAGATAGCACATACGTTTATTTTGTTTATAGAGGTATAAATTCTTGAGGAAAATAGTATATTTTCTTTTTCCGCAGATCATCAGGTTAATTTTCAATATTAAAATAAAATTTGATCATTTTTTTTGTTAGGTAAATTTTTAACGAAAAAAAGTAGTTAAAACTAGTATTTTTAGTCGCATTTAATATTGGTGATTGAGGCTTCTTTGATATCTTATAATTTTATCCATTTAACGACGCTTGAAACAAGTTTTGTGATATTTTTAAGTTATTTCTCTAAATTAAGTGTCTACATTCTATAAGTCTTATTTTTCACTGTCTATCTTACGATGTCGCTAAGTACCCTGTCCAGTTTTAACTGTCAACGCCAAATGACATTTTGAACTTATGATCCTAGCCCTATTATTTGTACTTTTATTTGATAAATTTACAGTGAGCATTGCACGTTCTATGTCTGAAATATGGCACGACGTCCATATTTCATGGCCACAATGTGCCAAAATATTTTCTTCGGTCTTCTATTTCTCTTATCCAGTTAATGTATCTGCTTTCTTCGATCGCTTTCAACTATTCTAATTATCTGTTCCTCTTTCTTCCCCTCCTTATTTAAAAGTCTTCATATGTAAAACTTTCTTAGTCATCAGCTTTCCTGTCATTCGTTAAATCTGTCCTAACCATTCCCAAGGTCTTAACGAAAGTTATTATTTTTGTTCCTTTTTATTGATAGTAGGCTTTGTGGTTTATTCTTCTTATCCATCTTTTCTCCCTTCCAAACTAATCTTCACTTAGGCATTATTTAGCATCCACATTTTGCATGTATAGGGTTGGTAAGCAGATTCTTACTTTTGAAAACTGAATAGAAATTTATATTTCAAAAGTTTCCTTACGACTTCAAAATACTTCTTTTGTTAGCCATTTGTGATTAATACTTATTTTTTCCTTGTATACCGCTTGCAAGAGGTAAATTCACAAATTTACGTTCTCTTCTTTTTATCTTCAGATTTTGTCCCGGTTATTGTTAAATCCACCCCATAGTCATCTATTTTGAATTTTTAATATTTATTTCAAGCACTATTTCTTTACTTCACTTTCTAGTTTCTAAAAATCCCCTTTAATTGGAAAGTATTAGTGTTTCTTGTTGAAAATTATGTATTTCCATTTTACCCAATTGTTTATTATATTTCCTAAAACTAAATCTGTCGATTTTCAAAAATTACTCTGTGGATAACCGGTATCACTGATTTAGTCGCTTTCTGACTAAAAAAAAATCTAGAATCTAAGTTCTACTCTTTTAATTCTATTAGTGTTACCAACATATTTTCTTCTTGGAGATGTAAGGTTCTCTAGATTCAGACTACCAGAGAATTAGTCTTATTAAAAAGCTATATTTTTTATGAATATACTAACTAACCGTTTATGACTGCGGAAAAATATAATATAATTTATATAAGGAATGCATACAGAGTGTCTCAAATCAAATGTTTTTGTTTTAAATTGGATAAATCACCAGTAAACTACAGCAAACGATATATTAAGAGGCTGAACATAGCAGACATAGTAAACCAGCTTTTGGTATTAATGAAAAGTATACTTACATGTTTAAAATTGAATTAAGCGATATAAAAAAGAATTTTGTATGTATAAAAACATGAAACAGCCTTTAAAGAGATGTAGGTCATATATATATATATATATATATATATATATATATATATATATATATATATATATATATATATATATATATATATCGGAAAAAGGAGTACGACCGTCAATCCAATATATATATAAGGATCACTCAGACGAGTGGTGGGTTCTTATATCGGTCTCTAGGTGGAGAAATAAAAGACAAAGTTGATAGGCTACTTTATCTATTTTGAAGACGTTTCGCTTTCGAGTTTTGAAAGCATCATCAGTTCATCTAAAAAAATTATTACAATATGAGAACCACACAATCATGGAAACGATGTTAATTGTTACCTTAAAAAGATATGTAGCAGTCAATGTTATTAACAAATATGTGAATGAAACTAAGTAAATGGACATAGTACGCTGATCTTGTATAAACAGTTAAGCAACTAACAACATATATGAACTTGTACAAAAATTAGCACAGCAATTGACCATGTGGTCCAAAATAAATTCAATGTTATTTATATTAATAAGTGAGAAAGAACCAAGAAAATCATAAATAACCTCCAACTATTTAATGGATATTAAACTTTGATTTTAACTTTAGGTAACATTATAAGTAATATTAATAAAATTCTACAAAATAGTGAATATGAAGTTACCGATCAAAGCCTTATGGATGTCGCCGTGAAAATGGCGTTAGATGAAACAGGAACGAACTAACCGCAAAAAGACAGCCAACCTTGAGGTCAAAATTACTTTTGACAGATCAACAAGGTGTGAATACCAACCCAGAATTTTGGGCGGTTAATTTAATTTTTATATTTTATAACTGAGTCTGGATGACTTCCAGGTTGCAAAGGACAACAACAGTGAAAAAAGTTGGTAGTGTACACACAACTCCCCTCACTAACCGGCCCAAATTTACAAATCGGAGATTTGCATTCAAACTCATAATAATGTAATGACGTTAATCATGTGGCAAGTTAAATAGTCAGGTGATTAACGATATTATAATTTCCATACAGGTTCAATATACTTGGAGCTGTACACAGCTGTACACAGCTCCAAGTATATTGAACCTTGGGCTGTATGGAAATTATAATATCGTTAATCACCTGACTATTTAACTTGCCACATGATTAACGTCATTACATTATTATGAGTTTGAATGCAAATCTCCGATTTGTAAATTTGGGCCGGTTAGTGAGGGGAGTTGTGTGTACACTACCAACTTTTTTCACTGTTGTTGTCCTTTGCAACCTGGAAGTCATCCAGACTCAGTTATAAAATATAAAAATTAAATTAACCGCCCAAAATTCTGGGTTGGTATTCACACCTTGTTGATCTGTCAAAAGTAATTTTGACCTCAAGGTTGGCTGTCTTTTTGCGGTTAGTTCGTTCCTGTTTCATCTAACGCCATTTTCACGGCGACATCCATAAGGCTTTGATCGGTAACTTCATATTCACTATTTTGTAGAATTTTATTAATATTACTTATAATGTTACCTAAAGTTAAAATCAAAGTTTAATATCCATTAAATAGTTGGAGGTTATTTATGATTTTCTTGGTTCTTTCTCACTTATTAATATAAATAACATTGAATTTATTTTGGACCACATGGTCAATTGCTGTGCTAATTTTTGTACAAGTTCATATATGTTGTTAGTTGCTTAACTGTTTATACAAGATCAGCGTACTATGTCCATTTACTTAGTTTCATTCACATATTTGTTAATAACATTGACTGCTACATATCTTTTTAAGGTAACAATTAACATCGTTTCCATGATTGTGTGGTTCTCATATTGTAATAATTTTTTTAGATGAACTGATGATGCTTTCAAAACTCGAAAGCGAAACGTCTTCAAAATAGATAAAGTAGCCTATCAACTTTGTCTTTTATTTCTCCACCTAGAGACCGATATAAGAACCCACCACTCGTCTGAGTGATCCTTATATATATATATATATATATATATATATATATATATATATATATATATATATATATATATATATATATATATATATATATATATATATATATATATATATATATATATATATATATATATATATATGTAAGACACAAAGAAGACAAAGAAGACAATAGATATCTAATATTTGAGGTTATAAATGAAGTCAAATATCTATTATTAATATAAGTGACCAGAGCTTCATTATATGACCAAACATTTCAGGCTGCCCTACAGTTATCTTGAGCTCCGTGAAACATATTATAACACTGGTTTGTATCCTTTAAGAGACTAAATATTTCAGAACAAACATGAAACAGCTCCTGGCTACGCTAAACTCACCTGATATATTTCAGTCTATTCTGAAATCTTTCAGAGATCGCTAAACCATTTTAAGGCAGTCCTTAAACATTTTAATCTGCACTAAGTATACAAAGAAGACTACTTACAAATTCCACATCATTTGCGGCTAGAAATGAATTATTTCAGGTAACCGTATAGCTATCTATAGGTCTTCTGTCTGCCTTTAAGTCATTTAAGAGGCCGCTAAATCATTACAGGGCAGGCACGAAGTATTTAAATTTGCACCTACGATAAAGAGACGACTAGACATTCTACAGCAATGTTCCCGGTCAACAATAAAGTATTTCAGGCTGCCCTCAAATCCCTAAGAGGCCTCAGAAACATAGTTTATAGTTATCTTGAGCTGTGTGAAACTTACCGCACTGCTCTGTAACCTTCCAAGATTCCAAGAAATATGTGAGGAGTTCCTTTGATAGTCTTAAATTATTTTGGGTTTCTGAAATATTTCATTCTCTATCAAATATGAGGACAATCTAGAAATTCTGTACTAAGGTATTTCATACTGCCCTTAAGTCTTTCGACGGGTTCTTGAAACACTGCCATCAGTTATTTAGAGGTCCATGCAACATATCATACTGCCTTGAAGCATTTTAGAACCATCACACACTTTCCAGAATATATATATCAAACTTTACTGGCTTCCTAAAGCTATCTAAAGTTTACTGGCTTATTTCAATATGTTTTATGACTCATCTGCACTGAGTATAAAGAGAAGACGGCTTAAAAATGTTACATAATTCTTGGTTAGAATTAGTATTTCCTGCTGCACTGAAGTTTAAAGGGGATTCAGAAATATTTCAGGATGCTTATAGGGATATCTGGTGGTCCGAGTAGTGTACAGAGTCCTCCTAAAGCCTTTACAGAGCCAACAAGTGTTCCAGGATAGAAATCAAAAGTTTGCCATCTATCTAGATTCTCCTGTTATATTTCAGTCTACCTTGAAGTCCCAGAGGCGCTAAAAGGTTTCATGTTGCTCTTAGGATTTTAGGATTCCTGTAGTTCTTAAGAAACCCTGGAAAATTTCAGGTCGCCTATTGATATCTAGAAGTCTGTGAAATATACCACGCTACCTAAAGCGTTTCACAGATTCCAAAAATATTTTGTATAGACATGAAACGCTCTTAATTCAAACCTACTAAATCGAGGGATGTGGCCTCATGCTGTCTTGCATTTATCAATAAATACAATTATATCAGAAAAGTATCACAAGATGTGGGTATGTGTGTGAATGTGTATGTGTATGTGAATACTTTTTCTTACAAAAACATTGATTTGTGAGTTAAACACTCGATAATAGTTAATATAAGTGTGTTTATAAGCTAGTAGGAACAAATTTTTTAATAAATAGAATACTTGAGTAGTTTTCTTTTGATGGACTTATTACCTGAGTCATTTTGGAACGTAATTTATTTGGTTTGAATCCAGCATAACTTTAAACTATTAATCTTGTCTGTTTCTTCAGAAATTTACAACTATGTGATATGTGCTGTCTAAACTATTCATTTATTGTTTATTTTTTTCAAGAATAGTCTCAATTCCGTCATCGAGTGAAAAAATCTATACAAATTCCCTACTGATACACACTGCAGTCGTAAATAAAGTATTTTTTACATCTTTAGCAACATATTCTCATACAATTCATCAAAATATGATTGGTAACGTTTTTGTAATAACTAAAATAATTTTAAGGTTTAACACGTTCACTGCCAGTAAATATTCGAGATTTACCATAAATGCACATTAAAAGAATGAAAAAAGAACGGTTTCTATTCATCCCTAATGGTATCACTGGCTCAAGTTACACAAAGTATTGATTATTATAAGAATAAATCCAAAAATAATCAATTTACTGCGATTTTCTAAAAAAAACACTCTTATTATAAAAATTCTATTTAAAATCTACTTCAATTTTTAATTTCTTTATTATTGCATTCACCAGTCTCAAAGTACATCTAAAGAAATAGACAGGAATCTTACGCTGAACTTTAGATCTACATATAATCCCCCAAAAGACAAACTACTTTAGTACCAGCTCTCCTTAATATACAACTGATCCATTTCTACTAGTTTATCGAAGATTTAACAATATTATACTTGTAGAAAAGTATTCCGGAAGCTGTAAAGCGTTTTAAGGTTTTTCATAACTATTTGTGCAATAATATACTAGTGAAAACTCAGTACAAAACATGAGTACATCATTTCAAATAAAGCTTTCTTTATTTTGACTAGAAAACATTAATAGCTACGTTTTTTTTTTATTTTGATCACTGCAAAAATCCTTTCTTTTCTCCGACTTGATATTTTTTCGCCCTGGTTAAGTTTATTCGTTCGCAAGTTTTACAATTTTTACAAGTAACGCTGTACTAGTTTAGTACAAAGTAAGGAAACGTTTCCAGTCAAGAAAATGTTTATTTTTTTCAATAAATCACTTTGATTTTACTCTCATTTCAGTTTATATTCTTATGTTGATTTTTGTAAATATTCACTGATAACATTCAGATTGTTATCAGTACTGGGAACATTTTTCAAACTTTGTACAAAAAATATACACTTAGGTAATTACATTACTTTAAAAACTAAGTCGATAACACTTAAAAACTAAGTTACTTACATTTTTAGCGCTATAGTAGCATTAGTCAATGTAAAATGAGATGATGTTAACATTTTGTTATCGAAAGAGAACTAAAGTTCTACAACTGGAATTCAATTAAATTATATGTAGAACATAGAAACCACCTTTATTATAACTTTTTTCAATATGTAGTACGTTGAAAAATGAAAAATTTTCTCTTGAAAAAACATCATAATTTAAATATTAGTTATTTATTTGTTAAAGAAGTGTATGCAACTAATAATTATTATCTAACGTTTCTAACTATGTTGCTTTTGCACTATTTCTTGGCCGTGAATGCATTATAGGTGGTTTCTTTACATGATGAAATAGAAATAAAATGAAAATATAGAAATGCTCCAAATGTCCAGAATTTCAGTTGTAGTTATAGAATAAATATTCTACAATTGATTTAAAAAAAGCTGAGTCTCTTCAAAACCTTAAAGTCAATACCCACAAATATTTTACCCTGGGGGAATATTTCAATATAATATGTGAATAAAAATAAGCGTATTTATCTTCAGTACATATATTTAGATGTGTTTACTTAATAGGATATTTGTAAATAGTAAAAAATGGACATGTTTCTTATTAAAAATGCGTATAGAACACTGAAAATATTTCCACGATTTTTGCTCTACCAACATCCACTACAAGCATAGCCAACAAATTGTCTAGTTATCTATTTTATTCTATACTATACTATAAGGCTTTGTAGAATCATATGCACAATTTTTATAGTACTTTACTGTGAAAACGTTTCATTTTCACACATAAGTTTTTCTAAGCTCTTAACATTCATATACATCGACCATTACTAAGATTTTTCTATCCATTTTAGAGAATAAAAGTTTTCCCTATTAAAATTACATAAATCTGTAAGCTTTTTATTTAATATAAAATATGTGATTAGTAAGATTAAAATATTCCCTTTGTAGATATGCATTTTTACATCCAATCTCAGCTTTGCAAAAACACTCTGTGCTTGCAGGGCCGAAATAATTTAATTACCCACCGAATAATAACAGTCATTACTATACTACATTTCCAGAAGTTTATGTATCGTCAGAAATTATGTAATTTCCTTTTTAATTTTAAATTTCGACCTAATTTATTATTTTATTGGTGATGTTGAGAATAATTTTAATAGATCCGTAATACCAACTATATTTCATGATGAAATCTCTATTTTTATTTTTCCTTAAAACTCAATTCTAATTATTCAAATGATAAGTCAATTGAATGAGCCAATTTCAACAAGGTTAGAGAAATAAATGTTAGACTTACTCATAATCAATTAATTGAACATTGGACGAGCTGTTTCGAACACTAAATTTTGCTGTTCATTGTCAGGTCTCCGGAAAGGTTATTTAAAATGCTAAAAATTACAAAAAGTAACCAAAGTGCCAATATTACGTACGCGTGGTTTGAAAGAGTATATAAATAGTACTTACATGCCCAAAATTGTGGAATATTTCTTGAGGACGCAGTTAGGAAATAGACTATTGTTGTTTAAGATATAGGAAAGAATTATTAATGTTTGGAGATTTTGTTAAATAAAAGTGATGTAATATGGCTTACTGAATAGAACTGCTTCGAATATGTATATTATCCAAGGTGGTTTTATATGAAAATATTGAGTGAAGCTACTTATTTTAGTATATGGTGGTTAATAACTAGAATTGTGAGGTCATCGGATAAAATAGAAACAGACACAAACGGACAAGAACATAGAAATAGGTCACATACATCAAGGCACTACACAAATTAAAATAGTTTAGATAGAAAATTGTACAACATTGAGAAATATTTGTGTAATTGAGAGAAGATATATTTGAAACTGCTTTTTGTGTTACTACACAAATTAAAATAGTATAGAAAATTGTACTACATTGGGAAACTTTTGTGTAATTGGTAGAAGTGATATTTGACACTGCTTTTTGTGTTACTTGTTTAAGAGGGAAAATTGACTATGTCAATGGGAAATAAGATGAAAAAACTTCTCTAACCTTGTCAAATATTATTATTACAACTCGAATTTGCCAGGGATATTAGTTATTATCTTTTATTTTATAAGTATTTTCTTAAGCAAAAAGTAGTCGCACTAATCAAAGCAAATATTAATTTAGATAGTTACGAAAGTAACGACTGTTATATAAAAATGAAAATTTCAACTGTATAGTTCAATATCGTGATACAGGAATAAAATAAATGTCGGGCATTGACTTACTTTTCTTCGAGAATAAAACAAACCTTGATTTAAGTCAGTCTTGTGCATTAAGGTACACAAATGGCGATTTAAGCGTACGATTCGCTGACGTAATCGAAGAAATAGTCAAAGCTACATGTCGGATTCGAGGCGGAAATGTATGGGTGTTCGCTGAGAGCTGCGACTTTATATTGCTCGCTAAATGACAGCAAAATGCCATGGATCTTTGCAATGATCTCTTCTACTCAGGCATTCGATTCCTGCAAAATTTTAAGTGTAAGATTAGTACGTTAAACTAATGTCCATTGAGATTTTAAGGTAAAAGACTTTCATTTTATTTGAAGCATAACTTTCTTACCGTGTAAAATAATTTAAAAGAAAACAAAAATAAAATAAAATAAACAAAATTAAGTTAAAATAAAACAAATAATATAAAATAATATAAAAAAAATAAAATAAAATAAATTAAATTAAAAACCATGTCTCCGTGCGTAGACGATACAAAAGCTATGCTTCGTCTCCACAAAATACATGGAGGTATGCAAAATCTTTATACATAAATTCAAAATAGTATAATGTAACATATATACCTCCACAAAGAGGAACTTACCTTCAGATTCTCAAAATATTGCATAATCTGATCGTAATCCATATCAAGCTGTAAATCATCTAAGCCTGGAAGCTCCATGGATTTACTGGTTTCATTGTCATTTTTATCTGCATTAAACATTGGATTACCAACTATAGTGGCTGTTTTTACCTCTGCACTGTTCCTATTACCTAAAAACAATCTTTTAAGGTAATTAACTGTCAAGAAAAGAACATAGTTTGAGATTTTTTTTGTTTAAGTCTCGTAATCTTGAATTTGACATCAAACTTTGAAAATTTTTATTCGAGAAATTAAACTTAACTCTAAAGGAAACTGGAAAATATATTCAACCATTTTGCAAGGTACTTAACCAAGTCTACCTTATAATTTCAAATGGGACCCGATACGATTAATGGGCCATTATTTCTAGAAGAAATCATTGTCACAATTTAGATGGTTTTATAAATATGATGTAAATATTACAGACCAAAAAAACATGTGCTTAGTTATTCAAACTTCGGGCTACCAATTTCAGTTTTTAGATAGCAGTCGATCACATTAGATAATTCACTCATTTTTTTCGACTGGTATGAATTAAATTTATATATTTCTTTTTTGCCAGTTAAGACCACATCTATGGTAACATCAGATTTTGTTTCCAGTTAAGCCAAATTCCACGACAACATTGCGAGAATTGATGCCCCGTACGTAAATACAAAAATATCATAGGTAACAGAAGTCCAACGCAACAGAAGTGATCCACCAAGATATTATGGATTCAAACACTAACCGATTTTGTTCTAGGAAACCGAAAACAAAAACACAAAAAACAAGTGTAGAATAGGCAATAACATACGTTGCCCATAAGTCACCTGGATTTGAATTACCACAGAGAACATGACCCACCCTAGATAAGATCCAAACATCATTATAGATGTGCGTACTCCTTGCATAAAATGGGGTAAGCAGCCATCCCGCGAAAACAACCTGACTATTGACCGAATTGGTAAAGGGTGTCCCACAAGATTCTATAACTGTAAGCCTGACAACTTCCTGTTGTAACGATATGCATCGCCTCGGTCCTGTCAGCGCTCCATACACACGTACTCCCACCACAAGTTCCTCTTCCATCGATGTGTGCTAGAGGAGATCTAAGGCCTAGAACCGTATAAAACAACAGCTGTCATTTTTTTCAAGATTTCAAAAATTTTCTTTTACTTTAACCAAAGTTTTTCAAAAATAAGCACTTTGAACGGTTCAAACTTTCAGATCATATAAACAATACATCTATCTAATTAGTCTTCTTCGGTCCATCTTTGGACATAGGCCTCCCCAATCATTTTCCATTCTTCTCTGTCTGTCGCTACAGTCATCCATCTAGAGCCCACGTGCTTCTTGATATCATCTGCCCATCTCATTTGGGGCCTTCCTCTGCTTCGTTTATATTCCCACGGTCTCCAACTTATAAGAATTTTGTTCCATCGGTCTTCTTTTTGTCTTATATTGTGTCCGGCAAATCTCCATTTCAATTTTGCAACTTCTTGTCTAACATTCCTCACTTTTGTTTTCTCTCTTATCCACTCGTTTCTCTTCTTATCCATTAGTCTTATGTGCAACATTTGCCTTTCCATTGGGTTTTTATGATTTTGTCCATGTTTGCTTTTGTAGATGTCCACGTTTGGGAACCATAAGTAAGAACAGGGAGTAAGCATTGATTATATACTTTGGTCTTAAGATGCTGTGGATATCTTTTGTTTTTAAGAATGTAGCTTAGTTTGCCAAATGCCGCCCATGCCAGTCTAACTCGTCTCTTGATCTCTGCTGTTTGGTTCTCTTTGTTAAGTTTTATAGTTTGACCAAGATATAAATAATCCTTAACTTGTTCTATTTCATCTTGTCCGATTCTCATTGTGATGTCTTCATCTGTATTTGTTATAGGTTTGGTCTTGCTGTAACTCATATTAAGGCCTATCTTTCCAGCTTCTAAGTCCAGTTCTTTCATCATTTCAAATAATTCTTCTTTTTTATCGGTTCTCAATACGATGTCATCAGCGTACCTTAGATGGTTCAAGCGTTGTCCACAAATTTTTATACTTTTTTTTTCCATTCTAATCTTTTAAAAGTATCTTCAACAGCCTGATTGAAAAGTTTCGGTGATATTGTATCACCCTGTCTCACGCCTCTACTTATTTTTAATGATTTTGTTCCTTCATATACTTTAATTGTTGTTTTGGCTTCCTTATATATAGTGGTTATTAGTTCCGTATATCTGTGGTCAATTCGGCTGTTAATCAAAGAACTTTTCACTGCCCAATGTTCGACACTGTCGAAAGCCTTTTCGAAATCTAGTAAACAATACATAAATAAAGTAAATTGTAAAGCGTTAATGATTAGTTTTATTTGTGGTGCTGATTAGGGGGTGATTTTCACGATGCTTTTACCAAAAACAAAGGGAGCAACTTTATTCTGAGCCTAACTCGCTTAGTTTTGAGGCTCGAAACTAAAAAAAAAAAAAAACAAAGAGAAAGCTTCTTTTAAACACTTTCAAAAAGTTTTGATAAGTTTTTCCCAAAAAGTGTAAAAGCCATTAACTCAAAACGTATTGACTTACTTAACTCCGTAGAACAAAAGTTGCTTAGAATTAGTAAATTTATTTATTTCCGGACTTAATTTGAACGTATGTTTTATCACCACCGAGAAGGGTGGTTTTCACCCTCAAGTAATAGCAACTCTCAGCTAAGTCCAAAAGTGGGTAAGAGGAACCTAAATCCAAATTATTAAGCAAATCCTTCGTGACCAGGAAAATTACACTCCAAAAACGGTTATTTACTGGAGTATTGAATTTTTGAATATTTAGTTATTGTTCATGGAATGGAATGTTGTGATGCCGTTGGAATTCATAAAAGAATACGGGAAACATCATGTGCTTTTTGGCGAATACCGCACACTGATTACAAAACTATACAATTGAAGTTTATCTTGTGAATGCTGGTATTAACAGAACGAGACACGTCACAATTAATGTGTCAATTGCCTTTTGATGCATGAAAATAGGCAATATCTAAACATGCCATACTCCAAAGGAAAAGATTTTCACACAACAGTTGAAATAGTATTGAATGTATGTGCGTACAAAATATTCACTGAACATCACAAAGGATTAGCGGGTTTTTTCAGAGCTACGACGAAAACGATGTGGTAGTTTCTCCTATTATGGATATAATTAAATTTCATTATTTTTAAATATTACGACAAGTGTTTTTTTTTCAATTTTCCAACTTGGGGTTTTTCTCAAATACAAAAAAAATATACTTCACCAAAAAAGTATCGCACCACTTATAAAATAACAAATATTTCTAACAGCATTTGGTTAATTTAAATTATTCCTTTCTGGCCCTTTAGAATATTAAGGCTAGAATAAATATTAAAAAGAAATTTGCAAATACAGCTTACTGTTTAAGATAAAAAATATTTAATGGCTATTTTGTCAGGTTTTTATATTATCAGTCTTTATTTTACTTTTGTAAAAAGTATACAGTTGGCATTTAATTTAAAATTTCGTATTAAATATTGAGTATGGAAGCACATGACATAAATTTAAATTTAACAAGAGATCAAGTGGTTAGAATAATTACCCTCATTGAAGACGGAAGGAGTCAGAGATATGTGGCAAATTTAGTGGGTGTAGATCAGTCGACAGTATCACGAGTGGTAGTAAGGTACCGAGAGATTGGTCTTTATGAAAGACGAGCTGTAACAGGTCGGCCAAGAGCCTCTACGCATGTGGACAAAAGATTTTTAGTCCTTCAGGCTTTGCGTCGAAGACATGTGACTGCAAGTTAACTTCAATATGACTTAACCGGGACTCGAAACGTACATGTGTCTTCAGAAACTGTTAGGCACATCTTAAGACAGTCTGGGCCAGAGTAGCTGCCACTGCCCCGAGACTTAAAAATGAACACCATAGAGTACGTCTAACATTTGCAAGAGAGCACGTTAACTGGAATATTGACGACTGGGGTAACATACTTTTTACGGATTAGTCAAGATTTTGTTTATACTTACACTTCGGTTCGAAGAATACCAGTTTATAGACGAGATGGCGAGCGTTATTTTCAATGCAACCTAAGACCGGCGACAAACTTTGGAGGAGGATCTATTATGCTCTGGGGCGGAATGTCTAACGTCTTCGGGGTCTAACCGAATTGGTACAGCTAGATGGACGATCCTTAACTACTGATAGGTACATTACAGAAATTTTGGAGATGCATGTTATTTCTTATGCCCATTTGTTGGTAATGACTTTGTTTTAGTGCACAACAATGCACGCCCACACGTTGCAAGAATGGTTACCGAGTACCTTCAAGAGGTAAGTTTACAAGTTTTGAATTGGACAGCGCACAGCCCGGACTTAAATCCAATAGAACATGATTGGGACCATCTTTACAGAAGGGTGAGATCTGGTAATGTGACGCCAGCTAATCTTCTGGATCTGCAATGATTGTTAACCGTAGATTGGGATATCGATCAAGATTATCTAAGACCATTAATTGGAAGTATGCCACAAGGTTGTCTAGATGTTATAAGAGCTAGAGGAGGCAATACGTCTTACTAAATTATCATTACTTTTGATTTTTATTTTTTTTTACTCAATGCTGTTTGTGCGCTTACTTTTAATTTATGAAATAAATTAAATAAAACCTTTGTTTTTAGTACATTCTTGCATTTTTCTTCTAATACTTGTTACGTACTTAAAAAACAAAAAAAAAACAACAGTAAAAATTCCATGTTTTAAATTATTTTTAATACAAAATTTGCAGTTTCATATGTGATGCGACACTTTTTGGAGAAGTGTATTTCAATTAAAAAATTTATGTACACAAATACATATAACGTTACTTACTTGGACTATTTGAATACTGTACAAATTCCACATTATCATCCTTTCTAGTTTGTGCTTTAGGTTCGTCATCAAATTCGAACATATCTTTCTCTGTACAATTTTCGACTTTCTTCTTTGGAACCGCAGCCTGAGATTTTAAAGGAATAAGCTCGTTCGATAGCCTAAAATATTCAAATTTAATGAAGCACTGTTTACATAACACTGCTTATTTTTTACTATGAATAACAAAGAAGCCAGCAAAGTTAGAAGAGGAAAACGTCGTTAAGGGAGACGATCCTTTCTCAAAGGACTTGATTAGTCTGGTATTGGAATAGTAACGAGCCAGAGCAATATTCATTAGAGCACAAATTTGATTAAAGAAGTGACTCCAGAGAAATAATAACTCGAGAATAGACAGCAAAAATCGCGTTGAGATTAGGTAAATTTCAAGGTAAACTTGAAATAATGGAAAAAACGGAATAAACTAATTGAAAAAAGTACATACAATACTACCCGACCTGGGAAAAGTGGCCACTGATAACGGAAAGTTGAATCAAGAAAACAGCGATGCAACACAAAATTAAAGATTAAACAGAACAATTGAAATGCTAGACAAAACATTAGAAGGAACCACCTAATAACGCACAATATAAGAAGAACAAGGAAACGAACAATGAAAAAATCAAAATCCAAATAATATTGCAAAACTTGCGAATTCAAATAAAAAAGGGGACGAAATAATATAAAATACTGAAAAGAAAAGAAGAAGAAAAGAAAGATGAAAAAAAATTAAAACAGATATATTGATGAACATATATTGAAAACAGATGCACGAGAATGCTCTGACAGGATTTACACATCATAAAAGAACCAAAATATACATAAGTGAAGACGTTCCAAAGCAAGTAATCTTTGAAAGAAAGCAACTCGTCGAACATATGAAAATAGCAAGACAAAGAAAGATACTGGTATACACTGTGGATAGATGGAGAAAGGTAATGGATCGAGCAACTGTAAAACACTTGTATAAAAGAACTCACGAAAGAACCGCGTAAAATAAAACAATAAAATGGAGAACACAGTAAATCACAGGAAAACACAGATATAGCTAAATTATTCAGTGAGAGATATTCCATACAAAGCCAAAGTATATAAGGGAAACTAATGAAAATAATAAGGACAACCAATACTTGGGTTACAAGATGCAAAGGCTGGAAAATAGGATGGATGGTATCTATTTTAAAAAAAGACTACTCAAGAAAATGCAACAACTACAGGGGAATAAGATTGTTAAACAGCTGTTACAAAAATATGTACTTCACTAACCAAACAACAAATCGCAAAAAACCATTGATACTAAAATAGCAGGGATTTAGAGCGGGAAAGTCAACAATAGACGCTGTATACATAAACATAAGATATATAGTCAATTCAGAAATTTTATGGTCTAATAAGAGCCAACATAATAGAAGACATGAAAAATCTCGATGAAACACCAGCAAGCATAGAATATATTCCTTCTCCAAAAATATAAAAACAGCAACTGGAACAAGTCAGGGCGACTCGCTATCAACCTCCTTACTTAATATCGCAAAAGAGGAAACAAAAAGAGATGGCGAAACATAAGGTACAATTATAACATCGATGTTTCAATTTGTGGCCTATGCTTATGACAGGGCGCTGCTTAACAGAAATTTAAACATTAAAAGAGTAATTGTTGAAGTCGTGCAAGAGCCCCAAAAGAAGCTTAGCAATAAAGCAAAATAAAACAAAGTACATAATATGCTCAAATAAATCAATAAAGTTAATACAATTACGAGACCAGATAAATATTGAAAATTATGTACTTATTCGAAAAGTTACAAACTTTAAAATAACAGAACAATAATCGTATTTTCAGCAGTACCATAAATTATTTTTGTATTTATATGTTAAAAATCTTTCCTTACCTATGGTAGTGTGATTTTTCTTGGTTCTTGTTCCTATGGTGGTGATGATGATGTGGTTTTTTCGGTAGAGGAGAATCGGACGAGGTTGTTGAAACACCCAAATTTCGATGAGGCGGCACAGGTGGTTTGTAGTCATCATTCTGGGCATTGTTCTGAGAGTGGTGAGAATGTGATGGTAAAGGAGGTGGTGGAGTCGGTTTATTCCTAAACAATTATATATTAATAATTTAGTTCGTTATTTGACAAAGTACAACTATAAATTATCCAGTTTCATAGTTCAGTATACAGTTCAAAGCTACTAATCGTTCAAGAGTTCTTAAAAGTACTAAATAATAATAATAATAATAATAATAATAATAATAATAATAATAATAATAATACCCGATATGGGCGATACCCAACACCAATAATTTAGTTGTTAAATACAACGAAAAGATCGCCAAGTACAGAGATCTAGAAATACAAATCAGGAGACAATGGAGAATGGAAAGTACCCAGACACTACCTATTGTTCTATCTACTACTGGTGTTATTCCCAAAAACCTCCTAGCGAACATAAAACAACTAGGTCTAAATGAACATCTTTATAAGGCCATGCAGAAAGCTGTACTCCTCGCGACGTCCAGATGTGTACGAAAATTTTTGGGAGATACTCCAACATACCAAGTCACCTAGGACTCGATAACATGGAAAGAGTCCCACCAGAGCTCAATCCTTTTGATACCGTAGGTATCTGGGATGAGTGAATTTTCCCCTTAGAGGGAGTGTGAGCCGTATGGCTAAATCTGGATAATAATAATTTCCATGTCGTTTCCATAATAATAATAATAATAATAATAAGGAACGGCATGACTCAGTAGGGAAGATCCTTCATCAAGAGATAGCTATTAAACTGGGACTTCTACAAACAAACCATCTCCCATATTATCAATACGTTCCAGAAAGTATGCTTGAGAATGACAACTACAAGCTATACTGGGATCGCACTGTGCTCACAGACCAAACTGTTGCACATAATAGACCAGATCTCGTGCTAGTTAATAAACTAACAAGACAAACAACTTTAATCGATGTGGCGATACCTAACAACAATAATCTGCGTGTTAAGTACAACGAAAAGATCGCCAAGTACAGAGATCTGGAAATACAAATAAGAAGACAATGGAGAATGGAAAGTACCCAGACGATACCTATTATTCTTTCTACCACTGGAGTCATTCCGAAGAACCTCCTAGAAAACATAAAAAAGCTGGGTCTAAATGAACATCTATATAAGGTCATGCAGAAATCTGTGCTACTTTCGACGTCCAGATGCGTGCGAAAATTTTTAGGAGATACACCGACGTACCAAGTCACCTAGGACTCGATAACATGGAAAGAGTCCCACCAGAGCTCAATCCTTTTGATACCGTAGGTATCTGGGATGAGTGAATTTTCCCCTTAGAGGGAGTGTGAGCCGTATGGCTAAATCTGGATAATAATAATAATATACAATATAATAACAATATACTATAATATAATATAATAATATAATATAATATAATATAATATAATAACAATATACTTTTTGAGAATTCAGAGAAGGCTTTCTATAGGAAACTAAATTCCACTGTAGAAAATGTAAATAAATCCTACCCAAGCCAAGAAGAAATTCATGAGTTTTGGGGAAATCAACTTTCGACGCCCGCTACCCATAACAACAATGCTGGATGGATTGAAGACACGGAGAACAATTGTCAACACTATAGGAATATTCCTTATGAACCATTCACCACTGAAGAAGTCTTGAACATCATCAAAGAGCTTCATAACTGGAAATCTCCTGGACCAGACGGAGTTCAAAACTTCTGGTTAAAGAAGTTTTGGAGTGTTCATGAGCTTTTAACGGTATTTATTAATAATATTATTTCTAATTTACAGGAAATACCATCATTTCTTACTCAGGGAACCACTTATCTAATACCGAAGGATCAAAATAACACCCAAGATCCAGCCAAGTACCGCCCAATTACTTGTCTTCCAACTTTGTACAAATTGGTCACATCCTGTGTGGCCCGGCGTATCTACCAACACTGTGCTCTGAACAATATCATAGAGCCCCAACAGAAAGGATGCGCTAAGGGCTCCATGGGATGCAAAGAACAACTTATTATCGACTCAGTCATTTCTAACCAGGCATACACCAAAAAACGAAACCTGTTTACTGCCTTCATTGACTACAAGAAGGCTTTTGACTCAGTGCCGCATGAATGGCTTATAGATATATTGAAAATATATAAAGTCGATGATAATCTAGTGACCTTTTTGAAGCATATAATGACAAAGTGGAAGACTAAAATTCGCCTTCAAATACCTGGTGAAACCAATATCGAAACTGAAGATATCGCTATTAACGGGGCCTTTTTCCAGGGGGACTCGTTGAGTCCACTTTGGTTCTGCCTAGCGATGAACCCACTATCTCAGCTGCTGAACTCCACTGACTCAGGATTTAGCATCAAAAATAACAACACTGTTGTGGCGAAGCTTAATCATCTGTTGTATATGGATGATTTGAAACTAATGGCTTCCACTCGAAATCACTTAGATCAGATGCTAAAAACTGTAGAAACTTTCTCAAATGATATCAGTATGCATTTTGGACTAGACAAGTGCCGTATACTAAATATAGTCAGAGGAAAGGTTCAGCCCGGAGGTTTCGATATGCAAGATGGCCAAAACATCGAGGCAATGGGTGAAAATGATATTTACAAATATCTCGGAGTAAAACAGGCGCGGAAAATTGACCATAAACAGATGAAAACTGAACTAACTTCGGAGTTCGTGAAAAGAATAAGACAACTAAATCGGTCATATCTTAATAGTAAAAATTTGTTTAAGGCATTAAATACGTACGCCTGTTCCGCGCTGAGCTACTCATTTGGTATTATAAAGTGGTCAAAAACGGATATAGAGGGTCTTCAGCGGAAAGTAAGAACACTTCTCACAAAGGCGCAAAAACATCATCCACGCAGTGCAGTAGAGAGAACAACATTACCGCGGTATCAAGGAGGAAGAGGACTTATGGATATAGGTGAGCAATTAGATAAACAAATTGCTAATTTAAGATCTTATTTTCAGGTACAGGCTGAGACATCTACTTTACATCGAGCAATTTGCGCAGTAGATGACACAACGCCGCTTAAACTGAGGGAACAAGAAATGCGCACGAGCCATCTGACTAAGCAAGAAAAAATGCGCACCTGGATGAGTAAACCTCTGCATGGGCGACATCTCAATGAGATCAACCAAGAATATGTCGACAATACAGCGTCGAACTATTGGTTGACATCAAGATGTTTCCCGAGACTGAAGGTTTCCTACTTGCCATTCAGGATCAGGTTATTCCAACTAAAAATTACCTGAAATATATTGTTAAAGATCCTCAAGTCCAAAATGACAAATGCCGATATGGATGCCAAGCCCAAGAAACCATCCAACATCTTACCGGTGGCTGCCAGGCATTTGTCGGTACTGATTATAAAGAACGTCATGACTCAGTAGGAAAGATTATCCACCAAGAACTAGCTGACAAACTGGGACTTTTCCAAACCGACCATCTTCCTTATTATCAATATGTCCCTGACAGAATGCTTGAAAATGACAACTACAAGCTATACTGGGACCGCACTGTGCTCACAGACCAACCAGTGGCCCATAATAGACCAGATCTCATACCAGTGAATAAAATTACCAGGCAAACAACACTTATTGATGTGGCGATACCTAACACTAACAATTTGCTTGTTAAATACAACGAAAAGATCGCCAAGTATAGAGATCTGGAAATACAAATCAAGAGACAATGGAGAATGGAAAGTACCCAGACAGTACCTATTGTTCTATCTACTACTGGTGTTATTCCCAAAAACCTCCTAGCGAACATAAAACAGCTGGGTCTAAATGAACATCTTTATAAGGCCATGCAAAAAGCTGTACTCCTCGCGACCTCCAGATGTGTACGAAAATTTCTGGGAGATACTCCGACATACCAAGTCACCTAGGGCTCGATAACACGGAAAGAGTCCCACCAGAGCTCAATCCTTTTGATACCGTAGGTATCTGGGATGAGTGAATTTTCCCCTTAGAGGGAGTGTGAGCCGTATGGCTAAATCTGGGATAATAATAATAATAATAATAAGTCACCTAGGGCTCGATAACACGGAAAGAGTCCCACCAGAGCTCAATCCTTTTGATACCGTAGGTATCTGGGATGAGTGAATTTTCCTCTTAGAGGGAGTGTGAGCCGTATGGCTAAATCTGGGATAATAATAATAATAATAAAGGCCTTTATTCATCACATAATATTATTTACATAAATTAATATTCAAAAAGCTCCAGGCGAGTTTCAGTTCAGGAAATGTACAGTGCGAAGCACTGACACATCCTGTCTGTTCAGCTAACCTGGGCAAACAAATAATAAGAAATATCCAGAATTGTAACCAATTAATAGTACTAATATTTATATAAAAACGAAATCAAAATCATAATGTAAATTAAATAAATTTTAGTTAACTAAATGTAGGAAAATATAAAAATAATTAATCTAGCATTCAATTAATATGCGCCCTAAATGTAAGTTCTACTCATAATTATTTATATTATCAAACCTTACCTATGGAGTATGTCGTAATTTCTTAAAAACGAACTTTTTAAATTTGTTTTGAGTAAAATTAAGAGCAGTGGTATAATTATTTATAACTTGAGCTATATGATATGAAAAAGATCGCTTATAGTTCTGTGTACGATGATAAGGAATAGAAATGGTGTTTTTATGTCTGATGTTAATATTATGTACATCAGTACGGAATTTTATTTTATTATAGAGGTATGGTGGGGTTTTATAAATAATAATTTTTTGGAATTGACAAGCTGAATGAAAATGTCGTCTGAGTTTCATACTTAACCAACCTGTTTCTTTAAGTTTGTAACTTATTGGTTGATTTCTGCGGATACCATGTATCAAACGAAGGCAAGAATTTTGCATTTTTTGTATTCGATAACTATCACGTTCTGTAATACAAGAATTATAAATAGAATCGCAATAGTTAAAATGTGATAACACCAAGGTATCACACAGCAATTTTTTTAAGTCTTTGGTAAATATATGACGGGATTGAAATATAAATTTCAAATTTATATAACTTTTCTGCAAGCACTTGTTCACATGATCACCAAATCTTAAGTTATGATCTATATGTAAGCCTAAGTTTTTGACAGTTGCCTTAAATTCTATCGAAGAATTATCAATGGTGATCATATGAGCAAAATCTCTCAGAAATATTTCTCTTTGTGTCACTGGACCAAAAACTATACCTACAGATTTATTGTTATTAAGCCGAAGACAATGGCTAGAAGAAAATTGAGAAACTCTTTCTAAATCATAATTAATTGCAGCCACTGCCTGTTTAAACTCATCAGGCTTAAAAGATAAGTAGATCTGAGTGTCATCAGCAAAATAGTGCTGATTACAGGAGAGAAAATGAGCAGGAAAGTTTGAAGTATATATACTAAATAATTTGGGACCCAATATAGAGCCCTGTGGTACCCCTTTATTTGTTTTAAGATAGTTTGATGTCTTACCATTGTAATGAACAGCTTGACTTCTATTATTGAGATAGCTGAATAGCATATCAGATGCTCGCTTAGACATACCAATATACTTAAACATTGAAATCAACAGAGAATGGTCAAGTGTATCAAAAGCGTTGGAATAATCCAAAAGAATCAGCACTGTAATTAAGCCATTATCGCAACCACCAAATATGTCATCAGTTATTTTTAAAAGGGCACTAGTGCAGCTGTGATCCTTTTTGAAACCGGACTGATTTTCTGGCAGAATTTTATGTTTATCTAAGTGAACCTGTAGTTGCTGATTTAAAATTTTCTCTAGGATTTTTGAAAAAGTAGGTAGTATACTAATCGGCCGTATTTCATTAAAACCTGTCGGGTTATTAATTTTCGGTATCGGTACAATTTTAGCAACTTTCCACATCGATGGAAACTCTGCTCTTATAATGCAAACATTGATAATATGCGTCAAATACGGTAATAAAAACGGAAGGCACATATTAATTGTTAGTATATTTATTTTGTCGCATCCAGTAGCAGCACTCTTGATACTTTTAATGACATTTAAAACGTCACTTTCTTGGACACAAGAGAAATTTGCACCGATGTTTACACGAACATTATTATTATAAAAGTTGTTAATTGTTAAATCAGGATTCATATTAGGAATACAATTTATAAAGTATTCATTCATTGCAGAAATATCACTTAAATTTTCTGATAGTTGCTTAGTATTATCAGTATCTCTACCAAGACCTATCATTTTTAAAGAATCCCAAAGATCTCTCCCGTTTTTATTATCCAATTTGTTTGAATAAAAGGCTTTTTTTTCTCTTCTAACAGCTAACGTAAACATATTTCTAATCGTTTTGTATTCCTCCCAAGTTTGCATGTTTTTGTATTTTTTATACGTACTCAGTATTTTGTCCCTTTCTCTTTTCATAATACGTAAAGTATCAGTCATCCATGGTGCATAATTTTTCGAAATTTTATAAGTTACGTAGGGAGCATGACGATCCAGTAAGCATATTATATTATTAGTAAGAAATTCAACTTTATCATCAATACTCTCAATATCAAAAATATTTCGCCAAGGTAGAGACTGTAATTCTTCATAAAATATGGTATGATCTATTGCCTTAAAGTTTCTGACAGTTTTATAAACAACTTCTTTCTTTTTAGTTTCTATGTTTATTTTGGATATCAACAACTCATGGTCACTGAAATCAACATATTCTACGGCAATATCACGAATCGAATTTCGTTTAGTGGTTAACATATAATCAATAAGGGTTTCAGTACTAGATGTGATTCTAGTCGGTTGATCTATGACTTGATATAACCCCATTGTTTCAAAAAAATCAGAGACAATCTTAGTATCAGGACAATCCGTATTTAATAAATTAACATTAAAGTCACCAGCACAATATAATGTTTCAACCAAAGGTATAATATTAGATAGTATATTCTCAAACTCGTCAACAAAATATCTGACATTCAATTTAGGTGGTTTGTATGCGACACACAATCCATATGATTTATTACGTAAGAATAATTCTAAGCAAATGTGTTCAATATTGTTTCTATTTGTTTGTAGTATTTTATATTTAATTTGAGATTTGATATAAAATGCCACACCTCCCCCAATTCCATTTCTATCTCTTCTTATCACATTATACCCATCTATACCTATATCCTTATCGGTAATGAAATTTGTAAGCCAAGTTTCACTAACTGCTAAGATATCAAAATTTTTTAAAAGGACACAATTTTTGAATTCAATAAAATGTGCAGTTAGTGATCTTACGTTAATATGACCAAAAGTAATCATAATATATAATACAAGGAACAAATTATTTATGAATGTAATATTATAGTAATAATTATTTCATACTAATAGATAGAGGCATAATATTTAAATTTGTAGAACTTTACATTTATTTTTACAATAACAATAGCAGAAAACAATTAATTAAAAAGAAAACAAAATAAAAAGAAAACTAGAACTCTACGTTTGTGTTTTTGTTTGTCAAAAATAGCACTCAGTTGGCCCCACAACTCAACATTTTGTTAATAGCCATAAAGCAACAAATATATTTTTACTCACAGGTTGATTGGTCTAAATTTTAATCTCCCATATCCAAGCTGGTAATATGTTTCTTTGCACCACCTACACTTGCAAAAATTTGGCCTTTCCACGACCAGCAGCACTTGTAACCAAACTGATTACACGTATATTTATAAACAGCTTGATTTTCTTTTGTTAAAAGTTCCATTACAACTAATCCACTGCCCTTTAATTTTGATTTATTTTTAAACACTAAATCTCGTTTCCATCTGTTTATAAACATCACTGCCGTTGGTGGTACAGTTATATTAAAAAAAAAAGGGTACAAGTATTAGAAAGAGAAGTTAACGTCATCGTATTTGTATAAAACCGGCTGGTATTTTTGGAGGTTATCAAATGTCACAGGATATTAAAAATATAAATCATTGGCGTTGAGCATTAATTAGACGAAACCATTTTTTCAACAATTATATAAAGAATAATTTTAATGACTGTTACAAATAGAATTTAGTATTTGGTGATAGAACCGTCTGCTTCTATAACTTTGTTTAGTCTATTTGGCATACTTTGAATTATATTAGATATCATATTTGGATCAAGATCTTCCCAGCACTGTAAGTTTGTATCCCACAATTGATCTGAATTTTGTGGCATAAAATTTCTTTTATATATTTTTTTAACAATTATGCCCCAAATGTTTTCAATTGGATTTATATCTGGACTGTGTGCAGGCCATGGCAATACTTCCAGGTTTTGCGTTTGAAACCAATTCCTTACATCATGGGCAGTGTGGACTGAACAATTATCTTGTTGATATATAAAAGTATTATTAGGATAAAATTGCTCAATAGAAGGGAGCATTATGTGTTCCAAAACGTTAATGTAATTGTCGGCAGTAAATCTTCCCTCTAATCCCCAACAAACACCAGGTCCATGTATACTAATCCAACCCCATACATTTACAGAAAAACGTCCAGATTTATTATAAAAGTGAATATATCGTTCTTCAAACCTAGTATTGGCTGGACGATAAACACGGATTTGACCGTTATAGGTCGATTTAAAAGTCTTTTCATCAGTAAAAATGACGTTGTTCCAAAATTGTGGGTTGCGGTAAATATAGTTTAGTACAAATATTACTCTTGCTTGCCAATGTTCAACAGTTACTAATAGTTTTTTAGCAGCTGGTCGGTTTTATAATTCAGATTCAATGATCCTTCTGCTTACAGTAGGTTGGGCACCACGAAATCCCGTATGAATCCTTGAATCCTTCGACGTCGAAAATGAAATATCTCTTAAGAATTGAACTAAAGTAGCATCTTGTTGAGGAGTGGATACTTTGGAACGCCCTGAACCAACTTTTTTTTTAATGATTGTTGTTGGACCCATCGTTGCTTAATTCTGAAGATTGTTTTCAAATTTCTATTATAGAAATTTGCTAGCGCACGAATTGACCATCCTTCTTTCATTTTCGTAATTATTTGAGCCTTTTCAATCTCACTTAAATGACGAGGTATATTAATTTTTTATTGTACGTAACGTTAGTTACAGCACAATGACCGCTACCATCCAGTAAATTCTACCACGTGGATTCTACACGGGACTACCGCTCGATCATTCTGGACTGAATTGCGACGTATTGGATTGCAAGATCAGCAATTATTAAATTATAAAAACACTATGTAAAAATCAATATTTTCAGTCTGATTTGTAGTTTAGTTTGATTTATAATTCAGTCTGATTTAATTTATTGTTGTTGCTACTAAAATCTTTGTAAGTCGAAAATAAAAGTTTTATTTGTGAAGTTCAGTTTTTAAAAAAGTGTTTTTCCCAAGAACATTCATAATTGGCGCAGAGTCAGTACGGAAGTGGAAGAGTCTTTATAGATCCTCGTCACTTTTAAGTGTTTGTCCACTGTTCCAAGAACCAGCCCCAGGGAAACCGTCTGCAGAGTTCACCCGAGGGAATTAGAAGTTAGAAGCCATCAGGAGGAAAGAAATGCACATCGGCATCGTCTTTATCCTGTAAGCGATTTTTATTACTAATTAGAATTAAGAAGATTAAATTTTGAAAGAATTTTTATAAAATCAGACTCCTCTGAGTCCTTAGATTGAATCAGAGCTAGATTAGAAGATAAATTAAACAAAGATTTGAATATATTAACAGAAAGATTAAAATAATTTAAAAATATCTCCTCTAAGTCCTTAGATTGACTTTAGAGCCAGATTCAGAAACTTTAAAATTTAAATACAAATTTGAATAGCTTAATAAATTCTATATTAATAAACACAGAGATTTAATAAATAGAAATTAAGTAGATTAAGATTGATATATTTATATATATTCTATTGAAAATTACTATACTGATTTGATTATTGACTATATATTATATTGAATATTTTAAAATATGGCAGTTCCACAATTTGATGTTAAAAATTTATGCATTCTTCCAAATTTTGACGGAAATCCAAATGAATTACATGAATTTATCAAAGTTTCTACAATACTTCTCAACCATTATTATGATAGACTTAATGCAGCGAACATCCAAAACAAATTTTTGCTTCATGGTATTATGAGTAAATTAACAGGTAGAGCAAAAGAAGTTATATCTGTATATGGATGTGAAAGTTGGGACGAAATAAAAAACGCATTAATTCAAAATTTTGGAGACCAGAGAGACGAAAATTCGCTTACAAGGGACCTAGTAAATTTAAGACAAGGCTCAACAGAATCTATTTTGCATTTTTACGAAAATATCATGGGACTTTTAAGCTGTATTAATAATTACCTAGAATTACATACCATAAATGCCGATATTAAGAGGAGCAAACAAGAATTTTTCCGTCAACAAGCTCTTACAACATTCTTAGCAGGCCTACGAGAACCAATGGGCTCTGTTGTCAGAGCAATGAGACCAGGAAGTTTAGCCACGGCAATACAATATGTACAGGAAGAAAATAACGTTCGTTACCTTCAAAAAAATCAATTAACTCAACCATCAACATCAGGAAGAAGCGATAATTATCAAGAACGCCGACCTCAGAGACAACAAATGCCTGTACCTATCCAGAAACCATCGTATCAACAGCCAAATTTTGCAGCTCCGCAATGGCAGCAACCAACGAGACAATTCTATCCGCAGAATCAGTACCAGCAACCACACCGGCAACAAAACTTCAACCAATTTAGACAAAATTCGAACCCTCCAACGTTTAGGACCCAGAACCAGTCAAATGTATGGGCACCCAAAAATGGACAGTCAAAGCAGCCTAGACCAACACCTATGAGTGGAATATCAGAAACCACAACCAGAGGCCGTCAAAATTTCACACCAAATTACCGAGCACAGCCAAAATTCACCGTAGAAGAACTTTACAATATACAATGCCATGGAGATGAGCAAGAAGATAATTCCAACTACAATGATTACCACGAACCTGAATATGACAATTTTCTACAAGATACATACGAAAACCAACCAACCGAATATGAAGAAAACGTAAATTTTCGAGAGGACCCACCAGAAGTAATCGGAACGTAATTGAACTCCATTCATTTCCCGATAAGAAGGAGCTACCCTACATTGAAATCTCTAAACCTTTTTTACGGCTTTTAATCGATACAGGATCCACAAAGTCATTTCTCAATCCAGAAATAGCTTCTTCATATTTTCCAAGTTACATAAAACATGAACCCTTTGTCGTCACATCAATTTTCCAAAATTATTCCCAAAAATATTGTGCCGAAATTCCTTCATTTTCAGAATTTAATTCTGACAGCAAAATGAAATTTTATCTCTTTAAGTTCCACAAAACTTTTGATGGTCTTATTGGCCTCGACAATCTAAAACTCTTCGAAGCCCAATTAAACTTTCCCAAGTCGCTTCTAGTTACAAAAGATTCTACAATCCCAATTAAATATTATGAAACAAATAAAACACAATTTTATTCCATTCATTTGGAACCAAATTCTATTAGCCAAGTCAAAGTTCCTGTCAAAGAAGAACACGGAACCATCATTATTCCAACCCAAAAAGTGCAAGGCGTCGTAGTACGAGAAGCCCTTACTAACGCCGAAAACCACCTCGCCTGGACCGAAATTGCCAACTTCACGTCAGACCCCATTCATCTTTCTCTTATGGAACCACTCGAAAGCAACAAAATAGACATTCAAGATTTCCATATATATTCCATGGAAACAACCTCCGGACCAGACTACAGACAAGATATCGACGACTTAATTAAAACCGAACATCTTAATGAAGAAGAAGAGGAACAAGTTCGTCACCTATGCCGAAAATTCTCCGATATATTTCACCAACCAGACACTCCTCTCAGCTTTACTAATGAAGTTAAACATCACATCAGAACTAAGGATGAAGAGCCTGTATATACGAAATCGTACCGTTATCCGTATGTACACAAAGAAGAAGTAAGGAAACAAATCTCTTCAATGTTAGAGCAAGGGATAATTCGACCAAGTCAATCGCCATGGTCTTCGCCCATTTGGGTCGTGGCAAAGAAACCAGATTCATCCGGTAAAATAAAGTGGAGGATAGTGGTAGATTATAGAAAGGTCAACGAGAAGACAATTGATGACCGATACAGAATTCCTCACATTGGCGATATTTTGGACAAATTGGGAAGATGTCAGTATTTTACGACCCTCGACTTAGCGAGCGGATTTCACCAAATCGAGATGGCTGAAGAAGACATTCCCAAAACAGCATTTAATGTTGAAAATGGACACTACGAATATTTAAGAATGCCATTTGGACTTAAGAACGCTCCGTCCACGTTCCAACGTATGATGGACAACGTATTAAAAGGACTTCAAGGAGAAATATGCCTCGTCTATATGGATGACGTAATAGTATATTCAACATCACTACAGGAACACATAGTAAATCTCACAAAAGTATTTCAACGATTAAGAGAAGCCCGACTAAAAATCCAAGTCGACAAATGCGAATTCTTAAAAAAGCAAGTTAATTTTCTGGGACACGTAGTCACACAAGAAGGCATAAAACCGAATCCAGCAAAAATTGAAGCAATAGAAAAATATCCAATACCGAAAACAGCAAAAGAAATAAGAGGATTTCTTGGACTACTAGGTTACTACAGAAAGTTTATTCGAGACTTCGCAAAAATCACAAAACCTCTAACAAAATGCTTGAAAAAGGATGCAAAAATCGAACATACACCCGAATTCGTAGAATGCTTTGAAACGTGCAGGAAATTATTAATGAATGAACCGTTATTGCAATATCCAGATTTTTCCAAACCGTTTAACCTCACAACAGATGCCAGCAACTTTGCTATTGGTGCAGTACTTTCCCAAGGACCAGTTGGCAGTGATAAACCAATTGCCTTTGCTTCCAGAACACTAAATGAAACCGAAACCAAATACTCCACAATAGAAAAGGAAATGTTAGCAATGGTGTGGGCAACTAAATATTTCCGACCCTACCTATTTGGAAGAAAATTTAAAATACTCTCAGATCACCGTCCTTTGCAATATCTATTTTCCCTAAAGGAACCCAACTCCAAACTAGTACGTTAGAGATTAAAATTAGAAGAATTTGACTACGAAGTAATTTACAAAAAAGGCAAAGCTAATACAAATGCGGACGCACTGTCTCGAATCGAAATACACACAAAGGAAACTAAGGACATCGATTCACAAATTAAGGAAGTCTTTGATGATTTAGTAGACATGGAAGACGATGGATGGTCAACGACTAATAATCCAGATGCAGATCGAATAATCGACGAGATTGTAGAAGAAAAAGCAACAGAATTAATTCCAGAAAACATCCCAGAAGACACTGTTGAAAACGAAGATCAAAACATGGACGAAGACGGAAATGAAACAATACATACAGCAGTAGAAAACCCAATTCTTGGTATACCTATTTCGGAAAAACCACTTAACTTCTATAGTAACCAAATTATAGTCAAAATTGTCAACTACAATCCACGACCTCCAGCAATTATACAAACCTTTCCGAATAAAAGACGTTATCATATCCAGCTATCGAAAGATCAGTTAAAAGCTGATACCATAAAAATTTTTAAGGAACACCTCAACCCGAAAAAGAAATATGCAATTTTATTTGAAACAGAAGAAGAAATTTTTGCAGAGATTTGCGAAATTATTAGGAAAACTTTTAAAAACAACGCATACGACTTAGTAAAATGTAATCTTTTATTGGAAGATGTTAACCTAGAAGAACAGCAAAAAGAAATTATAAAAAACTATCATGAAGGAAAAACGAACCATAGAGGAATAGCTGAAACAGAAAGTCAAATAAGAAAACGATATTACTGGCCTAATATGAAGAAGGACATAGAAGATATCATAAACTTTTGCGATATATGTCAAGAAAATAAATACGACAGACTTCCTCCCAAACCGAAATTTATGGTTACACCAACTCCCACTAAACCACTGGAAATAGTTCACATCGATTTATTCCAGGCTGATGGACAGAAATTTTTAACCATAATAGACGCATTTTCAAAGTATGGACAAGCCTACCCAATAAATGGAGGAAATGCAATCAATGTACTCAACGCCCTATTAATTTTTATAACACATCATGGACTCCCAACAATGATAGTAGCTGATAATGGTACTGAATTTAAAAATGGAGTAATACAAGAATTTGTAGACTCTCACAAAATCTCAATCCACTATACGACACCAGAGAATCCGCAATCAAACGGGATGATTGAGAGATTTCATTCTACATTAATCGAACATCTTCGAATCTTAAGGAACACCAAAGCAAAACTCTCGATAAAAGAACAAATGCTATACGCTATAATTGGGTACAATAATTCCATACATTCAGCAACGAAGTTAAGACCCATTGACATATTAAACGGACATATCGACGCAAAAGATCCCTTTGACGTTGACATACAAAAAGTAATACTGAACGATTATATCCAAAATCATAGAGAGATAACAAAGGAATTATACAAGGAAGTAAACCAGCATATACAAGAGAATAAAATAAAGTCATAGAAAATAGAAACAAATCAAGACAAGACCCTATTACGTATAAACCCAGCACAAAAATCTATACACGAAAAACAGTTACCAGAAATAAATTACTTCCTCGATATTCCGCAAAACATATAAAAAGGAATAACAAAGTGACTGTAAATACGTCAAAAGCAACAGTTCACAAGAAAAACATAAAACACCAACCTAAGTCAAAAACTAATTCTGAACCTTCCCCACAGGATCACCTTGACGATGGCAGAAGAAGTGAAGATCAAGGACCTGAAAGACAATCCAGGAATAATTCCCCTCAATCTGGGACAAGCAAAGATTCATACTAGTACACACGATTTTATACACTTTTTCAGACTACTACCAATAAAGGAAGAATTGGACATAATTGAAACCCAGTACGATGCAGTAACCACAGCAATTCAAAATGGACTTAGCCATCCGTATTTTAGCAGTTTACAAAATTTCGACCAAGCTCTTAGATACCAATTAAAATCAGCTCAAGAAAAATTCTCAACAATTTACCCCTATAGCAGAACAAGAAGAGGGCTAATTAATGGACTAGGAAGCATTATCAAAGCAATTTCTGGAAATCTAGATCAAGATGACGCAGAAAAATATAACAATGCCATAGAAACCTTACAGACGAATCAGGAAAATTTTATAAATCATCTTAATCGTCACATTAGCTTGAACAAGAAGATTATAAAAGAGTTCAACGAAACTATCATATTACTAACACACAACCAAGAAATAATAGAGGAAAGTGCCCAAATGTGGACCATCCTCCTAAAGCGGACCCCTAGCTTTCTTGGTACGTTTTAATTTAAATCGTGGCAGCAATGAGTGCAAATGGTATATTAGAGTTCCATGGCTCAGTGGTGAAGTGCACAAGCCGGCTACGTCACTTATTGCTTGCCAGTCGCCTTGCACGTGTGTTGGTTGTGTGGAAAGTTTTTACGTTGTGTTATATTTTTTATTATTTCTTCGAGATATTAGCAGGTAAGCTATTCAATCTATATATTATTTTAAATAATAGGGTTTGGGGTCATTGTTTCTTACTAATATAGTTCATATAATGGTGTGGTTAAAAAATTATGACATTATTAAAATGTATGCTATATCTAGTCGCTTAAACCGGACCCCCCGTAGTTGCCTAAATCGGACCCCTTATTTTTTAAATTTAAAACTTCGCTGTTATGCAACTTCGCACTTCTATGATTTTCAATTTTGTTACAGATTAAAAATCAATTAAATGGGGAAGATCGAACAGAGAAAGTGGAGTCCGTCTAAAATTACTAAGGCCATTGATGCAGTTCGAAATAAGAAGATGGGGTGGAAGAAGGCGAGTAAATATTTTAATGTGCCGAAGACAACGCTGATGAGATTAAGCAAAGATAAGTATGGAACGCCTATCGAAGCAGCACTAACAAAAAGAGTAAGACCTACAATATTAGGCAAAAATTTTGAAGACGAGCTAGTGAAATATTGTTGTGCAATGGAAGCATCGTTTTTTGGACTCACTAGAAGTGATTTAAGGAGAATGGCCGCGCAAATGGCCCAGAGAAATGACATTAATCATCCATTCAAAGAAAAAATAGCTGGTAAAAAGTGGGTCAATCTATTTCTTAAACGGCAGAAAACAAAACTGTCAAAAAGAAAGCCCACTGGAATATCTTACAGCAGGGTTCTTGGGTTCAATAAAGAAAATGCGCAGAAATTTTATCAACTCCTTGAGGATTTGTACGTTAAAGATGAATTTACTCCTGATAGAATCTATAACGTAGACGAGAGCGGAATTAGTGTGGTGCAGTCTAAAATACCCAAAGTTATAGGCCTTAAAGGTAAAAGGCAGATTGCTGCCCTGACATCAGGAGAACGTGGAGCCCTTATAACGATTGTTGCTTGTATGAATGCCACTGGCTTATTCGTACCTCCTTTAGTGATTTTTCCGAGAAAAAATATGAGTGAACAATTGAAAAAAGGAGCCCCATCAGGAACAACTTTTGCAGTGCATCCTTCAGGTTGGATTCTAATCAACTCCTTCACTCAATGGTTTAAGCACATTATCGACTTTGTCCATCCTACAAAGGAGAAACCTGTGCTTTTACTCTTAGATGGCCATTATAGCCACACTCAAAATATTGAAGTGATCGATTTGGCAAGAACACACCATGTTACCATTGTGTCCATACCACCTCATTCCTCACACAAACTTCAACCTTTGGATAAAAGTTTCATGGGTTGTCTCAAAACTTACTACAGTGAGGAAATAAGGCAGTGGTTAAGAAACAATGAAAGGCCACTTACAGCTTATGATGTAATGGAGCTCTTTGGCAAAGCATACATTAAATGTCAAACAGCTGAAATTGCAATCAATGGGTTTAAAGCCACAGGAATATACCCACTCAACAAGGAGCTCTTTTCTGATGCCGAATATATTGAAGAAGCAAACAAAATGCGAGATTCATCTTTCTACAAATCAACCGTCAACATCTTCGACAGGTCAAGGTAATCCTGTGTTACCATCTACATCTGACAATCCTCATAGTCCAAAATCGTCTATGATAAGCCCGTTTGAAATTACTCCTATTCCAAAAATTAAAAAAAGGACCACTAATAGGGGACGGAAAGCCTGCAGTTCAACAATCATCACAGCTTCTCCTTATAAATTCAAGTTAATGGAATCTAAAAAAGCTAAAAAAGCCATGAAAACTGAACAGCAAGAACGTGATCAAAGTTTCAAAGGCAACCACGGCATAAAAGGTTGTTCGACAGCAGGCCCTTCTAGAAAAGGGAAAGAGGTAGTAAAAAGATGTCTAAATTTTAAGAAACAAGAATCAGACATAGAAGATGAAATCAGTGTCTCTTCTGGAACATCTAATTTGACATTATTCCGGGAATGTCACCATCTAAAGAGGATGACGCTTTGTGCATGTTTTATGACAGAAAATATTCGGAAGATTGTAAAGGCGAACTTTGGGTCTTGTGCATTATATGTTCGTTGTGGGCTCATGTGGATTGTGCTGGGGCTGATAAGGATGCCTACATATGCGATTTTTGCAGATAAATTAATAATTTTGCTAAATATTTTTGTATATTTTATGTTTTTTATATTCGAAATTGTTCCTATATACGTCTATTTAGAAAGTAGATCATGGTTTCTTTTATTTAATACTTTTTTTTTCAATTATTGGTACAACTTTGTTAATAATTTTTAGGGGGTCCACTTTTAGCAACTATTTTCCGAATTCACCAAAGCCTAGATTTTGGAAAATACATATTTTTTATATTAATTTTTAATTATTAATAATGAAATTTTAGTATAAATGAATTATAACATTATGAAGTAAATGGTATGTACTTTTATAATATTTTTTTTGCTATTTTTCATACGCATGAATTGAAAAACAAAATGGGGGTCCAGTTTTAGGCATTTTCCTCTAGCAGAAGAAGTAAATAATATCAGCACGAATCTCAATACATTCATTTTTGACTTCAATCATTATTTGCAAGCAAGAAATGTTCTGGACCAGTTAAATTTGACCCTTCAAATTATACTTCAGTTACTTAATGACCTAGAAGAAGCCATTACCTTTTCTCGTGTAAACACTCTCCATAACAGTGTGATCAAGAAAGACGAAATAAAATGGATCATCAATAAAATGCTAGAGCACCATAAGGCAGACCAGCTTGTGTACATCGAAGACGAAGACATCCTAAAGTACTACGACATCATCAAGATAGATGCCTATTATTCAAACCATACTATTATATTTATTCTTCATTTTCCTGTTCTACATCCTAATTCCTTTACTTATTATCATTTATTTCCTGTACCTACTGCAAATTCTACTACAATCATTCCTCCTGAGCCATATCTCCTCATAAACGAAAAATCCTTTCAATATTTGGAAGAACCATGTGCCCGAATCGACACAAGATATCTTTGCCAAGAGGAAACAATACTAGAGGCAACGAAAACTGACGATTGTATCAAACAAATCCTGCAGTTGAGTACCCGAGAAGCTTCTTGCCAATACACCCCCGTCCAAACTCGAGATATCATCATACAAAGATTATCAGATGCCCACTATATAGGAATATTCCCCGAATCAACCAAAATTACAACTCGATGTTCTACTACAAAAATTTTGGGCCTAAAAGGAACTTATCTAATCAATCTTCCACCCAGATGTGAATTCAAAACCCCAATCCAGAGTTACATAAATTCAAGGACAACCATCCCAGAGGAACCGCTAATGCTTCCCAAAATTAGAACTATAGACATTCAAACAGCGATTAAATTCAAACCATTAAGGATAGATCACATCCCTTAGACAAACTGCACGAACTCTCTAAAGAAGAGGAACATCTAGAGACAATTAACCCGAAATTATGGAACCATAGCCATAATCATTTTTGGATGACTCCTTTATATATCTTTATTACAATAATCTGCCTCTATATATGTTACAGGTATAAAACAAATAACAAAGAACCCAACTCTAGCGACGAACCCTCAGAAGAGGCCAACCCAACAGTTCTGTTCGTCCCTCACAAAACTTCTTCAGGGGATGGAGTAGTTACAGCACAATGACCGCTACCATCCAGTAAATTCTACCACGTGGATTCTACACGGGACTACCGCTCGATCATTCTGGACTGAATTGCGACGTATTGGATTGCAAGATCAGCAATTATTAAATTATAAAAACACTATGTAAAAATCAATATTTTCAGTCTGATTTGTAGTTTAGTTTGATTTATAATTCAGTCTGATTTAATTTATTGTTGTTGCTACTAAAATCTTTGTAAGTCGAAAATAAAAGTTTTATTTGTGAAGTTCAGTTTTTAAAAAAGTGTTTTTCCCAAGAACATTCATAATTCGTTAAACCTTCTATCAAATTAAACCTCTTTGACGTCTATGAGTTGCATTTTTGATCACTTATGACATTTGATAACCTCCAAAAATCCCAGCCGGTTTTACACAAATAGGATGACGTTAACTTCCCTTTCTAATACTTGTACCCTTTTTCTTTGAATTTAACTGTACTTTAGTTCGACCGATAATTGGATCTTGTTTTTTACCAATCCGATAACAATAATTAATGTCGTTTTCGGTTATTTGTATATTTAACTTATTATTAATGATTTTTACTACCTGTTGATGTAGTTGTTCTGTCTCACTCTCAGGAATATTATTAAACACGAGACCGTTTAGCAAGTAATTCTGATAATTGTGTTCCATCCTTTTCTCGGAGGAATTACACTTATGTCTTAATTTTTCTATTTCACTTTTAATATCATTAAGGGATTTTTGAAAATTCTCTTCGAGCACTTTAATTCTGTCCAAGAGATTATTATTGTTGGGATTAGATGTAGAACCCGCTTCCGCATTTTGATCAATAAGCGATTTGATCTCCTCAAGGCCACCTTTCACGTCGGTTTCTAGCTGCTTAACCTGACTTTCAAGATGTTCCGGATCCGACGTATTGGGCTTCTGTTGTCGACGGGTTTTTCTTAAATTTTCATTCATCGTGACTTAATGAACAATAAATATGATGAATTTTAACTATTAACAAACAATTATCACTATTTTTCACAATTGTATATAGGAGCCAACTTAACACAACCTACACTTACAGCGCCATCTTGACAAGGACTAATATTCTTCTAATATTTTTTATTTACCCTATTATAGCCACATTTACTCTATTATTATTTATATTATATTATGGTTTCAAATAGTAAGCACAGTATTATACCATAACGTGATTTCATTGAATCTGAGTAACAGAACTTAGTTACAGTAATAGTCGTTAGATACATACAGCACTACAAAAGAGAAGTAGCTGGCGATCTACATAGCATAAGGAACAAATTTGTGTCTATGCTGTGTGCTATGTCTACACGTAATTAGAGAAAAGAAAGTTTCATGCGAGAGATAGAACAGAGATGTTTCTTTCGAATGCCATGTTGCCGCGCCAAAAATGTAGTTTTGTGATGTAAATATTACGAAAATAACGCATACTAAATATTATTATTTTAACAAAGTTTTGAAATTAGTTTCCTGTGGCATGTCTAATTTAAATAATTTATGTTTCTATGGGATTACGCCACAATTATTGATTGTAAAGAAAATTGCATTTTTAACTAAACTACTATTTGAAGTTTCGATTTCCACTCCGAAAATTGTTTCCAAAACTGAATATTTTGAAAAATTCTATGAAAATGTTTTCGCTGTGTGCAAGTACTTGGAGGGGATACGAGAAACGATCATGCACGTGCAGCGGTGAAATCTTGCTACTTTGTGAGCATATTATTATTTCATAAGTAGTTATTGAAAAAAATGAGATTTTGCAAATGCTGTGCTAGATTGTAAAAATGCAACAAAAAATAGTAAATTCAAGTTTTATCGGTTTCCAACTCCTAAGCTCAAATAATGCAAGTTTTCGTAGTACGTTTGACGTGAATATGAAATTAAAGTTCACCTTAAAGTGTAAATTTCAATATTATAAAGTACTTTATCACAGAATAAATAACAATCAAATAATCAGATAAAATTTCACTGAACAGCACTGGTTTCGTTTAAAACATGGCTGATTCCGTCTGCGCGAACGAGATGCGCGTACTTATCTTGACAAGCAGAGTTGGCATTCTGATTGTTTTTTATTCTGTGGCAACAGCATGCTTATTCTGTGATGCTTATGGTTGAAAAAATCTAAGGTGGTGTTTCAATAGCGTAGAATACAGTTCAGACTCAGCCAATGTGTCTCAAATTTGATTCCCTTTGTTGTTGTTTATTGTTTTGATACGAAATTGCACTAAACGTTCATGGTTTTGTTATAAAGTTGACACATATCAAATGATCGTTGTGGTTATATATGTCATTGGCACAGACATATAATACAAATAGAGTGACTGTTGCAATACAGGCACATTCCCCCAATGCGACGCAAAGAAGTCAGTTTTCTCTATTGCACTGGAGGAACGGGCCTGCATTGCAACAGTCAGTGTATTTATATTTTATATGTCTATATGTATAATAGCAGGAAAAAGGTCCATAGGAAGAAGACGAAACTCCTGGCTAAAGAATCTACGGGAATGGTATAGTTGTAGCAACAACGAATTGTTTCGGTCAGCAGTTTCGAAAATACGTATAGCCCTGATGATCGCCAACCTTCGGAACGAAGATGGCACTTGAAGAAGAAGAATGTCTATTGTCATTGGCCGTTCATTTGTGTTTTTTCAAAGTGAATTTTGAATTTTGAGTCATTTATTTAATATAGGCAACCAAGTAATACCCGGCATCAAACAGAAACATAACGAGAATGTTAAAAACGAAAATGGAGAAAATGGTAAATACACATTTAATAACACCCGTGGACAAAGATATATGATAGATTATATTATAACCAACAGAAATATACATCCATCAAAAATAATCGACGTAAGATGCCTCACCTCAGCAGATGTAGGTAGCGACCATAGCCTAATATTATGTGAAATAAGAATAATCCTGAAATACTTCCCACCAAAGAGAGCGGCGCCAACACAAACAAAAATCAAAGTCGAAGGACTAAATACGGAATCGAATATCAGAGAAGATCGCTGGAAATGAAATATTAGAAAACGATAACATCGAGGAAAGTTGGGAAAAATAATATAATTAACGGAGCGACAGAATCACTTAGAGAGAGGAAGGTAACGAACACTAACGTATCAAAAAAGAAAACACCATGGTTTAGAGAGGAAGTGAAGACAAAATATAAAGAAAAGAAGAAAGCCTTTTCACAATAGCTAGATGATACACTGGCAGAGTTTCTCAAAACAGATGGAACAAGATTTCTACGGAACACAAAAAGAAATATGGAGAATGATTAGAGGACAAAGAAAAAAGATGAACTAACTAATAAAAACGAAAAACATTCAGAAGGAAACAGGGGTAGACTACATTTGATCCCTGTTTGCTAAAGGTGACGATGATGAACCATCAACACCAGAGGTGACGACAAACAAAGAAATAAATATTGAGGAGGAAGAGGTAAAGGAAGCAATAAGGAAATTAAAAAATAGAAAATCAACAGGAGAGGACAGAATACCAGATCTGACGAAACAACTATTAAAACTAATTCAAAAATAATAGAACAAAACATAATTCCTCAAGAATGGGAATCAAGCATCCTCATAACTCTCTTAAAAAAGGGAGACAAATCGGACACGGAAAATTACAGAGGAATTAAATGATTAAAATCCACAAGGAATCTACGTTCCTGTAGTTGGCTGTATACCATATATTAAAAAAATTGATTAAAATTCTTTGTAAAAGGTATATATTTAAAAACCAAACGGGCTATGTTAGACAAAACCTTTTCGGAATCCATATTCCATCATCAATGTCTAGGTGTACATGAATGTAGCCACTAAATATATGGGTAAAAACCCGTTAACAATTAATTAGTTAAATTTGGTTTACATTATTTCTTATAAAATCTTAAGATGTTGAAGTTACCGTTGGATTAGGTAACATGGCGACATATGACTCCACGTGAAGTTGCTAGTCCTGAGACGGTGTGTCTACGAGGACTTTACGAAAGCAACTTTAAGTTGGTTGGTTTTCTGTAGACTTTGATCGCATGCAGTGTTCCCAACCTTGGAGAGTGACATTATTGTGACCGTAAAATTACAGTAAATTTTAAAAAATTATAGTAGAATAGAAAAAATAATTGTCAAACTCAATAAAGTCAAGTCAACTTTTGTAAAAAATACTTTAAACTTTTAGTAAATTACTGGTGGTACATTGATTTCTTATAGCAGTATTTTTTATTAATCAAATACTGTCTTTAAGCACTTGCTTAAACTGCCCTTGATTTTACCGAAAGAATGAAACTCAGATAATAATTTTTAAATCTTACTACAATCATTTTTATACATACCAAACTTGTATATCTGAGTCACTTTCAGTTCCAATACTAATCTTCTCTCCCTTTCCTTTGGAATACGTTCTACTGTCTATCTGTCTACTACTGGAATTGACGTGGCTAGAGGAAGCAGGGAGCTCTATATGTGTAGGATTACTAAAGCTGTTAGCCATTAGAGAATCGTCCGGTTCGCAATAATTCATATTCAATGGATTTGTGATGATGCGCATGTCTGACGGATTGCTAGTGTACTGATTAGGAGGCTCAATGGTAGCTCTACCAAGCCATACCCAATCGTGGGCGTTTGTTGTAGATTCTTTGGGCTTTTGCGTTTCGTGGTGGATAAGGAAGTTGGCTGGTGGACCGGCGGATGCCTGCACTCCTGCAGTTATTGCTGGATTAAGTGGTTTGAACTTGGAAGCGTATACAACACATGATACAACAAAAACCTAAAAAAAATTATAGTTGACAAGATATTTACACTGAAGCAGATAGTATAATTACACTGCCATCCGACAAGAGAATTCCGGTTAATGAAAATCTTTTGCCTTTTAGGCAACAGAGGACATCTCAGTTTTGTTTGCTGAGTTTCATTTATTTGCAGCAAACCTAATAACGTATTTTAACTCAACGAAGAGATAGTTGTGAATAAGATGATTTAATCGAATCACGTTTTACCCTTTAATCAGTGTTTCGATCAGAACAAGCTGGTTGGACAAAATTAGTTATTGGTTTTCTTTGCTTCTAATGGGTGTATTAAATATTGTTACGCACATTTTTTTCAATTTTTATGAAATAAAAATATTTTTATAAATAATTCTAGATCAGATTTGTAAGTTCCAAAACCATTGTCTTTATTATTAGCTTGACAACTTTTTGTGAGTCTTGGATTGTTCCCGGATTTTCATCAATTCTGATCTGTTCCTTGTTTTATTTCTTTATTATCTGCCTTATTATTGCAAAATCAATGCATTAACAGAAAAACGGCAGCCCTGAAAGCCTTGAATTATACACGAACAGAATTCTACATAGTTTAGAACCAATCTCAGTAAGACAAGTAGATGCTTTGCAACCTGCATTTCTAAATTTCTAAATGATATCATTTTTGCACTGTTTTTTTTAATTTCTTTGTGAAACTTTGGAACTGTATCAATTTACTGAGCATTTTAATATAGTTTAATTTTTTAACTGTGACCCATTGGAGTCTATTTTTAATTCTCCTTTGGTCTACTTTCAAAACAAAAACGATAACAACACAGTCATTAAACAACTGCCAAAAAATGTATTTATGTTTTACACATTTATGCATTTAGGCAGATGATCAATAAAACTATAAATAATTTAATTAATGATTGATCTAGAAATTGTTAATAAATAATTTGAAGGGTTATATCATAGTTAAACAATTTTTTACAAAACTTACCATGATAGCACAGCAGAATACAGCTAAAAGAACGTACATACTAATCTCTAAAGGAGTTGAATGGTGAGCAGATAGTTGTCGCAGAATACCTTTGCCGTTGCCTTGGAATTGGCGAGCCTGTACACTGGGTTCATCGTTATCTGAATGAATAGGATTGCCTGAAAGTAGTATATAGTACAACATATTACTACATAATAGAACAAATAATTAAAATGTATGCATTTTAATGATAAAATGATAAATTAGCAATTAAATTTTAAATTGCAAGTATAGTTTTTAGTAAAATGCTTTCACTCTACAGGGTTAATTAAAATGTTGTATAACCGTTATTTTCAAACACCCTGTAGAATAATTTCCCAATCAAATTCTTTTTTTGTTAAATTTTGTTAAAAATTATTCTTTTTCTGCATTTTGTTTTCTGTTTCATGTCTTTTCATGCATTGATTCGTTTTTAAGAGAAAAATAATGAACTTGTCACCAACAGTTTGTTAATTTTTGTGTTCGTTACTGTCCTGATGAGGCGGATTTGTTCGTTATTCTTTAATTCCACCCTGTCAGTTTGATTGTGATTTTATTTATGGAAGACCTACACCACTACTTACACTATCATGGTTTTAAAGGGACTTTATTTCTAAATTAAAAATTTCAGCGGGCGACTTATTTTGCAAAACTCTTAGAGCAGCTGGAGATACCAAAGGAAAAAAATTGTTAGGAGTATTGGAAAACTCATGATATTCAGTAATTGGAAAAATGTAAACTGATAAATAAGTTTTTTCCACGATGGTAATATTAATTCTTGTACAAAACTGAGACAAGAAGACAAGAAGGTATCAATATTTATAGTTTCTGCCTTAAATAGTCGAGTATGGAAGGAACACATATAGATAACAGTAGAATTTGACATAAATAAAAGATTAAAGATAAAAGTACCGCACATCCAACCTATTAAAGGACTATAAAACCGAGTATCTTACATCATATATAAAATAAAGGGAATAACTCAAAAAGTAATTCAAGTACATGCTTCTGTAACTAACATACATAGTTTATCATCATCAATGGTGCTACAGCCCTATGAAAGAGCCTCGACCTTCCTAAGTATATTACGCCAGGCAGTCCTATCCATTGCCGACCGTTGCCAGTTTGCTGCGCCTATCTTTCTACCATCCTCATCTACACCATCCTTCCATCTGAGTTTTGGCCTACCCCTTTTTCTGCTTCCCACGGGTTGTGACATAAGGATTCTTCTAGGAGGGTTGTTCTGCTGTGATCTTGCTTGATGTCCTGCCCATCTTAATCTTCCTATTCTTATAAGAAATACTACGTCTTTACCACCAAATATTTGTTTATATCTGTGGTATACCTCGTAGTTGTATCTCCTCCTCCAAACACCATTTTCACAGATGCCACCAAATATTCCTCTCAGGATCCTTCGTTCAAATATAAGCAAAAGGTCTTCGTCTACCTTGCAGATGGTCCATGTCTCTGATCCATATGTCAACACTGGCTGTATAAGGGTTTTGTATATAGTTATTTTTGTTTTTTGGCTTAAGTTTCTACTTCTCATATGTCTACTCAGTCCAAAATAGCATCTGTTTGCCATTACTATCCTTCGCTTGATTTCTTCCATTATGGCGTTCTCTTTGGTGATCAGGGAGCCTAAGTATGTGAATTTGTCAACCACTTCAAAGGTAGAGTTATCAATTGTGAATTGGGGACCGATGTTCCTGGCTCTATTGTTGGGTGTTGATGCCATCATCTTAGTTTTCTCCTCATTTACTTGCAGGCCCATAGATTTTGAGGCATTTGAGAAGGTGGTATATATTTCTTCTAGCTTGCGTGTTGTGCGGGCAACTAGGTCCACATCATCTGCATATGCCAAAATTTGGGATGATTTATTAAAAATATTTCCTCTGTTGTCTATTCGGGCATCTCTGATCGCCTTTTCCAGTGCTATGTTGAAAAGGAGACACGCCAGCGCGTCTCCCTGTCGCAGCCCAACATGCGTTCCAAACGTCTGTGATTGTTCGCCCTGTATTTTGACTTTGCAAACCACATTACGCATTGTAGCCTTAACCAATCTTATCAGTTTATCGGGGATTTGGAATTCATTCCTTGCTTCATACAATTTATTTCTTAGGACACTATCATAGGCAGATTTGAAGTCTACAAAAAGATGGCATGTATCGATATTGAATTCATTGGTTTTTCCACGATGGTAATATTAATTCTTGTACAAAACTGAGACAAGAAGACAAGAAGGTATCAATATTTATAGTTTCTGCCTTAAATAGTCGAGTATGGAAGGAACACATGTAGATAATAACAGTAGAATTTGACATAAATAAAAGATTAAAGATAAAAGTACCGCACATCCAACGTATTAAAGGACTATAAAACCGAGTATCTTACATCATATATAAAATAAAGGGAATAACTCAAAAAGTAATTCAAGTACATGCTTCTGTAACTAACATACATAGTTACCTTTTAGTATATCCTGAAGATCCGAAAATTCCCTTCCTTTTGAAGAACCGTAGCTACCACCATCGTTTTGTAGTATATCGGGTCTATGAATATCGATGGTACTAAAGTCAACGTTGATAGTAGCAGCTGCTGAAGCCAACGGTCCAATCGGTTTTACTTTAGGTCTACCACTACTTCTGCATTCCTCAGCTAATAGAAGTGTTACCTGCCAATACAACCAAAATAACATGGTCGTTTATTTTTTTTAATTGGCGTAACAAATTTAAAAAATTGTATTACACGTAGCAGATCGTCATAATGAATAAATTTCAATTTACTTTTTATTGTATATATTATATTGTAGTAAATTTAAGCAAAATTTTACCTGTAAAAGATCTCCGCTACCTTCACCAACAGCTATTACTCTGGGATGATGTGAAGCAACCATAGGCGCAAAAGCCACTACTTCGGGATCTAAGCTTTCCACAACAAGATGATAGTCAGTGTCTGAAATATCTCTAAGAGGAGTTTTTTGACCATCTGAGAACTCCAATTCAATATCTAGAAGACCCTCCTAAAAATCGATGAAAAAATTTTTAGTTAAGATTTTCAGATTATTAATTTAATTTTTTTTACCTGGTATTGTGCTGTTAATTTTCTAGTGATTCCAGTTTCGGCAACGTAAACGTTTTCCAAAGAGCTATCAGGGTAGATATTGAGCTGTAGACCAGATACAACTTGAACGTAGAGTTTCGTCAATCCTACCTTGTCGTTGCCTACTCTAACTTCTTTAGAGCCGTATACTCTGCTAGTAATTGGAGACAACACCTGTAAAAATTTAACAATGTCAGTACAGCAAATCTTAAGGTTACGTAATTTTATGAAGTATAGAAGCTTATTGTGCAAAGGCGCTTGTCACAATAATATAATTATTCAGAAAGAGTAGAAAACATGAAGTTGTATACGAACAAGTGATAAAAAGTACTATTAATATATATATTATATATATATATATATATATATATATATATATATATATATATATTGTTATGATGTGTTGTTCCTTTATGAGCTATGAGTAAATTTGAATGATATATGTAAGAATAGGGTTTTTATCGCGGTTCTCAAAGAATTAGTTTGTAAGTACTTTTTTAAATTATCTTTATTATAACTATTATGACTATTATGAAACAAACATATCTATCTAATATAAGCAATATCAATTTAAAACAATCTATCTAAAATTTGAAATTCTTACAATTATTAAACTATTAACAAAATTTGGTACCTTTCTATCACTGAACGCCTAAAGTCTTCCACAATCAAAGTAATTATCACCACTCGATATCTTCTTACTCAGCCTTGGTTATCCAACAATTTTAATATGTTCCTTCTTAATTATCTCCTCTCACCATATAAATATATAAATTTAAATCCTTGTAATTTCCATATAATGTACTTTCAAATATACTGGATCTTGTGGTTGTATTATTGAATGCTTACTTCAATGAATTAACTTCATACTGTCACTATATTACTGTAGTAATAATTAATCTCCAACTGTATTTGACTTAATTAATTCATTTAACTTAATCAATGCCTTCTTCTAGCTAATAATCTCTTCACAACCTCATAAATTCTTCTTAATTCTTCTTTGTAATTAATAATCACATGTAACTGACTTAATAATCCTTGAATTGTTAAATTCTTCAAACTAATTCACTTAATAATTGACTGTAACTTCTTGTAACTAACTAACTCAAGTCACGAATCAACTCTAACTTAATTAATAATCTTCTTGTAACTAAATTCTTGAATTCTAACTTTTCTGACTGATTAACTAACTGATACTAACTGACCAACTCCTCTAACTGAACTGCTGCTCCAAATTACATGGTATTTATATATTTTTCCTGTTCCAGAATAATCTAGCAATAAATAAGGTTCGAATCGTTCTATTTTTTCTATCTGAACATTCTGGAATCAATGGAATTGTTTTTCTTTATGTGATGGACTATGCAAATAGCCCTGTTGACATTTCTAGAATTTTCTCTGGTCTACATGTACAATTAAACTGACTTTAGGCTCTTCAGATCAGAATTACACTATTATATGTAACTTAAACATTTATATGAAATATATTATTACTATTTTACATATGTAATTATATTTTAAATTAACAATCCAAAAAAATAAACTCCTTTTTGACTTTGACACTACAGTGTATATCTGGTTGTATATACACATGGCTGAGTTAAATATATTTCTATGCTAATTTATTGTATTTCTGTTCTCATTACAATATATATATATATATACATATATATATATATATATATATATATATATATATATATATATATATATATATATATATATATATATATATATATATTAAACCTAGACCTAAGATTAATACTATTACAGGAATTAATATTAAACTCAACAGTCTTCCGGGTTAAACCGCGTCGGTTATCATTGCGTCGAGCTTTCGACATCCTCTTCGATGTCTTATTCAAGCCTTCCTAGGTCTGAGTCTCCCGAGCCCCAGACACTACTACCCTCATCAGCCATAAATGCGTTACTGGTGCTGGGAATAGAGGAAGGGTCATTTATACCGTCGATTGGTGACGTGGCTTGGATGGAGGTTGGTGTGGGGGCAGCGTCGGGATTTTCGCGGGATTGGCGCGAACATTTCGAATAGCAGTATAATAGCAGCGCGAACAGTAGGATTTGAGTGGCGGGTGGAGCGGACGGTATTTTCTTTATGAGAGGTCTCCGGTCTAGGAGAGTAGAAGGAAACCGTATGTCGTCATCTCTTTTATTGAGACAATTTGGCTCTTTTTTCAATTTCTCTTCTCGGATAATTCTTGGTTTATCAAAACCATGATTTTGCGGTTCACCTAATTCGCTATCAAAGAGAGGTCTCCCGACTTCTTGTTACTTAATATATATTTATATATATATATATATATATATATATATATATATATGTGTATATATATACATATATAAAGCTATACGCTCCCGAGGAAGCTGAAGCAGTTTTCACTGAAAGATCCTTTTTGGATCATCTCATTTTGGATTTTGTTTTATATATATATATATATATATATATATATATATATATATATATATATATATATATATATATGTGTGTGTGTGTGTTGTCTCCTTTTGTTTTATATATTACGTTGAAAATATCAGTCAATACTGCTATTCCACTTATTTAACAAAGTTTGATAAGTTACACCGGTATTTTGTCTGCATCATCGGCTATTTCTGTTTTTCTACGTTTATGGCGGTTTATACCACCACTGTTTTGACTGGTGGTTCCGAACATGTTTTTGCTCTAACACGTTGCATAAGTTGGTCATCATTCAAGAATGCTTCTTTGTATTATTTTTATCTTATAAGTTTTTCTTGACTATTGAATATCATATTTTCCTCCAAAACGTTAGCTCCTATTTGTCTTTGGCCCCTCTCAAATATAATTTGTTGTGCATCTGATCATATTTATATATATATATATATATATATATATATATATATATATATATATATATATATCTTTTCACTTCTGAGAAACACCAAACCGTCTTTGCTTTTCGTATTTTCCTTTTATTTTACTTATTTGTATTTCTCAGCATTTATAAAGAAGTATATTTACAGAATCATACTTAAAGCACTTACAATAGAAGACAGGAGGTTTTTAAAAAATGCATTCTTGGTTTTAAAATGAGTAGTAACGATAAATCTCTTAATCCGTTAAGTTTTTAGCAATATAGTAGTTTCTTATTCATAAATTGTTAGCATGAAATCTTTTACCAAAAAAGTTAGAAAAGAATTAATTATTCTCCAAGTTTTCCCGGAAGCACTCAAAAACGTTCATTGATTTCTATTTCTAAGTATAACGTAACTATAACGCCGTCGTCTGGTCTGGCTGCATGCCAATACGGCATCGAAACTAACCCACTTTCTTTTGGATGACATTCAGTATTATTGTCCTAGAAATATTTATCTTACATTGCCAAAGGATAGCTTAAAATCGATCACAAGGAAAAAAGGTCATGGGTCAGTAATACGACTGGGAATAAACGTACTAGTAACGTGGACAGATAATTATTAAACAATTGGGGACGTAAACCCCACAGACAGTATACAAACTACGGTAAAAAGAGAAATTCCAACATGTGGACAGAACCCAATTGATTTTAAGTCCATCTCAATAACCACTGATACCGCAGATTAAGGTAAAATGGTTTATAATACAAAATATCCTCAGTAAATGTTTTTTTTCTAGTTTTATTGGAACCGAAAGTAAAACCTAACATAACTTTTAATTTCGAAGCCGAATCCATCATCGCTTTTTTTATTTGTTTCAGTTTAGAGATAATCAATCAATAATGCCTTTTTTATTTCTTTTTCTCAAAAAAAAACAATACCTATTTTCTTTTAGTGACAGTTGTTCTCCTTGGCACATAACGTCAGAAGAGTTGCACAAACAAATCTTATTCTCTAATAGGCATCATCATCATCAACTAGCCTCTAACATCCACTGCTGAACATAGGCCTCTCGCATGCTTTTTCACTTATTCCGATTTTGCGCCATCTGAATCCAATTTGTAGTCACTCTTTTTATGTCATCTGTCCATCTCGTTGGGTGTCGACCTCTATTTCTGTTAGCTTGTATTCGGGGTCTCCATTCCAAAATTCTTTTTGTCCACCGGTCATCAACTGATCTTGCTACATGACCTGCCCAGTTCCACTTTAGTGTTGTTATCCTTTCAATAACGTCTGCTACTCCTGATCTTTTGCGTATAGTAGTATTGGGTATTCTATCACGTAGAGAAATCCCTAACATTATTCTCTCCATTGCCTTTACGCAACTTGTAGTTTACTCACTGTTGTTCTTGTGAGTGTTAGGGTTTATGCGCCGTAGGTCATCACTGGCAAAATACACTGATTAATTACTTTGCTTTTCAGACATATTGGAATCTTAGACCTAAAATTATCCTTCATCTTTCCAAATGCAGCCCAAGCTAGGTTTATTCTTCTTTTCAGCTTGATTGTTTGGTTATCTCGACTTATTCTGATCTCCTGGCTCAAGTATTATAGGAGGCAACTGGCTCAATATCTTTGTCTTCTACTGAGATGTTTTTGTTATGGACTAAATATGGAGTTCTTGGAGCATTATCTGTGCCTGATTAAAGCTGTCTGCAATAAGAACGATATCATCTGCAAATTTAAGGTTATTTAAAAATTTTCCATCTACATTGATGCCCTTTTCGTGCCAACCTATTGTTTTACAAGCGTATTCTAGCAAAGTTGTACATAATTTAGGAGACATGTTGTCTCCTTGTCGAACGCCTCTTTCAATACGAAATGTCCCAGTATCTTCACTAAGTCTTACACAGGCTGTAGAATGCTGATAGACGTATCTGATGAGGGATATGTATCGGTGATCTATTCTACATTGTGTTAGAGCTTGGAGCATTTCACTTTGCTTGACCGTATCGAATGCTTTTTCAAAGTCGACAAAGACAAGTATCAAGGATCTATTATATTCAATGGTTTTTCCAATTAACAACTTAATGGTTTGCAAATGATCATTTGTTCCGTATCCAGCTCTAAATCCTGCTTGCTCGCAAGGTTGATAGAAGTCTAATTTTGATGTCAACCTATTAGTTATTATCTTCATAAACAACTTATAATAAACGTGAGATAACAAGCTAATAGTTCTATAGTTCTTTAGCTCTGTTATATCTCCCTTTTTGCGCATGACTACTATAATAACTTTATTCCATTGAGATGGTGTAACCTATTTTGAAAGGCATAATATATAATTGAGTCAATGCTTTCAATACTGTCTTTCCTCCTGTTTTAACTGCCTCAATAATGATTTGGTCATCACCAGCTGCTTTATTGTTTTTCATTCGATTTAATGACTTTAAGACTTCTTTGATTGTTATTTCTGGGATATCCTCTGAACCCACATTCTGGACTTTTCTCAACTTGGTGCCGTCTTTCTTACCCCTTTCTCTATATAATTCTGTGTAAAATTTTTTAACTGCCTTAACTATCTTATCTTTATCTGTTACCGCTTTTCCATTTCGATCTGCGAGCTTAACAATATTCTTCTTACCTAGAGCTTGACATCTCTTCAGCACCTTTAAACTTTTATTTTCGTCGACAACAGTTGTAATTTTGTCTTATATTGTCGTACGTCCTTTCTCACTGCTTTATTAATATCTTTATTAAGTTGTTGTAGTACGCGTGCATTCGTATCGTTTTTGTTCTAAAGTTCTCTTTGTGTCTCCATAAGTCTTTTTGTCTCTTGACTGATTTTTTCCTTATTATCTCTCCTAGGATTTGTATTGCACTTTTTCTCTGTGTTCTTAATAGCTTTTATTAAGTTATCATTTAAGGTTTCGACATCCATAACGTCTATATTTATGTCTTTAGACATCTCAAAATTTCCTCTTCGAAGGACATGGTGTTTTCGATTGGATTCCATCATATTGGGTGTGTTTTTGTTATTATTTTGTATCTTTGTTTTTGGAGATTTAGCACGATCCTTAACACGAAGAAACCCAAAAACATTTCGCCTCTTTCATTTCTTTGTCCGAATCCGTAGGGACCTATTGCAACTTCGGTCCCGTCCAGTTTACAACTTAGCATTAAAGTCACCCATTACTAGGTTGTGTGCAGTAGGGGCCAGTTTTACTGCATTTTCTAGGCCTTTATAAAAGGTTTCCACTTCCTCATCTGAGTGTGTAGATGTAGGTGCATAGGCTTGAATTATTTTAAGGCTGTTTTTTTGTTAAGCTTCAGCATGCAGAGTATTATTCTTGGGTTGATACCTTTAAGTTGTTGGATATTTTTAGTGTGTCTCTTATGAATAAGAAGTCCAACTCCTCCTATTTTTTCTTTGTTTCTCATATAGAAAAGTTGATGCCCTGATTTAAGAGTTATACAGTCTTCTTCTTCTTCACAGAGACCCACAACGTCCATTTTATGTGTTTTAACTCTTCTAATTCCAGTAATTTTTCTTCAGATGACAGTGTTCTTACATTGTACGTGGCGATATACATTTGTCGTCGTTCGTGGTAGCCTGATCTGATCCGGGGATTCTTCGCACCGTCTGTTTGCTGTCTTTCTTGATCGCTACCTTGACCAAGGATCAGCTCACTGCCGGGGACTGAGGGCCGTGTTTTTGTCGTGTCAAGCATGCTTGGATTTTAGCCATACTCTACCGCACTGGCCAGTGCGAGTTGGTAGAGGGCAGGATGAAGTTCGGAGTTTTAAAAGGGGGAAATAGGAAAAAGGTATGAGGACCTGGCCCCTTCAGGCAAGGAAGGAGGGAGAACCAGAAGCTAGCATAAGGCAGGGTCATCCATGACGTCAATCCATGTAGCAGCCTAGACAAAGGCAATCAGCCGAAACAGCTGTAGTGATAATAGTTAAAATAAATTTTGTGGAAGTTTGAAAACAAAGTTTTCAGTGTTTTATTGTTACATAAAATGAATTTCCATCAAGTAACGGTCGAATCCATCAATTAAGTAAATAAATATTCATATAAATGGTATAGCAATAAACTAAACGTATATCCCACTAAGCCAAGACTTTCAGGTCCAAACATACAAATGAAAATATGGCTGTTGAACACAAGAAACCATTCAACATCTTACCGGGGCTACCAGATGTTTATCGGAACTGAGTATAAGGAATGCCCTGACTCAGTAGGAAAGATTATTCACCAATAACTAGCCAACAAACTGGGACTTAGCTCCAAACCGATCATTTCCCTTATTATCAATACATCCCTGACAGAATGGTTCAAAAAAGGCCAGCGGGAACCGTACTGTGCTCACAAATCAAACAGTAGCACATAATAGACTGAATCCTAATATATGTGACAATACCTAACAGGAATAATCTGCATGCTTAATACAATGAAAAGATCGCCATGCACAGAGATCTGGAAATACAAATAAAAAGACAATGGAGAATAGAAAGGACTCAGGCAGTACCTATTATTCTATCTACTACTGGTGTTATTTCGAAAAACTTCCTAGAAAACAAAACAGATGGGTCTAAGTGAGCATCTATATCAGACCATTCAAAAAGCTGTACTACTCTACTACTCGACGTCTAGATCAGTACGAAATTTTATGAGAGATACTGCAGTTTACTATGTACCGTAGAGCTTGATAACACGGAAAGACCAACCAGACCTCAATCCTTTTGATACTGTATGTACCTGGATGAATATTCCTATTCACATCATAATTTGAACAGCCATCGAATGTCCCCAAAATTTTCCATTTCCAATAGATAATGTACATTTACTCCTTTTTATTACAGTTTTTTGTAATCCACAAAAATTTGATTCGAACGGTCTACTGTCAACTTGGCACTGTATCTCTTCCTCCTTTTGTCTATCATACTTCTAATAATACTAAGCTAACTTTCACTTTATCTCCATTCACACCTAACCTCAATTCCAAACTTTTCTCCCATGCTCATCCATGCTGTCGACCAGCCACACCTTGCTCTCATTCTTCTTCTTCACGTGCCATAATAGAGTTATCCGACGTTGGTGGCTACCTTTGGAAAAGCTTCACGATCTTCTGCCACAAGGAATAAACCTGCATTTGATATATATATATATATATATATATATATATATTATATATATATATATATATATATATATAAGGATCACTCAGACGAGTGGTGGGTTCTTATATCGGTCTCTAGGTGGAGAAATAAAAGACAAAGTTGATAGGCTACTTTATCTATTTTGAAGACGTTTCGCTTTCGAGTTTTGAAAGCATCATCAGTTCATCTAAAAAATTATTACAATATGAGAACCACACAATCATGGAAACGATGTTAATTGTTACCTTAAAAAGATATGTAGCAGTCAATGTTATTAACAAACATGTGAATGAAACTAAGTAAATGGACATAATACGCTGATCTTGTATAAGCGTATTATGTCCATTTACTTAGTTTCATTCACATGTTTGTTAATAACATTGACTGCTACATATCTTTTTAAGGTAACAATTAACATCGTTTCCATGATTGTGTGGTTCTCATATTGTAATAATTTTTTAGATGAACTGATGATGCTTTCAAAACTCGAAAGCGAACCGTCTTCAAAATAGATAAAGTAGCCTATCAACTTTGTCTTTTATTTCTCCACCTAGAGACCGATATAAGAACCCACCACTCGTCTGAGTGATCCTTATATATATATATATATATATATATATATATATATATATATATATATATATATTGGATTGACGGTCGTACTCCTTTTTCCGATATATATATATATATATATATATATATATATATATATATAATATATATTATATATATATATATATATATATATATATATATATATATATATATATATATATAATCCATTCACGAATGTTTTTTAACCAAGAGACCTTTCTCTTCCTATACCTCTACGGCCTTTATTTTGCCTTTAAGAATCAGTTGTAAAATTCTTTATCGATTTCTCCTCACTATATGTCCCAGATAAGACATTTTCTGATGTTTAACAGTCTTATCCAATTCTCTTTCTTTGTCGACCCCCCTTGGTACTTCCTCATTAGTTTTCTAGCTGTCCAAGGCATCTTCAGCATTCGTCTATTACTACTATAAACTTATATACTTATTTCCTTCAAAAGAAATTTTGGCAATCTATTATTCGAATATCCTCGAATTATTTTAATATATTTTTTATGTAAAACTAAAGAATCATCATTTTTTAAAACTTATTGCCACCCAAAAGGTCAATATGAATAAAAGGAAGAAAGAGAAGATTAGGTTAACGGTGGATAAATGGTGTATTAAAAACAACAATAATAACACAAACTTACAAATAAATTTAAGACGGAAAATTTCATTGGGCATTTTGCCTAATGGAATTTTTCTTCTTTTTTATTCATTACTCAAATTGTAATTAAACTATCGCTTTTTGTTATAATTTAAAGATATTGGAAATAAAGAGGAATTTAAAAAATTCTATAAATACCACCAACTGGAAAAAGAAAAAATAAAAATAGAAATTAGCTTTTATACTTAAACAGTTCTATATACAGAAGGTATATCAAGGTGACAAATAAAATAAAATACTAAAAAATAAATTATGATGGTTTGGAAAAAATAATTGTCTTTGATGCAAGAATAGGTAATCAAATAACAGTCAAAACATTGAGGAGAATCCTAGTATGCAAAAATAAATAAACACCAGAACAATGGCATCATGGAACAGCTCCATAATAAATAAAAAAAGTAAAGTATAATAATATACTAACCTGTACTTCAGTTCTTCCAACACTTCTTCCCTGCAGTACTCTTCCGTGAAGACTGGCAATCCTGGGATCGCTGACTCTCAACCAAGGTAGTACCAGATCCGTAACACGAAGGTAAGTTCTTCTGTTGATTAAATAAGTCGTTCTACCAGAGGAATGATCCGAAGCAAGGAAATGGGCGTAAACGTCTACAGACGTTTGCTGATATCTTAACCGACACACTGGTTTTTCTACGACGTTGCCAGATTCGTCGATTGATGATACACCCCAGTTGGTATCGAATGATCTCTTCCGTCTTTTTTTGGATTTTGTTAATCTGATATAAGCAAAAATTACATTAGTCAACATTTTTTATTACAACTTTATTCATTTACAATACTCCATTAAAAAAAATGTATATTTATTTAAAAAGGACTCTTTCGGGCTATCTCACAGAACGTTTTCGAAATTACTATTCCATCATCAGTGCTATCTGGATTTACATGTTTAAAGCCACAAATGCATGGGTGAAACTCTTAAATATAGTTGAATTAATTTTAAAGTACATCTTTTTGTAGCATTTATTGTGTACATCCAAAAAAAATATTACGAAAACTTTCTGTAATCTAGCTCGAGGTTTTTTTTAAATAAAATTCTGTCTTATTCATGGTATACAGCCAACTACAGGAATTCAGTTTTCTTGTGGATTTTTATAATAACTTACATGGGGTTGTAGTCTGGCACTCTCCATGACTTGAGTTGAGACAATCTTGTATCAGCGACTGATAAATCCAGTGGAAATTCCGGCATCCATACTGTAAATTGAGCTAAACCAGTGTATGTTCCGTATTTGACAATCACAGATCCATTTACTGATCCCCTGGCCTCGCTTCCGTCCACATAAACCGAACCGCATGATGAAGATACCTAATAAATGAAAAATAAATTCCATGACAGAAATTTCCTGCACCTAGTGCACCACTTCGTGGATATAAACATTATATATATATATATATATATATATATAAAAGAAGTAATAGACATATTTATAAACTTGGGGCTCCTTGATGACCAACAATTGCGATTGCTCCTCAGAAATCAAGCGTAGACTAGCAATGGCTCGCACCGTTACAGCTAAACTGATAAAAATATGGAAAGACCGATCGATAACAAGGAATACTAAGCTCAGGTTGCTCCCTACCCTTATTTTTCCCATTGCTACATACGCAGCTAAAATATGGACACTCAAAAAAATCGATAGGAATAAGATGAAGAAGAATTTACGCGTTCCCTGGACAGAACGTAGAACCAACCTGTCAATTCTGAAAGAGCTTCATATAAAAAACAGACTATTAGAAAAATTAAAACGATCATACCTCATTTACTTCTGTCACATAGCTAGAAGAACAGGGATCATGGAACTATTGGTAGTAGAAGGAAAGGTAGAAGACCGAACACTAAGAGGAAGATCTCTAACACGATGGGCAGACCAAATGAAAACTCTGGTGGGAAAATCCCTACATGAAGCCGTCCATATGCCACAGGATCGCAGACTATGGCGGCAGCAAGCCTATAATATTTAGAGTGTCGCGCTGATCAAGGAAGGAGTATATATATATATATATATATATATATATATATATATAAATATATATATATATATATATATATATATATATATATATATATATATATATATATTAAGCATTTTTTCTTTTACGCTTTCGTTAACGTTCTGCACTCAGTTTTCCATTATGTACAACATAAAAGAAATATGTAACCATTTGTACAAGCTACAGACCATTCAACCAAATCTTTCATGCCATCGCCTAGAATGATTTTTCCATAAACTTAAACAATATCACAATTAATATGATACGCTTTGACGCTTTTACTATTAATAAAAAGAATCATAGATATTATTTTATAGTTGGCGGCATTGTAGGTGTTGCTGACAACTGCTGACAAGAAAACGTGAATGTGGTAGAAAAATGTTTTTCTTATGGCATCTTTCTGATAGATCCGAGTTCACATACGATAAATGGCGACGTCAGAATTTTAAAAACAGTATTCATTCTTAGAACAAACATTTTAAATTGATATAATCTTGTCGGTATTAAGTAAAAACAAAAATAGTATATCTACTAATCGTTTATGGATTAGAATATATCCCTATTACCTTCAAAACGCTTTCGTCTTCAGAATGGCAAGATGACTGGAAGGTGACATCAGCTGCTTTTCCTGCTTGAGATACTATAAACACTTTCATGGCCTGGGAAACTTGAAGACCAGTAAGAACTGCCGTGTTTAATACTTCCCAATTCTAAATAAAAAATAAAGAACTAATATAACGGTTATTTAAATTACCTCTTATTTGTCTCCACAGCGTACTAATGATTTTGTAAGTTGAAAAACTTAAAAAAAAATGCTACACTTACCTTGCTAATGGGAACAACTGCTTGAATGTCGTCTTTCTGGATCTCAAACCGCGATATCAACTTTCTACTTTCTTTGCGAATCTCACTCTCCGTTTCCTGCTCCAAATGAGGCTCAAATCTAGCCGACCAAACCACTTTACTGCCGTCGTAATTTTCAGTGGCGTCTTCGGATATTTCGATAAGCCAAGTGAACAGTTCCATAACGCTAAGATTACAAAACCAAAGTTTTACTAAAAAGATTCAAGAAAGATCTTTTCTCTGCAAGCCTTGTATTTTAGCAATACATACAAGAAAATTAAAATAAAAATACTTACTCTCCAGGTGTAACCGGTATATCCGCATCAGGAGGTTCCTTTCTGACGAGAGTCACAGTGGCGCTAGTATGACGAGGATTAATATCAATGGTAATATTCCAAGGAATTCCTTCTGTTGGAACTGCTTCCAAAAACCTTACTCCACTTTTCATTCGGGCTCTTAAAAGAAAGAATAATTTTATACCAAATTATTGTAGAGTTTATACAATTAAAAATGTTACCAACATCTACTCTTTGTGTGACCTTGCATTTAAGTTATTCCTCGTATTATATGATTATAATTTCGATAATAAACGTGTCCTAAGTATTTTAATCTATGCTCTCATATTATGTTATCAATTAGTGCGACATTTAGACTTTCCCTACTAAATTTACTTTTTGTCACTCAACTCGTTGATGTTAACATTCCCATTTTCACAATATCTACTAGTTGTTCTTTCTTTTTGGCTGCATAACATTCAGGGATATAAATCATAGCAGTTCTTAGGGCAGTTCTGTAAAATCTGCTTTCCAGATTCATTGGACTCTGTCCCTCACAAAGCACATTAGAGACAGTTCTCCAGTAGGAAGACGATTAGTAGGAGGACCACGAAAACGATGGAACAACAACTTACTGGAGGCACATTGAAAAATAGCCAGTCATGTCTACATAAAAAGAAGAAGAAGAGGGGAATATACTCTGTAACTACTATACTATTATATATACTTTTTGACCAACAAAAAATCAACCAGTTATGAAAACGAAACACATCTTTCGGATAAGGACGGATCTTTTAGGACGACAAAAGCGACGACAAAGGACAATGAATATAGGATCTTGGAAGGTACTGTCAGCCTGAAACCCTAATTCAGATGGTCAGAGAATTCAAATCTACAAACGTGACATATATTCGAAACATATTTTTCAGCGCAAGTGCACCAAGGGCACCAAGGGAATAGGAGCACTAAGAATCCACAAACATGGACATATATTACAAACATATTTTTCAGCGGAAGTGAACAGGAACATCAACTCGGCACTGGCTTTATAGTCAGGAAAGTTTTGTGGCGTTAGTCATAACTTTAACACCTGTTAAGGAAAGGTTCTGCTATATCAGACTAAAAGAGTTGGTATGTTAGTTCCAGAGTTATGATCGATCAAAGTTAGGAGGAGCCAAGAGCGCGGCCACTTTGGCTTAGTGTACACCTACATTGGAACCGTATTTCTCCCGATCCGATATCGGGCGACGTCGGATTAAAACCAAACTCAAGGTTTTAAATCAGAGTGCCTATACTGCTTCGTCACGGAAGCAGTATAGGCACTATGATTTAATACCTTGAGTTTGTTTTCAATCCGACGTCGCCCGATATCGGATCGGGAGAAATACGGTTCCAAAGTATGTATACTCTAAAAAAAGTTTGGTCAGATAAAAATATATTAAGCTCCAGGCAAGCCTTTATGGAAGGTTGGTCTACTGGTATATCCCCATCTTCTGGTAAAGGCAGTAGATTAATAATTTCTCACATTGGCAATGAAAAAGGATTTGTTAAGCATGGTTTGTTGGAATTTTAGTCCAAAAGCACAAAAGACTATCACGAGGAGATGACAGCTGATGTTTTCGAAGAGTATTTTGTGTAGATGATTGAACACATACCACCAAATTCAATTATAGTATTAGATAATGCACCTTATCATTCACGACTAGTAGAAAGACTTCCAACGACTGCGTGGAAAAAAACAGGATATTTTTGACTGGCTGCGGAATAAGTACCTGCCTTACGAACATGGAATGGTAAAAGCAGAACTTTTAAAAATTGCCTGGCAACACAAATCTAAGTTCAAGAAATACGTAGTTGACAAAATTGCGGAAAGAAGAAACATCACAGTCCTTAAACTTCCACCCTACCACTGCGAAATAAATCCAATTGAACTCATTTGGGCACAAATGAAAAGTTATGTGGCTAGAAAAAATACGTCATATAAAATACAAGCTGTACGTGAATTGTTATACGAGTCTTTACAACACATTACAGAACAAAACTGGAAAGATGCAGTAAGACATGTAATAGAAGAACAAAAAATGTGGGATCTTGATAACATAATTGATGCGACCGTAGAGACACAACCGCTAATTATTAACCCTCAAGACGACTCGGATTCCGAAATTGATCCTATTTATTTTGAATTTGAATAGTTTTCTAATCGTAATTATATAAGGTAAGTGATAGTAGTTGTAATCGTAAGGTATTAAAGGGGAAAGGCGCAAAACGTCGCCTGTCAAAATATTCAATGTGTTTTAAATGTATCGATTTTTTTTCAAATCCTGAGAAAACTAAAAAGCCTTTTTGGAAAAATTTAAAGGCAGAATAAAATATTTATTAGAATAAATAAAAAGTTTCTGTTGCATGCAATATTTTCAATTCTCTCTTTTATTTTCACCCCTGTTGCATAACATAATAAAATAAACATTGTAGAAGTTTTCAGGGACTTTCTGTAATATACATCAGTATACACATATATAATACCCTCAGTAATAATGTAATCTTTCATTCTGCTTTTAAATTTTTCAAAAATATTTATTAGTTTTCTCCGAATTCGAAAATAATGGATACATTTAAAACACATTTGGTGCCTTTCCCCTTAATTAAATAAATGTATCTTTTACAAATGGCAAAAAACTTTATTTTTGAATAAAATATTTTATTTTATTATGTTTTATTAAAACAAAAATACAATTTAAAAAATATATTTATTTAGTTCAAATAAATGTTTCAATCATATACTCTACGACACTGGTCGGCCAAAATACGTTCCTAATCGGATTATAAGCTTGACCGCTGTATTGTATTCCGGCAGATACAAGGTGGGTTAGTCGAAAACATCTTAAATCGTCAGTTTCAGGTTGGTTTTTACTATTATATCGTATTACCTATCCTCTCTGTATTTCAGTTCTCTAATTAGGATTAAACTTATAGTGAGCTATCAACAAATTGTGAACCGAGTATAGTATTCTCTTCTAATAAGAAAACTCCTAAAAATTGTTAGAAGTAAGGTTTCACTAACTTTCAGTTTCAGTAACTATTAAGGTCACGATTAACTACGAAAATATTAATTAAAAAAGTTAAAAACCCGAAAGAGTTTCAATATACACTCGATATAGTCATTGTTGGGAACCGACTTTTAAGTTTTATCCTGTAATCTCTTGAGCATTCTGTGTTTTCTTAGTTCTCAAGTTCAAAACTTTTCTGTTTGATGAATAAGTCAACAGTAACTAATCTAACTTTTTTATTTTTTCTGTTTATGTCAGGATTCGTTGAATTCTTTGTCTTAACTTTTTCTATTAAACGTGATTTATAATTCAGCGATGGGATTTTTAAAAGTAAAACATAATACAGTGTGACGTAAAATAAAGCGAACTACAACAAAAAACAAAAAAAAAATAGTGATGGGAGACTTTCTTTTCAAAATCGGAAAAGGGGATACCTACAAGAAAATAGCAGGAAAATGTAAAAAACGTAAATAAAATAATGATAATGGGTAAAAGCTGCTATAGTCCAGTCGTCAGAGATTTGACCTTTAAAAATCAAACAAGCAAGCTGAGTTTTAATGAGAATGGCAATTTTGATCGCTGTGGAATTGCTATTGTTAGAGTCTAATCTCTAAAACCCATAACATGAAATTTCGATATATAATATCGAATATGAGGCATTTTAAATATGCCAAAAAAAATGCTGAATTTAAACTTTCACATTACGATCTCACGGATCTCACGTCACGAGAAATGTTTCCACGAAGACGGCATTGAATGGAATTTGTAGCTGAAGAGTCAGCTACAAAGCTTTCAAAGTAACTTTGAAAAACCGTCCATCTGCAATCTAAGAGAAGCAGTTTTATAAGTTTAAATTCTGCGTTTTTAGATATATTTCAAATACCTCATATTTGTTGCCAAAACTCGAAATCGAATTTTCATGTTACAAGTTTTGAAAATAAGGCTATAACAATGAAAATTCCACAGTGACTGGTCAATGGGAGGGACAAATTTTATTGATCTCATGAAAATCGTAAAAAATGACAAAAATCGCGCAACGTTTGTTTATGAGCAACAGCTTTCTAGAAACTGACTTTGGTTGCGACAAAATGCAAAGATGCCCAAAACCTGCACTCTTTACCTTTAAAATGCATTTTGATTTTTGTCGATAAAACACTCTGATCAAAAAATATCGAATTTTTTCCGTCGAGTTGATACAAATTTTGTTTAAAAAATTGATTTCGCGCGGGTAACTGGCATTTAAAATCACCGGTCGCTTCAAGCATTGTTTTTGAGAGAACGGTTTATTCTACAAAATAGTGCTAATAATCATGTTTTAATAATCCGAGGTGTGTTTCAGGGGGAAGCCTGGGGTAGGAGAGGCAAACTTTTTTGCAACTTTTTTAAGGGACCAAAAATTGACATTCTTAACAAAATTCTGCCTGTTCGTATAATTTTTAGAGGTTCAGTGGCATTGTCGTCTCTGACGACTGGAGTACTAGTTTTTTTGTTAGGGACAAAGTATGTTTGAATAAAGTACACAACTAGAGATAGCAAATGTCCCTAAAGAAACGTAATTACCACCAGATGGGCGAAGAGATCGAACGAATCAAATCGACCATATAATTATTCAGAGGAAATATTAAAATTTTGTCGAAAGATCAGAAGTATAAGAGAAGGAGATTATAGCTCGGATCACTGCTCATTAAAAACCAGCTATAAATAATTAAGTTCAAAAGATATTAAAACAAACACTACATACAAGCAAAACAAATTTTTGATTTAAAAAGAGTATGTAGAAGATATGGAGGAATATAAAGCTGAGATACTAGGTCTCAGTGAGATACAGTGAAATGGAACAGGAGAACACATCACCATGTAACGCGATCTGCTGATATACTCTGGTTGAAAAAAAAAACATGAAAATTGAGTAAGAATCGTGTTTAGTAAAGAAAAAACAAATATGGGAACACATCAACATGGAAAGGGACCTGCTAATATATATATATATATATATATATATATATATATATATATATATATATATATATATATATATATATAACAATGATTCTGTGCGATACACCAACAAAACAAGTTACTGAAAAAAAAGAGGCTTTCTATGCATGTCTTAAAGCCACATTAGAACAAATTAAACGACCCGATATAAAAGTAGCGATAAGAGAATTAAATTGATGTAATTTCATCAATAATGCGTTTCCGTCTATTTACCACTTTATCTTTAAAATTGCATGTACAGGATATCGAATACAATTTGGTGTAAAAAAGCATTGCCTTTTTGTTGATAGTGTATCAAATTTCGTAATAACATAAATTTTAAACGATCTTGGAATCCAGTGAGCAGTAAATTTGTGTCTGCGTAAAAAGTGGGATGCACTGAATAGTTTTACACCCGATGCAGTTAAATCTGTTATTAGTTGTCCCTGCTGATAACATCGGTAAGGATCCTTATATAGGGTAACACATGAAGAATACAATGATAAATTCGACGGAAATGGCAACCAGGATTTTAGGGCTAGTAGACAAACATGATATAGGGCAGCAGCTATGTCATTACTGAATCAGTATCAATGAAAGTTCAATACGACCATGATAATATGACTAACAAGATAGGATCTTCCCGTAGCACAAAATCGGTTGTGTTCGTGCATTCCGTCATTGGAGAGTAGAATTTGAATTTCTGTTAAAGTTAAATGGGATTTGTATGCATTCTGTGATGAAATTATTCATTTGGCTACATGATATTAAATGACTTTCTTGTATTATTTTTGTACAAAAGATAATAATAATATAATATTTAAAAAACTATAAGAAGAAACTAGACGAAAATAAGTTAAGAGGTTTAATAATTACAATAATCGTACACATAAGGATATCTCCAAACTATTTATTAAAGATTATTTATTGATACATACATAAGAATAAATCAAAAAAAGACAAAAATATTAAGATTAGGGAAAAAACCAATGAAAGAAAAAATTAAAATAGGAAGTTCTGAAGAAGAAGTAGAATACTTCAAATACCTAGGAGTTACAATAAGTAAATCCGGAGAAAGGAAATGCGAAATAAAAGAAAAAATATTAGCGGCGAATAAAGCTTATTTTGCAAACAAAAAATTACTTAAAAGCAAAACACTGACTAAAAAAAGTAAGATGAGCATTTATAACACCATAATTAGACCAATATTATTATATGCAGGAGAAACAATGACGATGGTTAAAAAAGATGAAGAAGACTTGAGAATAGCAGAGAGAAAGATTATAAGAACCATACTAGGACCAATCAGAACAGAGCAAAATGAATATAGAAGCAGAACAAATGCAGAAATTAAGAAAGAACTTAAGGAAAACCTCGTAACTAAAATAAAGCAATGCAGAGTTAGATGGTTAGGTCACATTTGGCAAGCAGGCGATGAGGCAGTGACATACGCAATGATAGAATGGAATCCAGGAGGAAGAAAGAGAAGGGGAAGACCGAGATCAAAGTGGCTGCAAGAAGTTGAAGAAGACCTACAAAGGGCAGGAGTCAGAGAATGGAGAGGAAGAACTAGAGACAGGAAAAAATGGAAAGATATTGTCAAGAAGATAAGATAAACAAAAAAGACTGATCCACTTAAGAAATAGGATCTAGAAAGCATTTGCGGTTTAACCCCACACTGGGGTGTATATGTATATATATATATATATATATATATTGATACATACAAAAAACTGACATTACGAACGTGCAACTCTCCAATTACGTCACGACTTATGCGCAATATCTTATCTTCTTAGTCATAGTATCATGAATACGACGTCTCTATAGATTTGATTCAGACAGTCTCGGATACCCCTTAAATAATGAGAGAAAGTTAAGAATACTCTGGTTGTCACATAAATTTAAACCAATACGAGATAAGAAGATTGCTAAGTAAAGTGTGTCTATCACGGTGAAATAGGCAATCATACAGTATACTACTCCTGAGACGCATCTACAACAAACAAGAACGAAGTAAGTAAATAGTGAACAAATAAGTTAACAACTCTGTACTAGATTTCGTGGGAATATCGGATAGAGTCGCAGAAGCACACACCATTTAAATTGAATATTATTCCGGCATACTCTTCAACTTCCGAAAGCTCAGAGCAAGAGGTAGACTACTATATGAACAATTAAAGAAAACTCTAAAGTACATAAAAAAAGGAAGTAAATAGTAAGAAAACTTTAAAGCTAAGGTTGGCAAATGAGTTATGACAATACTGTAGGACACTTTGGGTTATGAATAAGAAAGGATCGACTGTCAAGAAACAGACATTGTGATAATGAACACCTTTTAACAGTTTCCGCTTCGAAGAGTTTATACCTGGAAATCTCTAGTTGACTGTCCCCAAAAAGTTATCAGAAACCAGATATGAATATATTACCGTAAACAGAAAATTTTAAAATTCCGTAAAATGCGTAAAAACGTATCCAGAAGCGGATATTTCCTCAGACTATCTTTTGTTGGGTCGGTTTAACCTATACATGAAAAAAGTTTCTAAATGAAAAGTCCAAAACGATCGGACTACCAGACGTTGAAAGATAACAACGCAAAAGAAGAAGTCAAAAGAGAGCTTAACAACAAAATAAAGAACATAGTCAACATTACATAACTGCGAATGATACGCGGAATAAAATAAAAAATTTATGTAATTCAGTAGGAGACTGTAAACTAAAAGCAGAGAAGAGAAATATAAAGAAGCAATAGTGGATGAGAAAAGATATATTAGATTTCATGAAATATCGAAGAAAATACGGAGGATACAAAGAAATACATAGAATCATAAACAAGATCAAACTGATGGATTGAAATAGAATCACTGAAATAGGGACGTAACACCTTCAATCTACATAAGAAAATAAAGCAACTGGAGCAAATGGAGAAAAGAACTGGCGAAAAATAATTAAATACTGGACAAATAATAAACTGCTTTGCGAAAGTGGAACAATTATTCGAAAAAGATCAACAAATAGAAACCTATATTCTTGAATCTTCAGGACTAGACATAACTGTCAGGAGGTCACGTCAGGAGGTCACGTCAGGTGAGGTAATACATTCGAAAACCCGACTAAAGAACAATCAAGCAGCTGACCCAAAATACTAAAACTATTTGAAGGTGACCAACTCCAACTCTTAACAAGTCTATTTAATAAAACGTATGAACACGGTGAATTGCCTAGAGACAAATCTATCAATATTATCTTTATTAGTATATTGATCTTTTCATGTCTATCCTTTACACTTATATTTTCAGTTGTTCTTAAAAACATTCGTTTTTGGAGGGGGAGAATGTTTGGGAAAGTATTTAGTATTTATTTACATATTTTACATTCAATATTTTTATTACTGTATTATAATATGATCTTGTTTAATGATATATTCTAACTACTCATATACTTTGAAAACTTACAGTATATTATTATTCTTCTATTCACATGATAATATGTTTTTAAGTTAAAAGAAATTCACTTGTCTTTATTATTTGTTAACTGCTTCTCAAGCACAGAAAACGGTACAAAATATCAAATTTCTGTAAACAAATTATGGTCTCTCAAGAGTGAAATTCAATAGCATTTATTAATGGGTGTGCATTTGCCCCACATACCTATGGACCACCTAGGAAAGGTGTCAGAGGATTTCTGCCTATCTCATACCAAGGGACGAGAAATTAAATCGAGACAGCGTAGTGTAAACATCTCCAGTTTATCGGAGAAGTCCTTTCGTGCCTAGGCACGGTTTTCACCAAGGGACTAGCTACTCTTCTACCACTTGCTACAATCAATAGACCATATTTAACAGGTAAGTGTTTTCTTTGTACAGATAACATTATTGAGTTATTCCAGATACTTTCGTGATATTTAAATTAGTTGCTAATTTATTCACAATCAAAATATTGCATTTTTTTGGATCTTATTCTAATTATTTAACCAGCGACTTCAGTAAGTTTACACAAAACAAATGTCATGCACTTAAAATTCTTCTTTGTGTGATTTATTCTTTTATATACATAAACTTAATGAAAACATTAATAAGGATCAGTTTGGGCTTTAGAAACTGACTTACTATGTCTTCGCATATTTTACTAATTTCGAGAAAGCATTTGATAAAGGACATCACACACGTTTTCATTATTATTCTTAAGCTATCTTCTTGGGGTGATTTTCTTCTTAAGGAGACTTTCGTAAGGTTTGAGAAGGAAGCAGAGAAGATGGGGCTCCAAATCAACGAAAACAAGACGAAATATATGTATATGAGCCGCAATAACCAAAGCAGAGAGAGAATCGGTCAGAACATTACCATCGATGACTTTAACTTTGAGCGCGTTAGAGAATTCAAGTATCTTGGAACAACAATAACTGAAGACAATAACGGATCACAAGAAATAAACAACAGGATTCAGGCCGGCAACAGATGTATTTTTGCCCTCCAAAATCTTATAAAATCAAAACAACTAACACGACGTACGAAGATACAGGTCTATAAAACAATCATACGACCCGTTGTGATGTATGGAAGCGAAACGTGGACGATAACAAAGGCAAATGAAGAAAGACTACGTGTTTGGGAAAGAAAAATCCTAAGGAAGATCTTTGGTCCGGTGCTTGATGAAGCATCAGGACAATATAGGATAAGAACTAATAAAGAGCTTGAAGAACTTTACCCAGACGCCAACATCATAAAAGAAATAAAGTCCAGAAGACTCCAATGGGCAGGACACCTCAGAAGACATTCTGACGAACGAACAGTAAGACTGGTGTGGGAGGAAGTCCCAACTGGAAGGAGATCACGCGGACGCCCTCGTCTCCGGTGGCGAGATAATATAGCAGGAGACCTAAGCACTATGGGCGTGGAGCATTGAATGGAGGTTGCTTAAGACAGAAAATAGTGGAGGCATGTTGTCGAGTCGGCTAAAACCCACGAAGGGTTGTAACGCCACGGAGTGAGTGAGTGAGTATCTTCTTGGGGCATTTTAATGTTATTTATTATCTTTAATTGGGATTACAATCAATATTACAGTTTAAAATACGTTTATTTTGATGTTTCTATTTTCAATTTGGAAATCGTTCTCGAAATATAAATTTGTGTTTTGTTGTCTTTTATAAAGCGAATTACCGAAATTTGTTTTGAAAAATTAAGAGTATTCCAATAATTGCACATTTTTTTAAGAATCTAAGACTACATAATCAAACCACTATTATATATCTTTCATAAATAAATGGTAAAGAAGTCTTTTTAAAAATACTTACTTAACAACGATAGCAGTCATCATTTTTGCTTTTTCCTTATCAATGAATACAGGTAAATAAATTCTAGACATTGGAAACAACGGTGGATGAGGTACTAGTATAGTTACAGCTTCGGTCAACTTCAACTCCTTGTAGGCCCCCTTGGCTGGTGTTAGCTGCACGCTGCCCAATACTGCCGATGGTTGGACCTGCATCTTCGGATGGCAACCTTCACCTTCGTCGGGCCATGGTTCTAGGACAGAGTAGGCGACTTGTATTAGTCTCGGAGGAGTCTTCGTAAACTTTCCAGGTCGACCGTCTTTGTCTGGAGAAGGTAGAGGTGGCCACCAGGAAGCTGGAATGGTAACCTGCAACAATAGAAATAACAATAATTATTAAATACTGACCCTGGTTTAGTTGATTTTTTTTTAAATGTACAATCTTATTATAGATTCATCTAAAACAATCTTAATTTAAGAATGCCATGATAAAATTACCATGCAGTATGACGTGACAGTTATTGCTGTGAATGCAAAATTTATTTATTTACAAAGCTCAACAGGACAGTTAGTTAGGCCATGTTCGGCATTATTTCCTTTCTCATTATTTCAATGTGTTCTAAATATCGTCTTCTCTGTGTTTTCATTATCGTTATTGTTGGTTCGCTATACAGATCACAGCATTGTTTTATTGACCATACAACACAAAGGAAATCGCTGTGACATGTTACACGTTTCCACCGCTATATTCATTTCACACTAGGTACTAATTGTCGTAATTGTCACATTGACATCAAAAATTTCAAACGAAGTTCTGAGAGAATAAACAAATAATTAATAAAATGCCTATTACGTTGTATACCGTCCAAGAGAAAGTGCAACTTGTAACATGGTACTTTCAGGGTCATTCGATAGCGAAGTAATTGATTTATTTATTGTTGTCCTAACAAAAATAGATTCCCAACAAGTGTTAGAACAGTTAAAAATACCATTAAACATTTTCAAACTTCGGGATGTGTAAACACTTGTAAAAAGTGTCATGAAGGTAATGAACCACGTGTTAGATCTGTTGATGAGGAGCGTCGAAACAGATATATTGATATTTGTGCTTTTGTGAAAGCTAGTGAACCCTGCAATAGTGTACAAATTTCTAGGGAAGTTAACGTGAATACTCAAACTGTCCAGCGGGTTCTCAAAAGGAATGGGTATCACTGATTTAAGAAACAAAAGAACTGTTTCCGGAAGATAACTTTAGGCGGATGGAGTTTTGTGAATTTATGTTAGATAAACAGAATGAAAGTGTACACTTTTTAAAAAATATTTATTTTCTGACGAATCTTCTTTTTCATTACATAAAAAACACAAACCGTTCGTTGCAAGGTATTATTCTCGGAAAAATAAGCACCTCAGTGTTGCAATGTGAATGCAGCATCCGCAAAAGTTAAATGTTTGGACGGGGATTTTAGGCGACCATATTGTCGGTCCATTTTTTATCGATGAAAATTTAAACGGGCCCAAATATTTGCAACTTTTACAGAATGAGATCATTCCGGCGGTTTGACACCTTCCTGTTAATTTTCAGGAAGTTTAATTCTACAAAAATAATTTTGTCAGAAATAGAAATATTTTACTCACGAGTAAAAATCACATGGTTTAAAACAGTTCATACATAACTAATAAAAGTTAATATCTGATGGTATATGGTATAAATCAGTATATATAAGTGTTTGTATTGGAAAATAAAACTGCTTTTACTATTTTTCTTACAATTTCATATTATTTTTTTCAAATTTCATATTAAGCGAAACGAAAAAAGTAAATTGATGTCACTTTGGAGTTTGTTAAACGTCACTTTGAAATGAACAACTGTAGACGTACATCGTATACAATATTTTGTATAAGAGTATAATGTAACTGTTTGTATGGGGAAATAAAGCTGACGCTTCTACTATTTTCCTTATAATTCCATCATATTTTCACACATATTAGACTTTCCTAAGATTTCAAATATTTCAACACCAAAAATGGCCAAATCGATTTAGTCGTTTTCGATTTATTATAAAAAAATGTTTGTTTAAATTGTTAAATTTTTAAGGCATCATTAAAAATGATATTATAAAATATCATTTTATAAATCAAAATACTGATATTTTTTGTACTCACATATGACAAGTCGAAAGAAAATGCAATAAAGTATTTTTGAAGTGTGTATATTTTAGGCAATTCCTAGCTGAGCGCTTTCGGCTTTACAAAGCCATCATCAGAGCTATGGTCAATTTTTTAAATACCACTACAAAGGAGAGATCTCATTTCCTTATATTTCAAAATTATGATTTTTTTAGTTGTTGAAAATCTTAAAACATATAAAAAACATATAAAAAGCCGACACTGGACTTCACAAACACGATAAAAAATTGAAAAATCACTACATGTTTTTCCGTTAATTCGTCAACGCCTACAATCATGTCATGTGACATATTCGGCATTATTACACATTGAAGTGCATACATATTTTTTTTTCAATCGTACCCTTACTCGTATACCTTCATTTATTGTTGCCAATGTCCGTTTATTTGCGCCCACTAAATTCACCCTAGGTATTTTATAAATTAGACTTGTTAAATTTACTTCTTCGATTAATTTTCTGTTGACCAGTGTTATTTCAGAGCCTGTGTCTATCATAATTTTAATTGGTTTCTCATTTATAAATCCATCCACAAATTTTAAATTAACTCCATTTCTCTTTTCATTGTTTCCTGCCAGTTTAATAAATTCCTTGGGGTGACAAAAAATTCCTGTTTGTTTCTTCGTTTTTAGTGAGCGCCTTCTTGAAAACACGCCTGTTGTTCTTCTGTGTTTTCTCGCCCGTCATCTTCTCTCTTATATTCATTTTCTTCTCTTTGCATATTATTTATTTCTCTTGTGTTCTCTTTTGGTCTATCATTCCCGTATCGGTTAACGCGAGATTCCTGTTCATTCCGTGGGTTATTGTATCTGTTTCCTTGGTATGGGCGGTTATTTCTACTCTGATTTTCCCGATCCCTGTTTTCATTCCATCTCTGGGTTCTGGGTTCATAATTCTCTCTTCCGTTCGGTCTATTTTCGTATCCCCGTCTAGGTATGAATTCTCGTCTTGGATAATCTCTTCTAAAATTTTGACCTCTATCTCTATATTCTTTCAAATTTGCCAACTAGAAATATTTTTCAAAGCTTTACACGTTGGGGCCCATTTTGATATGCTATTTAAATTGTATTCTATTGCTTATTTAGAAAAGATCTTGTCTATATTTATTAAATGATCTAATCTCCAATTAATCACAATAAATCAGCATTAATTAATTACAATCTCAGGCTATTTAACTTGTACTATTTACCTTTGATCGTGGATTCAAAATATTTTCCAATTGGCTTCCTAATTGGGATAGGTAATATGACCTGAATAAAATACACAGAATTTCAACTGAACTATATGTGAGATGTCCTTTATTTTAATGAAATTTTATATAACAATCAATCCTGTAATATTTGCAATATAATACTTTAAATATATGAGAAGTTGTTTTCTATCATGGACCCAAATGTTATTTTACATTGATTTTTAATATGTGTTATAACTAAGCTCTCTTTCTAATTTTTTCTTTAAATGATCGCAAAATTAACTGTCTCTATTATTTATTCAATTTATTTAATTAATAAATGAAAACCACACTCCTGCTCTAATGAAAATTGACTGACCTTTCGTTCTCTGCCGTTGCAATTCTATGACCACGCCATAAAAAAAAACCTTTCTCTGCTTCTGCTCCTATTGTGGTCCAGATGACGTACACCTTTCTCCTATCTGTCCTTGTATCTGCAACCCAACAACTCGTGTAATTCTATGCAGCCTCCTTTTGAGCCAATCTCCGCGCCTGTTTATAACTTCAAATGTTTCCGGCTTCGTCTGATATTAATATTCTTATACCCTTTGGTTTTTCTATCGCTCTGTCTCCGTTCCTCACACTGATCAGCTTTTACACAGCAAATAAACACACCCGGTAAATTACGTCTTCGGGACTTCAAACAAACACAAACCACACAGCTCCTTCCTTCTTGGACTACGAAAACTGACTAACTATTTTCCTCCCTCCTATCTCATAGCCAAAACCACTACCTCCTTGCATTCAAAAATTGACCAATAAAAATCATCCACCTCTGTGACGTATATCGTTACCAACCAACTCTCTCTATAAAACGTCATTCGGGTAATTCCAGAAAACAACATTCTTTAATTATTCTAACTAAATCTATCTGCTTTACAAATATTTCTTACTAATAGCTACAAACGATACCTGTTTCTCAATTCAATGTCTTTTGTTAATAAACTTTTAACGATATAATCTTTCGGGGAGAAAAACCACCGCAAATCCCGGTCTATTGTTTAAACACTGTCTATATACACTTTTATTCCGGGTAAATCCATTCCACAATAACCGACTTATTTAAATTTCTTATCGATAATATTTGAAAGTCTTGTCTCTGAGGCCTAATGAACAATTCTTCGAACAACTTAAAATACATATTTTGTCTTATACAGGATGTTTGAAAATTTATATGCCCGTGTCTTTATGAAATATCAATAATTTTAATTTTTATTTAAGTAATAAAATTTGTATATCGGTTTTTTATTGCTAATGGATATTCACAAGTACAACATATATATATATATATATATATATATATATATATATATATATATATATATATATATATATTAAACCTAAAGCTAAGATTACTATTACAAGAATTAATATTGAACTCAACAGGCTTCCGGGTTGAACCGCGTCGATTATCAGTGCGTCGAGCTTTGGACATTTTTTTTTGATGTCTTCTTCAGTACTTCCAAGGTCTCAGTCTCCTGAGCAACCAGTCCCTACTACACTGGTCACTAATCAATACAGGTATTTTACTTTATTGTAACTCTGACTGAGGCAGATAAAATTAAACTGTTGTAATAAATTGTCTATTTCCAAAGAACAAAAAAATATTTTGTTTAGTTTGTATTTTGAGAACGATGTCCGAGATAAAAATCTAAATGTCAAATACAAAATGCTTTTAATTATAATTGTTTTTAATTCCGATAAAATACAGTAGTACTTTGAAATTTAACTTTTGCGACTTTTTGAAGATACGCATTTTTTAAAAGTTTTTTGCAATATGATTTATGTGTATTAACTCTCATAATGTGTCTATGCTATAAAATATTTCTTAGAATTCTTCGCCACTCGACTTACACTCCAAAATCAGCAGCTACAAACCAACTATTTACAAACTCTTTGAGTACAAATTTGTTTCCGGGTCTCACAATGAATATTGATGTTAAACCTCACCAAAACCATTAACTATGAAATTCAAACGCCGAGTTTTATTGTCAAATATTGGTCTTAGGCACACATTAAATATTTGTGTATGTACAATATAAAGTTTGAATTTTATTAGCCATTAAAACGAATAAGTAGCGCATACCCACAATAACCGAGAACATAAAATGTGTAAATATATTTTTCTTACCGAGTAAATTTGAAATTAGATATAAAAATAGTTGTGTTCAATATTAAAAACTGTTTTATGATATTTATATACATTTTTAATTTAATCCACACATACACATAACAATTGTCAAAGATAGATGAGTAATTATTTCTTGGCGAATTTACGAGTAATATAACATGGAAAAAGTGTTCTAGCAGAAGTTAAAATTTGATTTTGATAAAACTCATGAAATCCCCTTAGAAGTTATTGTGGAGTTAACAACAATTTGTACTAATAATTAAAAGAAAATTACTCTAAATTTTGCACATACAAATACGAATGATATGTAACATTCTGTTACATATCATATGATATAAGAGATCTTCATCATCATCATTGACACTACAGCCCAAGTTAAGTCCTCTTAAGGTTATTGCCCATGCATTCTTATTCCTTGAGTCTTGATGCCAGTTCCACTTGCCAGTTACATCTCAACTTTGTATACTATATGTTAGTCTAGTAACCTCGGAGTTGGCAAATAGAAGTTGCTAGATGTCCTGCCTACCACAGGCATTTAATTTTTATTGCAGTGATTATATCTATGGCTTCGGCCACTAGTTTGTACTTACTGTTTAGCTTAAAGTTATATAGGCAACGCCAGATACCACTCTCATTTATTGGGCATAGTACTTTCCTGTCCAGAAGCCTTCGCAATGATGATCGCCAACGTCGGATAATTCTGATATGGCACGTGAAAAAGAAGAAGTAGTATTCTGAGATTTTTCTCGAATATTAATAGTTTGTTTTTTTTCGTCTGTTACAGTGGCTTCCCACGGTCGGCGATTCTACAGATCATCGCGGACAGCCGATCAGCACGGACGAGAACGCACCGCAGACAGAGCTCTTCCCACGGTCCGAGACAGTCTGTGTAGGTCCGTGACAGTATTGTTTAATTATATCATAAAAAGGAAACTCAGGCTTGTAAACATTAAATTCGGCATTAAATTATTTCTCTTCTTTTTTAATTCTTTAATCGAAATAGTACTATTCTTCAATTTATTTTTTATTTGGTTCCATACATCGTATATATCGGTTCTGCTTCTTATGCTCTGGTGCCGTAAAATTCCATAAATTTGTTTCATTTTGATACAAATTTAAAAAATCAAAAATAACTTTGTTTGTCCATTCCATTTTTTAGCAAAAAACTGCAAAACAACTTTGACAACACTACAGACTACTCTGTCAGCGAATGAAAAACTTCTGACTTGCACTTGTCGTCTGTTACAACACAGACGCGCTAGGATCGCGTCGCACGAGCATGTACCGCACCTTTGATGTTACCGACTCTAGATGGATAGTACGGACCAGCACAGACGTGCCTGCGCTACCACGGACGAGACCCTTCCCACGGTGCGTGGTGCGTGCTGGTCCGCTTACGTAATATTCCGCGATATTCCGTAATATCGCGGACCGTGGGAAGCCGCTATTAGAAAGCACCCAGGTTTCAAAACCGTACATTGTCATAAACCATGATATTTTATTCTGTATTTATAAGTGTTGTGACTGACCATTAATCTTGTTTATTGACTTTAATGGTAGTTTACCACAACTTCAGTTGAAAATACGTTTATTTTGACGTGTCTATTTCCATTTCTTACATAGTCATCTCAAAATATAAATTAAAATACCAACCCATGAAAAAGGTATAATTGGATTTTGTTATTCTTCTTCTTCTTCTTCCACTTCCTCTTTATAAGCAATTCTGCTTGTTCATTGGCGGATTAATACCTCTATGGAAGGTTATCACTCCATCTTTTGCGCGTTCGTCCGATAATTCTTTTTCCGATTGGTGACTTATGTCTTGCTATCTTGATGACACGGGTCTCCTCCATTCTGCTTATGTGGATATTCCATTCAACTCGGTTCCGACAAGACATTCAATTTCCTTCAGAGATTCCTTAATATGTTCATCATGGACGTAAAAGAAGAGTAGAGACAGGAGGCATACCTGACGTACTCCTCGTTTGCTGGTGACACAGTTGGTGTTGCCATTTGCAATACAAAGACACACATTATTATTCCAGTATATATTGAGGATAATAACAATTTCTCCTCCATCGAGCCCTATCTCTTGTAGGATTTGAATTATTTTGTCGTGCAGAATCCAACGATAACCCCAGAATAACTTTCCTAGTGCCTGTTCCCATTCGAATTGGGATCAACTAAAATATGCGTCGCATTTATTATGAATTCTGTTGTGAATAATCCGCATAATGAGTTTTGCAGTGTGACTCATGAGACTTATCGTTCTATGGTCCTCACATTTCTTGCTTTATTTTTTTTTTTTCGGAAGGGCTATGTATGTTGAAGATCATCACGCTCCTACTTTTCTTTTATTAGCGTCTGTGCCATATATTTCAGATTTTCTTTGTGGCTTGCCAGTACTTCCTTGTTCATCTGCAAACTGTAGGCTAAATAGTGTTCCATCTCTTAAATATATTCGCTTCCGGCTTCTGGCTCAAAATTCGCATTGCTCTTCTTCTTCTTCAACAAATTGTGTTTCTATTATATCTCTCAACATCCTTCCATACAACTGTTAATCATGCTTCTGACTGATAACCCTATAAATCTAAGTCTCCTTTATTGCATGTTTTTGTAGATGGACGATATGTATGCCACTTTCTATTGGTAAGGAACTTTCTGGCTATTCTTTTGTAAAATATGTTATTAATTTCTTCGTGCCCTTTTATAATAATTCTGGGTACACTCATGATTTTAACTCGTACTCGCATGATTTTCAATTTTTTAGTTCGCTAATAGATATTTTCCCTTGTCTACGGTCTATTTGCACCTGACTTCTTGTTACAGTTAATAGTAAGTAAGATAATAGTAGTTTCTTTATTTTTTCTTTTACTTTTAACATTTATATCCTTCATGAACACTATTGATGAATCTGTCATTTGAGCTTTACGTTCGTTGCCTAATGTTTGCATATCCTTATGCATATCATATATTTTCCTGTGGTCTTGGAGTTTCACCCAAATAAAAATTCATTGGCAAAATATTTTGGAAATACAGTTTTTGATCTTTTTAGTTCATTACTGGGTTAGTTTTAAGTATACCAAATCTCAATCCCTTGGTTGTTTTAATTTCCTATCCATTTCAATTTTTCTGATAAGCCTTTTATAGTATAGTATTGTTATTTTTTTTTAATCAACTTCTTCAGTTTAATCTTTAAGATTAGGATTTTTAGTTTAATGTAAATTGTTTATCCCCCCTATAATTAAAATATTAGCTAACGACTCTCTTTATAAACTAATTAATAAAATCCTTTGAAGTTAAACTTCTTTAACGGATTCTAAAAAGGGCTAAAAAGTGCTGTTATACAGTCGTTCCCAAAAACGTAGTAGCATTTCCGCTTGTTGTAACGCGAAAACTAAATAATTAAAAAGGCTTTCATCAGCTGGAATCCAGAACAAATTTTTAGCCCCACAAAATTCTCAGCAGTTTTAATTTTCATCCATCTTAAAGAAAGTAAACCGTTCTCAATCTGTAAGACTAAAACAGTAGTATTTTTTCACGCTACATTATTTTTAGGACGCCACGAACTTTTTGATGGTTAGGGCGTTTTAAGAAAGAAAGATTCTTCTGTAAGTATGTGCAAGTGTTGATTTTCTCACATTTTGTAATATTCGTATATGAAACTGGGTCAAACATGAGATGCTTTCTCGGGAATTGGAATATTTATATAGTGCACAGTAAATAGAAGATTTGAGGTTGAAAGCTCGTTTCCAAATGGAGAATTATTTATTTTCACTGATTAAATTTTGACATTTTTCATAAACTTTGAGTTATCAAATGTTCAAAAATTTATAAGGGCAGAGAATCCTTTGGTTGAGATAAATTACATGTATAACTCAACAAATTACTTATATAATTGGACTTTTAGGACCTGTCGGCTCCTAGTTGAAGTCTTGTCTTCGATAAAACAAATCCATTGACTATTTGGGTTTGGTTAATATCACACATAACTTTGTGATATTCAAAAATATGGTGTATTTAAATATTTTATAAACTTTCATTTCTCCATTTTAAAAGTGTTGTTTTTCATACTTTTCGTTGGTTATGATTTGATACAAATGTAGTTTGGCTTTGACTATAGTACAGTTTCGAAATTGTAAGCACTAAATTCTGAAAAATAATTTAGATAGAGATATATAACAGCATAGCGTTCACTCGACACCCATTAGAGCATTGTTTACACTAATAAGTGAATTTCTAAAATTTATATGGACCGTTCGCGTCATAAAAAATTGGTACAACTCTTATATTATAACTGAAAATCGTATTTTTCAAGTTGTGTAACTTGATCTTGTTACATATGTCATTCTAATTTCTAGGGCAACGTTGCCAGTTTAACGAAAATACTGAATCCAATCAGCTAAAAAGAGGGCTGTGCGACAGACACATTACAAAATTACAGTAGATGCATTCCAATGCATCCCTGTACCAATACAAGGTTAGTAGATATTTAAGTAGGTTGTCTCGTAACTATAGACCAATCAAATGCTCACTTTTTAAAGGCGGGAATACGTCAACAATACGACACTTTTAAAATTGTCATAAGCTTCAATGCAAATAAAAGTTTCAAAAATTTAGGTTTTGTAATGTATTTTGGGATTTTCTTAGGTATAGAGATATTAAGTGGTTCTTATATTAGTAATTATATCAATTTTTTTAAATCAATAGTCTGATGACAAAAAATAGAATTGATTATATTGTGTGTTTTAAATGGAGATAACAGTTTATTTCGCACAAAAACCCAAAAAAAAACAGTAGAAAAAGTTCAAACGCAAAAATACTAAACATGTAGGAACTTACTTATTATGTTTTTCCTGGAATTTGCAGCATTCTTATCATATCTAGTGGTAGGCAAAAAAAAAACAAATAGGTAATATAAATAATTTATTATTAGATTAAAATACATTATTAGCATTATTTTGTTTCCATCTGCATCCAGAATTTTTGAGTTGCTATTACAGGTAGCTATGCTACATATGTTACCGCCACTCATCTAAAAAATATTTCATCATTATAACGTACAAAACTATATACAATTGTTAGACAAACCTTGATATCACAGCTACGACAACACACTTCACAAGTGTTTATGTACACAAATAACTAAATAATAAGTCTCTATAAATAATATTGTCCTTATACCTATACTTAAAAATAAAAACTAAACAAATAAACGAACTAATGATACTATAGGAAAATTCCACAAAAAAATATACGAATACAAACGTGAACTTAAACTCAGACGTGCAGACAACTGTCCGTCAACTGTCAAATTTGACGTTGTCGTATGAGTGACGTAAGCATTCTGCCTTTCCCTCGCTTCGCCCACATAGTTACGAGACAACCTACTTAAATATCTACTAACCTTGGTACCAATATCCTACGTTTAACCCGTCATTGTTCGCGTATTGAGCGCAGCGCTCAGTTGCAACTATTTGAGGCACTTACATGCACTACGTGTAAAAACATTGCTGGCACTGGCAAGCATAAAATACCCCACACCACCACCACTAAATATTTATTTCTTGTCCGGTCGTAAGCTGAGCGGCAGCGGCGCGCTCAGTACGCGAACAACCGTGGAAAGAATTTGTTGTGTTTTAGTCGGGCTGTTTTAACGTCACCGCGGAGATATAATTGTACTACTTGCGATTTTTATTATGAATTCAGCCCGAGAAAGACAACTTTTGGCGTGGTTAGATGAAATTGAAGCAGAGGAGAATGAAAATAAAACTGGTTTACAAGATGAAGAAGATAGTAATATCGACCAGTGTGAAAATTTAGACTTCGAATTGTCAGCAGATTCTGATGACAATGATGTGACTTCTATTGGTCGTAAAGGTGATCCAGTTTATCTTGGAAGAGATGGTATAACGAAATGGGCTGTTCATTCACAGCGAAAAACCAGTCGCACACGTAGGCACAACATAGTTACTCGTCTACCAGGTGTAAAACAAATAGCGAAAAATATGTTAACACCAATTGAATGCTCGAAATTGTTTTTCTCAGAGGAAATGATAAACGAAATTGTGCAACATACCAATACATATTTAGTAAAATGCGCAACCAGTTTTCTCGTGAAAGGCATGCAGTATGTACCAATAGTGATGAAATTAGAGCACTATTTGGCTTGTTGTACTTCGCTGGTACTTTTATAAAGTTTCTCATGTAAATCTGGACGATCTTTGGGCTACAGATGGAACAGCTCCTGAATGTTTTCGGACAGTTATGTCAAAAAAGCGATTCTATATCCTCCTTCGTGCACTACGCTTTGATGATATCTAGTCCAGAGCAGAACGACGAAAGCATGACAAACTTGTACCGATTAGAAAAGTTTTCGACGAGTTTTTAGAAAAGCGCATGGCTTGCTATACAGTTGGAATGTATTGCTGCATTGACGAGATGCTTGAAGGTTTTCGGGGAAAATGTAGCTTTCGTCAATATATACCCAGTAAGCCGGCAAAATATGGGATAAAAATGTTCGCACTTGTTGATTCGCGAACTTTTTATACATCAAAGTTGGAAATATATACTGGAAAGCAGCCAAAAGGTCTCTGTGAGATAGATAATAAACCTCGTACTGTGGTTAAACGTATGATAGAACCAATTGACCATACTGGACGCAACAATACTTGAAACAACTGGTTTACGTCCATTCCACTGGCTACTGACTTGCTACATAATTACAGGATAACTCTAGTAGGAACCCTGAGAAAGACTAAACCACAAGTTCATCCTTTTTTTGTAGCTACAAAAGGAAGACCACTAAACAGCAGCGTTTTTGGTTATGGTAAAGACTGTCTTTTACTATCATACGTTCCCAAGAAAAATAAAAATGTTCTGATGTTAACTATATTTCATGATGTTGATAAAATTTATGAAGAAACGAGTGAAAACTTTAAGCAGCAGGTTATGGCCTTCTACAATATGACAAAGGGAGCAGTATATGTAGTGGACCAGATGAAATGTAATCATTTAGTTTCTCGAATACGTTGCCGATGGCCACTTACAGTCTTTTTTTCATTGATGAATATTGCAGGAATACATAGTCAGGTAATTTATTATAGCAATACTAAATTAGAACGCCGTAATATATAAGAGCAATTGGTAAAGATTTCATTAGATCCCACCTAATAAGTCGTGCATCAATAACAACATTTCCAATATTATGACGACTTCAAATAACAACTCAGGTTGTTATCAACAGGTCCTCGAAGACACTTCGTCTCAGAACCATTTTACCTATGTAGGGTCCTACGTCGCCATGTTACCAATTCCAAAGGTAACTTAAACATCATAATTTGTAGCCACATATAATGTAAAACAACTGTAAATTTATATCATTTAAAGGGTTTTGACCCATATATTTTGGTGGCTCATAGCATGTATACCTCGTTTACACTGATGATGGATTTAACAATCCGAAAAATTTAATATTAGTATTGCTATAATAAATTACCTGACTATTTATTCCTGCAATATTCATCAATGAAAAAAAGACTGTAAGTGGCCATCGGCAACTTATTCGAGAAACTAAATGATTACATTTCATCTGGTCCACAACATCCACTGCTCCCTTTGTCATATTGTAGAAGGCCATAACCTGCTGCTTAAAGTTTTCACTCGTTTCTTCATAAATTTTATTAACATCATGAAATATAGATAACATCAGAACATTTTTTTTTTCTTGGGAACGTATGATAGTAAAAGACAGTCTTTACCATAACCAAAAATGCTGCTGTTTAGTGGTCTTCCTTTCGTAGCTACAAAAAAAGGATGAACTTGTGGTTTAGTCTTTCTCAGAGTTCCTACTAGAGTTATCCTGTAATTATGTAGCAAGTCAGTAGCCAGTGGAATGGACGTAAACCAGTTGACTCAGGTAATGTTGCGTCCAGTATGGTCAATTGGTTCTATCATACGTTTAACCACATTACTAGGATTATTATCTATCTCACAGGGACCTTCTGGCTGCTTTCCAGTATATATTTCCAACTTTGATGTATAAAAAGTTCGCGAATCAACAAGTGCAAACATTTTTATCCCATATTTTGCCGGGCTACTGGGTGTATATTCACGAAAGCTACATTTTTTGTGATATAAGGTATACATCCAGCTACAGGAACTTAGTTTCCTAGTGGATTTTTATAATAACTATAATAACTAAAAGTCCAATGTTTTTACTCTCCTCGAAGTAATAATAGAAAAACCACTTCAACGTGTGCAGACTATTCAGAACCTATTTGTGGTGAACATATAATTACAATATGTCAAGTATGTCGTAATAAATGCTATGAGAGTGAATAAAGTGTTTACATTTGTTTTATGCTATACAATTTTTTCTATATGTATTATTTCATTAATAAAAAGTACATACATTCGTGGTATTTATCACTAATAAAATTTTTAAAGAACGAGAAACCGACTAAGTTTCGTTAGTTATTGAATATCTTAATAAAATATAACTAAATGAGAAGAAAATAGCGCCTGAGCGCAGTGCTCATAGGCGAACAATCGCGTCATTTCCTGATCATTTCATCGAACAATATAGGATTAAAGATCCTTTAAACATTCTAAACATTTTGGGCATTAATTCAACCCTCTCTTTGGCTATTAAATTTATTAAATACGGTTTTTTGTTGTTAATGATAATAATAATATCTATATAAAAACTTTAAACATTTTTGAACGTTCTTTTTTTATTTAGATCTAGTGCAGTTCCGTTATCTGTGATGGCAACAACGAATTGATTCAGGAACCATTGTGTCAAGTCTGAACACAGGTTTACATTGGGAAAAAAGTGTACCAGTTTTATATGACGGAAACTGTACTAAAAAAGTATTTTTACTAAATTTATATGCTTTTGTATGTATTTTCAAACAAAATTACGTAAAGCTGATTTAGCTTTTAAAAATTAGTAACGTATAAAGGAGTTATAGAAGATTTCAGTATTTTAATTTCACAATGTATGTAAACAAAATTAACATACCTATACTTCATCTAATTTAGATAACGACTTACGTCATTATCTACGTCAGAGATCGAAGTTGACATAGTTGCCAAAGTATAAAAAAATCCTGACTCCATTTTAAATCAAATAGATTACATAATTATTGCAAAAGTATTACCATCTCTTTACAACGACTATTTAAATTTTTACGTGACATTTTTGAAATAAAACACGCTAATTTTGTTCTAAAAAGAACAGATTTTATTAAATAGTTAAAAATATAAAACAAGAGATATTCACTTTAAAATTCAAAATAATGAAGTACAAAAAGTGTCAACATCGCAACTGTCAAATAAGTGTTACCAATTTATGCCAAAATTTTACCTTCGTTCGATTACAGTTACAGTGTGTTCCGAACAAATGTTCTTGATAAAAACGCTTTATAATGCATTTATACAAATTAAATGAAACATATTGTGTATTTCTTTAAGTTGACATTAATAGAAATTTTTAAATAATATTTCTACGCGTATATAATAAAATATGTCTAGTGGCTGTAATGCCAGTGTACTCGGTAAAGTGATTGTAAAAAAGAACACACCTACACCCTAAATATTTTGTGTTGGTATCATGTGACGTCACCGGCTATGACGCCGATGACGTGCATCGTTATATAAATTAGATGCAGTGTATAACTATATGAGGCAATACTGACAAGTAGTTCGACATCTTAAAAGGTCAAAGCATTAACTATTGTCGGACGAAAATTCGTCGGATGATGAACTATCGCAATCACTATTAATTACATTGATAAGTAAATATTCAACCGAAACATCCACTCTACTGTCTAGATCCCATATTCTGCCTTCTTCTTTCCTAGCAATGTAATCAAATTTTTCCAATGCGTGGCGTTTTCTGTAATAGTAGTTACCTTTTATATCATTCATTTTAAAAGTTAAGTTTTCTCTAGTCACTCGATTTTTTATTTGAGCCCATATACATCTGACAGAGCTCACAATGAAAAGGATTGAGGCGCGGAATAATTATGTTCGTTTCACGAGCCATTTCGTGGACAACATATTTCTTGTATTCCGATATATGTCTCCTTACAAGATTTAATAATTCTACTTTTAACATATTCTCATCCAATAATACACCACTTAGAGAGAGCCAGTTCATGATGTAAGCTTTTCACCATAAAGTTGGATAACGACGACTGAATTTGATTCAAGGTTTAATAAAATCTTTGAAAACAAAACTTAACATTTCCAACCATTTCTTTATGATAGTCATTTGTTTTTTAGATTCGAAAAGTAACACACCGATATTCAAAAAAACCCAAATGGACCGCCGGAGTGATGATTTGATTGACATCTGTCAGTTTCACTTTCCAAACAACAGTTATTTAGTGTGGGTAATTTGTATTTTTCGTTATGTTTGAATTTTTTTTTCAGAATCTTTCCGCTTTTTGCAATATTTAAGTATTCTGTTACTACAATAATTTTACAAGGTTGTGTAAATAATAAAGCATGTTGTTTTGTAAAAATAGCAATAAAATGCATGCATCAATAAAGTAAGGTTCGAATTTCCCTAATGTATACTTTTAAACAATATTTCATAGAAATAGAATACTGAATTGTGATGGTATTATCGTAAAAAACACTATAAAAGACGAAGCAAAATGTTAACTTTATAGACTTTATAGAAATTAAAAGTCTTGAGATTTAACAGAGTTGTTATCAACAGGTCCTCGAAGACACTTCGTCTCAGGACCATTTTACCTATGTAGGGTCATACGTCGCCATGTTACCAATTCCAACGGTAACTTAAACATCATAATTTGTAACCACATATAATTTAAAACAACTGTAAATTTATATCATTTAAAGGGTTTTGACCCATGTATTTTGGTGGCTCATAGCATGTATACCTCGTTTACACTGATGATGGATTTAACAATCCGAAAACGTTTTGTAATATATTTGTGATAGCCCGTTTGGGCATTTTATTATATACCTTTTATAAAGGATTTGAAATAAATTTTTTGTGATATATGGTATACAGTCAGCTACAGGAACTTAGTTTCCTAGTGGATTTTTTCTATTTTGACCAATTATTTTATGGCTATTTCTTTTGCCAGTTCTGTCATTAAACTCTCTGGTAATCGTTTTCTCAATTTTTTTTCTATTATGTATCCACACTTCAATGCTCAATACTAAAATAAATTCCGGAGTTAGTCCTCCGATCGGGTCTCCGGGGAGGACAGTTTTGAGTTTACCAAAAGATAATAAATTGAAGTGTAGAAAGAATATCAAGATCTGCACATGGAATGTCAAAACTTTATACAAAGCAGGCAAAATCCACAATGCAATACAGGAGATAAAGAAAATGCATATTGAAATAATGGGAATAGCAGAAATGAGATGGCCAAATTCTGGAGAAATACAAATAGAAGATCACAAGGTATATTACTCGGGAAAAAAGTGATGGATCACATGAATATGGAGTCGGAATAATCGTATCACCCAAGGTTGTCAAATGCGTTACTAACTTTACACCACTATCGGAGAGAGTGATGTTACTACAAGTAGAAGCCAACCCTATTAATATAAACATCATCCAAGTCTATGCTCCCACTGCAGACAAAGAGGAGAAAGAAGCAATTGAGTTCTATCAGAACATCAACAGTATCATACAGAAAATTCCTCGACAGGAAGTTTTCATCATTATGGGTGATTTTAATACCAAGATTGGAGCTGGAGATAAGACAGACCCGGGAGAATTATTAGGAATCAAATAGACTACATTTTAGTAAATTCCGAAACAGCTTTACATCTGTCAAGACTTATCCTGGAGCAGACTTGGAGACAGATCACGTTCCACTGGTGGGAGTATTGCGAATAAAACTCAAAACAGTGCAGAAAAGAAAAGCACAATCATACGACCTACGCATGCTGAAAGACCTTGATACGAAGAGGGGAGTCCAAGCCACGTTAAACGAGCAAGTGACTGCAATTAGAGACGAATCGAACGAAGAACAAACCATCAAACAAATTACAGAAATAGTGCAAAATGTAAAGCATAAACACTTAAAGACAGAAAGATTAATGAAGAAAAAATCATGGATGACAGATGAGATCCTGAAACTAATGGGCGAGAGAGGAGAAGCCAAAAATGAACCAGACAAATATAAAACCATAAGTATATAAATAAGAACAAAAATCAGAGAAGCGAAAGAAAAAGAAGCAAGCGAAAGATGCGAAGAAATTGAGACTCTGCAGTCAAAGTACAATAGTCACAATGTACATAGGAAAGTTAAAGAACTCACAGGAGGACTAAGACGAAAGCAGAAAGGAAATATAACTAATTCTGACGTAAACATCATATTGGACAAACAGAGTAAAATAAGAACGTGGAAAGAATATCTAGAAAAACTATTTGAAGACCATAGGGATAACACCTTTGAGCTAGAAGAAGAGGTAAATGATGGACCAAGAATATTACAGCAGGAAGTTTATTCCGCAATAACACAATTAAAGGATGGCAAAGCGGCAGGCCCTGATAATCTACAAGCAGATAATATAATCAACCTAATGGACAAAGAATCAATAGCATTAATCGCAAAGATATTCAACAAGATATACAACTCTGGAGAAATATCAACAGAGTGGCTGAAATCTGAGTTTATTGCACTTCCAAAAAAACCAGGAGCCAAAAAATGCGAAGACTACCGTACTATAAGCCTTATGAGTCATCTCCTAAAATTGTTCCTAAAGATAATTCATAAGAGAATCTACAAGCTCTGTGAAAGTCAAATTTCCCCCAACCAGTTCGGGTTCACAAATGCTGTTGGTACTAGAGAGGCTTTGTTCTCAGTACAAGTCTTATTCCAGAGATGCAGAGACGTCAACTGCAACGTATACGCATGTCTGGATGATTACGAGAAAGCGTTTCATCGAGTACAGCACGCCAAGATGATGCAAATACTAAAAGAAGCAGGAATTAACAACCAAGATCTGAAAATAATCAGAAATCTTTACTGAAATCAGACAGCAAATCTCAGTGTTGAAGGTGAACACACTGACTATGTGAAAATCATGCGTGGAGTGAGACAAGGCTGTATTTTGTCTCCTTTAATCTTCAATCTGTACTCTGAAAGAATATTTATCGAAGCTTTTCACGAAACTGAAAAAGGTATTCTACTAAATGGTTACCGGCTAGACAACATCAAGTATGCAGATGACACCATAGTATTTGCGGACAACTTAGAAGACCTACAAGTTCTTATGAATAACATCACGTATTACAGTCAACAATATGAACTCAATATAAACATTAAGAAGACAAAGCTTATGGTAATTAGCAAGAAACGGCTAACAGAAGGTTAACTCTATGTCAACCAATCTCCTGTGGAAAGAGTGACGCACTACAACTACCTCGGCACCATAATAAATGAAGAATGGACCAACAACCAGGCGATTCACAACTTCTCTCTCGATACAAAAGTAAGAATGCTGCGATGTTAAGCCTTCTCTGTCCTTTTTAATGTTGTTGAATCGTGGACCTTGAACGAAGATATGTGCAAAAAACTGGAAGCATTTTGGATGTGGCTATATCGGAGAATACTTAAGATCCCGTGGACTGACCGAATCACAAATGAGGAGGTCCTCAGAAGAATGAATAAGAAAGGAGAGGTACTGACCACCATTAAATCTCGAAAGCTACAATTCTTTGGACATATTATGCGAAATGAATCCAGATATGCTCTTCTTCAAGCCATCCTGCAAGCAAAAATATTTGGAAAGCGAGGTCCAAGAAGAAGAAAAACATATTGGTTAAAGAACCACAGAATCTGGTTCAATATAACATCTGTGCAGCTTTTCCGCGCTGCTGCAGATAAGATAAAGATTGCCATAATGATCGCCAATATTCGTAACGGATAGGCACATCAAGAAGAAGACCCAATCTTCTAAATTTTTAAAATTAGTTTTCCTTTATGTGAGTCGTTTGATCAATTGTGGGGGCACCTATCATTAAAATACTAGTCTTCTCCCCATGACGTTTATGTGTATCTTTATTATTCTCTCATTTAAGATAACGGTATTCGTGATATTTCTTTCATATTTTTATCAGTATTGTAACTCATTTCTTTACTTTTTGCTCTTTTGGTACCCGAATATAGATGCATATATTCTACCTTTTGATGTTTTATTAGTCTCTGTTGACTTATGTAAACGCTTAATTTTGGAAGTTTTTTTTACAATTGTTTTCCATTTGTTTGTATTCTATTTCTATTTGTTTTCCATCTGTGTTTCGCAGTAGTCTAGTTTCTTTCGCTGAGAAATATTTTTTGTAGGACGTGAAGGACATATCCATCATCCCAACCCCAAACCTGGAGGCTAATGAAGTTTTTGATCAAGGTTTCCTTCCTCTAGACCTAGACTAACTGTATAATACGACTTGAAAGATTAGTTTTTCCTGTTCGGTTCATAATTTGGTTCGTCCATCGACACTGCAACTGTCGACCATTTGTCGCCTGCATTCAACGGAGAAGCCCTTACAGCATGCGATGAATCTGAATCAGATGAGTCCTGATTTATTAGTAAATTTTTGTTCTCTGTCCTCTTTCTTTCTCATCTCTCCCTTATAGTATTTGCTTATTTAATATATAGCAAAAGGAAATTAAAGAAAATATATTTTTGTAGAGTGGAAGATTTTTGCATGTATTTAGCAAAAAAAAACAGACTTTAGAGTAACAAAGACAAAAACATATTGGAGAATGAGGAAAGATCTCAATTTAATTTCGTACCTAGTCTGAAAAAACCAATATAAGGTGTTGCTTGGTAAACAAGTTTGGATTTGTAATTAAAGCACAATTGCTTAATAACTAGTATTGTTAAAGTAAAATATAGGGTTGTTATCTGGTCTCTGTCTTGAAATTATGTATAAAATTTTTGAGTTAATACAGAGTTTAAATATTTCGATCATTAAATTTACACCGACTTTTTATTGTCTTGAATTTGTGTTTGTTTAGAGTAGATTTGCATTTTCTTTGTTATTATTTCATGAATTTTAAAGCGCTCAGATTATTATACCTCACTGTAAATATTTGAGAACTGTTTTGCTTTGTTTATCCATTCATTTACTTTATGAAGAATCCTTCTCGGCTAATAAAGTTGAAAATGTATCATTGGTTATTTTATTTTAATTTTATCCCTCAACAACTGAACTTTGTTTAGTGAATATTCATCCTTTTAATATTGGAATAATGGAACTTCGGTGAGTCAGTATATTATATTTTTATTAATTTGTGATGCTACCACTGCAAAAGTAAACTTTATTGTCAAGGTACAAATAATATTGATAATTTACGTATTTAGGCCATGTGCTCAGCACGCTGAGGAATGCCGGATGGTTTCTCTATAGACCAATTTTATTACCAGGACTTTGAGGTGCCTTATTAGATATCGATTCGAGAATTGCTACGATGAGACCATAAGCAAAATTCTAAAAAATGTTGTAGATAACTCGATTTATTTTATAGTTGACGAAAGTACTGATTCATGGGGGCGCTATATGGCGTATTTAATGATAGGGGTTGTACACTTATTGCGTCAAAGCAATTGGAGTAAATCAACAATTTGACCATAACACGTTTTGTTCAAGCTGAGCTGTTCCGTTTTTTTATCGCATAGTATCGAAAGCATACTATGCGATAAAGTTTTATTCATGTTAAGCGACAGTGTGAACTATAGGGTAAAGACAGCACAGAAAAGCATTTCTATAACGATTTAATTCATAATCCAGAAGGCAACTAAATTCCTGTAGCTGGCTGTATACCATGTATCACAAAAAAGTTATTTAAAAATTTCTTTATAAAAGGTATAATATTAAAAATGTAAAAGTAATGTAGCTCTATAGAGTTTTCATATTATACCTTTTATAAAGGAATTTTTAAATAAATTTAATTCATGGTGTAGCAATATTATAATTTGCTTATATAGGTCTAAAAGGGGGGACTGAACAATCACAGTGCTTGGAGATAGGGTAAGCAAATAAATTGAAACGTTTGTGAACGGCTACTCGTGTTTTGGTTGGAGAGCAAAGTCGTAGATAAGGATTCTTTGTTTTTTGGGAAGGACTGGGAGAACTAACTACGAAAAAGAAATCAAGAAATACAGAGTTGTCCTGGGTAACACTAAAGCGGATTTCGAAACTATTTAAAATTAGGACGCCGTTTAAAAAAATCCTCTTGCTGCTTAGAAAGAAAAGGGTTAGGGTTTTTCTTTAACTACATTAACAACTTCATTTTTCTAATGTAGTTTTTTATGTTAATTTTTAGTACGTTTTGAAAAAAGAGTACAATAAACTCGAAAGCTTAACAAACCTAAAAGAGTTTCAATTAAAGGCCAATATTGACTACTAAACCCAAGATATCCGTATATATATATATATATATATATATATATATATATATATATATATAACGTAAAAACGGTATAAAATCTACTCACCAGTTGTATGACATTTAGTCTTTCACCCTTTCGTCGCACAAGTCCACAAGGGGCAATTCGATTTAAATTCTTTGGCAATTAAAATTTGAAAATATAATAACCATTATTTTTCGTCGGCGTTAATAATGAAATACGAAAAAGTCAAATAAACTTGACTTTTTCGTATGCTTAGAGATTCATAATAAAGAGTTAAGATCTACGGTCCCAACTGTACTAAAAATATTTACTTACTGTAATTAAAGTTACTGTAATTACGATATATAATGTTCATAATGTTACTACAGCTGGTACATAAATGGCAAATAAATTTCATATATTCCCTAACATTAAACAGTAAGTATTCTAAAAATGTGTATTTCTATTCAGATTGTGCAATGGGAGAGTTTCAGCATAGACTATATGGCGTGTGCTAGGGTTAAAAAAGCAATAAAGTCACTGACTCACACTTTAATAATCTGGGGGAAAGTAGTCGATAGTGATGGGGATGTAGATAATAGAAAAATATATTACTTTTGAAGTCAACAGCATATGTCATTTATTTGTAATTTATAAAATGTCAATGGGTAACAATCAACGAATACGTACAGCAGAAAATTTATAACTTATAAGTTAAAAATGTATCAAAATTTATAATAAACAAAATACATACCGTGTGTCAATTTTAAAACTTACAATGGGCTATTTTTCACGAACAAAAGCTGATATCGAAAAATGCTTGAAACCGTTTCTAGGATAGTAAGGGGGAACTAAAATGACATGAAAGAGAACTCATGTTCATCAACTGCCTACGACCCACCCACCACAACCAAAAAGTTTAAATTGCAAACCCCTACTTGTGATACATCATTGAAAAGACTAAAAAAAAACTATCCAATGGTATAAATGATAATTATAAATGGTGAAGCAATAATTGTTAAACTTTGATTCAAATGGAACATTTAATGAGGTTTTTGTTGATTCTGTTGATGACCGTGTATAATTATTGTATAATAATTATACAGGGTGTTAATATCAGCCGACTTACTACGATTTTTGTATTTGTAATGCTATCTCTCGGACTATTATTTTTAATGATAAAGGGCCATCGGAATTTTTTTGTTAAATAAAAACTTAATTTGCCGTTTTTATAAGTTGAAAATATCTGTTTTTGGGTTCTGTCAGATACAATAATTTTTGGTTTATTTGAGAGTTTTAAATGTCATTAGTTTTGATCATTTGTACGATCGGTAGTGTCATTCAGCTGTAGTTGTTACGATGGTTTACAGTATACCTGAACGCGTGGAGATCATGTTCATATTTGTCTCCCAGAACCAGTGCTATTTACGAACAGCTCAAATATTCCATGAAAGGTAAGTCAAGTGTAAGTCCGCGAGTTAATTTAAAAATTTTAGAGAAACGGGATCAATGCAAAATAAAAAAAGGGATGCCCCAAGATTACTGAATGAAGCATTCCAAATTGAGGTCCTTGGAAATTTTGCAATGGAGCCTACTACATCAACACGGCAAGTATCTGTAATGACAGGACTTCCACATGAGTCGGTTAAAAAGGTGTTGAAATTACATAGTAAGTTTCACCCGTACAAAAACACAAATTCTTCAAGAACTAGGCGATGATGATCCAGACAGACAAATTGAGTTTTGTGAACTCATCACTGAAATAATTCGAGTTGAACCGAGAATGTTAAAAAATATTTGTTTCACTGATATATGTACTTTTATGCTGAATGGTAATGTAAATAAACAAAACTGTTAGTACTGGAGTGATGCGAACCCGCATCGATTCAGAGAAGGTCACAGTCAATATCCTGAAAAACTGAATGTTTGGACAGGAATATTAGGCGATGCTAGAATTGGCCCCTTGTTCATACCAGGCAATTTAAGAGGCAACATTTATCTCTATATGCTGGAAAATACCATCGAACCTTTAATCGTACATGAATTAGAGAACCAAAGGGATCATCAAGGCAACGAAGATTTGGTGCACTTCCAACAAGATGGAGCACCTACTCACTATCCAGCTCCAGTTAGGCACTGGTTGGATACTAATTATCCGAATAAATGGATTGGAAGGAGAGGTCCTATTGGGTGGCCACGAGGTCACCAGACTTAACGTCACCTGACTTTTTTCTATGGGGTTACCCCATGTAATTTGTTTATAAAACTCAACCTGCGTCACTTGAAGAATTGCGAGAAAGAATTGCGCAAGCATGTCGCGCTATTACTAGAACAACATTTGCCAAAGTTCGTGCAGAATTTGAAAACAGTCTGTTTTATTGTTTACAACGGAATCCACTTTGAACATTTACTTAATTGATATTTTTAACAAATTTCTAGTTCAACAAAAACCTCATTAAATTTTTCATTTAATCCAAAGTTTCACAATTATTACTTCATCCTGTATAATTATTATTTATACTATTTGATAGCATTTTTTATAGTATTTTCAATGATGTATCACAAGTAGGGCTTTGCAATTTAAACTTTTTTTGGTTGTGATGGGTGGGGCCTAGAGGATTGATGGAGGTGATTTCTCTTTCATGTCATTTTAGAAACGGTTTCAAGCATTTTTCGATATCACCTTTTGTTCGTGAGATAAAGCCCAATGTAAGTATTAAAATTGACACACTGACCCTAACAATTTTTAAGGACTTAAGGGTTTAATCCAGGCGTTACAAGTCTCAGTGGTGTAGAACATGTGGTTTTGTTTCTCGCGGCATATCCCTTCATTTGACGCCAATGGGGTTAAGTTCGCAATGATAAGGTGATAATCGCAACATCATAATTCTACTTAGTCTTACTACTACATCTACTAAATATTTCTTAAATTTTGGTGGATCTTTTATTCTTCTTGGTGTGCCTATCCATGACAAATATTGCCGATCATCAATCTTTATCCTGTCTGCAGCAGCGAGGAAAAGCTGCACAGATATTGAGTTCAACCAGGTTCTGAGCTTCTTTAACCAGGATGTTCCTCTTCCTGGATCTCGCTTTCCATATATTTTTGATGATTTTTATATATTCGGTGTATTCACCTTCTTTTATAATTTGCATCATCTTGGCATGCTGTACTCGATCAAAGACTTTCTCGTAATCAATCAAAACTCTTGTATACGTCCCAATTGAAGTATCTGCATCTTTGAAATGAGACTTTAACTGAAAAAAAGTTTCTCTCGTATTAACATTTATGAAACCGAACTGGTTGAGAAAATTTGACATTTACACAGCCTGGTGAATGTAATTTCTTCTTCTTCGCTAAGTACCGTCTCCCAATCGGAGGTTGGATACTAATACTATCTGCATAAGTATCTTTAGTCTACCTACAGCTGCTCTTAAGAGTTCTATTGAACTGCATAACCAGTCTTCTAATTTCTTTAACCATGATACTCTCCTTCTTTATATACTCCTTTATATCCTTCTCCTCTTATCTTTTCCTGTATTATCAATCTTAGCATTTTATATCGCTATCCCATCATTACGTGTCCCAGATATTGTAACTTTTTTATTTTTATTGTGTTTATTATTTCGTATCTTTTGCCCATTTCTTACAATACTTCCGTGCTCTTTTTCTTCTGTGTACATGCTATTCTAAGAATTCTTCTGTAACACCACATTTCAAATGACTGTAGCTTAATTATGTGTTCTTGCTTCAGTGTCCAATTTTCAAGTTTAGATTGTGGTTTAGAAAACACGTAACATCTCAGAGCTCTTGCTCTCAGTTCTAATCGAAGGTCTTTATTGCAGAATATAATTTAGATAACTGTAAAAGCTCTATTTTGAGTATTCCGTCGTGTATATTTGTTTCTTGTTTTATCAACCAACCTAAGAGCTGTTTCTTTTCCCTATTACTGTTAGGTAATGGTTTTTAATCTGGAACAGTAATGAGTATTTTTTACAACTAGATAAAATTTCTCAGTAGAAAATGTAACATTTGTCCAAAACGATCTTCGAAAACATTAGAAGTTATTTCTTCATATCTTTCGTAGACTTTGAAACAAATTCTAGTAAACCTTCACAAATAAATCCGTTATCTCCTAGAACGTACGACCAATTACTATCTGAAGCCTGCATTAGTCTCAGAGATTTAGAAAACTGTTTTATTATCTATAAGTCGAGGAAAAATATTTTTTTTTTAAAACAACAGAACAAGAGTATAAAAAAATATACAAGTAAAGTAGACTTTCTAATATGGAACGACAAAGAGAATTCCAAATTCATAATATGGTGGTTTAATCTTCTTCGTTTAATACCCTGTCCGATTAGCGAACTGTTTTGCTGACAACCATAAGTCTTGTTTTATGGTGGTTTAATAATCATTCATAAATAACATTTGACTAACACATATAGTTCCCGGCCATATTATTAGACGCACTCTTCATTTTTAATTTATTTTATAATTGTTTATACGAGTTTATATGCAGTATTTTCATGCAAGACGGAGACACTTGCCATACAGCACGGCCTGTCATGTTTGTCAAAACATCTCTTTGCTGGATTGGTCAGGTAATAGCCCTGATATGATCCGCGTAGAAAACGTTTGGGAGTTGATAAAAGAGCTAAAGATATGATCACAAAACACAGCTCTTGGAAAGAATAATTTACGTGTGAAATCATCATCCTTAAATGCAGGAAACAGTACAGGTTTGCATTGATAGTATGTGGCGCAGAATTAAATCTCTAATAAAGGCTAAAGGTGGCTCAACAAAATATATATTTGTGTATTAATGTTTATTAATAATAATGTTGTATTTGAGATAAAATATAAACAATTAAATGGACAACCAAACAACATACATTGCGTCTGGTTTATTCAAGAAACCTATTTAGTATCACCTTGTAGCATTTGCAATTTCATTGATTCTTTGGTGAAATCCTCTCGTATATGTAATATATTGAAATCCTCTCATATATGTTTGAAAAATCGAAGAGTATTTTTAATGCATTTTAGTTTCTTATTCCTAGGTATCAAAACCCAAATAATATTTCGTTCTTTTCAGCGTCGCCAAGTAATAAAAACCATTTTAGAGTTGTTTCTTTATTTCGTGGCTGCGTATTTTGCTCGATATTTTTTGATTTATGCCGCCCGACGTAATGCGTTTTCAAATTAGTAATTTACGTTTTAATTTTCGTTTACGTTTACGTTTTGTTTTATTTCAAGTTATGTGAACGAATTTTTAAGATAATTTCGTCATTCTTACTTGGGTCGTTGTAGGCTCAAATATGGATCCAAATTCATCCGTCGAATTTGTGGTTTTCTGTTTTTGGCCCGTTTTTATGGAAATATGTAGCAGTGAAAAGTAGTTTTGTGGCAGTTAATGGTTCAATTAAATGTTTTGAGAGAGGATTGGAAGAATCGTCGTTTCCATCCTCATTTTGTTTCTCCCTGGTTGTCATCCAAGGCTTTTTGGAAGTTTGGAGATGGAGTTGTTCGTGTGTTCGTTACGCAGAGAGAGTGAAGCCCAGGTTTCAGTTATGGTTTCGGAGGTTCCAGTGGCGTCTGGTTCCAGAAATCTTAGTGCAATTTTTTTGTGAATTAAGGTAACTTTTGTTTCAAATTTTAAAGTAAAGACAGACAAATTGCTTTCATTAAAATTTAAAAAAATAGTAATATTTAATATTCTAAATTTTGGGTTTTGACTTTAGCTGTTATTTTATTTGTTTTCAGTTTTTAAAATTTAATGTTAACATATGACAGCCCTTTTTTTGGATATTTATTTGTTTTGTTTGTTAAAAAAAAAAAAGGTTAACCTCTGTGCGGTAAAATTTGTAAGTTTTTGTAGTATCTCGGAACTCCTAGAATTTGTAAATGGATGACATGTAAGTTTTTTGTATTTTGCGACTATTGAGGTAATATTGTTGTATTGTCTTTTTTGAGTATTCTTATATTCTCTATGTCTTGTATATGTTTGTGGTAAGACACAATAAATGTTAAATTTTGTTTTCTTAACATTGTGTTTATTTTTTTTAACTAACCCTTTTTTAAATTTTATTTGAAAAAGATATGTTTTTTATATTTAATATTTATTTCCCTAGTTACAACTAGTGGTTGTAATAGGTATAATTAGGCACCTCAAAGTGGCGCCCTATATTAAAATACTAGAGGTGTTCCCTGTTTCTCTTTGCTTTGTTTATCCCAAGAAATTCATGACTCTTTATTTCATTTTTTTGTAGTTGCCCCAATCCAACCCCCTTATCTTTTACTTATCCACGACCCCAGCTCTCCTAACAAACCCTGAGTGCCGTTCGCACAAGTAGCGTTTATTTTGCTTGCCTTATCTCCACCCCCATAGTTTCTGCCCCCAGTTTTCTACCACTTGTATTAATACCCCAGGTGGTAGGCAAAATCTTTTCGTTACAACCTCATAATAACATTTTTTTATAAAATCTTATAGTGCGTCTAATAATTGCATTAGAGACTGTATATATATATATATATATATATATATATATATATATATATTGAGATAATCATAAATATAGAAGAAATTAGCATAATAATATTATGAGTTTTTAATTAATAAACTTAAATAGTGATTAAAGAAATAATTTATAAGTTATAGACTAGAGAATATTATAAAAAAATATTTATATGAGGGTATTTTTAAGAAATTAGCAAATGATAAGTGTAAAAATTTTTATTTTAATAATTATAATATTATAGATATTTTTAAGTGAGCCATGTGCATAGGCACCCAAATATACACTGTATTATAATGACAGAAAAATGAATTTCAACAGAAAGTATCATTTGAATAATAATTACGGATGTAAAATAGTGTTATGTATTAATTTAAGATGTTTAGTTTATAATTATATAAGTGTATATTCTGATCTACAAAGCCTAAATGTCCATTAAATTATCCATAGAAAAATTGAGAATTTTCTAGAGTATTTAAACAACACGTCAATAGAAGGCAGTTAACCCTATTTTCACAGTAGACTATTCGAGAACGTTCGGATATTGATGAGATGAAGAGTTTCGAACATGATTTGTGGCTAGAATATTCGGGAACGAAGATATAAATACGCTGTAATTTAGAGTAAGGATTCATTAGACAGTTAGTATAACAGTATGAGAGTTGAGATTAGACAGTTCAAGACAGTATGAGAGTAAATTAAGACAGTTACAGTTAACAGTATGAGAGTTACAGTGAAACAGTTATGGATTAGACAGTTCAAGTCAGTATGAGAGTTCAAGAGAGTTAACAGTTACAGTAAGACAATATGGAGTTAGTTAATTAAGAAGTTAAACAGGAGACAGTTAGACAGTTAGTTAATGAATTTATTAAGAAGTTTGTCAGTCAGTAAATAGTTCAAGCAGTTCATAGTATAAAGTATACAGTATGCAGTAATCAGTGATTCAAAGTTTTATAGTATTTGAAAGTATATTAAAATTATAATATTTATATGGTGATTGGAAATTATTAAGAAGAAAAAATAAAATTATAAGTAAGAAGCAAAGAAATTATAAGTGCTATTAAGAAGAAAAATATTTTAAATTGGTAGAAGCTGATAATGAAAACATTCTGGTATATTTGGAAAAAGCAATTTCACAAAAACAAGAATAACCGAGGCTGATAAAGAAGATATTGAATAGTGATTATACCCTTTATTTTGGATAACAGTTTCACTTAGGCATTCAGTGATAGAAAGGTACCAAATTTTGTTAATATAATTTAATTATTGTAAGAATTTAAAATTTAAGATTGTTAATAGGTTGTTAAACAGTAAACGTACTTACAAACTAATTCTTTGAGAACCGCGATACGGTCATACACAAACAAAACATCATAGCAATATACATATATACATGTCTATAACTTGCATGCATATATATCCTGTTTATATATAACTTGCAAGCGAGAAACATCACTTCAATCCATATTATTACAAACCAACCGTTCTCAATTCATATTTGTCGAATAAACAAATGGACATTCAAGTACACAGAGTATAAAACATCTATTGATCAAACAGGTTTCTATTTTACCAAGAATACTGGAATGATTCTAACATTTTTGAGCATCTAGCATAATAAAACCATATAGTAGATTGCCATTAGTGGAAAACCGTTTAAAGAGAATCAAAAACTCATTTTGTGTGTATAACTTGATTACAACAAGAACAAAATACCAATCAGGTACGTGAGTAGAAGAGGAAATGGGAACGAAATGAGTACAGAGATGTTCATCTACGATATACGCGTTATTAGGATTTCTACTATTAGTGTAAAACATGAGATTTTTGGGTGTATATACGGGATGTTCAAATAATTTTACTTATGCAATATCTTTTGTATTTAAAACAGTAGAATAAATAAAATGATGTTTAGATTTACATGTCAGTTCTTTTCTAAATCCATTTTAAAAACATTTATTTTAATACCCCATCACAACTACCCCAAGGTTTTTAAATAACCTTCGGGAAAGTACATCCCAAAGGTTATTTGAAAAGTGTTGCTACCACCGCTGTGGTGAAAAACATAAAACAGATTATAAAAGTAATTAAAAAAAATAGTAAACAGTTGAAATCGTCGTGAATAATATCCTTTTAGCCTAAACTTGGCTCGAAATCAATAGGCATCAAACCTAAGACACAATAAATTTACAAAGATATCTAATATTTGTGTTACAAAAAATGTATCCATTGAGTACTTATAGTTCATGCCAATCTATCCCCTTCTCAGGCAATTGTCTATTAGAAGTATAGGGGTTGATACCAACATACAAACAAGTACATTAATCAAGTTCACTCCAACTTTATCTGTTGAAATGACATATTCGATTGGAATGAAAGCAGTGAGCATACTGCTCTTTATTTTTTCATCAGTTCCCCATAAAAGTGTCAACATATTCGCAATATTAAACTCAAATGACATTTCTATATAAGAAGATGAATGAATCAAACGTAAAACACGATCAATAGTTATAGTTTATTAATGACTAACAAAGTTTAACTTCATTAAATACTATTATTATACTACTGTTTCTACCGTACTGACAAAATTTCAAAACGCAAAAAACTCATTATAGGCCAAGAAATGTAACTGAAAAAATGGCAAAACCTCGCATTAGGCTCATTTCACCTTCTATAATAGTTCGTTTTCTATATTGAGTCGTAATACGCTTTTGATTTTTTAAGGGTGAAAACTACCCCTAATTGTAAAAAATTATAAAATAACATTTTAAACTTTAATATGGTCAACATTTGGTTTTTATTAGTTAAATAATTATTGTTTTATGCTTTAGGATATAATTTGATAATGTCAAACCCTTAAAACCACCTTTGTTGGAGCTATATATAAAAATTTTTTTTATCCTAAAAGAATGATTTCGGCTTGCATGGACTTGCATAAAAATTTAGGATTAGGGCCATTTCACCCTGTGCTTCATATTTTATATCATGCTAAAGGGAGTTGATTATTTTTAGTGGTGTAAACTACTCCTTATTGTCAAAAATTATATAAGATTGTAAACCTTAATATGGGTAAAATTTGATTTTTATTGGTTAAATATAATGATTGTTTTATGCTTTAGGATATAATATCATAATATTTCAAAAATCTTAAAAACCTTAAATTTAAAATTAACATTGCAATTTTTATAAGTAACTTATTGAATAAATACAAAATAAAAAGTAGAATTACGCAGAAAACCATTTATTTAAACAAAATACGAATTTACATATATATATATATATATATATATATATATATATATATATATATATTGGAAAAGGAGTACGACCGTTAATTCAATATATAATAAGGATCACTCAGACGAGTGGTGGGTTCTTATATCGATCTCAAGGTGGAGAAATAAAAAGACAAAGTTGATAGGCTACTTGATCTATTTTGAAGACGTTTCGCTTTCGTATTCTGAAAGCATCATCAGTTCATCTAAAAAGTACAATATGAGAACCATACAAACATGGAAAAGATGTTACAAGTGTTACCTTAAAAAGACATGTAGCAGTCAATGATATTAAAACAGTATGTGAATAAGCTCAAGTAAATGGACATTATACGGTAATATTGTATAAACAATCAATTAACTAACAACAATTAGCAACTTTTTAAAAATTAGCACAGTAAAAGAACATGTGGCCTAATATATATGTAATATTTTTTTATTATAACATTAAGTAGTGAATGAAAATCATAGATTCACTTCCAACTATATGAGCAATATTTATGGTTTGATTTTAACCTTTGGTAGCATTATTAAAGAGATTAGTATTAAAATTTAAAAAATTATAGTGTATAACGAAGTTACCAATCAGAGCCTCACCACTGCTGCCGGTAAAATGGCGTTAATTGAAACAGATAGCGCTAACACCGTGAAAAGACAGCCAACCTTGAGGTCATAAAAACTAAGACAGAACTACCATTTCTTTCATTGTTTGGTCTCTTACAGACGGGTTGTCACCCAAACTCATTTGAATTTTCAAATACACCGCCCTATAAATTGGGTTGGTATTTCAACCTTGTAGTTCTGATTCTACCTAAAAAGGTAATTTACTTGCCTACTAGAATATAATTCTGTACTTCGGCTTTCAATTGAAATTAATAATAAAGTAAAATGGACACTCTATCCTAAGGAGATAGGTGCCAAAGGTTTAAATATATATTAAGGAAAATATCAATAAAGAACTCTCTGAATAAATGTGTACACATAAAACCGTACAATAGAGTTAATAGGAAGAATTTAAAACCTCAACTTGTAGTTTACAAATGTACGTCAAATGTTATTTATTATTATTTAAAAAAAAATGACGGGTCTATATTATTAGAAGAAATGGTATGATTTAAAGTAAAAAAAAATTATAGAAAATTATTAAAATTAATGGATAACAAAACTTTATGGTAAAAATTGACAATACTCCACATTCCAATCAATCAGGGTGGTCCTTGAGGCTGGCTACCCGAAGTTGTCCGTGAATAGTCCGATAGAGATCTGGACTTCTCAATGAACAGCCAGGGATGACGAGACCCAACCCTGGGGATCAGGTCTGCAATGCAACCAGGAACAACTTAACCCTTTTTCTTTAAACAAATAAAAAAAACAAACTAAGAAATTCTTGACTCTTGGTTAACTCCTTCAGTAGGCTAAAAAGAACATTTGTGTTAGTGTTCCTTCTTGGTCAAAAGTAGAAAAAACACAAGGTTTATTAACCTTGAAAGGTAGTACAAGAAATTACTAAAGAACCTGGTATGAAGGCAAAAACTTAATTGTTTTGTAAAAGGGATTGATTAAATAGAAAATGTTAACGAAAATCAGGCTCTGGATATATTTTAGAATATAAAAGAACGGTATGAGACAGAATATTTTTATGATAGTCTTAATAGATAGTAGATAGTTTTAAAGATAAACAATTATATGTTTTTAGGGCCGGGAAGTAAAATAGAAAATTTACATATGATTTTATATCATTACTATATTTAAATCTAGAATATTTCTTAACGAAATAATGTGAAAAATGACAGATATAGATATAAAGTATCAAAGGAAAAATGACAATATTTTAGAAATTAAAATGGTGGATGGCTTTTGGCAAATTGGATCCACTTACCGGCTCAGAGTGGCTTTAAACCAAACAGGACACTCAAAAACACAAACCAAAACTTTCTTTAAATTTTCTTCCCTAAAAAATTTTAATATTCTTTTTCTCCTGAAATATCAAATTCTTTTTTGTTCCTAGTTTAATTTTATTCATTTATTGGTTTGATTTTGTGGATCCTCGCAACTTTTCAGTAGCCTTCCTTTCTGTCTTGCGCTCTGCATTTTACTATCTAGAACTCTTTTCGGCAATCTTACAGTCTCCATTCTCACTACATGACCATTTCATCGAAGTCTCTAAACTTTACCGAATTCTGAGATCAGTGCCTCTTTGAACAGTTGGTAAAGCTTATGATTGTACCTGGATCTCCATATTCCGTTTTCGTTAATAGGTCCAAATGTTTTTCTTAGGACTTTTGTTTCAAAGACTTCTAGCTTTCGTTTTGTGTCTTCTGTCATCACCCATGCCTCGCATCCATAACATACTATTAGTCTGATAATAGTTTTGTAAATCCTGATTTTCTATCTTCAGTGTGTGCACAAGAGGTCTATGCTGCGATAATTTTCGCATTTCAGTTTTTTTCTTTTTTTATAGATTGGGCATATAATCCCGATTTTCCAGTTGATGGAGATCTTTTCCTTATTTCAAATCGTTCATAAGCATATGCATTTGTCTTGCTAGGTGTTCGCCACCTAATTTATATAGCTCAGAGGGAAGGTTGTCAATAACTGGAGCCTTGTTATTCTTTTGTGCTCGTATTGTTTGATTTACCTCTTCCATCGTCAGGGATTCTATATTTTCTGTGTCTCCTTCAATATAATGCATTTTTATTCACATGTCGCAATACTGCTTACAAAGTAACATTAGTAGATTTTGCATACTGATATATGATGTTGTAGATACTATTATCCTCTCATGTCAATAGATTTGAAACATTTATTGAAAATTTCATTTTGTAAGATATTGAATTTTGATAAAAATTATCAATTTCTATTTTTTTAACGGGCATTCTAAAAGAATATGTTGTAAATCGCAATTTCATCACATAGACAATTATTATTATTTATCAAATCTATTTTATGTTTATACACTGGAAATAGTGCATGATTGCAGCGCATTCGACTTATTATGCGAATAATTGAACAATTACGTGTATTCTCAAACCATGGTTTGTCCCGTATTTTTATTGTCTCATGATATATAAATTTGTTTTCCTGTACTTGATACCTTTTGATACAATTCCAAAATATTAACAAGGATGTAATTTAAATTAGGATTCAAACACAGATTACTTATTAAGTTTTTCCACCGAACTTTAAGCTCTTTACATCTCTAGCTGTCTACTTTTTAAATCCAACTTTTCTTCCCAGAGGTCAAAACAAGAGTGACCACTAGACGTTGGTCGGACAAGCATGTCTGTCTTAAGTCGCTGCTTAATACCAACTTAGAAATTATAAATTACTAAGAGATATCGACTGAATATTGATTTATAAATTTTATTTAAAGTGATGCAAGGATTATTGAAGTGACTGACTCTGAAGTTATACAGTCTATTTGTTATTATTCTTCTGAATACCTTGTAGATATAGTTTAACAAGCTTATGGGTCGGTAATTTTCGGGGTATGTTTGATCGCCATTTTTGTGTAACAAAATGGTAAGTACACTGTGATATCTTGTAGGTGGTTCACTTTGGTGAAGACATAAGTTGATATTCTCTATAAGTATATCTCTTCCAATCTTTGCAGCTTCTGTAACAATATTATCTTCTCCCGGGGATTTATTTCTTTTCATTTTCTTCATTGTGTTTCTTATTTCGTCTGTTGATATAACAGGCATCAATTCCGATCGGTTGACTAATCTTTATCCTAATTTTTCTAACTTTTCTGTTGTTTGCACATCATGGTTTTGTTGACTTCTGTATAATTCTGAATAGAAATCTTCTAGGACTCTTAGCAATTCATCTCTGTTGGTGATGATATTTCCATCTTTACCTTTAATTTTATTATTTCTTTTTTGTCCTTTGTCAATTTTCTTCTTAGAACTTTAAGACTAGTTAAAAACCATTTAAAAGAATGGAATATCCACATAAGCAGAATAGAGGAGAAACTTGTCAAAATAGCAGGACATAAATCACCAATTAGCAGAAGAATTATCAGACAACCGCGCAGGAGATAGAGCGACAACTTTCCATAGAGGTATTAATCCATCAATGAACAAGCAGAATTGCTTATAAGGAGGAAGACGAAGAAGAACTTTAAGACTCTTGTTATTTTCAATCGTTTGTTGGATTTGTTCACTTTTATGCTTTCGGTTGTCCATCCTAACAGATTTTTGTATTTTCAATAGATCTACAAAATCCCATCTCGACCGTTATGCCGAGAATACACCTTGCATAATAAGACAATTTACTTTGAAGAACAATGTATAAACCACTAAAAACAAGGTTCACGGTTATTGTCAATCGCCATTGAGCAGGAATAGGGACTAAATTCAAAATACGAAAAATACGTAAAAATAAACTTCGTGAATAATTTAAAAAGAACACTAATTTTTTTAAAAATATATAGAAAATGAAGCTACTGAAATAAAAACCTGGTACATCCAAAAAGCATTTTATACAAAAAGTGCCTCGCTCTGATGGCAACGCAGCGGTAATAAAATCTCGCAAAATACGCATAGCAACAAAAACGTCACATTTGGCTCGATTTTACATTATAAAAGAATGATGATAGAATCAATGTTTTATTGAAAACAGACACATGGACTCTGAAGCCTCGACCTCACTGTATCTGTGATATTATAGGGTGAGTTATCGTCACTGCACCACAAATGGTTTTCTCTCCCCTACATCCTGTGTTTGCAAGATGCCACCTGAGACACTGAAATCAGGTTCGGAAATTGAAAGAGGGTAAATTTATAACTAAGAAATTTGATTTGATTGTTTGCTATAACAAACGCAAGGAACGTATTTGCGAAACAACTGTATTGAATATAAAAATCATGTTTGTTGTATATGTCCATACAGTTGCTCGCAGCTTAAATGATGCAGTCGCTACTCAATGAAACTAGCTTGTATCAGTGGCTCAATATTTATTTTAAAAAAAAATTACATACTGAAATTAAATTACTATAGGTCTTCTAAATATTTACATATTTTATGTATGATTTTAATGTCACAGTTAAAATGATGCAAACTTTTAAAACAAGAAAATTAATAAAGAAATCAAACTTGACGCATTGAAAAATGATTGCTAATATTTTGTAAATCCTCTTTCTTTATTAACTACAGCCTGTAGTCGTCTAGTAGGCGTTGATTCGACCAGCTTTCTAGTGTACTCTGGGGAAATTGTGTCCCAAGTTTTAGTAATTTTTTACTTTCAATTCATTTCTATTTGATATTGGGGTACCATTTACTTTATTTTTTAATACCAACCACAAATTTTTAATAAGATTCAAATCTGGTGACTGAGCTGGTGAATTAATGACGTTTCCGCAATTATACAGCAACCAAGTACGAACCTGATATGGCGTATGTTTGGGATCTTTGTGTTAATAAAACACATTGATGCACGGGAATATAGAATAAAAACAGATGTAACTGATTTACAACTATTACATAATTTTTTCAACAGATATGATCCCTTTCCAGAGACTGATAACATTATGTCAATATTTTCTGGAATTATTGGCAGTACTTCTGTAAATTGTTACGAAGCGTATGAAGAAGGAGAAAAATCTTTACAAGCTATTGTGGGAATGAATTTTGGCAGTGTCAAATTTAAAAGAAAAAAACAAAGTGTCTCTAAAAACCGTTCAATCTTCCGTTAAAGTAAACGGAGATATTATAGCAATCGATCCGTTATTGCTATTTCAACGAATATCTCTAATAATTGACAGTAAGAAAGTTATGCAGACTTATTTAAAATACGAACTTGCACCTTTTTTTATAAAAAAAGTCTGTGGGCCTTTCGTTCATTGAAATCTCTACTTTCCGATAGTGTAAAAAAATATACATTACTATGGGAAATGTTAACAAAAAACGCAAAAAACGAAGAAAACTCGAATCGAACAATTTTTTTATCGTTATGTACAATTTTAAGATATTTCTTATAATTAATACTGCAATTAGTTATGTAGTTTAAAATTTCATGATACAATGATTAACAAAAAAATTATAAATCCACAAAACATTAAGATTGCAAAAAGACATGTGAAAATAGCTGAGAAAAATATTCAATATAGGATTTAAAGATAATTTCATTAAAAAATGTGACTTCGTTTCCATCCTCGTTTTGTTTCTCCCTGTTTATCATCCAAGGCTTTTTTACAGTTTGGACTGGTTTGGAGTTGTTCGTTACACAGAGAACGTGAAGCCCCAGTTCCAGTTATGGTTTCGGAGGCTCCAGTGGCGTCTTCTTTCTGTGCATTTAAGACATTGAAAATAGCAACCTGGAATGTCATAAGTCTATACGCAAGTGGTAAATTAGCGAACGTACTGCTTGAAATAGAATACCTCCAAATTGATGTTTTAGGTATAAGTGACGTACAGTGGCCAGGTTCATACAAACAAATTACAAATAATGGAACCATGTATTATTCAGGTAACAACGAGGTCAATCATCGCTATGGTGTTGCTATCTTAGTTTCAAAAAAGGTCAATTACTCTGTGAGAAGTTTTACTCCTTATTCTGATAGGATCTTATCAATACAATTTCAGTCTAAAAAACGTATAGTAATTTTATTCAAGTTTATGCTACTACGGCAGATAAAGATGACGACGACATCGAACTATTTTACCATGATTTGGAACAAGTCTTAAAATCAATGAAGAAACATCACACTACAATAGTAATGGACGACTTCAATGCCAAAGTTAGTCAGGGAAGAGTGGATGGATATGTGGGGGAATATGGTCTAGGAAATAGAAATGAACGTGGTGACCGTTTGATACAATTTTGTCAGGCGGAAGAATTTGTAATAGCTACTACACTATTTAAGTTACCAAAAAGAAGATTGTATACATCGAAATCTCCCGATGATACGAATAGAATAATCCGAAATCAAATTGACTTTGTCCTCGTTAGACAAAGATTTCGTAATTCTATACTTACCCTGGAGCAGGCATCGGTTCAGGCTATAACCCCACAGTAGTCACATTACGAACCAAATTGAAACTGGTTAAAAACCCACACAAAGTAGACTTGATATTAAAATATTAAGGGAACCACAAACAAAGGAATAAACTGTAAAAACTCTTACTAAAAATCTACGTAATGCCCAAGAACTGTACAAAAGAGGCTATAACATTGATCAGAAATGGGAATATATAAAAGTAGCAATAATTAAAACAGTAAATGAAAACTTAAAACCAAAGAAAAGAAAACAAAACAACTGGTTGACTGAAGAAATACTACTATTAATGAATTAAAGAAAATCATTAAAAAATCCAATTAACCCATTAATGGCCAAAGTATCGGAAACTAAACATTTCTTTAATTATTTTTTTCTACGATTTTAATATGATAAATATTATAGTTTATGTATCGGTCTTTCATATAAATAGTTTATTGACATGTTTGTTATTGTAATAGTTCATATTATGTGTTGTATAATTTTTGAAATAATAATCAAAGCACTCCAAATTTACTATTATATCTGTCGGTGTCGTTTGAGCTCGCATAATAAATCACAAGATATTTAAAATTCGACCAAACCAGCATTCCTTGTTCAATTAGAGATTGTATTTTACAATAATATTATCCAAACATAATTTGAAATCTGACTACTCATAAAATTTTTTAACGACTTAAAGATAATGTTTCGTTTATGAAACTTTATCATCAAAAATGTTGTATTAGTAGACTATCCAATATGGATAATAAATTCACGCGCGATCCATGCATTTATTATCCATATTGGATAGTCTACTAATACAACATTTTTCAATCTTAGCTATTATTTCCAACTGTGTAGTGGTTTCTTTGGTATAATAACAGTGAGTCTACTCGTTAGTAGCTATTTTTTAGAATTTTGCAGTATTTTACCGTGAATCAAGATGTCCAGAGGGTCTAGATGTCTAAATCGTCAGAAACTATTCCTCTTCTCCAAAAGAAAATCAATCTAATAAAAAGAAAGACAGAAAGCTAAGACTTGCTAGGAAAACACCATTTGAAATATTCTCTTTGTTTTTTGACGATATTGTATTCCAGAAGATACTCGAGTTCAGCCTGAAGTATGCCCGGGACAACAACAGACATAATTTCAAACTCTCTCCAGCTCAACTGCAGAAGTTTTTTGGTCCTAACCGGTTATTATACACTTCCGGCGTGTGACATGTATTGGTCAAAAAACCCAGATAAAGGCGTGGAGATCGTGAGAAAGTGGATGAGTCGAAACACCTTCCGAAACATAAAAACAAGTCTTTATGTCTCCGATAATAATAACTTGACAAAAATGATAATTTTGCCAAGATACGTCCATTATTTTTGCTGATGAACGAACGATATTTGCAGTTCGGACTATTTGCCGATAATATGTCTATAGATGAACAAATGGTTCCTTATTTCGGCCGACATTCTGCAAAAATGTTTATGTAGGGTAAACCAGTGAGCTTTGGCTTCAAAGTCTGGTGCTTGTGTAGCTCAGAGGAATATTTATACCAATCCATTCCTTATGGTGGCGCAAATCCAGAAAGGCAGAAATCTCAATACAGATTAGGAACGCAAGTAGTTTTGGATATGCTACGTGTAATTAAAACCCTTCAGAACATAGAGTTTTTTTCGACAATTTCTTTTCGAGTTATGCACTATTCCACATTATAGGTGAAAAAGGAATTTTCTTTACTAGCACCGTGAGAGAGAATAGGTTACCATGATGTCCTCTACAAAGTAGAAAAGTGCTTGGAAAGAAAAACTGGGGCGAGTTTGATCATGCTTTCGACAAAAAGGCAGAAATATCAGTTGCAAGGTGGAACGATAATTCCATTGTGACTGTAGCCAGCAATAATGGAACGGTTCATCAAATTATTACAGTTAAAAGATATCATCGGAAGCTACGAAAGGAAGATTCAATACCTCAGCCCAATATGATTAACGAATATAACCGACATATGGGAGGTGTTGATCTCCTAGATAATTGGGTATCAAATTACAGGATCGGAGTAGGAAGTAAAAAGTGATGGTAGCCCTTGTTTATAAACCTTGGGGATTGCACAGTTGTAAATTCATGGACAATTTACAACATTGCAAATGACTCTCTAATCTCCCAATTGCAATTCCGTTCTTTGTTGGTTTTGTCACTAATACAGAACGAAAAAGGATTTACACTAAAAACAGCTGCTGAAGAAGGTGACCCCAAATCAGACCCAGAGCCAGCGCCATCCACATCTGCATGGGGTCGCCCTTCTAAAGGAAGTTTACCTTCTGATATTCAATATGACCAGAATGGTCACACTATCGTTCGCCAAGAGGAGGGACGTAGACGGCGGTGCAGACTGTGCAAAACTAACTCTGTTTATATATGCGGAAAATGCAAGGTTTACTTGCACGCTGACTGTTTTAGTGCTTTTCAAAAAAAATGAGATCCAATAATGACGCTAGTGCTATAATACCATACTGCCAAGTAATCACTTTATCTTATATAATTAACTATTGTAGCAATATCTTTAGTTTTTAATTGATAAAACCAAGAAATTTCATTTACACACTATAAAACGTATAACTTTCAATTTACTACATATATTATGCCAAAGTTTCGTTAACGAAACATTATTTTTTTGTATATTGCAATTATTATTGTTTATAATTTAGGTAAAATATTGTTATTTTGCCTTTATTTATAAAGTATACAAACTTAAATTGCAAACAATCTGATTATTTCAATGCTTGGCCATTAATGGGTTAAATATAATGAAACTTTTCGATTAATTAAAAAGATAATAAAAGAAGCTAAGAAGAGAATGTTACATGAGCAGTGCTAAGAACTAAAAGAAATTAAGAAAAAATATGACTTTTTAACATGCATAAAAGAATTAGAGAATTAACAGGAATGAGAAAAACACTTCAAACGAGGCAACTAAGAGATGAAAGTGGTGCACTTATAACAGATATAAACCAAAAAATGCAGCGATGGACACAATATATAGCACAACTTTTTGAAGACAAAGAGAGAAGAGAAGCACCAAAGAATTTAAGGATGATACTGTGTCTGACATTAGACGAAAAAAAATTGAATATGCAATGAAACAAGCTAAAGGTGGTAAATCTCCCGGGCCTGATGACGTTCCTATCGAATTACCCAAAATTGTGAATACTGAATCTATTGATCTTCTTTTGGATCTATTCAATACCATATATAGAACAGGTATAATACCTAAAGAATGGCTCCAATCAACATTCATACTGCTTCCCAAAAAAGCCAATGCAAAGGAGTGCAATGAACATCGCACCATAGCCTTAATGAGTCCTGTCTTGAAATTGTTTTTAAAAGTAATTCACAATAGAATACATAAGAAATTAGCTGAAGGCATAAGTAATACACAAATGGGATTTAGGAAAGGACTGGGAACACGAGATGCACTGTTTGCAGTAAGTGTTCTTTTGTAGACCGAGGATATCCAGATTCGCCGTGGGGTCCGCCAAGGTTGTATTTTATCACCCTTGTTATTCAATTTATACAGTGAAGCCATCTCAGAATTAGCGCTTGTCGAGGTCAATGAGGGTCTTATAATAAACGGTGAGTTACTTAATAACATAAGATATGCTGACGACACCGTCCTTCTCGCAGGGACACTAGAAGAACTGCAACACCTTGCTGAACAACTAAATATATATTGCAACGATTATGGACTAAAAATAAATTTGAAAAACACCAAGTTCATGGTATTTACAAAGCACAAAACATAAAGTTAAGCTAGTACTAGATAATACAGAAATTGAACAAATATCTTCATACAAACACCTTGGAGCATGGATCACAGAAGATACTGACCAGACAAAAGAAATAAGATGCCGCATTGAAATTGCACGGTCAACTTTTAATAGAAAGAGACATTTTTTTTTTAATTGCAATATCAATATATTGCTCCGGATAAGAATCCTTCGATGTTATATTTTCCCTACTCTTTTTTATGGGTTTGAAGCGTTGACACTTAAAAAATCCAACATTAAAAACCTAGAAGTATTCGAAATGTGGTGTTATAAACGTATTTTGAAAATATCATGGATGGATCGCAAAACAAACGAACACGTTCTCAAAAAACTAGGAAAGCAACGCGAAGTTTTATATTCCATAAAAATCAGGAAATTGGAATACTTGGGGCACATCATGAGAGGTGAAAATACGAACTACTAAAGAACATAATGCAGAGTAAAATCAAAGGCAGAAGAAGCGTAGGAAGACGTAAAATCTCGTGTCTACGCAATCTCCGTGAATGGTTTGGATGCAGTTCAATTGAACTATTCATGCGCGTAACCAACAAAATTATAATTGCCAGAATGATTTCCAATCTCCGATAGGAGCGGAACTTGAAGAAGAAGAAGTCTCAAATGACTCAAAAAATACTAACTTTTCGAAAAAACTCGAAAGAACATCTTTGTCTTAAATTTTACTATTCTAACCACTATTATAATGTTTTAATAAACTTTTTCCATCCCCGAGTTGAGGTGGTAACCGCTTCCAGAGGAAACGCACATATTGACATAGAGTAGACTTTCTGTTAAGATTTCAGCAAATATATGCATATAAAAAGAATTCTGAGCAGACAACCGTCATAGCTGGACTATATACATGGATGATTCTAAATCTGTAAATAACTATTATGTGAAAAATATTTAATCAAAAATCAGAAAATATGGTGGCCCATATCCTGTGTTAAGATAAGATATCTTAAACCTTAACATAATATATTAGTTGATTAGCTGAATAATTTCCTGCCAGCCCTTGTGGGCTGTGGCAGCTCTCCCATATGTTAGTTAAATGACTATGCCATATACTGAAAATATAACTTTGAACCCGTATACGACACCCACCATAAATTACGAAAAATAGACAGGGATACAAGGGTAGATGTCATTAGGAGTTAAGATAAATGAAAATAAATCGTTTGAAATAACCTATAAAAAGGCATTACCTTTATAGGGTCATTTATTTTATCATTCATTTATATTTGGAAAATTTTAGAACATTGTAATACTGAAAAAAATAAGTAAGAAAATTAAATGCCGTAATATAACACTTTTTTATGATAAAACATCAGATTTTGTTAACTTTTAAGGATTTAACATAATCTATTTATATGTGCAGCCAGGATTTGTCACCGTGAAACATCTGTATAATGAAACGGAGTCAAAAAGACAACAAAGATAAGAGGTAGAGTTCCATTTCTTTGGTTAATATTTTTTGTATAAGTACTTTGGACATAGGTATTGTCTATACATACGTGTATATGAGGGACAAGATATATGCGACATTTTAAAGACCAACCTGCTGATAATCCGCCATTGATACCTATTGTAACACAGACCCCTAGAGGGACATTACAGAGTTTTCCTAACCTTTATCCAACATTCAAATAAAATTACCCGAGCAGTTTTGCATTTTGAATTATTAGTTTGTCGAAATGTTTTTACAAATTGATCGGAACAATGGTTTTTACCAGTAAACAATCTCGCAATATACTATTAAAAAAATACTTGCTTTCATCTTTTTTCTAAACTTAGATCTGGCAAAATAAAATATTTTTCAGTTACGAAAGTAATAGACATTTCATTTTGTGGGTTCGTCTAACACTAATTATTGATATACACAAAAAGAAGTAAAACCTATTCCAAATCATCGTCATTAAATATTTTTTTGAAATGTTATCAAAAATATGATGTCTTTATTTATAACATTTAAAAATATTAAGAGAAATTCCTGCGATTGACCTAAATACAAATTTACAAATAATTTGTGTGTAGCTGAGAAAAATATTGTGTTATTATCGACACTCACTGCGGTATTGTGAAATTTTTTCGATATATTCATTCCTCCATTTTATTAGGCGGCTACTTTCCATTATGGTTTTGTCTCTTATTGACAGTTTTATATTTAAAACCATTTTTGGTCAAAAATCTTTCCAAAGTCTTTGTGGAAAAAAACATCAACAATATGTTTTTCTTTTAATTTTGCAATGCTGAATTTTTTTATGTACAGGAATTTTGCGATGTACAGGAAGATCTGAGGGAGATTGGAGTGAGGGGCTGGAGAAGACAGACACTAGATAGGGAAGGATGGAAGAACGTTTTGAAGCAGGCCAAGGCTCACGAAGGGCTGTAGCGCCAACTAATGATGATTTTTTTTAGAGCTTCCCAAATCCTTTCTTGTTGTTCTACTTTTCGAACCTGTCTTTATTAAACGGTACACTGTTGCACAAGAAATTTTTGCTAAAACCGTCCTTTGCTTGACAGCTTCATATTTGGTCATTTTTTTAATCCATCAAATCGTGATTGTTATAGACAATGTATCATATCAATCCAAATGCATTAAAAAAAATCCAACCAAACAGAGTAGGAATGATGAAATTCAAGAATTTTTAATAGCCGAAGGCCTTGATTCTGAGAATCATTACACCAAAGATCAACTAATTCAGGTTCTTCATACAAAAGTAACTAAAGAACATATTGTAGATAAATTAGCCACTAACAATGGACATATGGACTTATACGAAGTATTGCTTTAGACAGTGACTTTAGGCTAAGACTGTCTAAAACTTGAATACTTCACTGACTTAACTAAATATTTGAAGGTTTTTAGGGCTAATTCACAAAGATAGTAAATCTGCACATGAAGATTCCATATTCAGACTAAATACAATTCTAAACAACAGTTAACACAAAAAAAAAACGAAAACAAGATTTTTGATCCATCAGTACACTTCTTGTACTGTTCCACTTCTTTCTTATTACTTTTATTCGAGACGAAACAATATTACAATATTAACTAACAACTCTAACTGAATAACAGACCTATTCAAACACTCGATTACTACTACTACCTACTTGAACTTAAATTTAAGGACATTATCCTTCTTCTTCTTCTTAGCCTTCTGTCGTCCATGCTTGGACATAGGCCTCTCCCAACTCCTTCCATCGGTCTCTATCCTGAACAACATAATTGGAATTTGTTCCGGCTATTCTTTTAATGTCATCAACACATCTCATCTATGGTCTTCCTATTGGTCGTTTACTTTCGTAAGGTCTCCAATGTTGTATTGTAGTATTCCAACGTTGGTCTTTCTGTCTAGCAGTGTGGCCCGCGAAGCTCCATTTAAGTCTTGCAATTTTTATTGTTATGTCCTCGACTTTTGTTTTGAATCTTACCCAGTCGTTCCTCTTTTTATCTGACAGTCGTATACCTAACATTGCTCTTTTCATTGTTCTTTTTGTGTTGTGGCTAGTTTATTCATATTTGCCTTGGTCAGGGTCCAGGTTTGACATCCATATGTCATGATAGGAAGGATGCATTGGTTGAACACTTTGCTCCTCAAGTATTGGGGTATTTTGCAGTTCGTAAGTATCAAACTAAGTTTTCCAAATCCTGCCCATGCTAGTCTTGCTCTTCTAGTAATTTCCGCAGTTTGGTTCTCTTTGTCAAGTCTCAGGATTTGGCCTAGGTAGATATATTCCTGGATTTGTTCTTTAAACCCCGTTTCCGTATCCCGTTTAAAGTTATATGTCTAGGGTCTTCTGTGTTTGTCGTGGGGTTCTGGGGGTAGTGATGCGTCTCAAACAGCCTCTGCTACTCAAATGTCAACCTTACCTTCACGTTGGTGAACCCTGTTATCACAAACGAGGCTCTGACGACCGAGTATCAGCGATATAACTGTAACATCCGGAATTAAGGAAATGTAATTCCATTAAGAATGAGTGGTGCCAACTCATCTTTTCTGAGGGGTGTTGGCTGAACTGAGTAGGCCGCTAACCTCGGTTACAATGGTGGACACGATACATTCTTATACCCCATCAACCCGTCTGGCCAGCGTGGTGGGTTATGGCCAAAACCTCCAAAACCAAGGACGTTATCCAGTTATTGTAATTAAGAGAGATACCTTTAGAAATAATCAAAACAATCGAACATATCTACCAAAACAACACAATAAAAGCAAATGATAATAAATATTGAAGCTGGCAATGGAATAAGACAGGGAGATTCCCCGGGTCCTTTATTGTTCAACATATCTATGGATAAAATAATAAAAAAGTAAAAACCAAAAAAGAAAACGAAATGGAAGAAAAACACTACAATAATTTGCCATGCAAACGACGCAATACACTCTCTCAAAGTGAAGATGATTTACAACGTATGATGCACCAATCCAACATAGGGTGTCCAGAAACTCTCCTGATAAACGAAGATCAGAGATTTCCCAGATAATTTTAAGACCATTAAACTTTTACCATTCACCTAGTCCGAAAATGCTTCCTAATGAAGCTAGAGCTCTTTAAAGATGACTGCTTGTAATTAGTTTTTCTTAAGTACTTCCAGGACGCTTCTATTTAGAAAAACTAAAATTGGTACCATGATTTATTCTCCAGAGTTGAATCGATTCCATCAATTGCAAATTTCTATTACCGGTCATAGGCGTCCATTTTGGGTAGGTCAACGGTTATTTTAACGCTTAATTTTTTGGCTTTTACTTTTAAGCATTCGTGATACTAGATTAATAAATTTTCAGGTATTCTAGTACCAAAAGGTACTCTTGCTTTAAGTCGGTAGTGTACAACATTTTCTAGAAAAATGGATTTGAAAATGTTTCGTTTTTTCGTCATGAAAGTTAAATTAATATTTTTGATACTAGTTGGCTTTGAACTGGCAACAAAAGTATAACCTACGTTTTTCATTCTCAAGTTTAGTTTTAGTTTTTTACTTTGTGGCATTCAAACACAACAATGTCAATTCATTTTGACAAACAAAAATGGTTTTTACTAACGAGAAATACGCTGATACGCATTTAGTTTATGGCGAAATGTGGTGTATCTCTCGAGCAGCACAACCTTGATAAGCTGAAAAATTTACCAATCGTGAGTATCCCACTCATTCAACATTTACAGCCCTTCATCAATGATTAAGAGCAACCGGTTCAGTGGTTCTAAAAAAATAATGAAAAAGAGCAACGTAATGATATAACAGCAGTACATGAAGATGTTATTTAATGGGAGTTGATGAAAATAAAGAAATTAGCGTTCAAAGACTATCTGCCATGTACTTATCCCACAATTTCCAAATCTTTTATAGGAGATATCTTAGATAACGAAAATTTATATCCTTTTCATTTTACAAAGGCACAAGCACTGCTTCAAGAAGATTTGCCTCGTGAAGAATTCGCTAGATAGTTGCAAATTCAGAAAAATCAAAATGAAGATTTTTCAGATACATTTTGTTTTTCTACGGGCTACATTCACAAAAAATGAAAATTTTAATGTTCATAATGCACATTATTATTCATACGTTTGTGAGAATTCCCACGTGAATTTAATCATCAGCATAGGTTTAGCATAAACGTCTAAATATGAGTTGACGATTATCTATTTGGACCTGTGGAATTGCTAGTTTAAATGGTGCTGAGTACTTACATTTCCTGCAAAATATTTTACTTGATTTATTAGATGATGTACCTTTAAATATTCGGCAAAACTTATGGTTTCTACATGTTCGGCCCACTTTAGCAGGAACGTACTAGTCTCTCTTGATAATAACTACGAAGACCACTAGATTAAAAGAGGTGTTCCACTTGCTTGGCCAGCAAGGTCGCTGGATTTGAATCCTCGCGATTAGAATTTGTTTATTCCGTTCCAATACAACACCGTGCACAACTCTGGCCAAGGGTATAAGATGGTTGCAACGAATTTGGAAATAACTTTGTAATTTTAGAAAATACTTTGTTCTTAAGCACTCCTAAATTAAATTTTGGTTCAATTTAATTTTTTGGTTCTTATCCCAAACTTTTTTTTCGAACTGTGTGCTTCATTGATTGAAACAAAATATAATTTATAAAATTAATTAGATTATCTATTAATTTAACTCTCATGGCGACAAAATGGAACATTTTCAAAATGATTTTTCTAGAGAACGGTGTATCCTACAGACTTAAAGTAAGAGTACCTTTTAGTACTAGAATAGCTGAAAATTTATTAATCTAGTATAACAAATGCTAAAAGTTAAAGACAAAAAAGTTGCGCGTTAAAATAACCGTTGACTTACCCAAAATGGACGCCTATGATCGATACTATTAGAAATTCGCAATTAATGGAATCGATTCAACGCTGGAGGATAAATAATTGTACCAGTATTAATTTTTCGAAATAGAAGCGTTCTGAAGGTATTTAAAACAAACTAATTGAAAGGCGCCATCTTCAAGAAGCTCTAGCTTCCTTTTTCCTTTTTTTTTGGAAGAATTTTGAAACTAGGTCAATTGGGTTAAATTGTCTTAAAATTATCTAGGGAATCTCCGATCTTCATTTATCAGGAGAGTTTCTGGACGCCCTGTATAACCGCCAGAAAATTTAACGTGTTCATTTTCCCCAAAAAAGACAACATGCATGGTTATAACAGCAAATTTAATAAGATGTAAATTGGAGAAATAAAAATATCGGCAAAGAAATGAAAGGCAGAATTTACAAAACAGCAATCAGACCAATAATGACAGCCTCGGCAGAAAACGACCTGACATATAGAGGACAAAAAGGATGTTAGAAACAGCGGAGATGAAAACACAAAGAAAAATGATAGTAAAACATTAAGGGGCAGAGCTAGCAGTACAGGTATACAAAGTAGATGTATGGAGCAGAACATCAAGGACGGGATAAGAAAAACAATAGTAGAATAGAACGATATATGCCTAATGACAACAAACGGAGTAGTAAAGACGGCAAGAGATGATTTCCCAATAGGAAGACGATCAATAGAAAGATCACTAAAACGATGGAACGACAACTTACTGAAGGCACATTGAAAAACAGAGTCATGTCAAACAACGTTATGTCAAAAGAAGAAGACTTACTTGAACTGTCAGCTTCCTGTTTATGTATAATTTCCTATATTTCAAATATTAATAGACATTTCGGGACATTTTTTTTGTTTGAATATGTCGTAGGTGCATACATGCCAAGTGTTTATGTCATTTCCCTGTATTGTCATGAAATCCAGAGATCCAGTTATTATAGTTAGAATTTTTAAAATAACAAACTCTCAATGTATTATTGCATGTATTTTTACAGTGGTCCATCAATAGATCCTTGACTCCAAAAATTCATTTAACTCATTAAAACGTAACATAAATCATTTGTTCGAAATTACCACTTCACAAATTCTATTTTGAATGATAGAATAACAAACGCCCAGAGAATTTAATAATCATTCATTCAAAGCAATAACGTCTATTAATAAACTTTGTTTACTAACACCGTTCCTGAGAGATCCTTCCTATACTTCACTTAAACAAACATTTTTATTGCTCCCCTACATATTTTCCAGAAATTCTATATTGCATTAAGTCTTTTCATATTAGAAGTAATGTTCTCGAAGGAATTTCATTAGGGCTGGAAACGTACAGAAACTTGAGCAAATTGGAATTTACCTCAGGGATGAAATTGGTTTAATTGATTGGAAGATTGATATTTGTGTCATTCCATTTAACTTGAAAAACGTGTTTTTTTCATTGTTTGCTTTTATTATTTTACGACTTAATCTTCTGTGGAAGGAAAGCAATTTTTTATATTACATGGTTTATACAGGCTGTTCACAATTATTATTCAAAAACGAAAAAATAGACGTCACTATTAAAGTATAAAATAACCGTCTGTATCTGTAATTAAAGTAGCCTAACGCATTTGTAAACTACGAAAAAGCTTTCGATACCATAGAACAGACGGCTGTAATAAACGCAATGCAAAATTGTAGAATAGACAGCAGATATATTAACTTAATAAAAGAAACTATGAACCAAGCTACAGCTACATACTACCTAAATGAAAATGAACACACGAACCCTGTACCATTAAACAGGGAGTCAAACAGGGAGATAATTTATCACCCAAACTGTTCACCTTAGTTTTGGAGGACGTTTTTAAAAACCTAAATTGGAAATATAAGGGAATAAACATCAATGGCCGCTACCTCAGTAATCTACGATTTGCCGATGACATAATCCTGATAGCTACTGACCTACACGAAATGCAAACCATGCTTTTAGAACTACATACCGAATCTTCTAAAATAGGACTCAAAATGAATTTAAACAAAACAAAAGTCATGCACTCCGAAGACACCGTAACAATAATAAACGATAAAGTTATAGAAAAAGTTGAAGAATATATATACTTAGGACAAAAAATAATCCTAAATAGGGAGAAATCCTAAATAGAAATAAAAAGAAGAAAGTTAGCTTGGGCAGCATTCGGTAAACTGAACTATATACTCAGAAATCAACAAATTCAATTACATCTTAGATCTAAAGTTTTTGATGCATGCATTATTCCGATATTAACTTATGCGGCACAAACATGGACAATCACAAAAAAGAATATGAATATACTTAGAGTCACTCAACACGCGACGGAAAGAGCAATGCTAGGTATATCACTTAAGGACAAGAAAACAAACACATGGATAAGACAGAAAACCAAAGTCACGATGTGGTGCAAAAATCATTAAAGTTGAAATGGGAAATACGCTGGACATGTAGCTAGGAGCGATCTAAACAAATGGCACAGATCAATTTTAACCTGGAGACCATACCAACACAAAAGACCCAGAGGCAAGCCTCCTATGAGATGGACAGATGATCTGAAAAGGACTGCCGGGAAAAATTGGCTACAAGTAGCGTACAACAAAAAACAATGGAAAGGAAAACTTGAAGAGGCTTATGTTCAGATGTGGACGTGAATGGCTAGGCGAAGAAGAAGATCGCAGAATATCCAAAAAATCAAAATTTTTCTCGAGAAGAAAATTGATGTTATGTTCGGATCAGAAGCTCATCTTACAGACAAAAATTATATTCAAATTCCAAAATACATTGTTCACTACATCAAAACATCCAAATGACAAAACACGCACTAGATTGAGTAGCACTGATAAAATGTGGAGGGTGATAGGCAAGGTTAGCAAAACACCAATCGTAAAAACAAATAGTGCTCAAAGAAACAATGTACAGCATCGGAACCGGATTGATAATACGAAGACGACTATGGCAAGAAATAGGAACAAGCGAAAACTATCAAAAATAGATAATAAATAGATGAGAATGGAATGAAACATGGAATATCAAATCGCTCATTTCAAGGGACCAAGAAATGACCCAAGTACTGAAAGAGAAACAAATACACATTTGAGTTCTACACGAAACAAAAAAGAAGGGAAAAGTACAATCAAAATTAGGTGAATACGTACTAATCTATAGTGGAGTAGTAAAAGAAAACGGTTAAAGAAGGTGTAGCCTTACTAATACACCAAAGGTACCAAAACCACATCAAAGAATGTCGATACATATCAGAAAGGATTGTAACAGCTAGGATAAGAATGTAGAAGGAAGACCTAAACCACATCGGAGTATACGGTCCAGAAAATAACAAGCTTCAAACAACAAGGGCAACGTTTTATGACGAATTACCAACAAGTAGTAGATCAATTCAGATGGAAGATTATAATATTGAGGGATTTTAACCCTCGAATAGGCAATCAGGTAATACTCAGGAATTAAGCAAAAACATAATCAAAATGTTAAAAACGAAAATAGAGAATTTATGATACTGAACTTCTGCGGGAATAAACAACACATTTTTTGACCACAAAGACAACACAACTATACAATAAATAACAACCGTGGACAAAGATCTATGATAGATTACGTTATAACCAAGAGAGATATACATCCATCAAAAATAATCGAAGTAAGATGTCTCAACTGATGTAGGTAGCAACCGTGGCATAGTATTATGTAAAATAAGAAATCATCATGAAATAAACTTTTATTTAAAAATTCTTTATGAAGGCATATATATATATATATATATATATATATATATATATTATTATATATATATATATATATATATATATATATAGATATATATATATTATTTGTAGTCTCAGCAATTAAGTAGTCTGTATGAAATAAAACTATTTGTTATTTCTCAATATTTCGTCACGATTTTGTGACTTCTTCAGCAGAAAACTGTAAATTTATTATAATTATTATATGTAAACAAAATGAATATTTCAATACTTACAACTTAAGATTAAAAATTTTAATTTTGATAACATAATATAGCCAATTTGAATAAATGACATTTTTTTGATTTTAATTTATTTGTGAGTTATGGTAACCGCAATATTATATAGAGTGAATTCCCATTGTACAATTTTTAGCGAATAAGTTTTAATAAACAATTAAATATTGTGACAGTATTATCCATATAATAAGGTGCAAAAGTAGAATATTGAGAAAGAATCAGGAACATGGGAATTCACTCTATATAATATTGCGGTTACCATAACTCCCAAATAAATTAAAATCAAAAAAATGTCATTTATTCAAATTGGATATGTTATCAAAATTTAAATTTTTAATCTTAAGTTGTAAGTATTGAAATATTCATTTTGTTTACATATAATAATTATAATAAATTTACAGTTTTCTCCTGAAGAAGTCACAAAATTGTGACGAAATATTGAGAAATAACAAATAGAGTTTTATTTCATACAGACCAATTGCTGAGACTACAAATAATATTTAACACAGTACGGTCGAACGGTCGAGAATAATTTGATAATATATATATATATATAAATATATATAATATATATATATATATATATATATATATATATATTTATATATATATATATATATATATATATAATATATATATATATATATATATATATATATATATATATATATATATATATATATATGTAAAACTAGAGCTAAGATTAATACTATTATAAAAATTAATATTAAACTCACCAGTTTTCCGATTTAACCCGCATTGATTTTTATTTCGCCGGGCTTTCGGCATCCTCTCTAACGTCTTCATCGGAGCTTCAGAGGTCTCAGTCTCCCGAGCCCCAGACACTACTACAGTGATCAATATTCACTTCACTACTACCACTGGGAACAGGGGACATTCTGTAGTTAGAGCAGCTTATATATACAAGTTGTTATGTACTACAATAATCTGGAGTAGTCCATCTCTATATTCTTCCCATCGGAAGCGCATCGAAGACAGGCGCTATTAAGAACACCAACGATTGAATACTCTAGATTTATCATTCTTAGAATTACCACGCATCGGAGATGGGCGTTATTTCGTTACAATATATTGAATGACTTTTTCCAGCCCGGTGTTCGATCTTTTCTAGCTTTCTGATTGTTGTATTATTTTCTTCCAATTTACGGCAAACGTGACCTACGTTGCCAATATTCCAACATCTGGTTTCGCGTCACTTCGGCATCGTGTTACGAACTACTTTCCGTATGATTTCCTCAGACGTTTACCGTTTCATTCGACACTTTCTTTAGATGTTCGTACTCGATAGATCCGTGAAGCCTGACTAGCTGTGTTAGCTTTAGCTAACTAAAGCCTGAGCGCTTTATCTAAAACTTTCGGTCTTGCTAGTCGTAAAGCTTTCTGTAGTTCACTGTCTCTCAACCCATTGACGAAGGTATCTACAGCAATTTCATCCAAAGTGGTACCGGTACCATAATTAATAATATCGGGTATTAATGGTAAATTTCGTCTGGTACCTCCGGATCAGCCAACCGCGCTATCCGAGCAGCATCTGCTTCTAATTCTTGCAAATTCTGACTTGCTCGTAGAATTCTACTTCTTATTTATACTTTGTAGACGTTGTAGATGGGTTTCTCCGTAACGTTTGTCTAGTCGAGTGAACAAGGTCTGGTAAAATTTTCCTTGACCCTTACGAATCGATCTTAGGATATCCGCAGCATCACCTCGTAAAACAGCAGTCAAAGGCGCAGCATTTTTTGTTCTGTCCAATGATTGGCTGTGGCAATAGCTTCAAATTGTCTAAGGTATATGGACCAAGTCGACTTTCTAAAAAATGTTTACTTAAAATCCTTTATAAAAGGTGTATATAATTAAAATACTTAATTATAAAGGATTTTAAATAAAAAAATGTTGTGATACATCGTATTCAGCCAGCTACAGAAACTTAGTTTTCTTGTGGACTTTCCATCAAATGGTGGCAATTTGAATCTCATGATGTGTCCTTTCGTCTCTAGGTGAATCTTCTTTCACTACATGATTGTGGTAGCATTTTCACTACTAAACGACTGCATTCACTGGTGGTAGCATTTTCGTATTAGTTGTTATGCTATCTAGCTGTTTGATCTTCTCTTATACCTTATCGAATGTTCTAGAAACATTGTCGAATTTCTCGTCGTTTTGTCTAGCTACTTTTTTAACGATTTGAGACGTTTCATCGAATCTTTTGGAAACATTTTCGAATTGTCCATCAATTATTTTCGTTAAAACTGTGATGCTTTTTCTGATGATTGAAACTGGAATGTCTCTGGGTCGTCTCCATTCTTGTTGAGAAGTCTTCAGTCGTTCTTGGAGTATCTTCTTGGACCCGCTGCAGTCTTCATCGCGTTCTTCTAGTTACTCACGCAACTGTTTTACTGAAAGTTCTACTAGCAGCATCTTTGGTCAGGCACACACGAACTTTTTAAATGTTTTTTTTTTACAAAGATCACTACCGAACTTCGCGGATGTTCCCGACGAACAATACCTTTCAAGAGTTCAAAAGTCACTGCTGAATTTATTTTTAAACCTCACACCTGACACCAACTGTAGCGTGTTTTAATAAAACAAGTAGTTCTAATTTATATAAATATATTTATTTATAAGTTTACAGCACGATAATATCTTATCAGCTGCCCTAACCTAATATCAGCACAGCTTATATATACAAGTTGTTATATACTAGAATAATCTGGAGTAGTCCATCTCTATATTCTTCCAGTCGGCAGCGCACCGAAGACAGGCGCTATTAAGAACGCCAATGATTGAATATTCTAGATTGATCCTTTTAAGAATTGTGACACGTACCACGCATCGGAGATGGGCTATTTCGTTACAATATATTCTAAATTTACCCTTTCGGTTTACATAACACAACGTTTGGACTAATCACACTTTACATCACACTATTAAGTTCATCATCAGTGCAATTACTTAAAGTAAGTGTCAACACTTTAATTAAAGCAATTGACCAAGGTTAAGAACACGTGGTTGAACACTTGCCAGGTATGCTCGTGGGAAGCACATGTACACCGTACACCTGGCTACATACCTACAATAAATATGTGGGTAAACAAATATTGAAATAAAAATATCGGGAAAGAAATGAAAGGCAGAATTTACAATGACATACGAGGCAGCAACACGACCTGGCACAGAGAGGACAAAAAAATGTTAGAAACAGCAGAGATGAGAAGACTTGATGGTAGAACACTATGAGACAGATAAGGTGGAGTAAAAGGACTGAGTAAAAAATAGAAGAGTATAATGAAACGATCATATAAGCCGAATGACGATCAGTGGGAAGACCACGAAAGCAATGGAACGACATTTTACTGGAGGCACATTGAAAAACAGACAGAGTCATGTCTACATAAAAAGAAAAAGAAGAGGTTTTCCTCAGCCAACTCGATGATGATTCCAAGGTAGATATAGTGTTCGACATTTTCCATTGTGTTATTAATAATTTTTCTGGTTTTATTTACATTCATTTGCAGTCCTAATTGTTTAGATCTTCAAAGTTATCCAAAGTTAATAATATATTATTTATTTTATTAAAAAATAGGGATAGCCCAATTTTCAGATAGCTTATTATTCTAATTGTTATTGTTGAGTTGTTATTTAGGACTCACCGTATATTACAATATATTCCATAATGGCAACCCGTAACATGCCGTATTTTTTGTGTCTTGATTACCGAGACGTTTCCTCCTTTTTTAGCGTCCAACAACCCACTCGCGTTTTATATCGTTATCAGTAGATTAGCCGAAATGACCATTGTGTGCCACTTTAACGTTGCGTGTGAAACTTGAATCAATAATGGCAACACACTTCAGTTAATGTGTTTCTTTGCCTTCTCAGTCTTTATCAAAAAGGTCTGTTACAGCTTGAGTGAATTAATATAACATTATGCGTGAAAGCTTCGATAACTTTGAAATCGATAGTTAATTTTAAATGAGAAGCCACGAAATATGTTGACACAACCTTATAAGGCTTTAGGAATATTCTTTGTTCAATGTAGTTTTAATAATATCACCTAAAATAAACAAAGCCTAAGAAATTACATGTAGGGAAAATTCGAGTGAAAATTCTTCTTTTAAAAACATTGTTTAAAATTTCTTAAATTCATAGAGCCATAAAAAATCATAATTATCATACGACTATGAATTAAAAATTCCTTTGGTTGGAATTTTATTCCGTTTCATACAACAGTACATGATGAAAACATACATAACCCAACTTGTTTACAATTTTTTGTTTTCTTTAAAAGAGAAATATAAATAAAATGCGAAAATATAAATGATATAAAAAATTACTACATATGCAGTTATTTGTCATGAATTTAATTAATACAACTCAAAAACAAGGACTCAAGGTTAGACCTCATTGATTCTGTGTCCGATCAATTTGAATTATGTATATATTGAATTTGAAATATTTCATACGTGCAGTTTTTTGTACTTTAAATAAATAAAAATAGATAAACTTTGAAAATAACATGAACCAAATTAGAAAATGATGATATATTAACAACAAAAACCAAACTGAATGCATCAGCTATAATTGAGCTATTAACATATTGATTTTTATAAACAGGATTTTGGATTAGCCATAGGCTTTCTCTTATCTCTACTATTACCAGATATAGTCCCTTCTTTAACGGTAAAATATTGTAAAACTTCAGAATTCTAAAGCTGGGCATTCACATTCTGACTTGCGGTCCCAATTATAAGGACTAATAGTTGGATATTCGTCTCCACTCACGCGCCGACTTGCTATCCAACTAGCGATCCAACTTCAGTTCTTGTTTGTTTTTACAACGGTGTACATCGTTTAACCAAAAAATGTGTCGAATAAACAGTACGCAAAATACAATTAGGAGGAGGAAAATGGCATCAAAAATGGTACTTGTTATCCTTATTATTTGAAAAAAAGAAAAAAAATGTTGGATTAAGAACTTATTTGTTGATCGTGTGAACTATTGTGACACGAAATTGCTCAATGTCATTGATGAGAATTATTACAAAAACTACCTAAGAATGGACCACTTCACTTTTTAGCTGTTGCTGGGTAAAGTTAGTCTACTCATTTCCAAAAAAGATACCGTCATGCGTGAATGTGTCAGTACTGAACAACGCCTTGTAGCAACGTTACGCTTTCTGGCCACTGAAAGGTCATTTGAGGATCTGAAGTTCAGCTGTAAAATATGTCCATAATTATTGAGAAAGGTGATACCAGAAACTTGCAGGGCTTTATTCATTTTTCGTGCAACTGAAAGTTATTTTCTATTATTTGTTTGCGAACTAGGGGTCTTTGCTCAGCGATATCGGACAGACATCACCAATTGAGATTTTGTTTGGAACTGATGTTGTAAGCAAATTGTATACAGGGAAAAATATCAGTTACAAAAAGGTCTTGTAGTAAATTTACTGTTTTAATTGTAAGTAAGCCACAATATGAGTTAGAAATTATGTATTTGACGTTTGGACTTCCAATTCAAAAATCGTTATCAAACTATTCCGAAGTTGAAGTCGAAACGTCAAATAAATTTAATTTCTAAATAATATTCAGGTTTATTTCCAATTAAAATAGTAAATTTGCATAAGATGCCTCAAGAAAATAACTTCAGAACAATATAAAGAAACAGTTACTTCCAATTTCAGTACAACTATGATTTTAATTTTCGTTGTTTGTTAATAATTCTTCTGCAGCCAAACCGGAGTGTTAAAAATTGTACCTTTGTGGGAGTGTCCGAAATAGATCTTTCTCTATAGATTTCGGGGATTATTTAAAGGTTAAATATTTTCACCTTCGAGAACGGGTGGCACTCACACCTATTTTTTCTTTGACATGTTTCCTATACGCATTTCAAATTTCATGTCAATCGAAGCGTTTCTTTAAAATCCTGAGCAAAAACCGTGAAAGAATGTACTAAAATTTTAATGGATGAATTTGAGCAAAACAATGTACGCAAACATGACCAACATTTCACACTATTATGGGGTAGATGCTGTTTTCTCCTGATGGACCCGAAACACTAAATAATTTTTTGATACACATTAACAGTCAAGAATAATCAATTAAGTTCAACTTGCAAAAAGAACATAACAACTTATTACCTTTTCTGAATGTGTTAATTACAAAGGAGGATACAGATATGCAACCAAAGTTGTAGCGTTGTATATTTAATGTCTATATAATAATATAAATTCGGTTTTAAATCTTTGTAATACGTCCCTGTTTGTTTATCTCGTCAGTACGCATAAAGATTGCCAAGAAATCTGTGTTTTGTCTTTTACGAAAATCTTAAATGCGTAAATAACACTGGAAATATTTTTTTGTTTATGTGTACTTTCAAATTCCATAACCTTTTGTTACATTGTCAGGTTAAAATTAGGGTCGCTAGAATAATCAATAACTACGTGTTATTTTTACCCAATTTAAAAGTAAATATACATGAGTCCCCTAACATTCCGGTTGAAAAAAAAGTTGTTTTGGTTGTTTCGAGGTTGTTAAGAACGAGCGAGGGGTAATATTGTTTGTTTAGGTTTGGTAGGCAAAACTAGGTGCGGGGACAGGAAAGGAAATTTGAATTGAGATTAGTTTAAGGAGTCGAAGAAAAGATTTGAAACTGAGAAGACGTTTTGGTTTGTCGGTAAAGAGACCGGCAAAATTGGTTGAAACTAGTAGACTCTATGTAATATGTCACAAGGATCAACAGAATCAAGATATCGAGATAATTCCAGGTGACCGTAACATGTATGCTTCAGAAGTCAAAGGTTTAGATAAAGTTTTTGAAATGGTTAAGGCTAATCTTCGAAAAGGATATGAACGTAACGCTAGGAGTTACAACTTACGTAGAAGAGAAGTCCAATTAAATGGTTCAGATCTTGGTAAGTGGCACATTAAAGATTTAAAGCCTTTTGTGTCAGATGAGGACAATATGTCATCCTTAAGTAATTAGTTCATCCTATCCCATGTCAATGTTTTCGAGTTTATATGTTGATTTGATTTCATCCCTTTGGAATATTGTTTCACTTTTGACAATTTTAGGTCAGGTAACCTATTTTGATTGGAGGCACATGCGAGAATCACATTTTGTCATATGTAGGTATATATATTTAGGGTCTATATCCTAATTTTCTTGTGGAACAGTTGCCGAATTCGGTTTACAAAAGAGTCACCACTATTTCTATTTTTTTGGGTACCTTAAAGATTTGTATAGATATCGGAAACTTTTGAAGATTGATATATAGGATGTTTCCACCAAACCTGATTTGATCGTCGTTCCTGAGTATGGAAATGGTTTCCTTGTTCCTGTTAAAGAATATGTCCAAGTAGCTTCCCCAGAGATGTAGCAAGTTTTTTCTTTTTCAAAGTTAAGTTCAAATGTGAATTAAGGTAACAATTCAATATATTATGTTTTCCAAGTTACATAGACATTTTTAATAATTGCTTTCATTAAAATAAAACAATTTGTAATAATTAAAGTTTTATATTATGTTATGAATCGTAGCTAAAAAATGTCATATTTTATTCTGATTTAAAATGTTATGTTGATAGATGACATTTGCTCTAATCCATTGTTGTTGTAAAACAATTTCAATTTGATTATTATATATAAAAGATATTTCATATATAAGGTTAAATTCTACAGTATTTTCATAAAAAGGATATCCGTAAGTTTTTTGATAATCTAATTTGGCCATATTATAACCTAGGAACCATTTCAAGAATTTTTGTAGAAATCTCCTTTGTAAACAAATAACACGTGAGCTTTTGTTAATTTGTTATATAGTATGCTCTTGTATAATATGTATTTTTGAAAACTGTTTGTTTGAGACAAAAATAAACGTTCGATTTGTTTGTCTGATCCATTTTGTGTTTTAGTATCCCTTTGTTTTCATTTAGTAGATACCCCAATCCGACCCAAATTTATTTTAACTTATCCACAACCCCGATCTCCAACAACCCTCTGAGTACCGTACGCACTAGTTCCGATTATTTTGTTTACCCAATCTTGTCCCCCATGTTCTTACCCTGAGGTAAGCAAAATAGTTTGTTACAAAGTACACAGAAAAACTAAACCCCACCAACAGATATTTAAATTATCATTTAAAACGCAATATAAATATCAAATAGAGAAGTATCGAATTATTATATGATAGAGCCCAATAGGTACACCGGAATTAATATCGGAAAAATTAAAAAGAATAGGAAATAAACACATCACTTCTTCTTCTTCAGGTGCCATCTCCGCTACGGAGGTTGGCAATCATCATAGCTATCTTAATTTTTGAGGCAGTAGCTCTAAATAGTTGTTTTGAGCTGCATCCAAACCATTCTCTCAGGTTCTTCAGCCATGAAATTCGTCTTCTTCCGATGCTTCTTCTGCCATCTATTTTTCCTTGCATTATGAGTCGCAGGATGCCATACTTATCGCCCCGCATCACATGTCCGAGATACTGTAGCTTTCTTTCTTTAATTGTAAGTTCAATTTCCTTCTCTTTGCCTATTCTTCTCAGTATTTCATTGTTTGTAACTCTATCTACCCAGGAAACCCTCATAATTCTTCTATAGGTCCACATCTCAAAGGCGTTTAAGTCGTCTCATGGTATCTAGATTTAACGTCCATGATTCCACTCCATAATATAGTACACTGTATACGTAACATTTTTTTAGGCGTACTTTAAGAGCTAATGTTAGATCTTTGCCACATAGGACCTTTTTCATTTTTATAAAATTAGAACGTGCTTTTTCGATTCTGACTTTGATTTCTGCCGTGTAGTCATTATTTTCTGTTATAAGTGTTCCTAGGTAAGTGTACTTTTTTACTCTTTCGATCTGCTGGCCCTCTACTATCAAGATTTCGTTAGTATTATAGTTGTTTTTACAAATTTTCATAACTTCGTCTTTTTGACATTACGAGAGAGTCCGTACTCCCTACTACACATGACTATTTTGTTCATGAGTCTTTCCAGGTCTTGTAAACTATCGGCTATTATTACTGTATCATCTGCATATCTGATGTTGTTAATTAAGACTCCATTTACTCTTATGCCGACTGTTTCATCTTCCAGAGTTTCTCGAATTACCTCTTCAGAATAGGCGTTAAATAATAGAGGTGATAGAATGCAAGCCTTGCCTGACTCCTCTCTTTATTTCCATTTCTTCAGATGTTTCTTTTTCGATTCTTACTATTGCTCGCTGATTGTAATAGAGGTGTGTTATTAGCCTTAAATCTCTTTCATCTAGTTTTTATTTTTTAGAATTTCCATGAGTCGATCATGTTTTACTTTATCAAACGCTTTATTGTATTCTATAAAACAGACGTAAAGAGGACGGTTAACATCCAAACATCTCTGTGTCAGCACATTGAAGGAGAATAATGCCTCTCTGGTACCCATACCATTGCGGAACCCATATTGATGTCACTAATATCCAGCTCCAGTTTAGAGTGTATTCTGGCGTGGATAATTTTCAAGAGAATTTCAAGGTATGTGACATTAAGCTTATGGTTCGATAGTCACTACACTCTTTGGCATTCATCTTCTTTGGCAAACACACAAATGCTGATGTCAACATTTCTCTAGGAATGATTCCCGTAGTATAGATAGCGTTGAATAGTTCTACTATTATGTCCAGGTTTTTCTCGTTGACCAACTTTAGTATCTCGCTTGGTAATTCATCTGGACCAGCAGATTTATTGGTTTTCATTGAGTTCAATGCCTGACTAACCTCTGATTTGGTTATCTCTGGACCTACATCTCCCGTTTGGCTATCTACAGATGTACTAGCTTCTCTCTGGTCATGAAATAATTCTTCGATGTACTCTTTCCATCGTCGTAGTTTTTGTTCTGTTTCCAATATATTTCCATTTTTGTCGAGCAATATATTTGAGGTTCTTCTATTTCCTACTCCGGCTAGTTCTTTGACTTTTTTTATGTAGGTTGAAGTTGTCATATCTGTTTTGAAGTTCTTCTATTTCTTTACATTTTTCAGAATCATTTTTCAGAAACACATCACATCAACATTCAAAACAATCACATGTTAAGATATATTCTGTCTAAAACCAAACCAAACAACACACAGTACAGATCAAGGAACTACAGCTATAAAATACATTGTGAATGCAACATTTTTTATGTAGGAGAAATCACAAGATCACAAGTGTCAGGATAAACGAGCATGAATTATACATCAAAGACAGAGACTTCGACGGCTCCAAGATATAAAAACACGTCTAGGACAATGAGCACATAGTACAATGAAAAGATGCATCAATACACATATAAGAAACATACAGCAAAAAGGGAAAAATCAACGAAGCAGCTTTTTGTCATCTTAATTAATGAAAAAAAACATTTCCCTTTAACTACAAGATCGAGGCCAGATAAGTAACCTGTCAACTTGGTACACGAAAGCGTCAACTAATAAATATCTACAGGTTCAAATAATTTCTTATATTTTTAAAACAAATCTTTTTTAAAAAACCATTTTCGCAGTGGAAATCGAAACGTCAAAAACAAACCGAGTTATAGCATCTTACACTTTTTTAGGTACAAAATTTACTTCGTTTTACGATCTTCTACTATGTTATCTATCATTTTTCTATTAGCAATTATAGCAACTGCATTCCGAATGATACTTTCCTGTTTCCCCACAATTTGTATTATTCACTAGTTCTTTCGCCTTTACACCTCGTCTCTTTAATGCAAGCCATTTGTACTCTCCTTCTTCTAAGCGATTGCCCAACTTTATACTCTTACCTGTAACACTTTCGCGATTTTAAGACCTTGTGCTGATTATTCTAACCTGTAATGTCCTACTAAAATCGGGCCATTTTTTATTTTTTTTTAAACAAGGACTGTAGTTTTTTTACCTACTTGTCGAAAAAAAAAAACATTTATCAGCAATTATTATATCGTTGAATACGCACACCTCGGTCGGCATGATTGATGTCTATACAATACATGAATTGTTATCGTTTTTGAATAATCTTTTCGGAAGAGGATAATTAAAATACAGAAATGAAAAAACGCACAGTTTGAGTTTTCCTATAACATATTAACACGATAAAATGCATGCGTTTTGGATGTGGTATTACCAACACACCAACAATGTAAGCAAAGTACAATATTACCCACGACCACTTATATTTTTCTGTACAGACCTACTATAAGAATATACAGGCTAAAGTATAGTGTACTTAATTGTGGTAGAATACTAGGAACAATAATGATTGTAACTGGTTTTATTTCTCTTAGTAAATTGCCTTTGACTGGAGTTGCTAATTGTTTTTGAAAGACCAGTTTGAAAGACTATGTAAACTTCCCTACCTGAGCCAAGCAAACTCCGTCTTCTCCATCCGGACTGCATGCAGCATGAAGAGATGTTCTAGTACCCATAGTAGCGTGGAGTACGATGCAAACCTTTTGGTGGTGTCTGGCCAGAAGAACTTGACGTCTGCCTCCAGGATCCGTACCGGTGTGAAAGAGTACCCGTAGTACCGGAGAATCTCTGGGTATTTCATTGCGAACGATGTGAGCAGACATGTCCAAGTGGTGGGTTGCTTGGTCTTGAAGATCAATGCTTGGACCTGTAATAGACATAGAATAGGATTTTATTGAATTTTATTGTAGAAAAAAGTTAAATTTAAATCAATCCAAATAAAAAAATGCATATACACTCATGGACAAAAATATTAAATATTTTGGAATTTTTTTTGTATATTTTGAATAAATATTTTGAATATTTTTGTAGTCACTATTATTTCAAAATAATTTCAAATTACTAATGATACTCATATAGTAGGCTCTTGTACTCAATTGGATCGAAATATTTAAACGTTTATTTTGAAGTTTATTTAACGTTTAGTGTCATTCGTACATTTTATCATAAAAAACCTTTTTAAAGTAAATTACTAAATATGAGACAATTTCATGTGCGTTCAGAAACAGTTAGACGAAGTTAAAAAACGCAAAGTTAAAGCTCAGGCGTCCTGTCAAAGTTCCACGACTTCTCCAAAATCATAAAGCTCGTCGTTTAGAATTTGCAAGAACACATATTCAGAATATCGACTGAATGGAACAACTGGAAAAATGTTCTTCTCACTGATGAGGCCAGAATGCTATTATGGAAGGCAGATGGTCGAAACTACGTCTACAGAAGAGTTGGAGAATGATTCGCCACCTGCAATCTCGCCCATACTCTTAGTTTTGGAGGTGGTGGCATAATAGGTATTAGTTGGAAGGTACGCACTGCACTTGTGAAAGTGATAGGACGGATGACTGGTGACTATTGTCAGTTGTCTTGTAAAATGAGCACATCTAATTAAAAAAAAACATATGCAAGTAAAACATCCGACCATATAGGATATACCGAAATAATACCACGTGTCAAATTTTATGATGGTCCATAATGGCAATACTTTTTATTAGGAGTTTAACATACGACTATTTCGTTGCTCTATTAAATCACAATCAGAGGTAAAAATCAAAATAAATATAAAATCACGATCACTAATCATTTAGTCCATTACTAATCCATAGTATTGTACATATTTCAATAGATTGTAACGTTATAAACGTCACATCTTTATTAATTTATATTTAAATAATTATTTTATTTTAATTTATTTATTAATTTATAATTCCCTAACCTTCAGTCGCATTTTTACTATTTATCTTCAAAAAATAGTTGGCGCCCTCTCTCTCTCTTTCTGTCCGGTAGAATAAATATTCGCCCGCGCTCTTTCTGTTCGGTAGACTAAATATTTTGTTCTATGTTGACAGAAGAGCTAATTCCATCATAGGCATACGTCCTATGGCATATGTGCTATTCATTGTAGGCAGAGTCACTCCCCACAGTTTGTCAACCAGATTTTCTAACATGGTAGGATATTTTTTTATGTGTAGTTGTTATAAAAGAAGATAAAAATTATTGTAAGGTTCATTTTATCGTCTGCAGAAATCTGTTGGGGTGAGTACTTTCATTGTAATCTATATTCTATAATTTTGACAGCATTTTTAATATTCATAACCTCACTTCTTCGAAAGCCACGTTTTCAATTTTATGCATGTAGGAATCTTACAAAACTTAAATAATTTTAATATTAATTCTACTTTAGCTTTAGCTTTAGAAGTAACAATAGCCAAAGGATGTACAAACATGAACTTTGTAAATCAGTCAACAACAACTAAAAGATAACGATTTCCATTTTTAGATCTAGGGTATGGACCAAGTAAATCAGTAGATAAAAACTGAAAATCATAATCTTTTGGTTATATTAAATTAGATGTTACTGATTCTAGTGATGATGAATCTCAATAATATAGTTATATAATATGGTTAAGCTATATATTTTATTATTTAATCTCTGTATATTTTGATATTTGTTTAGCTATGATAAATTTTATTAATCTAATTTATTTGACAATACCCTAACTGTTTATATATTTCTATTATTTTACTTTGGGTAATTGTTTTTGATTTTGATACAATTAAAAGCCTCATCCAGCACCTTTTGTATGACAACGTGGTTTGTTGCATACATACACTGTGTTTTAGTTTTCCTAGGATCCATATATCCTAAGGAGATTTCGGGCCAGATTATATAAATCTGTGTTCCTTTTTGGTCTTTTAGAGACAATTAATATACCGTAGGTATATATATTTTTTGGATGATGTTTTTTTCTTATTTCTTTTGGAGAAATAATTCTACGTATATCTATTTTTAGAAATCTGGTGTAGAATTATGGCGCTTTGAAGTATATTGTAGTATACCTACCTTCATTCGTTTTCTTCTATCTTTTGTAAACTACATTTATGCAGTACTTTATTCTTTTGTGTAGATCCCTGGTTTATATTTAGTAAAAATAACATTTCTTATCTATCGTTATTAACTTACTCTTAGTCTTCTAGGACTTGTTTTATGGACATGCTTTTACTCATCTTATAATTTTGATATTATTGTTATCTTACTGTAGGTACTCAGTCACCCCGAGTACTAATATTTTTTTAGATTCATTCATTAGCATTGTCCATTAGCTATTCATTTCTGTGAGATAAATAGAGATTACAAAAGTTTCTGAAAAAGGAAAGAAAACTCATGCCATCTTGTCAAAGGGAGAAACATAATATTGTAATAGAATTTGTTTCCCGATAGCAATAAGAAGACTAGGAAACCTTTGACTATGTGTGCGCAACTGATTCCTTGTAAACTAAGACTCAGTTTCTGTCAAATTATTTGGTTGGAAAAAAACGACAACTTATAAAATAAACTTGTTATTTGACCTTAACACTTGACAAAACCTTTTGACTAGCATTAAACCTTACCAATTGATCTGTCAAACTTACCTGAGGTATTTACGGGCAACGGATCCGGAACGATGTACTTGGCCGGTACTGTCTGCTTGGTACTAAACGGGCCATAAGTTGCTCGGACCGATATCGGCTGCGATCTTTGGAATACTGTGAATTTATCAACGGAGAGAGGAACTCCTTCTCCAGGTGCTGCATTAGGTGTCGTTTCCGAATTTGAAGGTGTTAAAAAGTGTTGGCGAGTTTGCTGCTTTATGAAGAAGCCACCATCTTTGTTTTCGAAATGAACATTTACACATGATGTATAACCTGAAACAAAACAGCATTATCAGCAAATATTACAAACAAGTTATTTATCACCTACAAATATTAAAATATTTGCGAAACAATCAAGAAGATTTCAAATAAAGTGGATAATATTGATTGGTTTTTCTGGTACTTGAACCGACAACTCACAAAGGGCCTCATAGGACCAATTATTATTGAAGATTATAAGGTATTTGTTTATTTTAAAGAATATATTATATGATATCCTTCAATTTGATAACTTCAAATACTTTTATTAATTAAATAAAATCCAAGTTATTAAATTAGACCTATCATGTAGACATATCTATATCAACTTTTATCAGTTGATTAAACCAAATCACCCGGAATAGATAATCTCCCAGCTGAACTATATAAAGAAGGTGGCCACGATACCATAATAGCACTACAGCAGTTTATAAAAGAAATATGGACACAGAAATTCCTCACCAGTGATTAAAATATTGGAATACTCTGAACCATACACAAAAAAGGAGATATCTTTAAATGCTCTAACCACACTCACTTTACTTTATCGTGTCCGGACATATCATTCATAAAATATTTCGGCATAGTATCGGGCTACGTCGTCGGTTCCATCTTTGTTGGCGAGCCACAAACCTTCGAAGGTACATCGATGAGGACAGTGACAGTTCACATCATCTTGGTCTATTTTTCCCCATTCTGCCATGTTTGATTTTACTGGAGCGACCCCCGTTTTTATCCTATTCATAGTTTTCCACGTTTTAAAGTTTAGGGACTGGCCGGTCCATTGATCCTGGGGAAGAGGAAAATACTCAGGCGGTTCATCCTGCACTGTTTCAAGGAAGCCTTTTCTGGATTTTAGTCGCTTTCGTGGTGTTCGAGCGTTGTATAGGGCATGTCGCTCATCCGCTATCTGTTTAATTCTCTCTAGAGGGAGGTGTAGAGGGTTCTGCAAAACCCGCTGCTTTATATAGATTTAAGAATGGTGTTGGTTTCATGCCCCCGTTACTATCCTGTATGCCTCATTTGGCGCAGTATCAACTTGCTTGGTGTGAGCAGAAGTTGACACACATTGCCTTAAAACGCCAGGACGTGCACCCCATTTACTTTCCGTTAGCTTTCTGAGTATGCTGTTCCTAGTTGTTACTTTCCCTATTGTTTTTATGCAATGTTGTCTGTAGGTGAGGGACCTTTCCAGAGTTACTCCAAGATATATATGTTGGTTTGTATGTGCTAATGTATTACCATTCCACGCAATTTGTAGTTTTCGCTTGGCTTCCTTTGCGCGAAGGTGGAAAGCGCAGACTTGGATATTAGACAGATTGAGTCTCAGGGAATTCTGCATTGTTCCGCTGTCATTGTTTTTAAGTCAATTTCGACTTTCTCGACCACTTCTTCAAAACCATTTTCTTGAGAACATATTGCAAGATCATCAGCATAGAGAAATTGCTGGGTTTCTGGGAAAATACTGGGATTTTCTGGGTCCTTTCCTGGTTTTAACAAGGCCATTACTTTAGATTTCCTCAATGATTTTGGAATTTCGCAGGCTTTGCAGCACGTGTTATAAAGTTGCAAGATCCATTTTTTTGGTTCTTGGCCTAGATGCTTTATTTTTTCACTGCACATGTTATCCACACCTGCAGTTTTCCCGTCTTTTAACCTGTTCCTACCGTCGTAGAGTTCTTTTAGTTTAAATGGAGTTCCTAAATGGTTTGTCTCCGAATAAAATCTTCTTCTCGTGTTTTGGTTCTTATATTGGTTCGAAGTTCTTCCATTCATAAGGAGTTGCGCAGCGACTTGGTTTGCTGTAACCTTGCAGGTGATTTAAGTTCTTTTTCAAGGATATTATCAAGGAAACTTGTTGTGGATCTTCCTCTTCTTCTCTGACCAATGGCCCCATTCTAGGTGGATCATTTTGTTCCATCCACATTACATGCTCTATTCATCTAAGATGTCCTATTTTAATATATTTTACGACATCTAGTTTCGGGTATATTCTATAAAGTTCGAAGTTGTACCGCCTTCTCCACACTCCATTATCATTCACCTCCATAGATTCGTACTTTTCTTTCAAAACATCCTAACACGTTTTCATTAATTTTTGTTAGAGGTCTTTGAAGCATATATTAGGACTAGGCGTATTATTGTTTTGTAGAATTTTACTTTTGCATTTCTCGATATAATTGAGGATTTAAGAAGGAGATTAAGCCCAAAAAATCTATTGGTCGTGCAAATTCTGTGGTTTATCTCTCCGGTAGGATTGTTTGTTAACGAGCACACCCAGGTATACAAATTCATTCACTGCGTCGATGACGTCGTTGTCTATAACAAGTGGTCGTAGGATTTGTAGTTGCATGCTTACTTTCATATACTTCGTTTTGTTTGTGTTTATTATTGAACCCATTTTGTAGCCGATTCTTTTAGTGCTACATACGCCTCTCATACAGCGCCAGCGTATTCTGTTCTCACAACAATATTGATATCATTAGCATAGGCAAGGATTTGCACTGATTTGTTATATGTGTGTCGAGCCTGTATGAGAAATTCTACATCAGCCCCGACAAAACCAGGGCACTGCCACCTCCGTTCTCCACACCGTTAAGAAGACCTTCTTTTTCGCTATGGATGCGGCTGTCGACTTCATCTGTGACCCTGGAGGCATTAGCATGTACTAGTTTTCCGTGTCGGAAAATACCTGTACGAGTTCCTACCCGCTACTGAAAGGGAAAGCATCTAATATAAGACCTATTAATACTCTCTGCTTAATATCTAGATCATACATTTCAAAGAGGTCGTTAGGCGAATCTTAAAAGCAGGTTGTTGTCAGAGGCCATTTTTGCAAGTTCAGCTTTTTCCAACAGTCTTAAGTACATCGCTAGTAATTCAGATTAAGCACATACTATTGCTGGTAATTCCGCTTCAAACGATTTTGTAGTATTTCCAAGGGTTATTGACAGTCTAACGTTATGACCTTTTTCTTCGCGTGCCATATCAGAATTATCCGACGTTGACGATCCCCATTGCGAATGCTTCTCGATCTTTTGCAATATGGAATAATTGTCCTGCATTTGGTATCTGAGTCCCGTCACGAAAGTTTTTTAATGTATAAACTTGTTGTTCTCCTACAACTCTACGGCCCTCTATTTTGCCTTTAAGGATCAGTTGTAAAATTTTATATCGACTTACTATATGTCCCCGATAAGACATTTTTCGATGTTTAAGAGTCTTTAGCAGTTCTCTTTGTTGACGCTCCTTAGTACTTCTTCATTAGTTTTTCTTGCTGTCCAAGGTATCTTCAGCATTCGTCTATGAACCCACATTTTCAATGCTTCAATTTTGTTCATGATCGATACTTTTAGTGTCCACACTTCTGCACTATACAAAAGTAGAGACCAAACATAGCACTTAACCATTCTTTGCTTAGTTCTAAACTGAGATGGTTATTGCAAAGAAATGAGTTCATTTTCATAAAAGTAGTTTTAGTCATTGCTATTCTACGTTTTATTTCTATGTCTAGATCTGGTTGGTCCGTTATCACAGTTCCCAAATATGTAATTTTGTAAACTTTCTCAACTTGGACTCAGAGAGTCCTTCAATATTATCTGATAGAATTACTCTATCGTCTGTATATCTAATCACATTAAGTAGTTCCCCGTTGATTTTTATTTCATATGGTTGTCTCTCAAGTGCCTTTTTAAATAACTGGTCTCAGTAAACATTGAACAATGCTGGCGACAAAATGCAACCTTGTCTGACCCCTCGTTGTATGGGAATTTCATCGGTGTAGTTATCTCAAATTTTTACGATAGCAGTTTGATTCCAGTACAAATTTTTAATGACACGAATATCCTTGTCATCTATTCCGATATATTTTAGTATTTGCATTAATTTTACATGCTGTACTTTATCGAATGCCTTTTCGAAGTCCACAAAACATGCAAATACATATTTTCTTTGGTCACAGCATTTTTGTAATAGGATGTTAAGCGCAAAAAGTGCCTCACTCGTTCCCATAGCATTTCTAAAACCAAATTAGGTATCTTCAAGATCTTCGTATTTGCGTCTAATTCTGTTGTGAAGTATTCTGAGGCAAAATTTTAAGAGTGTGGCTCATTAGGCTAATTAATCGATATTCTGAGCATTTTCTTGCATTGTGTTTTTAGGTATTGCGATAAAGATGGATTTGAGCCAATCTGCGGGAATCACTCCGGTATTATATATTGAATTAAAAAGTCTTACTACTACTTTTAGGTTATCATTCTCTATTCGTTTCAGCAACTCAGTTGGTGTATTATCTGGACCACAGGCTTTGCTAATTTTAGCATTATTTATAGAATGTTCTACTTCGCATTTTATAATTTCTAGGCCGCCAGTACAGTTTCGGTAGAATTCGGCAATATTATTCCTGTCATCTTCAAACAACTAATGTTAGGACCACTAATCTCTATTCCTAGTCGTTGATGTGTTTTTGGGATTGAGTATAATTAGTAAGGATTTCTTGCACGATTTGCACGAGGTTTTTGAGGATTAGTTAATTTATAAATATATATATATATATATATATATATATATATATATATATATATATATATATATATATATATATATATATTTTGTTATGATGTGTTGTTTCTGTATGAGCTAAATGATATATGTAAGTATGGGGTTTTTATCGCGGTTCTCAAAGAATTTGTTTGTAAGTACTTTTTTAAATTATCTTTATTATAACTATTATGAAACAAACATATCTATCTAATATAAGCAATATCAATTTAAAACAATCTATCTGAAATTTCAAATTCTTACAATTATTAAATTATTAACAAAATTTGGTACCTTTCTGTCACTGAACGCCTAAAGTTTTTCCAAAATTAAAGTTATTATCACCACTCAATATCTTCTTACTCAGGCTTGGTTATCCAACAATTTTAATATGTTTCTTCTTAATTATCTCCACTCACCATATAAATATATAAATTTAAATCCTTGTAATTTCCATATATTGTACTTTCAAATATACTGTATCTTGTGGTTGTTTTATTAAATGCTTACTTCAATGGATTAACTTCATACTATCACTATATTACTGTAGTAATAATTAATCTCCAACTGTATTTGACTTAATTAATTCGTTTAACTTAATCAATACCTTCTTCTAGCTAATAATCTCTTCATAACCTCATAAATTCTTAATTCTCTTCACGAATCAACTCTAACTTAATAATAATCTGTACTTGACTTCCTCTAACTCCACTAATTGATTCTCTTAACTGATTTAATTTCTTCTAACTAACTCCACTAACTGATACTAACTGATTAATAATCTTCTTGTAACTAAATTGTTGAATTATAACTTTACTGACTCACTTTACTAACTGATTAATCAACTGTAACTAATCATAATCTGTAACTAACTAACTCCCGCTCCAAATTACATGGTTTATATATATTTTTCTTGGTTCCAGAATAATCTAGCAATAAATAAGGTTCGAATCATTCTATTTTTTCTATCTGAACATTCTCGAATAAATGGAATGGTTTTTGTCTATGTTGTATTATGCAAATAGTCCTATTGACATTTCTAGAATTTTCTCTGGTCTACATGTACAATTTACTTGACTTTAGGCTCTCCAGATCAGAATTACACTATTATATGTAACTTAAACATTTACATCAAATATATTATTACCATTTCACATCCGCAATTATATTTTAAATTAACATTCCAAAAATAACTAACCCCACTTCAATCTAAACGTCAAAGAACACAGTGTATGTTTGGTTGCATATGCACGTGGCTGACTTAACCATATCTAATATTAAATAAAATGAAAAAAAAAACTTTTTAAACTTAATTCTTGTGCTAAATTCTTAAAAATACCCTCATAATTATTTCTTAATAATATTATCCAGTATATAATTTATAAATTATGTCCTTAACCACCATCCAAATAAATTTATTAATTAACATTGTACATCTGGTTGTATATACACACGACTGACTTAAATATATTTCTATGCTAATTTATTTTATTTCTTTTCTCATTACAATACAATATATATATATATATATATATATATATATATATATATATATATATATATATATATATGTACGTAGAATAATTTTCTGATCAAATAGTTTATTAAAATTTTAAAATTTAAATTGATTCATAGAATATTTATTAGTTTCTCAGTTCTAAACTATTATGAACCTTGGACTGTTGAACGTTGAATTTAATCTTCATCTGTGACTGGCTAACCAGCTACAACGTAGACTCTTATATGTGATATTTTAGATCGATCTCACTTGTTTGTTCATTGTTTCTCTGAACCAATCACTGAGAGGAAAATGGTGATCTTAAGCACCTTTTTCTTCTATTTTTTGGTTTGTACTGACAAGGTTGTCACCTAATTTATCATATTCTTAAATTTACCGCTCTATTGCACTAGCGGTTGGCAACTCGCCTTGTTGTTCTCTCATATTTTGACCTAAAGACCACTGTCTTTTCACGTGATGGCTTGTGTGTTTCTAACTTGTTGCTCCCATTTTGCCGGTAGCAGCTAAGGAGACAAAAAGTGGTAACTTCATTACACTTTTTAATATTACTATAATTCAATCTTAATTATTTCAATAATGTTACCTAAAGTAAAAATTAAATTCAACTAATAATATACTGTTGGAAGTGTGATCTTATGATCTTGTTAGTTTTCGATAAATAAGTGTTTTTTACATATGTTTTTTTACATACTTTTTATATACATGTACAATTACCACATGATCTTTTGCAGTGCTAAATTTGAGTTAATTTGTAAACTGTATTTAGTTTCAATTAATTGTTTATACAACATAATCATTTAATGTCTAATGTTATAAGCTTCTTTTACTTATTTAATATCATTGACTGCTACATGTCTTTTTGAGTTAATATACTTATAATTACTTTTCTATGGATGTTTGTTTTTTCATATTGTTCTTTTTAGATGAACTGATGATGCTTTCTGGTTAGAAAGCGAAACGTCTTCAATAAATAAATAAAGTAGCCACCTTCTTTGTCTTATACCTATATATATATATATATATATATATATATATATATATATATATATATATATATAAAAAATTTAATTACCATAATATTATAAGTAGGTTATTTTATAAATATTTTCTTATTTACATAATTGATAAATATGTCAGGAATTTGTTTAAAGAAGTGTGTATTTACGCAAATATGTTAACATTTTTTTAGTTGTTTATTTACCTTGATAGTATAGGTAGATATGTAATATATTATAATGATATAATACGATTGGCAATGATTTATATATGAATATATTTTCGGAAGGTGAATAATTTACGATTGCTCTTAGTTTGAACGAGCACAGTCTTACAAACATATCAGAATAATGGAAACCTTAATGTTGAAAAAATTGCCGTTAATCTAAAAAACAAAAGATAGTAATTGTCTATTTATTTGGGAAGGAATAGCCTCCATCCTTGGGCAGAGGCCATACTGATATTCTGTGTATTGTATCAATAGTAGAGAGGAAGAAATAGTCAGCTTTTCCAATGGAAGAAACCAAAAACAAGGAAGTTAATATTATTGTAGGCGACTTCAATGCGAAGATAGGTAAAGGAAGTGATGGAGAAGTAGTAGGCGAATATGGACTACGAATACGTAATGAGCGAGGAGAGAGGCTAGTTCAGTTTTGCAAGGACAACAAACTCATTCTGGGGCAAACTACCAGTCCGAAGAATATACGCCATAGGACCAAAGCTTACCCAGGGGCAGATATAGCAAGTGACCACAACCATGCTTTAGTAGATATGAAACTCAAACTATGGAAAGAATGAAACCAATAGTAGAAATGAGAGGGCCATTATCAAAGGGGAATTACAAAAGCACTAAAACTATAAAAAATGAAAAAGCCATGGGACCGTATGGAATACCTGAAAACATAAATCTAAAGACTATTAGAATATACTAGTAGAATTAATCAATGAAATTTACTATATCGGGAAAATTCCGAAAGAATGGCTAATATCTGAGTTCATCCCAATACCCAAAAAACTAAACATAATGAAATGTGAATAATAGTTTTAAGAAATGTTTTAAAAGTTGTCTTTCGAGTTATACATGAACATGGCTATAAAAAAGGTAGACTATGGAATAACAGGAAACCAACTGAGATTTAGAAAAGGCTTTGGAACTAGAAAAGCATTATTTACTATGCAAACACTAATAGAACTGTGTCGAGATGTTAACTGTAACGTATTCATATGTCTTGTTGACTAAGGAAGACACTATTAAGAGTTGTAAGACTCGTTGTATTTAGGGCCAATGATAAGCCGCGATGGTACTTGTATGAAATATATAGAAATGAAAATAGCACGGGGAAAATAAGCCACGAAAGCACTCCATGGAGTGATATGGGACAACACTCTACCCAAAGAAATAAAACAAACAAAAAAAGGATCTTTCATAGGGATGAATATTACCCTATATGAAGCGGAAGTATAGCCAAATTCAACATCAATACAAAATAAAAGAAAAAGAGAGAAACGCAACGATTTACCAAAAACCGGAATATTTTGTTACAATCGCAACAATTGTTTTGAAAGTTTAATAATTTTCTGAGATTTATTTGAAACCATATAGGTAATATATTTACATGAAAACTATATATTTTTTGCAAACCTTTCTCCATACTATTTCCTTTCAAGTTTTTTGTTACTATTCGATATCGATCGGAGGAAATCTTAGCGGAAGCCCCAGAAACGTTAAAAGTTTCGACCTAAAAATTTTCCAACTTGTTCCGTCACGTAAGTCTCATCAATAAATAAAATTTTTCGCTTCACCTTGTCACGTATCAAATACGGCCAAGATTTATCTGAACCTTTTCATTTTGTACGTCGTTCTTATTCACACTTTTTGTTTTTGCCTTATTGTTACAGTAACATCTGAAAAGAGATGATGAAAAGTGAGAACATGTTTATTTAACACGCTGCAACAGGATTTGGAGGATGAATTATTTAAAAGATTATGCATGCTCGGAAAACATACATTTTTAGAAGCTGAATTAGTAATGATACACATACATCGAGAACCAAACACACGGATTAAAATGTTTCTCATGAACGTTATAAATTTTATGGCATCAAGAAGCAGTGGCAGCAATATAATCCCAAAAAAACCCTAAATTCACTTATTTTAAATTACGTAAAAGAAAGAAAGAATAAATATATAATATATATATATATATATATATATATATATATATATATATATATATATATATATATATATATATATATATATATGTTTGAGTTTAGTTCTTGAACCTTAATATATATTTTTTAGTGGATTCTCTTGGGCTCAGGTTCATAAAAAAAATTTAGTTTGATACTAAGACATTTTTATATATTTTTTCCGACGTTTCGGCAAGAAATTCATGCCTTTTTCAAGAATATATATATTGACTAAAAAAAAACATTTTATGACAGACATAATACGGTTTAAAAAATAAACTTTTGACTTACCAAGCATGTAAAGATTCGGTATTAACAATTAGACGTCACAATTAAAATAATATTCAAACATAGGATATACCCACTAAGTCACTACAAGTAAAATGTATTTTAAATCTAATGTGTTGTTTATTGATGTTAGTTTATCGTTTAATTAATCAGTTATTTTAACATCATAGGCGTTCTGAGATTGACTTTTTATCTGTTTTTAAATTAAGTTAAAATATATTTTGTTCAAATTTTTGACATCTTTTTTATCATTTATTGCGTTAATATTTTTTTTTTATTTGTATAGACTCTAGAAGCTCTCTCGTCTTCCTGTTGGGTTCACTTTTTAGGATCTTGGTTTGCTCAAAATCAAATTTATGTTTTTTTTTTCGTTTTCATGTTTTGTGAGGGCAGTTGAGTTTTTTTTTGTCATATTTGTGGGAACGTATTCTTGAGTTAAGTAGCTGACTGGTTTGTCCAATATAAACTCCATCATAATTCGAGCAGGGAATTTCATATACAACATGCGATCTTTTTAATAGAGGGGTTTTTGTTTTCAATCTTGTAAAATTCCTTTTCAAAAGATTGTGACCTTTATGAGCAACGGTAATATTATGTTTAGACAGAAGATTTGCAATTTGTTCTGATAATCCTTTTATATAGGGGAGAGACATATAGTTTTTCTTTACCGTGTTGATTTCATTGTTATTATTGTTATTGTAAAATTTATGCAGTCGCGATTTGAAAGTGTTGTCGATAAGGTGGTGTGGGTATAAATTAAGTGTTAGTGCTGTTTTTGCTTTTTTAATGGCCTGAGGTCTATTGATAGGATCGGATAATCTAATAGCTCTATCAGCGAGTCCGATAACTACTGATTTCTTTTGAGATAGGGGATGATGAGAGTTGAAATTCAGATATCTCGACGACCAGGTTTTTTTGGTGTACCATGAAGTAGTTATAGTGCTGTTTTCTCTATGCAAGGTCAGGTCCAGAAAATTAATTTGATAATTTTTTTCAATTTCTAATGTGAATTTTAGTTTTTGGTGAAGGTTATTGAATTCATTTAGTAAATTATCCATTTTATCCTCTGGTGCTGCACTCAAGCAGTCATCTATATAGCGATAGAAAAAAGAAATATCAAAATCAATTTTATTTAAAACAATTTCCTCTAGATGCTCTAAAACTAATTGACCGATGGCACTGGATATGCTAGCACCCACAGCACATCCATCTGTTTGTTGGAAGATTTTGTTTTTATATTGGAAATAGGTTGACTTTAATGTTGTTTCGACTGCTAGCAGAAATTCTTCTAGAGGGATGTCTGTGAACGCTTTGATTTCGTTCCACTTTTTTTTAATTATGTCTTTCGCTAAAGCTATTGGAATATTGGTGTATAAAGATACCACATGGAGAGAAACTAATTTATAGTTTGGAGGTAAATGTATATTTTTGAGTTTTAATTTCAGGTGATCAGCGTCTTTTAAATAGTGTGGATTTTTTATTTATTACGTTGGAAATAATGTTCTTCAAATATTTTGAAATGTTTTCAAAAGGAGACTGAATCGCAGCTGCACACCCTCTTTATGTGTTTTGGGTAGACCGTATATTTTTGGAATTACAGCATTATGTATCTTGAGGGAATTAGCAGTGTTTGGTGAGATGTAGCACATTTTTTCCCAATTGTCGACTAATTCGTTATTTCTTTTTTGTAAAATATTCGTAGGGTCATTTTTCATTTCACGGTATGTTATTTTGTCATTCAATAGAGAATCCATTTTACTGTCATGGAGTCCGACAGTACTAAGTCCAAGACTATATATAAAAATGTCTTAGTATCAAACTAAATCTTTTTAAGGAACCTAAGCCCAAGAGAATCCACTAATATATATATGGCAGTTACTTACATTGGGTTTTTCGATTAAACCTTTCGGTAAACCTTTGCGTTTTCAGTTCAAAGCTACCATACATTTCCAACGTACAAAAAAAAACCTTATTTTGCACATAGTAAGCATTACTAGCTAAGTTTTTTAACATTTTACCTCAATAATTCTAAGTTACGGTAAGATCAAATGTTTTTTAATAGATAATATACGGTAGCTAATTATAATTTATTCTCTTTCAGCATTGAAGAAGCCAAATTAATTCTCTTTGGCGAAAACGTTCGGCGAAACAATTGATACTCTTTCTTGCAGATTGGCATTCAGGTTGGCAAAATAAAAAAAAAGAAGTCAACTACTCCATAAGTTTATCGCAGACGTTTCGCTTTATATTTTTAAAGCTTCATCAGTTCTCTAAAATACAATAGATGACATAGAGTGACATGATAAAAAATAAATAAAAAAATGGTAAAATAAATAATACCAATTATTCATCATTTAAAATAGCCTTATTTTCCATTCTAAATAATAACACTATCATCCCATATCTCTAAGTTTCATTAAAACATAAATTACAAAAAAATATATATCAAAATTTTTCATAGTTCATAATTGTGTCAAAACCTTGGAATTTGTTGAACATATGGCCCTTAAAAATTTTCGGTATCGTGTCGTTTGCATAGATTGCAATGGATTGCAATAAATCAGTGTTTTGTTTGTCTTTATTGAAGAACCATCTTTAAATGAAGCCAAATGTTCGTTTAAAAATTTTGTAAATCTTCGTATCTACGAATAGGAATATTATTTTTTGTAAAGTTTGTGTGTTCTTTGTTTGTATTTTTTTTTAGTTAGTTCTAAATAATGAGTAAACTTCAGTACATATATAATAAAATCTTTAATATACTACATATTGAGTTGTAAGTTATAAATAATTAGTTTTACAGCCGTCAAAAGCAAGCAAATTTTGTGTTTTCGGAGAAATGGAAAAAGTCAAGTATCTTTCGGTGAATAAGTTCCTCCACAAAAAGGGTAAAACGAATGTGCAAATCAAAGCCGACCTGGACGAAGTTTATGGTGAGTTTGCACCTTCGTTTGCAACAGTACAATTTTGGAAAGCTGAATTTGTTCGTGGTCGTACAAGTGTTTTTGATGATAAGCGTCCCGGGAGGCCACATGAAGTCACCACGCCGGAAATGATCAAGAAAGTCCATGACATGATTATGGCAGCTCGTCTAATTAAACTCCGCGAGTTAATAGAGGTCATAAATATTTCCTATGAACGCGTACACATCAGTCAGCATCATTTGGACATAATGCGTGCATTATTACACACCGAAAACCAAAGAACAGTCGAAATAGTGGCGCAAACGCGGCGAAGTGCCGCCGAAAAAGGCAAAGAGTGCACATTCGGTCGGCAAAGTGATGGCGACTGTTCTCTGGGATGCGAAGGGCATCATCCACATCGACTAGTTAGAAAAAGCAAAAACAATCAATGGTGAGTACTACGCAGCATTATTGGATCGATTCGATGTCGAATTGCGTCGAAAACACCCCAATTTGGAACGCAAAAAAGTGCTCTTTCACCAAGACAATGCACCGGCTCACCGATCGGCCATCGCCATGGCAAAATTACACGAATTGGGCTATGAATTGGTTGAACACCCACCGTATTCCCCAGATCTTGCCGCCAGCGATTTTTTCCTGTTTCCAAACCTAAAAAAAAGGCTCGTAGATCGCCGTTTCTCAACGAATGATAAAGTCGTCGCTGAAACTTCGGCCTCTTTTGAACAGCTCGAGCAAAAGTACTATTCGGATGGGATAAAAAAATTGGAACTTCGTCTTACTAAGTGTATCGAGCTAAAAGGGGACTATGTTGAGAAATAAATCGATTTAATTCCAAAAAACTTGTTTTTTATATCCAAGGCTAGTTTTGTGTCAATCCACCCTTGTATACCATGCCCAGTAAGTATGTTGTTTGTCAAAATGCAAACCTGTAGTTCTATCTACCACCCTTCTGATAAAGACCATTTTTTTAAACATTTTTTGTCTTGTTAATGCTGCATAATGAATTACTTTTACTATTCAAAAGTAATAAAAAAAGTTCTGCTCGTTAAAAGGTTAAGCTGTTTCTATAACAAATTTTCCATTGAAAAAACACAAAAAGACATTAAAATATTTAGTTATGGTATGGGTGTCAGAATCATAGACATATAATACAAATCTTGCCGCCAGCGATTTTTTCCTGTTTCCAAACCTAAAAAAAGGCTCGTAGATCGCCGTTTCTCAACGAATGATAAAGTCGTCGCTGAAACTTCGGCCTCTTTTGAACAGCTCGAGCAAAAGTACTATTCGGATGGGATAAAAAAATTGGAACTTCGTCTTACTAAGCGTATCGAGCTAAAAGGGGACTATGTTGAGAAATAAATCGATTTAATTCCAAAAAACTTGTTTTTTATATCCAAGGCTAGTTTTGTGTCAATCCACCCTTGTATACCATGCCCAGTAAGTATTAGTTGTTTGTCAAAATGCAAACCTGTAGTTCTATCTACCACCCTTCTGATAAAGACCATTTTTTTAAACATTTTTTGTCTTGTTAATGCTGCATAATGAATTACTTTCACTATTCAAAAGTAATAAAAAAAGTTCAGCTCGTTAAAAGGTTAAGCTGTTTCTATAACAAATTTTCCATTGAAAAAACACAAAAAGACATTAAAATATTTAGTTATGGTATGGGTGTCAGAATCATAGACATATAATACAAAATAGACTGCTGCAATACTGGGTTTTCATTGTTCGATTCATTGTTCATAATGGACTAAATAACGAAAACAAGTAGAAAATATGGACTGAAACACCAGCAAAACCAAGCTAATGATCATCAGCAAGGAAAACATAACTGGAGCAAATCTATATGGAACTAAATGAGAATTGAACGAGTCTCAAAATACAACTACTTGGGAACTATAACACAGGCCAACGATGAAAAAACTTTTTCACTAAAAATACCCTATTCTAATGTCTTTCAGGTCGCTGAATCCAAATATGATGCTTACAAAGCTGTATCACCCACAATTTCTTCACATTTTGTAGTAACATTTTTTTAATTAAGCGATTTCTACAGAATTTAACATATACTATAATAGTTTAAATATAATCAAAAAAGTAGAGGTAATGGACTTAAATTGTGTTGGTAGCACTGCTGAAACATACTAAAAGATCAAAAAAGGTAGATTCCATTTGAACGTTAACAGCTGATGTTTGTTTACTGTCAATCTAACCTCACTTTCACGGTTTTTGTACACGTGCTCAACACAATGTCTAACCGCGGTTGTAAAAACTCTGTTGACAGTTTTTGTTATATTTGTGGTGAGTTTGTGATTAAAAAACACCAAAGAAACATTACGGACTTTGTGAAAAAGGTTTATAGATCATACTTTGGAACTTTACTTGGCGATCAGGATAAATCTTGGGCGCCGCATAAGGTATGTTATGTATGTGTTGAAGATCTAAGAAAATGGTCAAAAAAGGAGAAAAAATCCTTCAAATTTGCAGTTCCTATGATATGGAGAGAGCAAAGAAATCATTCTGATGATTGTTACTTTTGTAGTGTTGATGTAACTGGTCACAACTCAAAAAATAAGAAGGTAATAAGCTACCCTAACCTTATGTCTGCCATCCGACCAGTGAAACACGGTCAAGATATGCCGGTCCCTGAACCTCCAGATGATTTGGATTCCATTCAAACTGAACCATCTTATGATGTAGAATCTGAGTTAGGTGAACAAGATGATGAAGAATTTCGATGTATTACAGAAAATGTAGAGCCTAAATTGTTTACTCAGATTGAACTTAATGACTTGGTTAGGGATCTAGGCTTAACTAAAGAAAAAGCTGAATTGCTTGGCTCTAGACTAAAAGAAAAGAACTTGTTGGGTGCTGGAACCAGCATTTATGTGTATAGAAAGAGAGAGCAACAATTTTCAAAATTTTTTGAACAAGATGGTGATTTGGTGTACTGTACAGACATTCCAGGTCTGATGAATGAATTTGGTGTTGAGTACAAAAAGGAAGACTGGAGGCTGTTCATTGACTCATCCAAAAGAAGTTTAAAGGCTGTTTTATTACACAATGGAAACCAGTACGCATCTATACCTGTTGGTCATTCTGTACACATGAAAGAAAGCTATGAAAACCTAGAAATAGTGCTGAATAAAATAGGCTATTGTGATCATGGTTGGATGATATGTGGTGATTTAAAAGTAACATGTATGCTACTTGGTCAACAAGGTGGTTTTACCAAGTTTCCATGTTTCTTGTGTGAATGGGACAGTAGGGCTAGAGATCAACATTGGTGCAAAAAGAACTGGCCTGCTAGGGAATCTTTAAAACCAGGTGAAAAGAACATTCTTCGCAAAAACCTCGTAGATCCAAAAAAAGTGCTCCTACCACCTCTTCACATAAAGTTAGGCCTCATGAAACAGTTTGTGAAGGTTTTGCCTAAAGATGGGCCATGTTTTATGTATCTCTGCCTAAAGTTTCCACACCTCTCAGAAGCTAAACTGAAAGAAGGCGTCTTTGTCGGACCAGACATTAGAAAAATGATGTTAGACCTTAACTTTGAATCGACAATGACCTCAAATGAGAAAGAAGCATGGGTGTCATTCAAGCAAGTGGTTACCAAGTTCTTGGGGAATAAAAAAGATCCAGAATATGTTGCTATTGTTGCTAACATGTTAAAGAACTTTAAAAAGTTAGGATGTTTGATGAGCCTGAAAGTTCACTTCTTGAACAGTCATCTTGATTACTTCCCGGAAAACTTGGGCGATGTAAGTGAGGAGCAAGGAGAGCGTTTTCACCAGGACACTAAACTGATGGAAAAACGCTATCAGGGCCGCTGGAACACTAACATGATGGGGGACTACTGTTGGTCACTTCACAGAGAAGTTCAGCAGGCGACTCATCGTAGAAAAAGCTACACAAGAAGTTTCAAAGAAAAGAGGGAAAGAAAATACAAACCAATCCCAGATGACTAATGGAACCTGTATTATATCATATGTATAACTGTTTCAAGTAACCTATTGTAATAATATATTCATGATTATAATGTAACATAGTGTTTCATTAATTTCACCATATACCGTATTTATACTACATAAGAAACTACATAAAAATGTATACTACATAAAAACCCAAATTGCAGAAAAACTATGGGTGATACAAAAAAACTAAGGCCAGATTTGGATTCAGCACATAAAAATCAATAAAAATCAGCTATTAAAGTAAAAAAAGTTTTCACAAAAAAATTTTTCGTCGGCCTGTGTAATCAATGAGTCGTGGGACAATACCCAAGAGATTAAATGTCGCATCAGAAAGGCAAAGAGTGCATTCTTGACTATAAGTTCTGTGTTCAAGAGCCATGATCTCACCCTAAAAACAAAAATAAGGTTCCTTAAATGTTATGTGTACTCAGTGCTTCTGAACGGAGTAGAAACGTGGACATTGAAGGCGGAAACTCTATCAAAATTTCAGGCTTTTGAGCCATGATCATACAGAAGGATCTTGAAGATACCATAGACAGACAAAGTCACTAATGAAGAATTACTTCAGAAGGAGGATGAACACAACTGCGGATTTGGTCAACATCGCTAAGGGCCGTAAGCTGAAGTACTTGGGACATATAATGAGAAAACAAGGCAGATGCAAGCTACTTCAATGCATTTTACGAGGTAAAATTGAAGGAAAAAGGGCGCCAGGACGAAGAAGAATATCCTGGCTTGCTAACCTAAGTGCATGGTATAGAAATACCTCAACACAGCTAGTTCGTATAGCAACGAACAAAGTGATCATAGCCAGAATGATCGCCAACGTTCGGAACGGATAGGCACCCTAAGAAGATTGTTTTACCCACATAAGTCATGTTCGAATTACAAGACAATTTGCCAATACCACTTTTGTTTTGCTCATAAATTTTGTCCTGAGTTTTGCTAAAAATGGACTTAATGGTGTGTTTGGTTTTCAGATTCATATAAAAGTCTTGTTGCAAATAGTTATTTCGAGTAATTAATTAACTAAATTGGGCACTGTTTATTTGTAACACCCGTATTGAACGAGCTATATACGATATTGAAAAATAAAATATTATTTGTCGAAACAGCTTGTAGCGTTTTGTTTGTTACGCTACATAGTTATTGCACAATCTTTGTATAACCTATACCTATAACATCAAAGCGACAAAAAACAAAGATATATTTTTTAATATCATATTATCGTCTTAAATTACCGTATTTGATACAAAGAACCTTTATTATTCTTTTGATACGCCATTCGGAAAATGAAAAATTGAATTTCCAATTGCCTAAAGCTCCCATCTTACTTGCCTAAAGCTCTGAGACTCTTATTTATAGAGATGTATCATCCAAAGTAGATCCGACCCAGCAGAAAATTTAATTAAGTTTGTTTCAGTTTCTTTTTTAAACTACAGAGGATAAAAGCATCATACGTTTTAATTAAAGTTTGTAAAAATTATGTCTGGCCTTTGAAATATGACTTCATTTACTATTTTTACTTTTTCATAAATCATTCATACTCTATCCAATCAAGTTAATGTAAGAACTACAACTTGAGTGCACATGTTATTTATTATTATTATGAAATCGTTTCAAATACTTTTGATAAAATCAGTAACAAACTTACACGCCTATTACGAGCAGATTTTATTTCTTCAGGTTTTTTTCTAGGCTTTGGTAAGAGTAATCTTTGACATTTTTCATTGGCTAGTATAACTAATAGAGTGGAACGAAAGAGGTCAAAAAAATAAAAGAAAATATAACTTTTGTAGCTATAGTTTAAAAGTTGTATTAGGTGATGAAAAGAATCGGTGCGAGAGCATTTTGAACTAAAAAGAAATGTTGAGGTTTCATATTAGATTTGAACAATGAAAAAACATAAAAAATATGTCAAAAAAATCGATATGGCTGTGATCAAAAGTCGTCTTTAGGATTGAAATGCGTCTTATGCAAAATTATTTTGATATCAAACAATTTTTGCAGGTTCCATAACACCATTGAAGCTTGATATGGTATGCAGTACCTGTTCCAAACGAGGATAGTACAGTAAAACCTCGATATAACGGACTACTTGGGGAACGGGGTGTCCGTTAAAGACGAAAGTCCGTTATATAAAAATATGTTTAAAATAAATTAAAATTATCTATGTAAATTATCTAAATTACGGAACTTCCATCCTTACTTTTTAGGTTCATAACTTCATCTGCTATTTCACTTTCAGTAATGATGTTATAACCAGGGTCACGTTCTCTAGCCCAGGGTCATCTTCATTAGATATACTATTAGCCATTGTAAAACATCTTCTTCAGCTACATGTTCTCCTGCATTATTATTTATTGACCTACAGTGATCAGTAAATTCCAACCCTTCTAAATCTATGCATCTTGGCCATCAAACAAATTCTTCCAACCATGTTTTAATGTTTGCTCTTTCACCTCCTCTCATGCTACAGAAAAATTAAAAAATATTGATTTTAAATTGTAAGACCTCAAGTTTTGCAAGCTATGCTATCTTCTTGTATATTCTGCATTATCTCCATCGTGCAATACAATCATTACTTCGCCTAAAAACTTTCTGCGATGCATGGGTAGAATAAGTGATGTATTTTTTGGCAAAAACATACAGCTAAAGTTGCCATCTTCTAAACGTAGAATATTTTCAAAGGGGTGAGCAGGAGCGTTGTCTAAAAGCAATAAACATTTCGCCTTTTGTGGCGGTATTTCCAATTATGCTCCTGTTATGCTGAATTTTATTGAAATTTTTTGTAAACTACAGTTTTACTGACCGGAATTTTTGTCCGTTATATCCGAAGTCCGTTAAATAGAGGTGTGTGTTTGTCTGTGTGTGTATGTGTGTGTGTACTTGAGATACAATTAAGAAAGTACCACAAAATAAGCAAATTTTTCTTGAAGATCAACAATCCTGTAGAAAAATGACAATTGGACCAGTGGATATGGCAGCATCTGCTGCAATAAGAAAGAAAATGGAAAGAACCATAAAGGCAGAGACAAGTTCTCAAAAATATAATACTGACGAAATTGTTCTTAGAGCATGTACCGTTGATTCCTCTAATCGTTCCATAAGTAGCAGCTTGTCTGAGTCAAATTCTTCTGATGCGGATGATCATGAAGAAGAATTCATTGCTCCTTTGTCAACAGTTACAGTTTAACCATTTACGTCACAAATGCCGATTTGCCGATCAGCGGTCTTCAAAGATATGAGAGTTACAACTGTGACTGATACATCGAAAGTAATTGATAGGATAAAAATAAGGCGACAGCGTGCATCTCATAGACATTATCTCCAAAAGCATGGCTGCTTCAATCTGTCCAAAAGGAAGGGCTGTCAATCAGAAGTATATTTTTTGTCTTACAACAAAAGAAGGCAATAAGTTTTATCAAAGAGTAGTTAGAGAAGAACATGTAACAATCATTAAAGAACCAGGCTGTCGATATTATATGACACGTGTCTCCTTTATCAGGATCGGCGGCAATCATCGCGAATAGCATACAGACATTTACCCTGAAAAATAATATTCATATATTAAAGTTAAGCGCAGTTGGATGCGATGGTACGGTAGTGAACACCAGCCCTCAAGTAGGCGTTATAAGAAAACCTCACTTCAATGTATGCCTATTTACTTATTTATTATTTTCTTATTTATTAATAGAAAACAACCTACCACTAATATTAGAAACAACAGACCTTAGTACCGATCAGAAGTACTTGTACCAAATCAGTCAAGCAGTTGCTAATGCTTTGAGCTTTAAAAAACCTGGGAAATATCACACGCTAGGTGGCTGACAATAACAACAACCTAGTAAACCTAGAAATTAAGAGAAAAATATACCTGGCGAACAGAGCTTACTTTGGACTAAAGCAGTTCTTCACATCACACATCATCATCATCAATCAGCCAATCGCGTCCACTGCTGGACATAGGCCTCCCTCAGTTCTTTCCAGTGTTCTCTACACTGGGCCGCTTGTAGCCAGTTTCCCGCTACACGTTTAATGTCATCGGTCCATCTAGTCGGTGGTCGTCCTCGGCTTCTTTTATAATTTCTAGGCCTCCATTCCATAATACGTCTTGTCCACCGTCCATCTTGTGTTCTGGCTAAGTGCCCTGCCCAGTTCCACTTAAGCGTCGTGGTTCTTTCGATGACGTCTTGAACTCCTGATCTTCGCCTGATTTGTTGGTTTGTTATGTGGTCTCGAAGGCTCACGTTCAGCACTGCACGTTCCATGGCTCGTTGTGTAACTCTAAGTTTATTCGCAGATTTTTGCGTGAGTGTTAAAGTCTCTGCTCCATAAGTTTGTACAGGTAAAACACATTGGTTATAAACCTTTCGCTTGAGACACATGGGAATTGAACTTTTTAGAATATGGCTTAATTTGCCAAATGCTGCCCATGTTAGACCTATTCGCCTCTGTATTTCATGTGTTTGATTGTCTCTGCTTATTTTGATTTCGTGTCCCAGATATTTGTAAGTGTCTGTTTGTTGTATGGTATTATTGTCAATAGTTATATTTCCACTCATTACGAGATTTGTTATAATTTTAGTTTTCTCAAAGTTTATCTTTAATCCTGCTCTTTCAGACATACTTTTAAGCGAATGCATCATAGAAACTGTATCATGTAAGTTATCTGCGATTAATACAACATCATCTGCAAACCTTAGGTGATTTAATCTTTCTCCATCTATATTGATGCCCATATCTTGCCATTGAGTGCCCTTAAATATTGACTCTAGAGCTGCCGTGAACAATTTTGGTGAAATATTGTCTCCTCGACCTAAGCTGAATTTTTCTGTGTCTTCGTGCAGTCGTATACTTGATGTAGCGTTCTGATAGATGTTTTTGATTAGTGTCGTGTACCTGTAATCTATTCGGCTTTGATGTAGGGCTTCCAGTATTGTTTCAAACTCTACAGAATCAAAAGCCTTCTCGTAATCGACAAATGCAAGAACCAGTGGTATGTTGTACTCGATGCACTTTTCTATTAAGATCTTTATGGTATGCAAATGGTCATTTGTGCCATATCTTGTGCCATATCCTGCCCTGAAGCCTGCCTGTTCTTTGGGCTGATAGAAATCAAGTTTAGGTGTTAGCCTCTTTGTTAGGATTTTCATAAAGAGTTTGTACATATGTGTCAAGAGGCTGATGGGTCTATAATTTTCTAATTTAGTAATATCGCCTTTTTTGTGTAACAAGACTATTACTGCATTGTTCCAGTCTTTTGGAATCGTACCCGCATGTAAGCATTTAGTAAACAGTTCGCTTACTGATTTTAATAAAATTTCTCCACCAGCTTTTATTGCCTCGCATCATCACACATCACACATAATTAACAGAAAAACCAAGATACTAATAAATGAAACTCTTATTAAACCTGTCCGGACATACGCTTCAGAGACATGGAGTATGGTAAAAAGCGCAGAAGAACTGTTAGGCCGCTTTGAAAGACGAATACTTAGACACATATATGAAGGAGTACAAGAAAGCGGGATACGGCGCAGGCGCTACGATTTTGATTTGTATCAATATTATGAAAAATGCAACATCGTCCGGTCTATGAAAATGAATAGACTAAGGTGGCCAGGACACCTTAAAAAAATGGACACTGGAGACCCCCAAAGACAGATATTATATCAAGAGCCAGTAGGAACCAGGAAGAGAGGCAGGCCAAGACCTAGATTCAAAACTAAAGTCGAAGATGACTTAAGGAATTTAGGGGTCAGAAATTGGAAAGCTAAGGTGAAAGACAGGGGGAATGGAGACTAATTCTTGAACAGACCAAGACCCACCCAGAGTTGTAAAGCCCACGATGATGATGAGGTGGCTGACAGTTGCTAATTGGTTGCTTCGATTGTATGTTGGAACCGAATGCCCCAGCCTTCAATTAATTATGTTTCATCCAAAAAGTACATGCCATATAGGTTATTGGCCATCAAGTTTGATATCAATAAACTCATTTATAGAAAACGTCGTAGGAACTTGAAGGAGACTGCGTTCCCCAGGGATCCTACCACCAAACCCAATTATGTTTCACTCCCTTATCACTATGAGAGTCTTTCTGGAGATATTAGAAATCAAATTAAACGTTCGGTTGAAAATATTCATGTTTCATTTAAAGTACCTAATAACTTGGGTCAGTATATATCCAATTCCAAAGACCCCATCAACTATATGAACCGTAGTGGTGTGTATAGATTAAAATGTTCTGATTGTGATGCTACCTACATAGGAAGAACATGTAGATCATTGTCTTCACGCTCTTTAGAGCACACAAAAAGAGAAAATACTTCCACTTTCTCTCAACATCTTAAAGAACACAACCACACTCTCAATATCCTAGAAGACGTATCACTTACTCACAACATCCCACAAAAAAAACTTTCTCAACAAACTGGACCTATATGAAGACCTAGAAATCATTAAAGAAAAACAGAGAAGTCCAAATTGTGTCAATCGCCATGTTTCATTTAATCGAGACTTTCTTCCGCTCCACCGTCAATTATTCTCATAACTCATTATCAAACTTTACTTCTTCATTAGTATTTAAATTCTCATCCTCCTCTTATCACCTACTAATCATCCTTAGCCCCCTCAAACTTTGTTCAATATATCCAACTCCCCTTCTTTCCTCACTTCTGTCTAGGCATCCAAACGTCAACTCTGACCTAATACCCAATATTCTCCATGCTCCTTCTCAACAAAATAAATTCAGAGCAGATCATGCCACTTCCTCTCCAAAAACAATTTTTCATTAATATACACCATCACCCACTCAACCACATATCTTCACCTTTTCGTACTGCGTTTTTCATTTTCATTTACAACTTCTTTTTACTCATCCAATTCCCTCAGGGTTTGGTTTTCGGGTCTCTGGGGTCTTCAGTCTTTTGTAGTTTTCCCCTTCATCTTCACAATAACATTTAAACATCACACATCTTTAGTAAACTTGATAGATCCACCTTAAACACAACTACTCTTACATTTCCACATATTGTCACAATACACTCCATAAGCCTATTAACTTTTCACCTACCTACACTCTAACTTATAACTCATCCCCTTTTTACTTTTATATTTCTTAGGCACCAAATGTTCCTTTTAACATATAGGGCCTTTTGTTTTCTTGAGTTATAACTTGAGCAATGTAGGAACAATATCACACCTAACCATCTTTCAGCCATCAATTTTCTGCCAGTCTGGCATACTTGCCCACACACATAAACAACCTACCATCTTTACTTTACACACATAACCAGTAATTCATGTTCACGTACTTATAACTTAAAAATTTTTTATTTATCTTTACTAGGTACCAAATGTAGTTTTTTTGACATAGAGGGCCTTCCATACTTGTTTTAAGTTGAGTACTACACGAACACATTATGATCACATTCTTATCATATTTACATTTCAGCTCAACAACATATCTAAACACACCTCCACCTACTACATCAATACTCAATAATAAATCTTTTAGGACCCATCTTCCCACATGTGCCTTTTTACCATTTTCTAGGTACCAAATGTCTCACAACATACAGGGCCTTTTGACAAAATCTTTAGCTTAAAATAAATAGATCCTTACACATGTATAGTTGGTTGCCTATCAATCCTACAAAATTTCATAAATTCCAGTTGACCCACATTAATTTTTAAAAAACCAATTTTCAATGTTTCAAATATAGCTATTTGATTAATTTACAATACATATTACAATATTGATGGTTGATACTGTTACATTATTATAATTTTAACTTTTTCAATTTTAAATAAGGCTGACATCTGTCATTTTTAGACAACTACCGTAAGTTACACTGACTGCTCTGACACAACATCCGTCCTAACATGTCAACAATGTCATTTTGATCAGTTGTTATCAACAGGTCCTCGTAGACACTTCGTCTCAGGACCATTTTACTCATGTAGAGTCATACGCCGCCATGTTACCTATCTAACGGTAACTTAAACATCACAAATTATAAATACTAATAATGTAAAACAACTACAAATTTATAACATTTAAAGGGTTTTTACCCATATATTTTGGTGGCTACTAGCATGTACAACCGTAAGTATTAACCACATTTTGCTCTAACCTTTGTCAACATTTTAATTTAACGTTCTTTTTAATTAAAGTGGTTATATACTTTCAGGTTTGCACTGATGATGGATTGTTTAATCCGAAAACGTTTTGCAATATGTTTGTGATAGCCCGTTTGGGGCATTTTTATATACCTTTTATAAAGGATTTTAAACAAAATTTTTTTTTGAATGTGTTCCATAGTTTGTCCCATCTAACATTATCAAAGGCCTTTGTATAATCGACGAAACATATAAATATCGGGATCTGGTATTATCTGGCTTTTTCTATGATGTTTCGTACATTAAGGATTTGTTCTCTAGTACCTCTGCCCTTTACAAATCCAGCCTGCTCAGGTGCTATTTGCCAATTTATGAAGTTTTCTAGACGCCGTTGCAGTATGTAGAGGATCACCTTACTGGCGTGTGATATTAGAGCTAATAGCCTGTAGTTGTTACAATTATTTGTTGAACCTATCTTATGAAGAGGTATGATTATGGTCTTTCTCCAATCCTCAGGCCAGACGCCTGTGTGCCATATTTCATTGCACAATCGATGTAATATTTTCACTCCACATTCCGGAAGATGCTTCAAGACGTCTGCAGTAATGAGATCATATCCTGCTGCTTTGTTTAACTTAAGTCTTTTTAAAGCGAATTCCACCTCGGAAAAAAGTATGTCAGGTTCAGACTCAAAACTAGTGTGGTGTGTCTCTGTTGAAGGAGAATGGAAAGTGGAGGTCTGGCAGTCAGGTACAAACGGGGCGTCCGTTTGTACCTGACTGTAATTGTATATGTAATGTAATTGTATATTGTATATGTAATTGTATGTTTGAACTTATTTTTTAGTTTTGATCAATTTTTCTTAGTAACAATTTTTCATATTGTGAAATATAAAGGTACTTTACTCTTGAGCGAAATTCATATTTTTTGACATACCTCGTATACTAATGATAAAATTTGATATCTGCTGATTGTATTTTAGATTTTAGAACATGCAGAACTTTTTATAAAGAATAATTTTTTTTCGTAAAATTAATAATAGCAAAGTTTTCCATATGGTTCCGACTTAGTGGGACATATTGTATATTTATGCCTATATATACATTATTTATATGTATTGTATTTTTATTTTACCAAGAAACAAGACAAAATAATTTGTTTAATTTACAGTTTGAGTAAAATAGTAAATAATATTAAAATGCCGCAAGAAACTAGCTTCAGCGCAAACCTATCAATAGAACGCAGCAAGATCCGATTACCAATAATTACTATTTTAATGGAAATAAGCCACAATTGAAGGTTAAAATAAGTTTATTGACGTTTCAATCTCAACTTCTATTTTAACTGGTATATAAACTTGTTTTAACCTTCAATTGTGTCTGATTCCCATTAAAATAGTAATTACTTAAAAATGTCACAAGAAAATATTTTAAAGTAGAGATGAGCGATAAGAACATTAAGTAGCAACATAGCAGAGACAGAGCATTTATCATTTAAGAATCACACAATAAATAAGCAATAACAGGATCCAATAATTAGGATCAATAACATTGATCAGAAATGGGAAAATATAAAAGTAGCAATAATTAAAACAGCAAATGAAAACTTAAAACCAAAGAATAGAAAACATAAAGATTGGATGACTGAAGAAATACTACTATTAATGAATGAAAGAAAATCATTTAAAACAAAAAATCCAATTAAATATAATGAAACTGATCGATTAATAAAAAAGAGAATAAAAGAAGTTAAGGAGAGAATGTTACATGAGCAGTGCCAAGAACTAGAAGAAATTGGGAAAAAATATGACTTTTTTAACATGCATAAAAGAATTAGAGAATTAACAGGAATGAGAAAAACACTTCAAACTAGGCAACTAAGAGATGAAAGGGGTGGACTTATAACAGATACAGATATAAACCAAAAAATGCAGAGATGGACACAATATATAGCACAACTTTTTGAAGACAAAGAGAGAACAGAAGCACCAAAAGAATTTAAGGATGATACTGGGCCTGACATTATACGCGAAAAAATTGAATATGCAATGAAACAAGCTAAAGGTGGTAAATCTCCCGGGCCTGATGAAGTTCCTATCGAATTACTTAAAATTGTGAATACTGAATCTATTGATCTTCTTTTGGATCTATTCAATACCATATATAGAACAGGTATAATACCTAAAATATGGCTCCAATTAACATTCATACTGCTTCCCAAAAAAGCCAATGCAAAGGAGTGCAATGAACATCGCACCATAGCCTTAATGAGTCATGTCTTGAAAGTGTTTTTAAAAGTAATTCACAATAGAATACATAAGAAATTAGATGAAGGCATAAGTAATACACAAATGGGATTTAGGAAAGGACTGGGAACACGAGATGCACTGTTTGCAGTAAGTGTTCTTTCGCAGAGATGCTTAGATATTAATCATGAAGTATATGTCTGTTTCATTTATTTTGAGAAGGCATTTGACAGAGTGCAGCATAATCGACTTAAAGAAATTTTATTAAATAAAAACATAGACAGTAGAGACATTAGAATCATCTGTAACCTCTATTGGAATCAAACAGCAAAAGTGAAAGTGGAAAACGAACTGACCAAGGATATCCAGATTCGCCGTGGGGTCCGCCAAGGGTGTAGTTTATCACCCTTGTTATTCAATTTATACCAGTGAAGCCATCTCAGAATTAGCGCTTGCCGAGATCAGTGAAGGCCTTATAATAAATGGTGAGCCACTTAATAACATAAGATATGCTGACGACACCGTCCTTCTGGCAGGGACGCTAGAAGAACTGCAACACCTTGCTGAACAACTAAATATATATTGCAACGATTACGGACTAAAAATCAATTTGAAGAAAACCAAGTTCATGGTATTTACAAAAGCACAAAACATCAAAGTTAAGCTAGTACTAGATAATACAGAAATTAAACAAATATCTTCGTACAAATACCTTGGAGAATGGATCACAGAAGATACTGATCAGACAGAAGAAATAAGATGCCGCATTGAAATTGCGCGGTCAACTTTTAATAGAATGAGAAAACTTTTTTGTAATCGCGATATCAATATATCGCTCCGGATAAGAATGCTTCGATGTTATATTTTCTCTACCCTTTTGTATGGAGTTGAAGCTTGGACACTTAAAAAATCCAACATTAAAAACCTAGAAGCATTCGAAATGTGGTGTTACCGACGTATTTTGAAAATATCATGGATGGATCGCAAAACAAACGAACAAGTTCTCGAACAACTAGGAAAACAATGCGAAGTTTTAAATTCCATAAAAATCAGGAAATTGGAATACTTGGGGCACATCATGAGAGGTGAAAAGTACGAACTACTAAGGAATATAATGCAGGGTAAAATCAAAGGTAGAAAAAGCGTAGGAAGACGTAAAATCTCGTGGCTACGCAATCTCCGTGAATGGTTTGGATGCAGTTCAATTGAACTATTCAGGCGAGTAACCAATAAAATTATAATTGCCAGAATGATTTCCAATCTCCGATAGGAGTGGAACTTGAAGAAGAAGAACAGGAGAAAAAATAGAAATTCATGTTAATCTAGTGTACAATAAGACTTTCCATTCAGCTCTAGAAGAACAACATTCAGCTCTAGCAGATGGCTGGTGTCTCCAAGGTCGAAGAAGCATCATTATAGTTGCATCAAAGTCTAAATTGTAAAAAAATCGTTTAGCACCAATTGCCAAAGATGATATTTTTAAAGATTATATCAAATTTATACTTAATAAAAATGTTTACAACTGGAAAGGTATTTCCAGACTGAAAGTCCAAAGTTGTGGTTTATTACCAAAAACATACAAAATATTCAGTGTGATAACTGTGCATCTGAATAATTTTGCATGATACAACCCTGCATTAAATAACTATCAGAGATTGTTTCATTCTACAAATCGAATGTTATCTCTATTATGCAATTTGTTACAATTAATTCAGCTTGTTTAAAATATAATGATTAGGATGCAACTCTCGTGATAAATTATTACAGATTACCCAATTTGTATACATAATTCGAAAAGGTCACGGGTGGGATTGAAATGATTGCGAAAACTGTGACTAATTTTTTTTAGCGTAACTATATATGATCCTAATTATGCTTACAGGGGGCAAATGGAAAAATATAAATGTAAAAATCTCTTATGTTACGCTGTCATAACTGTTCTTTCTTCCTATCATCATTATCATCATCAACCTATATGCGTCTACTGCTGGATATAGGTCTCCCTTAGTTCCTTCCACCTGTCTCTGTCTTGTCCGGCTTGCATCCAGATATTGCTAACACCATCGAGCAAAAAGACAAAAGAGGAAATGTAAAGATAGCGGGGGCAAAAATATTGTTAGACAGGAAGTGCCATCTTGAGAGGCCACATTAAACAAGGAAAGAGAGTCTTGCCCTGTTTAAGAAATCAAATTTAGTTGGGTTATGTTATTGTTTGTCCCAACTGTCACATGAAATCTTATTTATATTGAAGTTTTTAAACAATTGTCACATTTTAGACTTATCGTTAATATTTATTATTAAAGTTTCTCGTCTAAGACACATTCTGAAAACTATTTTATAGCTACTGTTAATAAGTGTCGAAAAATTTAAATTTGGCGCATTCGCATTTCCGGATATGTCCGCCATCAGAGGCCACTTTTTTCTTCTCCTTTTCATAACGATTAGATTCCCTCTTTTGTCTTTTTGCTCGATAGCTAACACGCTTCAGTCGTCAGTCCATCTGGTTGGTGGACGTCCTCTGCTCCATAGTGTTTCGTATCTTGGTCACCTATACCTATACTCCTATACCACATTTTAATTCGATGTAACATTCTATTACTTGAAGTTTTTCAAACTTTTTATGGTGTATTGAATATCCAACGTACGATTTTTCTTATTTAAATTATGGTGTACTCATGAGATTTAATACTTCTTCAATAGTTCTGCTCATTAAACTTATTTCCAGTATTAGTAGGTCTATTCACATCTCAATGTGTTTAGTCTGCTGATGTCATCTTGCTCCAGTGTTTATGTGTTGCATGTGTACAGAACTAGATAACGTTTAAAAACTTTTAAATATTCTAAATCTTGTATAAGACTGTCTTGTCTTAACATGTACGTACCATCTTGAGTACGAGTATTTTAAGCATATGCATAAAACCAGATTCTGTTATTTCAATGTAGCTTCTAATTTCTTTGGGCTGGTTTAATTTGCTGTATAGAGAACTTTAAGTTTTAAATTAGATATACACAATATAAATGGCAACAGTGCCTGTTGCTATTCTGGATTGTATTCTGGACAACAGTGTGTAAATTTATTGTCTGTGTTTTTGAGGGGAGACCAATAGATTGCCGGAGTGATGACGTATTTTTATTGACATCTGTCAGTTTTACTTTCCAAACAAGCCTTGTTAGTGGCTTTGTATTTGTATTTTTCGTTATTTTTTTTATTGTTTTACAGAATCTTTTCGATTTTTGCAATATTTAAATATTCCAGTAGTTACTACAACAATTTTACAAGATTGTCTAAATAATAAAGCATGTTGTTTACTAAAAATGGCAATAAAATGAATGTATCAGTAAAGTAAGGTTAGAATTTCTTTAATTTAAACGTTTAATTATATTTCGTAGAAATATAACACCTAATTATGATGGTATTATCGTAAAAACACTATACTTAAGAAGAAAAAGTAGCAGAGAAAGCAAAATTTTAACTTTAAGAAATCTTAAGATTGGGCAAACCCTGGCTTTTCAAACTTTTGTTTGGAAAGTAATAATAGCAATATGGCCGCCTTGACGTCACACTCCAGCTGTCTATTCCTTGCGTACAGTCAGTTCATAATATTGCTAAAAATTTTAAGAGTTGTTATTGCCTCAAAAATTGCAGAAAATGTCACGCTTAAGAAGTGTCACCAGAAATAGTTGATTAAAGAGAATACCGGGATTCACAAATTTGTGCAACAATCGAGGTAGATTTAACACGTCCAAGTAGAAGCCTTGCTAGAGAGTTAGATATTAGCGATGCTACTGTAACGAACTATGGAAAAAGCACGGTTGCAAAAAATTTTTAATATTCAAAAACGAGTAAAAGCTTTATCCAGACGACTACTTTCGAAGAATGGAGCTGTGTGAAACTCTAATACCGAATCTTCTGTCTGGTTAGTAGGGAGACACAGCAAAGAAGTGTTGTTTACCGAACTCAACGTCCTCAAAAAGTTAACGTCTGGACTTTCATTTTAGGAGACCATATAATAGGTTCATTTTTTATTGAGGGCAACGTGAATAGTAGATTACCTATACCTCGATTTGCTACAGAGTCATGTTCTTTTCGGTATTCTGCCTGATGTAAATCTGGATAATGTTTGGTTCCATCAAGACGGAACTGAGTTATTAGTGGAACAGGCGATATTAAGTGCCCTGCGCGATCTCCAGATCTTACATACATGGACTGTTTTTTTTTGGAGACATTTAAAAAGCATCATCTACGATCATCCTGAGGCTAGAGCCTAAAAAAATGAATAAGAGAAGTCTCCAATTCTGTTACAACAGAAACCCTTACATCTATCCGCAGGTTTTTATGACACATTGTGATACTGTTCAGTCGTAGAAGGTCAAATATTTGAATCGTTTTTGTAGGACATAAAGAATTATTTCTTATTTTATTAAAAAATATTTTTTATTTTCAATAAGAGTTGTTTTATCTTTTTAAAGAAATGCGCTTTTATTTTTAATTCAACCACAAAAAATTGTTCAAATTAATAAAAACTAATACAAATGCACCGCCTTATAATGGTCAGTGTATTTTCATCGAATTTATATCATAAGAAATGAACCGAGTATAAGCAAAATAAAAATCGACGGATGTAGATGCATATATCAGAGCAAAACAAAAATCGACGGACGTAGATGCATATATCCCAATGTTGCCGATTTTAGCGCTTTATGTAGTTTGCAATATCTAATCTAAAACTTAACGTACTGTATCTCTCTGTTTAAATAGATGTAGCTTGGAATATTATAAATAATGATTGACTCTACATTTATGTTTGTTGTAATTTATTCTTAGTGAATTCTGTTAAATACATTAGTTTTTGTTTTAGAGCATTTAATTTACAAAGAATTTTTAAAAGAATGGTTATAATACATAAAAACCAAAAATGGTAACGAAAATGTGAGGAAGTAGAATCATGTCTAAGGGAAGCAAGTCTTCAACGATTTGGAAACCATCAACATCAATGTATTTAAAAGTCACTATGCAAAATAACTACAAGAGTCCAGATCTGAATATCTTACAGAATATACACCCAGAAGATACTAAATCCTTGAACCAGAAGTGCAAAACTTATAAAAACCATCAAAAATAAAATAACTATGGACCAGAAGGAATCCCAGCTGAACTTTTGAAAAATGCAATATTAACGCTTGTTAATTTGATGACAGAACTTTTTAATAGATAACTAAACGCAGTTAATATACCAGAAAGCTGAAAATAAGAATAGATTATACCAATCCAGAAAAAAGGAGATAAGGCAGATATATGACATACTTGAACTGGAACAGCAAGCAGGATTTCCAGCTGGACGATCTTGCATCGACCACATCTACACTTTAACCTAACTAAATGAAAAAGGAATGGATAGGGATAGACCCATTCATCTATTATTTATGGACTTGACGAAAGTTTATGATACAATACCGCTATGTAGACTATGAAAAGTACTGGAAAGCTCTTGTGAAAGCAATACAACAATCTTCGATCAAAAATGAAGATTAACAACCAGTTCTCATAGAATTTTAGAGTAAATAAGAGACTGCGGCAAGGCTGTAGTCTATCTTCAACACTCTTCAAAATCTACCTGAGTGAGGCACTGAAGAAAGGAGATCATGTTCTGAATAGTATTAAACGACGAAACAACCCTATATACGCTTCATTTCGCAGCCAATCCAGTATTCATCGCATGGTACTAGGAAGATCTGCAATAATTATGACAAAGCGATTAATACAGAAATAACTTCTTTACGTGCCATCTCCGCGACGGAGGTTGGCAATCATCATGGCTATTCTGATCTTAGATGCTGCCGCTCTGAATAGTTGGATTGATGTGCATCCGTACCAAGTTACGCAACCATGAGATTCTTTCCCTTCCTACACTTCTCTTGTCCTGGATTTTCCCTTGTATAGTTAATTGAAGTATGTTGTATCTTTCATTACGCATAACATACCCCAGGTATTGCAGATTTCGTGTCTTGATGGTTTCCAACATTTCAATTCTTTCCATAATTTTTAAGAAATTTCGAAAATAGTGTCTTCACTTTGCTCGGATTTTTTTAAAACTAAACCCTCTAAGCCAGTTAAACTTCCAGAATGTAATATTTGTAAATAAAATATATTGCTATTAATTATTATATTGACCAATCCCAAAACCTATCCCATCAACCTTAGCACAAACTCACCACCGGAAAAATTGAGATATCAGCAAAAAACGATGAAACTGGAAAAGTTACGCACAAGGAATTAATTGGTAATTTATTGCTGAAGTTTTATGCCAAGAAAAGTTTATTGCTGCAATCGTTTCCGAGAAACAATGTTTATACTATAGCCATAGCAATATCTCAGCAATAAAAAGGGCTCTAGTTTCCATCTTGGCGGCATATTTGATTGCCAATTAATTGTTATTTGTTGGTACATTGACCAACCCCCCAAAAGCTACTCAACCATCCCCTAGCGCAAAAGTCGCCACGGGAAAATCGAGATAAACGAACACGAGGAAAACGTTGAAACTAAAATGCCCATATTTATCAAAAATTAGTCCTTAATATCGAATCCGCAAAAAACCACGGGCCAACTTCGTAAATAATAATTGTTTTGTAGAGTTTTATTTTTGTATTTCTCGATATAATTGTGGATTTAAGGAGAAGCTTAAGCCCAACAGCATTTGTTGGTCGTGCAAATTCTGCGGTTTATCTCTGCGGTAGTATTATTTTCAGTTTTAAGGAGCGCTCCTAGGTATACAAATTCGTTCACTGCTTCGATGACGTCGTTTTCTGTAGCAAATAGTCGTAGGGTTTATGGTTGCGTGCTTATTTTCATATACTTCGTTTTGTTGGTATTTATTACACAATCCTACAGTGTTTTTAGTGCCAAAGTCTTTAGAGCTGATTTTAGGTATATTTGTGGTATTAATTCCGAATATGGCTTTCGTTTTGCCCTATTAGCTCTAGTTTTCAAGATAACGTAGGTCATGCCAGGTTTTATGCATTAAAATATGAATATGCTTATATGGATATACGTATATTTTAAGCACTTTAACTACAATAAAGCCCTTTGTACAATGAAACAGATATATAATTAGTTTTGAAAAAAAAAACTAACAAAATAGAAAAAAAACTTTACTTAACGTAGCGAAAGCTTCGCTTGCGAGATTTCATGGAATGAACTTTTAAACAGTCTCTCTTCAAACTCCAGCAAAAATCTGCCATCATATGGGTATCCCATCTTCCTTGTTTGCGGTCCTCACTGGTTTATATGTCTTGGTGAAATCTCTCACCTTGCTCCTCACTTGCGTCACCCAAGTTTTTAGGGAAACGGTCAAGGTGGCTGTAAAGATAGTGAACTTTGATGTTCATATTACATCCAAGTGATTGGAAGTTATTCAGCAAATTCTTTAGCAGCTTAGCATAGTTTTCACTTTTGTGATTTCCCAGAGAATTTTTGATAATGTCTACAAATGAAAGTCAAGCTCTTTTCTCTACCTTATTCATTGACCCACAAAAGCCGGATCCTTTATCAGAAGTCTGATCTGTGGTCCATCAAAGATTCCACCTTTAAGTTTTTCCGTACTTATCTGATGCAGCTTCCTTTCTATGTAGGCGAAGCATGGTCCATTAGAATCAAGTGCCTTAACAAATTGTTTCATTAGGCCTAGCTTAATATGTAGGGGTGATAAGATTATTTTCTCTGGTTCGACTAAAAACTGACTCCAGAAGTCCAGAAGACTCCAATGGGCAGGACACCTCAGAAGACATTCTGACGAACGAACAGTAAGACTGGTGTGGGAAGAAGTCCTAAATGGAAGGATACCACGCGGACGCCCTCGCCTCCGGTGGCGAGATAATATAGCAGGAGACCTAAGCACTATGGGCGTGGAGAATTGGATGGAGGTTGCTCAAGGCAGAAAACAGTGGAGGCATGTTGTCGAGTCGGCTAAAACCCACGAAGGGTTGTAACGCCACGGAGTAAGTAAGACTAAAGACTGGGCAATAATGTTGTTTTGCCCAATTACCAAGTTTTTTCTCTTGGGCCACTCTTTTTTATTCCAGTGGTTTTTTCAGTCCCTACTATCCCAGAGCCACAAGAAGCAAGGATATTTTATGTAACCGCTTTGATGTCCAAGAAGAAAGTTTACCATTTTGAAGTCTACATAAATTTACATTTTATATATATATATATATATATATATAACACTGTTTTTATATATATATTATATATATATATATATATATATATATATATATATATAATATATAGCGAGTGTCTGCAACTTTAATTTTGTCGCTTCTCGCATCCCAATCGCCATAATTTCTTATCGGCCCAGTCTACTTCTTGAAGACCTCTATTTTCCATTTCTATATGAATATTGGATATCCATTTCTTTCTTGGCCTTCCCCTTTTATTTCTCTGTGTAGGTCTCCAGTTCCAAACCTTTCGTGATATCCTTTCTTCGTTCATCGGTCTCAGGTGTCCATACCATTTTAATTGTTTTTCGGCTTTTTAATTTACATTTTATCTTCTGCAAAACTAAAGCTATTGTAGCTTGGAGCTATCAATAAACAAACGCCATTCATTTGCATCAGTGTCGAATAATATATAAATCGTATACATCGTAGTGAGGAATATAAGATGGCATAATACAGTAAAATCAACAAATATACTGAGGAAGAAGTTTAATTAACAATGCGTATTCCTTTGAATATTCCAATGTAGTTATATTTCATCATTATCTCAAATATTTTTTTTTACATATTTTTTTTATTGAGTTTAATGCTTCGACAACTAATGGTCATTGGCATGGTACAGTGAATTTTTACAGTCAGGTACCTAGTGCGTGTGTGTGTGTGTGTGTGTGTGTGTGTGTGTGTGTGTGTTTGTGTGTGTGTGTGTTTGTGTGTGTGTGTAGAGTAATTGTCTTGATACTTAGCAAAGTCGACATCATTGTCTTTGTTAAGAGACGCTAATTGTATCCGAACGTCTGCGGTCCCTCCGGTGAGTACCGATCGCACAAGGATAGAAATTATTTTCATTCATTAATTTTTAATAAACAAAAATTTCTCCATCCAGGTGAGATTCGAACTCATGACCTTTAGGTTCAAAGGTAGGCGCTCTTACCACTGAGCCACAGAGGGGGTTATCTCAAATATTAAAACTACTAATTTTGCCATATTCATAAAACTAGAGCTGATACAAAAAAAAACGGAATCCATATTTCAATATATTGCCCCTAATATAGTAAAAATCAGCTTGAAAGATTCACGGCACCAAAACAATTTTTTTTTTCTGTAGGCCTGTGTTATTAAACCCATTTATGTTAATTATTAAACCCACTTTTAATGCTACATACGCCTCCTGTACAGCGTTTGATTTGCAATGATTTTTGATATATTGAACCAATGGTTATGATTTGTGACAGACGTATTGCTTTTTCCAGAGCCGGATTGAACAGTATACAGGAGAGAGGGTCTCCCTGGCGCACTCAGTTATTTGTTTTAAAAGGTTCAGACAGTTCCCCCTGAATTCGTACTCTACATTCAGCTTTTCTCTACATTCAAGAATTAGTTTTGTTAGATTTACCAAGTGATTCGGTATTCCTAGATGAAATATCATTGCTTTGTACATTTCTCTTCTATTCACAAAGTCATAGGCTGCTTTGTAGTCTATAAATATTTGATGAGTATCAATGCCATATTCCAGGGTTTGTTCGCAAATTTGTGTCAGGGTTACAATCTGATGAATTACCGATTTACCACCTCTGAAACCAGCCTGGTATTTTCCTATTATCCGTTCTGCATATGGTGCCTTGCAGTCACATAGTACTGTGGAAAATATTTTGTAATCTGAATTTAGAAGCGTAATTCCTCTGTAATTAGAGCATTCAAAAATATCTCCTTTTTTATATATGGTGCAAAGTATTCCAATATTCCAATTATTGGGGAGGGATTTCTGTGTCCATATTTTTTTATAAGCTGCTGTAATGCCATGAAGTATGATATCGTGGCCACCTTCTTTATATAGTTCAGCTGGTAGATTGTCTAGTCCGGGTTATTTAACTTTAATCTTTAACTTCAATAATCGTTGATGGTTCTTCTTTCCTCTCATCTGTTCCGCTTATCGCCTCTCTCCCGTCTTATAGTTTTTCTTCTTCTTCCTATATATACTCTGCAAGAATTTTTATCACTATAAAATCATTGTCATTCTTAGGTTTGGCAAGGGCAATATTAAATACCCTCTAAATACAGAATTATAAACTTTCTTCAAGTATAAGCAGGTCCTGTACGATATTTTTATCCTCGAATAAATAACGTAAAAAGCCATTTGGTATAATCAACTGATAAAAGATAATAAAGATGTGTATACAGGGTGGTCCTTAAGTGATTGTACAAAAAAAAACCGTAGATTCTACACTTTAAAATATTACGATTTAAGTCAAGTTGCTTTAATAAAATGTTGATATTAAGAAAGATACAGGGTGTTAAACTAAAAATTTAAAATTTTATTTTTCGCTATAACTTTCATGTTTGTCAACATTTATGTATAAAAATTTACAACTGGGTACTATTAAATATCGAAAATTATAATTTGATGTATACTTTGATGTAGCTGATAGAGGGCGCCACATATGCTACATATGTGGCATAAATTTGCACTTAACTTTTTTACTCTTCAAGTTACAGGTATTTTTAATAAAAAATATTAAAGATACATTATTTTAACAAAAAAATGTATACTTGTTAATATCTTCAAAACTCAACAGTTTTCGAGATAATCGCATTTTATAAATCAACTACATAATTCTGATTTATCGCAATTACTCCAGGCAACGCAAGAAAATTAAAGAAAAACATCAGTACTTCTGAATCTTGGTATAAAATACCTTTAATAAAGTTAATATTTAACTAATTATTAAATAAAATAAATATATCAGCAGGGTAAAATAATAGGACTTGATAAATAACAAAATAATTGGATTTTACATCAACATTTTACGTTTTTGTATTAAATTAAAGTCATAATCAAAACATTTTATTTACAAACCAAATTAAGAAATAGTTAAACTAAATAACATTAAACTTTTTGTTAAAGTATGTGTTATGTCCACAATTTTCTTTAATTCATCTGTCAATTCATTCCATAAAATATCGTCTCATATTAAATAGCATCATTGGCGCTAAAGAAACTGCTGCAGTATTTATTATAAGTGTTATAAGTATAATAATAAGTAATTTTTTGAATTTTTTACGAATTAAATAATTATATTAATATCTCACCACAAGAATATAACTACCACGAACAATCCAACGTTCAGAAAAGTTGTATTTAAATACTGTCTTACTCCGCATTCTCTGTAATGTAATGATGTACCATCTTGTGGAAACCACATATTTCGCCTTAAGTTTGATGACAATTCTTCCAATAAATCAATAAAATCATTTTATAAAAAATGTAAATAAATCTCGACATTTAAATTGCAAGGTAATTCGCATATCCGTAAAAAATAATTACCGATGATTTCAAATCATAAGACATGCATTTTGAATATGAATTTTTAATATTTTACGAATATGCGAATTACCTTTCAATTTGAATGGTGAGATTTATTTACATTTTTTATAAAATAATTTTATTTATTTATTGGAAGAATTGTCATCAAACTTAAGGATAAATATGTGGTTTATACAAGATGGTACACCAATACATTACAGAGAAAGAGGAGTGAGAATAGTATTTAAAAACAACTTTCTTGAACGTTGGATTGTTCGCGGTTGTATTCCTTGGCCATGTGGTGAGATATTAATCTAATTATTTAATTCATAAAAATCCCAAAAGAATACCTATTATTATACTTATAATAAGTATTGCCGCTGTTTCTTTAGAACCAATGATGCTATTTGATATGAGACGATATTTTATGGAATGAATTGACAAATGAATTAAAGAAAATGGTGGACAAACACATACTTCAACAAAAAGTTTAATGTTATTTAGTTTAACTATTTCTTAGTTTGGTTTGTAAATAAAATGTTTTGATTATGACTTTAATTTAATACAAAATGTAAAATGTTCGATGTAAAATCCCATTTTTCTGTAATTTTATCAAATCCTATTAATAATTATCCTGCTAATTTATTTTATTTAATATTTCATTAATTATTGAAGGTATTTTATAACAAAATTCCGAAATATTGATGTTTTTATCTATTTTTCTTTCATTGCCTGGAGTAATTGCGTTAAATCAGAATTATGCAGTTGATTTGTAAAATGCGATTATCTCGAAAACTGTTAAGTTTTGAAGTTATTAACAAGTATACCTTTTTTTTGTTAAAATAATGTATCGTTAATATTTTTTAACAAAAATACCGGTAACTTAAAGAACAAAAAAGTTAAGTGCAAATGTATGCCACGTATGTGGCATATGTGGCGCCCTCCATTAGCTATATCAAAGTATGCATCAAATTATAATTTCTGATATTCAATAGTACCCAGCTTTTTATGTAAATGTTTACAAACATGTAAGTTATAGCGAAAAATAAAATTTTAAATTTCCTCTTCAACACCCTGTATCTTTTTTAATACCAACATTTTATTAAAGCAAGTTGGCTTAAATCGTAATATTTGTTAAAACTTTAAAAGATCTGACGACGGTCCTGTCGTCTTTGAAACGGCATAGCTTAGTTTGGCAACGACCTTGCTAAGGGAGATTAGAAATTACCGTTATGATTTATTTTTAGAAGTACTCACCTTTTGGGAGCCTACCTGTAACAACCCTCATTCATTATTCGGTTTCCAGTCATAGATGTAACAACGTAGTGTTAATTTATATTTGTAATATTTTAGTTGTGTTATTACAAACAATTAAGTTTTCTTTCTTTTATATTATAAAAACAGTTTATATATAACAGTCACATAGAAGTAATTAAATAGTTTCATGTACGGTCTTTTGTTCTTTACTAAAACCACGGGAAGTCCAAATAATATTTAAAAACAAGTAACTGGAAGAACTCAAGATTCCCGGTTTTCCACTGAACAGTTACCAACATTTCTGGTCCTTCGAGCCGGATGCTTGCTGCCTAGGAAATACGAAATATCAAAGGTTAGTGCTTTTCCTTTTACCATTATTTCATTTTTTTACATTTTCACATGAGATTTACATTTGATTTGTTTCAATTCGGTGGAAAACTACTTCTATCTTAATTGTTTGTTATTAATCACTATTTTGTACAACACACAATACATTTATTTGAATATTTTACTTGGTATAAACGCGGTGTTGTGGTATTACAGGGTTTTATTCCTTATTTTCCATTTAAAAATAACTAATTTGATTTATTTTTAAATAAATTTTTGCATTCTTACACCACATCACTCAACATATATATTTTTACATCACATATGGATATATTTAGTACAATTTGCTAATTCACACACACTTTTGGGTTATATAACCAATACGGTTCGTCATTTGCGACTCGTAATCACATATTATTGTCTTTTTTACGTCCTTTCTGGATAGATTTGACATATTTTCTTTTTTTTGCAACTTTTGGGTATTCTTTACCAACCGATTCGCCTTTCCAGCGATTCGGGCACGCTTTATAAATAAATAAAGTTACATTTAACACTTTAATCGTTTTAACATTTTCTGTGCTATTTTATTACAGCAAATTTATTGTTTTATATCTTTTTAAGCACAAAAAATTTACATTTAATTACATTTTCATTTAACATACAAGTTAAAATACTTAACATTGTACCTTACATATTTTACATTTAATAAATTTACTTTTTACTATGGCTGAAGCTGCTGATAATGCTAAAATTAAACGCACTACAATTAAGGGCACTTTAACTCGTTTCTCGAATTATTTTAACTCTGTCAAAGAGTTACCTTCAACTGAAATTAACTTTAGGGATTTACAGTTGCGCCTTGAGAAAGTTGAGAAGCTCTATGACGATTTTGACAACGTGCAATCAATTATTGAGGCCGCTGACCCAAACTACACTACAAATGCATCTACTATTCATGACAGGGAACGAGCATCTTTTGAAAATGCATTATTTTCTATCACTGGCCTAGCTAGAGAACTTCTTGCCAAACTTTCGACTCCTCCTGCTGGTCAGATATCCCAATCATCTACACCTTCTACAAGTGAAGTTACAATCTCTCATCAAAATGTACGTTTACCCACTATTAATTTACCTTCGTTTGAAGGCGACTACGACACTTGGCTATTTTTTCGAGACACCTTCAACTCTCTCATCCACACAAATTCCGAACTTTCGAACATTCAGAAATTTCACTATTTGAGACTATCCTTAAAGGGCATTGCTGCAGACACAATACGCAATTTAGATATTTCTGATGCGACATATGCCACAGCATGGTCACTTTTAAGGGAAAGGTTTGAAAATAAACCACTTCTGGTTAATAACCACATCAAAAAGCTCTTTAATTTACCCAACATTTCTAGAAATTCACATAATGATTTGCGAGCCCTATTAGATGGTTTACAACGGCATCTACGATCTCTTGAATCTTTACAAATAGACATTACAGGTTGGGATCCTCTTATTATCTACTTAGTCACTACAAAATTGGACAACACATCTCACCGCGAATGGGAACAATCATTGAAAGACAACGCTACAAATTTGCCCACATTAAGTGAGCTCACAGAATTCTTAAAAGGAAAATGTAGAGTTCTGGAATCTCTTAATAATCACGACGATAAACTTCGCACCAAAGCAAAATCTTTTGTATCTACGAACAATAATAGCAACACTTTAAATTGTTCATTATGTTCACAAAATCATCTCATTTATTCTTGTCCTAATTTTAGTAAATTACAGAAAACCTCTCGCTTAAATGAAGCAAAACGTTTAAAACTTTGCATCAATTGTTTACGTTCTGGACATCCTACTAAAAACTGCAAATCTTGTGGCTGTCGCAAATGTGGTAAACCTCATCATACTCTTTTGCATTTTCATAATTCTATTCAGAACACTCCAAATTTCGAAGCATCATCTTCTCAAACACCTCCCAATCAGACGACAAACTCCTTAACAACTCACAACCATTTTGCTAGTTCGACGCAAATTTTACTGTCTACTGTTTTAATTAAGGTCTTTGACTCCAAAGGCAACATGCATGACGCTCGTGCACTATTGGATAGTGGTTCGGAAAGTAATTTCATTACTCAACGTTTACTAACACTTTAAAATTACCCACAACTGAAATTGATTTTTCTGTCTATGGCATAAATCAAACAAATTCTGTGGTTCATCTTAAAACTTCTCTTACCTTCAAATCAAATACAATCAACTTTATACGTACAATTTCTTGTTTAGTAATGCCTGAAATAACTGGTAGACTGCCTTCTGTCACACTAAACAGAAAATCTCTAAACATTCCCTCTAATGTTACACTCGCCGATCCACACTTTAACGTTTCGTCTCCTATAGACATTTTAATTGGTGCAGACACATTTTGGGATCTTTTATGCGTTGGTCAAATTAAACTATCACATGGTCAACCCACTTTACACAAAACTAAGCTTGGCTGGATTGTATCCGGTCCTATACCTTTTCTATCTCATAACAAAACAAATTGTCACTTTTCTAGAAACAGAAATCTCGAAAATCAGTTACAGAAATTCTGGGAGCTTGAAGAATTTCCAAAAACTAAGTTCTTTTCTGAAGAAGAACTTCAATGTGAGAAACACTTTAAAGAAACTACTTCCTTTGATTCTACAGGCAGATTCATTGTCTCTCTTCCTTTAAAGTTACCTCTATCTAATATTGGTAATTCAGAGATTTCAGCTACCAAACGTTTTTTCTCTCTGGAAAAGAAATTAAACTCTAACCTAACTTTAAAAAGAGATTATACTCAATTTATCAGTGAATAATCATCATTGAATCATATGACTAAACTTTCTTCAAATTTGGTATCCCATCCAGACTTCTTTCTTCCGCATCATTGCGTTTACAAGGGCAACAAGATCCGAGTCGTATTTGACGGATCTGCTAAATCTGACACTGGCTTTTCGTTGAACGATATACTGATGGTAGGTCCTACACTACAAGACGATCTTTTCACTATTATTTTACGTTTTCGAAAACACAAATTTGCTTTAACTGCTGATATCGTTAAAATGTATCGACAGATTCTTATAAAAGAAAATCAGCGTTGTTTACAAAAAATATTGTGGCGATCTGATCCAAATTCATCTATTGAGACTTATACTTTAAATACTGTAACTTACGGCACTGCTTCTGCCAGCTTTTTAGCAACGCGATGTGTGCAAGAAGTAGCTCACATTTACTCTGACAAATTTCCTGATATTTCGTCTATAATTTTACGCGATTTTTACGTGGACGATCTCCATACCGGTGCGTCCACCTTAGACGAACTTAAACATATTCAATCTTTAATCACTGAATTACTTTCAAAACATGGCTTTCATTTAAGTAAATGGAAATCAAACTCAACCGAATTAAAAATCGATGATATAGACAACACTTCTTTGGACATAGGTTCCGATGAAACTGTCAAAACATTAGGTCTGCTTTGGAATCCTAAATTAGATGTTTTCTTCTTTAATGTTCAACCTACTACAAACAATTCTAAGATTACTAAGAGACACATTCTTTCAGCAATTTCAAAGATATTTGATCCTCTTGGTCTCTTAGCAGCAGTTACAATAACCGCTAAGATCATTCTACAAGACTTATGGCGTCTAAAAATTTCCTGGGATGAAGTTGTACCCATGGATATTCATACAAAATGGTCAAATTATCAATCCCAATTAGTCAACCTTAATAAATTACAATTCCCTCGATATAATACCGTTTCCAATTTTACATCCATACAATTACATGGATTTTCCGATGCGTCTACTGCAGCCTATGGTGCTTGTATTTTTATTCGTTCGTTAGATGCTCAGGGAAATATAAGTTGTCACTTACTCTGTGCCAAAACCAGGGTAGCTCCTTTGAAACATATTCTTACAGTTCCCCGACTTGAACTTTGTGGAGCCCTACTCTTATCCGAATTGATGGACAAAGTAAAGCAATCACTACAAATTAATTTTGATGAAGTTGTTTATTGGTGTGATTCCAGCATCGTTCTAGCATGGATCAATGCACCTCCCAACTTGTTAAAACCTTTCGTTGCGAACAGAATTTCACAGGTTCAATCCTTAACTAATTCCAATTCCTGGAGATATGTAAATACACACGAAAATCCTGCAGATTTATTGTCACGTGGTATTTTACCCACGGCACTACAAAATTCCGATATATGGTTTCATGGCCCTCCATGGCTTTCATTGTCTGAAAATTTCTGGCCTCATCAACCCTTCAAACAGGTTAAAATTCCTGAACTTCGATCTTCTGTTAATCTATCTGCAAGAATTTGCATGAATCTCGACATTATTTACAAAATTTCTTCCTTGACTAAACTACAACGAATTGTAGCCTACTTATTACGTTTCTGCAAAAATTCCAGGCTAACCATGCCAAAAAGAACCTTTACCAATTTAACATGTGACGAAATTGCCTGTTCTCTGATTTGTCTTATTCGCATTGTGCAAAATCAGTCTTTCTCTGATGATTTCACACATCTCAAAAAACATGGCAAGGTCGATCATAAAAGCAAACTTCTCACCCTGAATCCTTTTCTTGATCAAGATGACATAATTCGAGTTGGTGGAAGAATTCACAACGCTGATATCTCATACGAGAGAAAGCATCCCATTGTACTTCCACAAAAACATCATTTTACAGACATACTTGTACGGCATGAACACATAAAATTACAGCATGCTGGTCCACAGCTACTTTTATCTTCCTTGCGAGAGAAATATTGGCCTCTCAATGGGCGTTATGTCGTTAGAAAGGTTGTCAGAAACTGCATCCCATGTTTCAAGGCAGCTCCAAAACTCGAAACTTATTTAATCGGTAATCTACCTTCTTCACGTCTTACTCCTTCACGACCCTTTACCCACTCGGGACTTGATTATGCGGGACCTTTTTTTTTTGAAGGACCGTCTCACGAGAAACTACAAGACTATTAAGGGTTATGTAGCACTTGTCTGGCCACAAAGGCTATACACTTAGAGGTTGTGAGTAGTCTGACTACGGAATGCTTTATAGCAGCTTTAAGACGTTTTACTTCTCGACGGGGTAAATGTGCTTCTATTCTTTCCGATAATGGGAGCACCTTTAAAGGTGCCAACAATGAACTTTCCAACTTTCTCAAGGCTAACAATTCTGCCTTACATGACACACTCTCTTCTGAGGGTATCGATTGGAAATTTATTCCACCGCGTTCACCTCACTTTGGTGGTATCTGGGAAGCTGGGGTAAAATCGGTAAAATACCATCTTAAACGAGTAATTAGCAATACGGTTCTCTCCTATGAGGAGTTTTCCACTGTTTTGATTCAAATTGAAGCAATTCTCAATTCCAGACCTCTTTTTCCTATGTCTAATGACCCCTCAGACCTACTTCCTCTCACACCCGCACATTTTCTGGTTGGATCACCTCTCACATCAGTTCCTGACCGCAATCTGTTAGATGTTATGGAAAACAGATTGAGCCGATTTCAAAGGGTGCAGCAAATGGTGCAATGCTATTGGACACGTTGGTCCAAAGAATACGTCTCTTCTCTTCAGCAACGTGTCAAGTGGAAGAAACAATGCAGTTCCCTTCTCAAGATCGGTTCCCTAGTACTTGTTAAGGAAGATGGACTGGAACCTCTTAGATGGGCCTTAGGTAGAGTGACTGACATCCATTCCGGCAGTGATGGAATTGTGCGTAGTGTAACGCTAAAAACAAACTCTGGCGTATACAAACGTCCGGTTGTGAAGTTATGTGTGCTACCGAACGAAGATCAACTTTAGTTTTTTTTGTGTTTAGATAAACTTTATAATTTCGGCTTAATATTGACTTGCTGACTTTGTACATTTGAATTTTTGAACCCCCTTATGGCGTTCAAAGGGGGCGGCTTATGTTAAAACTTATCTGACGACGGTCCTGTCGTCTTTGAAACGGCATAGCTTAGTTTGGCAACGACCTTGCTAAGGGAGATTAGAAATTACCGTTATGATTTATTTTTAGAAGTACTCACCTTTTGGGAGCCTACCTGTAACAACCCTCATTCATTATTCGGTTTCCAGTCATAGATGTAACAACGTAGTGTTAATTTATATTTGTAATATTTTAGTTGTGTTATTACAAACAATTAAGTTTTCTTTCTTTTATATTATAAAAACAGTTTATATATAACAGTCACATAGAAGTAATTAAATAGTTTCATGTACGGTCTTTTGTTCTTTACTAAAACCACGGGAAGTCCAAATAATATTTAAAAACAAGTAACTGGAAGAACTCAAGATTCCCGGTTTTCCACTGAACAGTTACCAACAATATTTTAAAGTGTAGAATCTGCGGTTTCTTTTGTACAATTACTTAAGGACCACCCTGTATATAAAAGGTCTAATTTAATAACTTGATTTTATTGAATTAATAAAAGTATTTGATGATATCAAATTGAAGGATATCATATAAATATATTCTTTAAAATAAACAAATACTATAAATCTTGCAATAACAAATAGTCTTATAAAAATAATTATAAACAAAATCAAGTCCATAACAAGAGTTTAGATCAAGCAGGTTCTGTACGATATTTCTATTCTCGGACAAATAACTTGTTGTTTGTGTTAAGTTTATTTATATTGTTCTAATTTATTTGTCTTTATTCTAATTTATTGTCTATATTCTAATTTATTAAAACTCACGATAGCTAATTACTAATTTATTAAACAACTTTACAAATGTATGTATTTCACGTTTCGTACAAGTAAACCGCGTTTACCGATCTTCTTATGACTCCCTCCTTCAATAAAAATCTTTCATTTATATACACAACTGTGTCATCCAGAAAATTCGGCGGACTTCTTGAATAGTCTCGTATTTTGGTGAAGGCGCTCGACTCGTTTTTCAACCTCGAGACGTGGATGATTCACCAAAATTAGTGTCTAGAGATTTCTGGTAAACAACTGGTAGCTAAGCTCAGGTATATTTTTGACCTACAAATTACGAGAATCAATAAAAAGAATTAGTCATAAAATATTTACAGTTCTATATGCCATAACATTTAAAATCGTAACATTGCCCCCCTCTTAAAAGATGGTTCCTCCTGGAACCTTGTCGGGACTGGAACTGGAGCGGCATGCTGATATCGGCAACTGGACCCTCTTTTACACCTTCCAGTTGTATAGAAATGACAAGGGACAGTTTTCTCTCCGCACCAGTAACTATGCGGATTGCAACAGACTAACACCTGGACTTCGGTGTCTTTAAAGATTTCCTCCACCATGTTTCGTATAACCCTCCAATCTAATTGGTGGCACTCTAACTTTGGCATGGCTAACTTTTGCACGTCGGACTCTAGTACGTGCTCTCTCAACTGAAGTAAGGCTTCCCATACATCTCGGTAGGTAGGTTGGTCACGGGCAGTGTCTTTTGTTACCAGGTAGAAAAGGTAACGTGATGCATCTTGAAGTTTCAAGGTTTTACCAGGAGCTGGCACTTGGCATTGAAGTTCTGCAACTCGACCAAACTTCCTTCGAAAGACGGATGCCAACCCTGGTGCATCTTTGATACTGGCCGGGATGGTAAGGGCCAGTGAATAGTCATCGGGAAGCGCGAGTAGATCTTGCCTTTCTTCAGTGGTAACACCATGTCTTGCTTTACCGGTACCTCCATAGGCACCCATGAATTCCTCAAACGTGAGGTCAGACACATCTTGGACTTGGTTTACTTCCACTTCTTCATCTACGTCGTGGTCACCCTCGAAAGACGCCAACCGGTTATGGTGTACTATCATCGGCTTTCCTCTCGGGATTTTGCTTATTCGGTAAATAACATCATTGATCTTCTCCATAATGAGGTATGGACCTTCCCAAAACTGCTGCAATTTGGGAGAACAACCTTTTCGCTTTTTGGGGTTATAAAGCCAGACTTTATCGTTCTTCTTAAAACACCCCTTTTCGGCTTGTGTATCGTACCGTTTCTTCATTCGGTCACTAGCGATTTGGAGATGGGAACGGACCAACTCGTGTACATCGTCCATTCTTCTTCGCAATTCGATCACATAATCTTCACCTGCTACATCTTCTCCAGGTCGACATCCAAACTCTAGATCACAAGGTAGTCGCATCTCGCGTCCGAATAGGACTCTGGCTGGTGTCTGGCCTGTTGATTCATTAACAGCAGATCTGTAGGCCATTGTGAAGAACGGGAGATATTGGTCCCAGTCTCGCTGATGATCGGACACCATCTTTGTCAAATACTTGCCAACTGTTCTATTCATTCGTTCTACCATACCATCCGATTGCGGATGATAAGCCGTAGTTCTTGTTTTCTTCATACCTAGTCTATCACATATTCCTTGGAATAAATCGCTTTCGAAGTTCCTGCCTTGGTCACTATGGATCTCCAAAGGCACTCCAAATCGGCTGATATATTCTTGGATCAACTTATCTGCAACGGTGGCCGCCTTCTGGTCTGGAAGTGCGTAAATCTCGACCCACTTAGTGAAGTAATCCATTACTACCAACATGTACTTGCCTCCATTATCACTTTCTGGAAACGGCCCAGCAATGTCCAAAGCTATTCTTTCAAACGGGCTTCCAACATTATATTGTCTCATAGGAGCTCTCCTTTTTCGATAAGGCCCGTTACTCGTAGCACAAATAGTACATTTCTTACACCAGTCTTTTACATCGTCGGAACTGTTCATCCAATAAAACCGTTCCCGAATTCGCTGAAGGGTCTTCTTCACACCAAAATGCCCTCCTGATGGACTGTCGTGTAACTGACGAAGTACTTCGGCTATTCTGCTCTTTGGAATCACCAACTGTCTTCTCTTCTCTGAACCGTCATCATTTTCCAGGACTCGTTTGAGCAAGCCATCTTCCATGATAAATGAGTCCCACTGGGCCCAATACGTCTTCACTACTGAGCCTAGGTTCGATATTTCTTGCCAAGGTGGTCGACGGTTTTCCTCTTTCCATTTTCGGATTTTCTGTATAACTGAATCTCTCTCTTGTTCTTCCCTGATCTTGGTAGGCGTCCAGTCGTCGTGAACCACCGTCGTTCTTAGCACTGCTGCTTCCTTGGATTCCGTTTTGTTGCAGTGAGAACACTCTGCTGGGCATGGCCTTCTGGAAAGAGAATCAGCGTTTCGGTGGCTAACTCCGGCCCGGTGCTCAATCTTAAAATCATATTCTTGGAGTCGTTCGATCCACCTGGCTATCTGACCCTCTGGATTCTTAAACTGCATCAACCACTTAAGGGCGGCATGGTCGGTTCGGATTAAAAACTTCCTTCCATAGAGGTATTGATAGAAGTGCTCTACTGATTTCACTACTGCCAGAAGTTCTCTTCTCGTGACGCAATAATTTCGCTCAGGTTTTGAGAGAACTTTACTAAAATATCCAAGGACTCTTTCCTGTCCTCCTTGAATCTGAGACAGCACTCCTCCAATTCCCACATTACTTGCATCTGTATCTAAGATGAACTCTCCTTCTGGCAGTGGATACCCTAAAATTGGTGCTGTGATTAAATGCTTTTTTAAGGTTTCAAAGGCATTCTGGCAGTCTACATCCCAGCGGTATTCTCTTGCTTCCTCTGTAAGTCGCGTTAATGGTTTCGCGATATCTGCAAACTTCTTAATAAACCTCCGGTAGTAAGTACACAGTCCCAGAAAACTTCTCACTTGATGTTTGTCAGTTGGTTTTGGCCATTCCTTAATAGAATCGATTTTTCCCTTATCCACGGCCACTCCTTCTTTACTGACTATATGACCCAGATAATTGACTTTACCTTGAAATAGCTGGCACTTCTTGGGGTTTAACATCAATTGGGCAGCTTTAAGTCGATTAAAAACGTTTTCTAAATTCTTCAGATGGTCTTCAAATGTCTCCCCAAGACGATTATGTCGTCTAGATAAACTAGGCATGTTTTCCAAGATAACCCTCTCAACACATTTTCCATAAGCCTCTCAAATGTCGCAGGAGCGTTACAAAGTCCAAATGGCATAACGTTGAATTGCCATAATCCAGATCCTGTGGTGAAGGCTGTCTTTTCTTTATCTACCGGGTCCATTTCTACCTGCCAGTATCCAGACTTCAAATCCAAAGTGGAAAATAATTTACTTCCAGCCAATGTGTCTAATGTGTCATCGATCCGAGGCAGAGGATAACTATCTTTCTTGGTAACGTTGTTCAGCAAACGGTAATCCACACAGAACCTCGTTGTTCCGTCTTTCTTCTTAACCAGGACCACCGGAGAGACCCATGGGCTCGTAGAAGGTTCTATCACCCCGTCTTTCTTCATTTCCTGAACAATCGTTTCAGCTTCCTCTCTTTTCGTCTGTGGTAATCGTCGAGCTGTTTGACGAATTGGCTTAGCATTACCAGTATCAATTTTATGCTTAACGACGGTAGTTCTTCCCGTCTTTCCTCCTTTCGGTACGAAAATATCACGATACTGCCGAAGAAATTCCCTTAATTTCCTTTTCTCAATCTGATTCAGAGACTGTCCAGCAACCGCAACCATTTGATCAAATTTATCGTTGGAATTATCAGACGTTGTCGTCTGACGGATTATGGATGTGACAGGTACACAAGTTCCTACTTTTGTCTCTTTCTTGATGGTCACTGGGTAGTCATTGACATTAATAAGTCTCACAGGAATTTCTTTAGCCGAAGTCACTAATTCTTTTCCAATTATGATTCCACGGCCAACTTCGTCGTCATGATTCCAAGGCTCCATCATAACAGGTGTTCCTTCGTCCACCATTCCCTGTAGCCGCGCTACTATTATCGTTTCACTTCTCGCAGGCACGACTGTATCTTCTTTAACGGCTGCTTGCATAGTGTTGTCATCATGTGGATGGAGAAATACCTCCTCGTTACCAACTTTGATTACTTTATTTTTAAAATCCAATTGGAATCCATGCGTATTCATTACGTCCATTCCTAATATAACATCCTCTTCGATGTCAGCAACTATAACAGTATGGACGAACTTTTCTGCTCCAATTCCTAATTGTACCTGGATTTCTCCATGAATGTTGGCATTTTCCCCTGTGGCGGTCCGAAGTCGCAACCTCGTTGGTAACAGTTTCTTTCGGCTGTTTATAACTGTCGGGCGTATAATGGTTCTGGTCGCTCCAGTATCCACCAACAACGTATGCTTTTTACCATTTATTTCTCCATCTACATATACACTATCTTCACGACATTTCAAAGAAGCTATTAGTATCAGAGGGTCTTTGGTAAAGTTCTGGGTCGAAGCTGCTCCCCTAAGGCCGACGCGTTCTGGTTTTGTCTTCGGTCTTATGGTCTTCGTTTTCTTGTGTGTCATGCTTTTTATCATATTAAAGAGCTGGTCAAGTTTATCTTCATCTCCTTCCTCTTTTACAGTCCTAACTTTACTGTACCCGCCAGAGGCCTGCGTGGCTGACTCGTATTCAAGAGCGGCGGATAAGACATCAACCAGCGTCTTGTGACGAGCTAATCGTAGTGTTCTTTGCATCTCATGATCACGAAGACCATCAATAAACGTTTGAACGGCCAACTTTTCCATCATGTCTTCGGGAGCTGTTGGATAAGCATATCGCACTAATCTGGCGATATCTACTTCATATTCTTGAAGAGCCTCATCTTTCTTTTGTCTTCGATTTTTGAGCTGCGACTGATATACATGCTCCAAGTGTTCGTGGCCATATCGCATATTTAACCTCTTCTTCAATTGTTCGAAATCATCTGTCTCCTCTACGGCTATGGTCTGGAGCACATCTAAGGCATCTCCTCGAAGAGCGATAGTCAGGTTTACAGCCTTTTCTTTTTCAGACCATCCATTCGCTCTTGCAGCTGATTCGAACTGTTTCATGTAGTTGTTCCATGATGATTTTCCGTCGAAAGTTGGGACTTTGACATGAACGGAACTTCCACTTCCTTCACATTTCGGCCGTGTTTCCAACTTACATTTCGTCTCGTCTTCTTTTGTCTCTATGGTAATTGGATTGTTTACTCTCTCTGTTGTTCCTGTTCCCTCAATCTTCCTTTCCAACTCTTTCCATATCTTCTCTTCGAAGGCCATCATATCGGCAGCAACTTGGTTTTTTAATGAAGACACTCTATCGTCGAGGGCAGACATCTCAGAGGTGACTTTAGAGATGTTAGCAGAAACCTTGCTTTCCAGAGAAGCAATCTCGTTAGAAACTTTGCTTTCTAAGGAAGAGATCTCGTTAGAAACTTTGCTTTCTAAGAAAGAGATCTCGTTAGAAACTTTATTCTCCAATGATGCGATATCACAGGAAACCTTGGCTACATCGGAAGAAACTTTATTCTCCAATTTTGAAATTGACGCGATGACAGCATCTTCAAATATATAAGTTTCCGGATCTAAACCCTCTTCCTCCAAAGCATTCTTTAGTCGTTGGACTAACACAGCTTTTTTTCCGGTAGAAGCTAATTCTCTATCCTCAAGATGCCTTCTTAGATTCGTAACTGTGAGCTCGTAAATCGTAGCCATTGTTCACCAATTTCACTTCTTTTCAAAAATTCAAATTAAATTTATCTACAGTCCCACTTCTGCACCACTGTTAAGTTTATTTATATTGTTCTAATTTATTTGTCTTTATTCTAATTTATTGTCTATATTCTAATTTATTAAAACTCACGATAGCTAATTACTAATTTATTAAACAACTTTACAAATGTATGTATTTCACGTTTCGTACAAGTAAACCGCGTTTACCGATCTTCTTATGACTCCCTCCTTCAATAAAAATCTTTCATTTATATACACAACTGTGTCATCCAGAAAATTCGGCGGACTTCTTGAATAGTCTCGTATTTTGGTGAAGGCGCTCGACTCGTTTTTCAACCTCGAGACGTGGATGATTCACCAAAATTAGTGTCTAGAGATTTCTGGTAAACAACTGGTAGCTAAGCTCAGGTATATTTTTGACCTACAAATTACGAGAATCAATAAAAAGAATTAGTCATAAAATATTTACAGTTCTATATGCCATAACATTTAAAATCGTAACATTTGTTTGGGTTTATATGACTGCGGACTTCTCTGCTGCGGACACTGAATCCTTTCGCTAATCTCACATTTTTTTCGAAACAATTTATTGCTGCAACCGTCTCCGAGAAACAATATTCATGCTAATTTTGTGGTAAAAAACGTAGCCATAGCTATATCTCAGCATTGAAAAGGTCTACAGTTCCCATCTTGGCGACATATTTGATTGACAATTAATTGCTGTTAATTGGAATATTGATCAACCCCCAAAAACTAACCCATCATCCACTAACGCAAAAAACACCCACGGGAAAATCGACATAGCCAAAAACGTTGAAATCAAATAAGTGTCCTTTATCAAAAATTAGTCCTTAATCTTTCACTTTCACTTTCACAGAAAAAGTCACTTTTTCGCCCGGAACTAAGTTATTTGAATCATTCTGAGCAAAAAACGATCCGTAGCAACTTTTCTCAAAGTTGATCGTTGAAATTTTGAAAAACGTGAAATCGGTCATTTTCAAAGGTTGAAATTCGGTAAAAATCATTGTTAAAAAGTATTTAAAGTAAAGTTAAAAAGTACTTAAATCGCACTATAAACGCTAACATACGTACCTGATAAATTTATAGCTGGTGTTTGAACTTAGTATTAAACTATTTCATTTTCTATATATTTTTATTATTTTTAAATTATTTACTGACTAAAAATGTTTCAAAAATCTATATTTAATTTTTTTAAGCCCTTTTCTCTATTCGGATTGCCGAATATAGGCCTCTCCCAATTCTCGCCATTCATCTCTGTTGTTTGTAAGACGTTTCCACATTGGCCCTGCAGTTCCTTTAATACGTCGCTCCATCGCATTTTCGGTCTTCCTCGTGGTCTTTTGGCTTCATATGGCCAATTCCCGATCTCTTTATTTCATCGACCATCCGTAACACGTTCGTTATGTCCAGCCTATTTCCATTTCAGTTTAGCTGCCTGTTCGACAGCATCCTTCACTTTTGTTTTATTACGAATATTTTCATTGGTTTTATGGTCTTTGAGTGAGATACCCAGCATCTGTCGTTCCATAGCTCTCTGAGTTTTTCTGATCTTCTCCACGTTTATTTTAGTGAATGTCCAGGTTTGAGCTCCATATGTAAGCACAGGTAGGATACAGGAATTAAACACTTTGGTTCTCAGTCTTTGAGGTATATTTTTATTTTTAAGTACGTATGAGAGTCTTCCGACTTCTTCTTCCGAGTCATCTTTGTTTGACATTAGTTTAGTTTTGCTGAAATTCATTTTCGGTCCTTTTTTTAGAGATTCTGTGTGTAGCTCCTCAATCATCGTATTCAGTGCATTCCACGTGTCGGCTATTAGTACTACATTATCTGCGTATCTAAAATGGTTCAAGTGTCTTCCGTTAATAGGGATTCCCTTATTTTCTCAGTCTATTGACTTAAAAGATATCTTCTAGGGCAGCTGTAAATAATTTTGGAGATATTGTGTCTCCTTGTCTTACTCCTAGGTTGATTTTTACTGGTCTTGTTTCGATTCCATTACCCAATGTCACTATCTGTAACTTAATACTACATCTTAATATATAAGTGGAAAATATTACATTTTAAAGCGAACTGAATGAATGAGAAATGATTTATTTTTAATGTATGGGGTTTATTAAACATATTGATAAAAAATATTGATTAATCACTAATTTTCACCTAAATCCATGAAATATAATTATATACAAGTATATACTTGCACCAGTCTAAATTACATCCACCTAAAGGTATACAATCGACTGTTTTCTTGCAGTTACATGCTTTTGTTTTTCAATTTTTATGGCAATTACAAGCTCGTACCAAATTTTTATTTCTGGTGGTTTTCCAAACATCGAATAATGTAATCAATTAGTACAGCTTACACAATGTTCTATATCAGAAAAATAGTAACAGCAAAGATAAGAATGGAGAAAGAAGATCTGAACATCATCGTAGTATATGGCCCAGAAAATAACAAGTCTCAAACAACAAGCGTTTTACGACCAATTATAACAAGTAGTAGATCAAGTCAGAGGAAAGATGATAATATTGGGGGATTTTAACGCTCGATTAGGCAATCAAGTAATACCTGGCATTAAACAAAAACATAACGAGAATGTTAAGAACGAAAATGGAGAACTGATGATCAACTGCTGCACGAATAACGAACTAAGAATAAACAACACATTTTTTGACCACAAAGACCAACATAAATATACATTTAATAACACCCGTGGACAAAGATCTATGAAAGATTATGTTATAACTAACAGAGATATACATCCATCAAAAATAATCGACGTAAGATGCATCAACTCAGCAGATGTAGGTAGCGACTACAGCGACTGTATTATGTAAAATAAGAATAATCCTGAAATACTTCCGACCCAAAAGAGCAGCGCCAACACAAACAAAAATCAAAGTCGAAGGACAAAATACGGAAACCACGGAATACTTATACAGGAAAATAATATCAAAGAAGATCGATGGGAATGAAATATTAGAACATATCATCGAGGAAAGCTGGGGAAAACTCAAAAATAACATAATTAATGCAGCAACACAACCACTTGGAGAGAGTAAAGTAATGAACATTAACATATCAAAAAAGAAAACACCATGGTTTAAAGAGGAAGTGAAAGAAGTGAAGAAAAGAAGAAAGCCTTTTTACAATACAGAACACAACAAACAACCAGCATACAACCACTATAAACGAATCAGAAATGAAACGAATACTTTAGTTAGACAAATAAAAAAGGAACACCGGCAGAGTTTCTCAAAACATATGGAACACGACTTCTACGGAACACAAAAAGAAATATGGAGTATGATCAGAGGACAAAGAAAAGATATGAACGAACTAATAAAAACGAAACATTCAGAAGCAAACATGGGTAGACTACTTTCGATCCCTATTTACTAAAGGTGACGATAATGAACACCAGAGGTGACGAAAAACTGCACCAATTTATTATAACCGCCAAAAAATTTAACATGTTAATTTCCCCAAAAAAGATAAAATGCATTGGTTATAACAGCAAAACTAAGATGTAAATTGGAGCTGGAAGGTCAGATAATAGAAAAAGTGATTGAGTTTAAATATCTAGGCATCACATTATCTAGCTACGGAAAGCTCGAAACCGAAGTGGAAGATCAAGTGAATAGAGCAAACAGAGCCGCAGGCTGCCTAAATGAAACAATATGGAGAAATAAAAATATCGAGAAAGAAACGAAAGACAGAATTTACAAAACAGTCATCAGGCCAATAATGACATACGCGGCAGAAACAAAACCTGATACAAAAAGGACAAAAGGGATGTTAGAAACAGCAGAGATAAAAACACTTAGAAAAATTTATGGTAAGACACTATGAGACAGAGCTAGAAGTACAGATATAAGACGTAGATACAAGGTGGAGAACATCAAGAACCGGGTAAGAAATAGAAGAGTAGAATGGAACGTTTATATAAGCCGAATGACAACAAATAAAGAATAGGATGGAACGCCAGACAGGTTTTGTAGCGGAGCGGAGAACTTACTAGAAAATACTGGTTAGAATATTAAAATGTTTACAGGCTAAATATGAGTCACTATTTATCGTAACAGTAGTAAAGACGGTAAGAGACTTTTCCCCAATAGGAATACGATCAGTAGGCAGACCACGAAAACGATGGAACGACAACTTACTGGAGGCACATTGAAAAACAGAGTCCTGTCTATATATAAAGAAAAAGAAGAAGAAGAAGAACACGATTTTCAAAATATCTCAGTTTAAAAGCAATAATTTAGAAGCAATATATGATTTTGTGTGAGGTTCTCAAATAATTATTCACCGTGTAGATACTGATTTTTTATTCTTGTTGTGCATTTTGGAATTTATTCAATGTACACGGTTGTGAAGGAATATTTTTGGACTTTCGTAACGAGAATCCAAGAACTTTAGTTTGTTACGTTGGGGCTGAAAGTCTTTCACCAAAAATTTGTGAAATATTACCAATAAATTTGCATTTAATTTCCAGAGGCTGACTTTTCTGGTTTCAACGTTTTTGTACGATATCTCGAGTTTTTCGAAGTGAGTTTTTCGCTAGGGGATAATGGGGTAGTTTTTGATGTTTGGACAATGTACCAATCAAGATCAATTAGTTAGCAATTAAATATGCCGAGAAGATGAGACCTGTAGCCCTTTTCATTGCCGAGATATAGCTATGGCTACAAACTTTTACCATAAAGTTAGCATAAACATTGTCTCTCGGAAACGGTTCCAGCAATAAACTGTTTCATGGCGTAAAATTTCAGCAATCAATTCCTACCGAATCACTTTTCTGTCTACAAAGTTTTTCTCTGATATCTCGATTTTCCCGTGGGTGCTTTTTTCGCTAGGGGAGGATGGGGTAGTTTTTTGGGAATGATCACAGCCACCTTTACTTCCAAGCCATGAAGTAAAAAAGGCAACACCGCATTCTATGACGTCGGTAGTCAGATAATCAGCTGTAAGGTCTACCAGAAAATTAAATTAATTTGAATTTTAGGAAACTGATATTTGAAAACTTCAATTCATTACAGAAATATTTTTAGGGAAATAAATTAATAAAAATCTATATATACCTAATAAATATATATAAAGTTTTATTATTATTAAGGTTATATTATCAATAAAATAATCACTAGAGTAAAATTTATTGCACTTAAAAGACAGTGTCAAAATTTAATCTTACAATCAAATGCAGTCAATAATCTCTAGAAATTTTAAATATTAAGTACTTAAGCACACAAGCAACAGCAACACAATACTAACACGACATTTAAAAAGATTATTAATTGTTGTTGTTTGTTTGTGTTTAAATGACTGCGGAAACTAAATCCATTCGCCAATCTTACAATTTGAGGTGTAGTGTGTGTGTGTGTGTGTGTAGAGTAATTGTCTTGATACTTAGCAAAGTCGACGTCATTGTCTTTGCTAAGAGACGCTAATTGTATCCGAACGTCTGCGGTCCCTCCGGTGTATACCGATCACACAAGGATATAAATTATTTTCATTTATTAATTTTTTTTTTTTTTAATAAACGAAAATTTCCACCCAGGTGGGATTCGAACTCACGACCTTTAGGTTTAAAGGCAGGCGCTCTTACCACTGCGCCACAGAGGGGGTTAAAGATTATTAAAAATATAAAAGATATAAAATTGGTTAAGTAAAAACTTAGTGTAACTATTATGATTAAAAAATTCATCCTAAGAAATCAGACACAATATAAATATGGTTCTAAATTAATATAATTCAAAATTAAATATTTTACTATTTACTTATAACTTTTGTTAAATTTTCATACTTAGGTATACGAAAGTAGCAATTTTAAATATGAATAGGTTTGTTGTAGACCAAGTTAAAAGAGGTACACATGAAAAATGTGTTAAATGTAACATACCATTTATAACTTGTATATTGATTTAAAATAGCTTATATTTTCAAAAGATTTTTGAATGTAATACTCAAATTTGTTATCACTTATCTAAAAAGCAGATCTATATCGAGAAAGTAAGTTCTCTAATTGTGACCATCTTGTTAATTAATTATATTGTAAAATCCATTTCAAATCATTACTACTTAATCTATTCTTACCTACATTGACGATTACACTAAAATTATTGCTAACTATTACACTACTTATACTTATTACACAAATATTATCACACTCGCGTCCCAACTGATTAATGTTTAATACATAGAAATATACAGTCACTTGTAATTTTACTTGTCCAGTTTTTCAATGGAATATTATTGTCTAAGTCTCTTAAAAATGATTCAAAGGAATCTATTAAATCATTGTCTAAGACTTCTGTTATCTCTTGTTCCCTCTTCTTATGCAAAAAGTTTCTTCTGTCTTCGGGATTCCTTCTTTCTCTAGTACGATGAACAGTTACATATTATGATGGTACTTCAGGAAATATATTAGGAACTGCATTATCTTTTAATTTGGAAAATATTAACTTTTCAATGTGTACATTTCCAGCTTTATCTGCTCATTGTTCAGCCGCCAAATATCATCTTCATGAAAAGTATTATTATTTTCAGTTTGTTTTGTAGGTTATATTTATACTTGCCTTTTAAATTGTCGTTAAGAATCTTCTAAAAGTTCTAAACTTAATGAAATTTCACTTATATTAATATTTTCTAATTGATTTAAACACAATTTACAAATAAAACATTCGAATAAAGTTTAAAAAACACTAAATTTAACAAACTTTACAAGCCTTCCTTCGGACTACCACGCGTTGTTGCCAAATTTCTACTTCATGGCTTGGAAGTAAAGGTGGCTGTGGAATGGTCAATGTACCAATCAACAGAAATTGATGTTGCAGTTTCGCAACGATATATAAACATTGATATAATATTAACAGATTTTGTGGTAGTTTTGATTCTACCAAAATACAGCTGTGTTAAAAGCTAATTTATAAGACCAGCCATCTGCGAAATAACACCAGACGTGTGTGTGTGAGATAAGGGACGAATCTCATCTACAAAATGATAGTCGAGTTTTGTTTCCCAAACGACAGACACGTGGGTTTGGGTTGAGGGTTGTGCATCCTACCAGACAAACTTCACTTGCGTCTTGTGAAAAAGGCGAGTTTTTTGGATTCCTGAATTTTTACCGAACCAGAGGTTTCGCAATCCCATCGTGGCTAAAATAATTTCATTGGGTAAGGTACAATACACCATTTATCTTGTTGCTGCATATATCAAGTATGTTTACTTGGTATACAGATTTCATATTTGTTTAGAACTTTATCTTAGTTGCGCCGTGATCGAGATTAAACATTGTCAATTAAACATTTTGCTTTTGTTTTGTGTTATTTAATATATTCTATATTTGTATTTTGTTAACACCGATTTTATTTATTGTGTGTTTTGTATTAATAATCGTATTAACTATTTATATACACCACATTATTAAATTGTTTTTATACCATTGACATATATATCCATATTTTAATGTTTTTTTGTATAATTTTATTTGTCTTTACAACGTGGTATATCTTCTCTAAATATAATAATTAAATTTAAAAGAACAACTTTGAAACTAATTCAGATATATGTACCAACCAGTACATACTCAGATGAAGACATTGAAACATTCTATGAAAAAATATCAAAAGCATTGGATGAAGAAAAGACCCGCTTAACAATTGTGATGGGAGATTTCAACCAAGCTAGGACAAAGACTAAATGACGAAGAAACAAAAATAGGAAAATGTGGATATGGTGTACGAAACGAAAGAGGGACAACCCTGATGAACTACATGGAGGAACGGAAACTCTACGCCATAAACTCCTTTTTCAACAAAAAGCCACAGAGAAAATGTACCTGGATAAGCCCTGACACCAAAACTAAAAACAAGATCGACTACATATTATCAACACAAAAATACGTGTCACAGTGCTGAACCGTTTCACAACAGGCAGCGATCACCGAATGGTGAAGGCTAAGATACAAATTAACAGCCAATTTGAAACCAGAAAGAAAATCAAAAACGTACAAAAACTAGATATGGAGAAACTTAGCCAAAACGAAGAAAAATACAAAGAAGAAATAAAAAAATGCATCCCAAATACAACCGACTTAATAAATAAAGAAACAAACGAAATAAAGGAAATACTAACAACTACATTGCTACAGGCCGGGGAAAGAATTGCAAAATCGACGACAAAAAAGGACAATTATATCTCAGAAGAAGTAGAAAACCTGATGAAGGCAAGAAGAAGCCTACTTGAACAGGGCAAAAGAAACACAGTAGAATATACTGAAATCAATAAAACAATCATTAATGATATGAAACAAATAATAAAGTTGACACAAGAATACTATACGCACCTATAGAGAACAAGATATAAACCACAGCAAGAAATTCTTAAACAATTAAACACAAATATAAAAAAATATAAGCTCTTACCTACAACCAGAAATAAGTAAAACAGAAATCAAGAAAGTAATTCAAGAATTAAAAAACCATAAGTCACCTGGAAAAGATGGAATAACTGCAGAGATGCTGAAGAGAGGAGGGAAAACAACTAGAGAAGTCCTACATATCCTCATGAACAAAATATTGACCACAAAAGAAATACCCGATAGCTGGAACGATGCGGAGACACTATTAATGTTCAAAAAAGGTGACCGAAAGAACTTAGAAAACTATAGACCTATAACATTACTAAGTGTTGTATTTAAACTACTAACGTAGATCATGACAAATAGACTAACAACTAAGCTTGACGAATACCAAGCAAAAGAACAAGCGGGATTCAGAAAGGGTTTTAGTACTAGCGACCATCTGCTAACAGTAAAAATACTGATTGAAAAGTCGAACGAGTATCAAATCCCATTATACATGGCATTCATAGACTTCCGAAAGGCGTTTGACAGCATAGAACATTGGGCCATCAAAAACTCACTAGAGAACGGCAGAATTGATTACAGGTACACGGACCTAATAACAAACATATACAAAAATGCGACTACCACAATAAAATTGACGAACGAACACGCTACAGAACCAATAAAATTCGAAAGATGAATCAGACAGGGAGACACAATATCGCCAAAATTGTTCAATCAGGCTATGGAAGACATATTTAAAATTAGAATGGGATACATACGGAATAAGAATAAATGGAGAGCTCTTGAACCATTTGAGATATGCAGACGATATAGTCCTGATAACAGATAAGAAGGAAGAGTTACAGAAGATGGTTGAGGAACTAGGTAGAAAAGCGACAGAGGTAGGTCTAGAGATGAACTATAGTAAAACCAAGACTATGACAAACCGAGAAGACCAATTAGAAATAGTAGTCAAACAGAATAAATTAGAGCAGGTGGCAGAATACATATACCTAGGACAGATAATAAAGCTGAACAGGGACAATCAAACAGAAGAAATAAAAAGACGAACTAGACTAGAATGGGCCTCATTTGGTAAACTATCATATATTCTAAAAAATAAAAAGTTCCCTCAATATATGCGAACGAAAGTATTCAACCAGTGCATTTTACCAGTTATCACATATGGCTCACAAACATGAAGTTTCACAAAGGAGAACATCGAGAGGATATCCAAAACATGAAGAGCAATGGAAAGATAGATGCTGGGTATCGGTCTTAAAGACAGGAAAAGAAACTCATGGATCAGAGAAAAAACAAAGGTGAACAATGTATCAAGGCAAGTTGCAAAACTTAAATGGAACTTCGCCGGTCACACTCTCCGGCAAAAAAATGAAAGATGGAATAAGCGAATTCTACACTGGAGACCATGGGAAAAGAAAAGGAGGAAGACCACACATGAGATGGACTGACGATCTTAAGAGAAGGACAGGAAAGGACTGGATGCAGATCATCCAAAATAGAGACCAATGGAGATTAACAGGGGAGGCCTATGCCAATGAGTGGATGTTTAAGGCTGATTAGATAGATATCTTCTCTTCCCTTTCTGATGACCTCAATAATTGTTATATAGAGGTCATCGTATGTGCAGAACGCAACAATTGATTAGCAACAAAATATGCCGTCAAGATGAGCCCTGCAACCCGTTTCATTGCCGAAATATAGCTATAGCTATGCTAGATTTACAATAAAGTTAGCATAACCATTTTTTGCCAGAAACAGTTACAACAATACATTGTTTCTTGGCGTAAAACCTCAGAAATCAATTCCTTTAGTCACTGTTATAGTTTCATCATGCTCAATGTATCGATTTTCCCTGGGGTGAGTTTTGCCCTAGGGGTTGATGGGGTAATTTTTGGGGATTGGTCAATATACAAATCAACAACAATTAATTAGCAATAAAATATGCCACCAAGATGGGCACTGTAGCCCTTTTTCGTTGCCCAGATATAGCTATCACTATGCTAGCGTTACCACAAAGGCGTTAGCATAACCATTGTTTCTAGGAAACAGCTACGTCAAAAATTTTTCTTGCATAACAAATTAGCAATAAATTATAGTTGTATCTATGTCTACTGACATACTTATATAAAGTATCCAAAATGGATGATTTAAAATTCAAAACGTTTTTGGTACTATTGTACCATCATCAGAGGAACTACCCACACACATTATGTGTGGTCACATTTTAATCTTTAAATTAAATTTAAAAATGTTAAAATTATGCAGATGAGTTCAGATTTAACACTAAGGATAAATCACCAAGCACAGTTGTCTTCCATCCTCTCTATGGTTAACATACCTACAGGGTCTCACTTTTCCAAATGTGGTCTCATGATGTTCCCTTACAGCTAAATCTGAATCGTTTACATCATCTTATAACAAATTGAGATTTAAGATGTATGTATGTATATGATCACAATGTATCTCTTGTGGCTAGTATAAAAGTAATAGGTGAAATATTTAATAATCATAAATATACTTAATTATAAAAAAAACATACATATAGAAAGTACTGATTAGTGTAATTGACATAAAATGGATAACTATGATAGATCTAAGAAAAGTAATTAATGATGTTAACAAGAAAAATAGTACTGTGACATAAAATAGCATCTTACAAAAAGCATTTAAAGCCTTAGGTGATAAATTTCTATATATCCAATATGGACATTAACATGTTACACACATATGAAATATCATTAAACAGTAAACTAGTAAAAGGGAAAATCCCAGTGATTAGCTGTAGGTATACCATAGTTAAAACAAACTTACAGTGAAATGAAAAACTTCTAGTGTAAAATGGTATTTTATCAAAAATTGAAATTTTACATTCCGTAAAACTGCAATTTCTATAAAAATACTTAATATTTTCCTAAAAAGGTTTTTAATTAAATAGTAGTTAATCAAGAATATATAAGTACACTATTTTGATAACAATAACATTCAATACTATATTAAAAACTAGAAGAAAATTTAACATACATATATGTAAGTGCACTAAATGTAGTATGAAAAAATATGAAAAAACATTTCAAGCTACAAGAAGGATATAGTAATTTTTCCCAAGTTTAGACATGCATTTGAAACTGTAAAAGAGACTTTGATTTTTATCACAGTTTGAGACTATTGGTAATTATTTAAAGTTGGGCAGAAATTATAATTACTTCAAGAGTAATGACTAAAAATATTTCCTAATTAAGTAATATATTATAGTACAACCACATAAAAATAGATAAAATTAATTTGGGAACAGATCACTAAGGAACAATCCTCCTCCTCCTCAGTCCTAATCCCTTTTGGGACGTGGTGACACCATCAGGCCTTTACAGTTTTTTCACAAATTACATGAATACAAATTTTGTATGACAAGCACTACAATATCCTGTTTTTTAAAGCTACAAATAATGTATGTAATGCAATCACTTTATTTAATTTTTTGTCTTATTTGGTAGTATGTGGGACTATTCTAAAACATGATATTTCACAATTGCACATCTTATCAAATTCCTCACCTTGACATACTAATTGTAGGCATTTACATCATTAGTAGTTTTTCATAATTTGTCGAATCAGTGATCATTTCCATGTTCGCTTTTTATTTAAAATCATCTATCTCTTAGTTGTAGCATTGATTGAAATATTTTTCAATCAATAGTTGTATATAGTGACTATGGTTATCTATACAATGTTAATCTATATTTTCATTGGGCTTTGTAATTTGCTTCATTATATTTTGAAGTTGAAGTTTTATCATTTATGATCATTGATTACCATTGTCTTAACAGCTTTATACACTCTTATATAGGTATTACTTCTACATTTCCATTGATCCTATGACAGATAATGCAGCAACTCCTGATTTATTGGCTTTGAGTATATTAGATAATATATTGAAACATAAAAGTTACTGTGGACATCTCTCTTGTATGTAGTGAATCTGAATGATTATGATTTAAATAGAGTGGCCAATGATTCTTATATCACAAATTATATTAGTTAGTAAGTAAATATTTCCAAAAATTTAAACAAGATAAAGAATTTAATTCCTAATTAGTTATAATAAAATATTTTTTTAGGTATATTTTTAATAAAAAAGCAGGAATTGTTGATATGTAAATGAGTTTTTTATATCAAACTATTAAATATAGACATTCTCAGATATAAATCAGTATTCCACATTTTGTCCATAGGTACCTATTTGGTTTCAAATTGTTTACAAAACACTGTTGATAACTGATGAGTATTTCAAACCTGTATAAATTAAAATTAAAAACCAATAAACTTCTTTTAAATTAACATTTTAATGTTCTTTATGACATTGATACAGTTTTATACATTTAGTAAATTCGGGTTGCTTTTAAGCACTTTTTCAATATCCCAAGTTCATTTGCCCCGATGGGAGGGTTGACCCATTTATGATTTGATTAAATGGTGGCTTAAAATCATGACAATACAACTTAGCAATAATAGATCGTTTAAATGGTTCACTTGTATATCTATTTAGTAAATACGTACAGGTTAAAAGGAAAATAAATTGCATCAATAAAATGTGTTGACAATAATATGACAAGCTATATTTATCCACCTGTCTCAAAAGTGAGGTTAAATAGACTTTAATTGACAAATACACGTAAATAAAAATTCCAATGAACATAAACAAAAATAAACCAGTGTGGTATTAGTATTAATACAGGTCACTGAACTTACCAATTGTAAATAAAAATACCCAAGCTGAAAAACGTACTACGTCTTTCATACTTTAAGGTGTTTGAAAGGTATCCATGCCAAATCCTTTAAAATAACTTCAATAATGTAATAATTGAGGACACTTGGAAAATGTACATTAAAATTATGTCGGATATATCATCACTTCACTGCGAACAAGAAAAAGTACTTTCTTTAAAACGATTTTAAAGAGTCTTGTTTTGTCAAATTATATTTGTGTAAGCTTGAAATTTTCACTCACGTTTATTGGATTAACAGAAGACCGGACATTATGTAAAGTACAACTCCTTGGCTTAAAATGCTCATAACATGACTACACTACGATTATTGACCGGGAATCCACTGTCTTGCGCCTCCAGACTGCCCCTCCCCTGTTTTCAGGGTCGCATTAAATATTTTTCTCCGAAATCTTCCTATAGGGCACTACAGCAGTGAGATTCGATATGCACAGGGCCGGATCATCCCTGCGAAGATGAAAGTAGCTGTACAGCTGTGCGTCTGTCACATCTGCAACTGAACTAGATTATTTAAATGAAAGTAATTTTAATTGAGTAAATTCCCATTCAGATCCTTGTTATGCAATTTAAAAGATATTCAATGAATTGCGTCTTGATTGGGTCAATAAAAATTTATCAACTTGAAATTATCTATATTCATAAATTACTCGATGTTAACTATTTACGACTTTACTACACTATATAATAATATAATTAAAATGTGGATAAACTACGTATAAACATATTTTGTATTCATTACAACATATTTACATTTCCGAGGACAAAATACTGCAACAATTTTCTTCATTTCGTGTATTTTAAGTATTTTAATTTCCAACAGATGTTAGATACTGACTACTGGAGTGGCCATCCATTTCTTAGCTTTTTGTAAAACAAGAATAAACCAGAAAATAAAAAACAAATCAACATCCGGAAATTATGGAACTGGATTCCGTTACAAGTGATACTGTCGAAGATGACAAGAACTATTAGGTCGGAAAAGGTCCAAGGATCGAGCTGTAGATGCTGTAGCTACATAGCTAGATATAGGGTATGCACAAAAGATCTTAAATGTTGCAGTGTGGATAGATCTATTACGTCACGTCCACCTTTATACACAGGTTCACTTCTTCACTGGCTTTACAACTCGGGGTGAGTCTTCGCCGCATCCACTATCACCCTCCATCCTCTACGATCTTGCGCTTCTATTTTCCATTGTTGTACTCCAATTCTATCCATCTTTTTCTCGGTCGGCCTACTGATCTTCTACCATTTGGTCTTTCAAAAAACACTGTCTTTAACACTCTGTCATCCTCTGATCGTACCACGTGACCTGCCCATCTTATTCGGTTTGCCTTAACATGTCTAACTATGTTTTAAGTTCCATACAGAGTCACAAATTCAGCATTGCGGCGTCTTCTTCAATCCCCTGTGAATTCATCTCTTTGAGGGCTAAATATTATTCTGAGAACCTTTCCTTCAAATACTAGAAGCTTATTGATTTCCCACTGGTTGAGAGTCCACGTTTCTCTGCCATAATATGTAATAATTGGGAGAATAATCGACTTGCACAGTGTTAATTTAGATTTTCTTTTTAGCAGCTTTGATCTTAATAATGTTGAAATTGAGTATAATGCTCTATTCCCGCAGCTATCCTTGCTGAGACCTCTTTTTCTATATGGTTGTCAGCTGTGATTATCACCCCCAGGTATTTAAACTCCTTTACTACTTCGAAGTTGTGATCATTAATACTGATGTTCTGCCTAACTCTTGGTCTTGGATATTTGGTTACTACCATGTATTTCGTCTTTTCTTCATTTATTCGGAGACCCAGACTATCTGTTTCCTCCTCGAGCTGTGAAAACACCTCTCTCACGTCTCTTGTAGAATGCGTGACTGCATCTATATCATCAGCAAACGCCAGCAACAGTTTTGATCCTTGAGCAGCAAATCCTCCTATCAGCTCAGACGATATTTTACTTATTGCATATTCTAAAGCAAAATTGAACAACAACGGAGACAAGGGGTCCCCCTTTTTAAGTCCTGAATTTATATCAAATGACATCGATGTTCTGCTTCCTATTGTTACTTGCTCATATGAGTCTGTCACGCTCATTTGTGTTAATTCAACTAATGTTCTTGGTATTTCCATTTATAACATTGCTATCCACAATTTGCTTCTTTATATGGAATCATATGAAAATATGATTCCATAAAAAGCATGATTTCTTCCAGCACGAAAGCCTCATTAGTAGTCGCCTAGAATATCTTTTCGAATATAGTGTGAGTCTCTTTAGCTAAAGATAATTGATAGCACTTTATATGATGTGCTAATAAGAGATACGCCTTTATAGTTTCGGAATTGTTCTTTGTTTCCATTCTTATATATGGGAATTATAACGCTTCCATTCCATTCTCTAGGCAATTTCTGTTGCCATACTTTCAGAATGATGTCATACAATTTTTGGTGTAAAAGGTTACCTCATTTTTTTTACAACTCTCCATTTATGCCATCATTTCCTGGTTATTTATGGTCTTTTAGAGACGCGATCGCATTCTTTACTTCCTCAAGTGTTGGTGCTGGTATCTCGATATCCGCAGAATGAAACGTAATATCTGCTTCCTCCGTCTCACTTTCAATATTTAGTAAATTCCGAAAGCATTCCTTCCATCGTTCGACGATTTCCGTTTCTATCATTATAAGTTCACCTGCTTCATTTCTCATAGGCTGTGTTGCTCCAACACTTGCACCTTTTCTGACTGACTTCACTGCACTAAAGAATTTCCTTATTTAATTCCTCTCGCCACTTCTGTCCATTTCCCGAATTTTCTGTTCCAGGTAACTCCTCTCTTTAGTTCTGAATTGTCGCCTTGTTTGTGCTCTTGTTCTGTTAAAATCTGCTTTGTTCTCATCTGTTGGGTCTTGTAACATTTTCAATCTTTTTTTCGTTTTTATTTCCAGAAATTCCTTGCATGCTTTGTCAAACCATTTCCGTTTTGGGCGAGTTCTCTTTTTTTAAATGGTTTCCTTGGCTGCTTGTTTTATAACTGATGCCACTTGCTGCAATGCTTGTTCTAACTCTACATTATGCTCTTCCTCTCCCAGTAATTGAAATCTGTTGCTTATTGAAATTTAATAATCCAGTTCTTTATTTGGTGTTTTTAGGGCTTCTATGTTCCATATTTCCCTTTTTTCTTGTTGTTCCAGTTTCTGTATTGATAATCGCGTCCTTAACTTAGATTTCAACAGAAAGTGATCGCTGTCAGCTCCTCTCATACTTCACGAATCAATAATGCCACTAGAGGGCCTTGCGCCAATGAGGACATGATCCATTTGATTTCGTGTTTTTCCATCATTTGAAACCCATGTGACCTTGTAAATGTCCTTTCTCTCGAATTGGCTGGATTTAACGATCATGTTATTAGATATTGCGAATTGTGTTAGCCGGTGACCGTTACCATTTGTTGTGTTGTGCAAGTTATGCTTACCACTTACTTCTCTTCTTCCTTACCTAGTTTAGCGTTTCAATCTCCCATCACCATTTTGACGTCACTTCATTGTTGCGTTGGTTTTCTCTGTTTTTGGTATGGTTCTTTTGTTTTGGGGTTTTGGCATCCTGTTTTAGGCTTTTGCCTCTTCAGGATGTGGTTCTTGTTTGTTGGTGTTGGCTTCTGGTTCTTTGCTTCGTGGTCCACTGGTGGGTGCAGCCAGGGCAATCAGCGGAGAAAGGTAGTGGTCGGTTCTTTTCAGAATTGTTTTCTAAAAAATATATTAGTGATAGTTAGTGAATGTTAAATTAATATATGTACAGAATGCAATATTAATATATGTATAAATACATGCATTAATATGTTAAATAGTAAATGTGTTAAATGTGTTAACGCGACGCGTGAGGGCAGCTGCGGCTGTATCCTCAAAATAGACAGGTATCATTTGCAAGTGGGATCGGGAAACCGCAGAAAACCGATCCCCCCCTGTCTAGGCAAGCTCGAAGTGAGCAATTTAGCTAGGAATGCGACGAAAATAGAGGGGAGTTGCCTCCTGTATGTCAATGTATTCATCAGGGAGTTCGTTACTGGCGAGTTCCAGTAGAATTGCGGGTAGGTGTGGGATTTTGGGTTTAGGATGTCTGGTGAATACATTGCCGCGGGAAGAGCAGACAGTTTTTAGGATGCGTTGAGCTCTGAGGTTTTGGCTCCGGATAGTGCGTGTAGTATAACTTCTGCTCAGAGAGTGTAGTCTCTCATTTATGGGCTGGATATTAGATAGTTGATGAATGAGGGCTGAAGGGTAGTCGTTGCGTTTGCCATTCACTCTACGCAGAATCCTCCGCTCTAGGCTTAATAGGTTTTCTTTGACTGGTTTTGGTATTGTATTATAAATGTTTGATCGGTATTCAAAAATAGGTCTAATAAAAGTTTTATAGGTGAAAATTAATGTCCTAGAGTGCGTGGCCCCGAAATTACATCTCAAACTATTGAGGAGACTCAATCTGCTCCTAGCCTTAGCACAGGCTGAGCTCAAATCGGTCCTCCAGTTCAAAGTTCGTGTGAACTTCACACCGAGGTATTCGACCTGATCACGGAGTTGGAGTTGATCTCCCCATAGCGTGAGATAGTTTCTTTCGTTAAAGGAGGCCGCGCGTACGCTGTGGTTAGGGTGTCTGAAAAGAATCATTTGAGTTTTGTTCGGATTCAGGGACACTCTCCATCGCCTGCACCAGTTTTCGACTAGTCTAAGGTGATTTTGAGCATTCCTGAGAACAGAATCAACGTTCGTTGCTGTAGTAACCAGAGCAGTATCATCTGCGTAAAGTAGAGTGGTGGTTCTGTTACGTGTAGTATTAGGGAAGTCGCTGTTGTATATTATGTAAAGTGTAGGGGCCAGTACGGAGCCTTGTGGTACTCCGGCTGTTGGAGTAAAGGAATCGGAGAAATAACCACGTTCCTTAACTCGGACCAGACGTTCAGAGACGTATGATTGGATTAGTCTGACGAAAGGAATTGGTAGTCCAATGTTCAATAGTTTCTTGATCAGTCCCACATGCCAGACTTGATCGAAGGCTTTTTGAACATCGAGGAAAATACCTAATGCGAGTTTGCTGTCGTTCAGACTTTGAGTAATGTGTGTGACAATCTCAGTCAATGCCGTATTAGTAGAGCACCCTTCTCTAAAGCCGAACTGAAAAGAGGGAATGATGTTGTGTTCGTTGGTGAAGTCAATGAGTCTTTCTTTTAGGATCCTCTCAAAGACTTTTGCTAAAACATTTGTAAGTGAAATCGGCCGATAAGAGTTAGGATCTGTGCGGGGTTTGCCCTTTTTAAGGAGCATAATTGTATTTGCTACTTTCCATTGAGATGGGAAATAGCAGAGTTTGAGAGTGGCATTGACGATATTTGTTAAATAGAGGTAGACACTCGGAGGAAATTGTTTCACGCAGCTCCTGGCAATGTTGTCAGGACCCGGTGAATTCGATTTGCCGATATGACAAAAATTTTTGAAAGTTTGTTGATCCACAGGTGCCATGATGGGATGGTCATGCGGCACCTGAGGATCGAAAGGGGCGCCGAGTAGTCTGTTTACATCTCTTTCAGTCTTAGTCAGGAAGGCGTGGTCAAATCTAGGATTATTAGGTGTGATTAAAGTGTTTTGTAAATGGTTTTTAAAGGCTTCGGCCTTTTGTTGATGTGTATTAATGATTTGATTATTCACAATAATGTGAGATGGATTATTGGTTTTTTGTTTAGTTAGGCACTTGAATTTATGCCAGAACTTACCACCGTCACGGTAATCAAGACTAGAGGTGGCTGCCCGCCATTGTCTGACTTGCATCTCTTTCACCTGTAGTTTGATCACCGCTGACATGCGGTTATATTCTGCTTTGATAAGGGGGTTTCGAGTGCGTTGAAACTGACGTAGAAGACGTCTCTTATGTTTGATATTATTGATTATGAATTGCGGTAGAGGTGGCCTATTAGGGTTTATAACCTTATTAGGGACTGATATATCAATTGCTTGATTTATCAGATTTGAGATGGCCGTGATACCTAAATCGATATCATCTGTGTGTGCTAAGTTGCCTAACTCTGGAATGTTATTTGACAGAAAGGCTCTGTATCGGTCCCAGTCAGCGTGCCTATAGTCTCTTATTACTTTGGGTGGTGCAGGAGGGGTGGGTGTGAATATCTGTTCTTTAACCAGTAGAGGTAAGTGATCCGACGTGATGGAGTCACCCAGAAAGCATTCGTCATCTAACAGATCGATCACATCATACGTACATACAATATGATCGACTATCGACATGCCCTGGTGACCCACAAAAGTCGGCGCACGATTACGGATACGATGAATAGGGAGATTAATGAGCATATCCGAGAAGTCGTTACCTGCGTTATTTGTGGCGGTGTCGCCAAATTGAACGTGTCTGGCGTTAAAATCGCCGAGAATAATAGCCTTATTGAGGCTGGAGATATAATCGAACAAAATCTCGGACATGTCCTGATGAGGATGTTTGTAATAAGAGACCATTGTAATTGTCGTGTTATTGTCTAGGTGGATGTCCACTGCCAGGAAGTCAACATCATTGAGGTTAAGGTGCATAGGTGTAACATGAGGGGAAAAGGGGATACCATATTTAATAAGGAAGCCAATACCGCGAGATATTTGGCATTTAGGACGGTGTACCGTGCAGTAACCGGGGAAAATTGGATCAGTTTTTGAGAGGGTGTCGGTGAGGGCTAGGATTTGGATATTATGATGTTGAAGGATATGTTTAATAAGGGGTCGCCTATTCCGAACACCCTGGCAGTTAACAGCACCTATTGAACTGTCCATTAGAGGGGCAGGAAGGAGATGGAAGCTCTGTTGTTATGAGCCACAAGAGTACTCTTGTGACCGAACATCAGAGTGGAGATGCGGTTTGTAATATCCAGGATAAGCTGACGCCTATCTGGAAGGAGGTTAATAAGGATGAGGGAAGTGAATTCCATCACTGCCTTCATGTCTGAAGACAGTTCGTAGGGTGGGTCGCGTTTATCTGTAGTTATGGGTTGTGTTTCTTGCGGGGTTTTAGGGATTTCCCTTCTGAGTGGGCATTTGGCCGAATAGGCCGCATGCTCACCACCACAGTTAGGGCATTTAGGGGCTTGTGGGGTAGGGCAGGAAGAGGATTTGTGGTCTTGACCACAAGTAGGGCACCTATACTGTTTTTGCGGGCACTCCGCAATGGTATGCCCGTTAGCACTGCATTTGGCGCAATACTTGGGTACAGGAGGAACAGGATTGGAATTAAAGGGTAGTTCTACAGTCATACGGAGGCCGTCAAAGTACACGCCCCTGGCGAGCATCTCCGTGTATTTGGATTCACTTGAGGTGATTAATTTTACATAGGTGGTGGGTTTATTCTCTCTGGAGATGATGCGCCAGAGACGTATGACAGGGATGTTTAAATTAGTGAAAAGGATGGTTAGTTCGGCGTCAGAGTATATTCTGTCAACTCCTTTGACGACCACCATATAACCAGGATTGTGAGTACGGGTAGTGGTATTTTTTGAGGTTGATGGGTTCGAATTGTGCTTCGGAGAGATTTGGATTTTTGGATCCCCGACTGCATCACGGAGTCGCCGTTGGACATCGACATGATTTATCGGGTGAGGTGTGGTAAGGTGTGCGGTACCGGTGGGTAGAACTTTTATAGTGGTGATTTGGTTAAGGAGTAATTCTCTGGTATTTATGATTCTGAAAAAATCACGTTGTGTGGATTTTTCCAGAGGGATATTGGAAATGAGATAGTTAAAATGTTTGGGTTGTTGGGAAGTTGTTTGAGGAAGTTGAGGTTTCGGAGAGTGCGCTGCAGTAGCGTAGGAAGGGATTTGTTGAGGGATGGATGTGTTTGTATGTATACTAATTTGAGGTGTAGGTTGTGGTGTAGGTTGTGGTGTAGGTGTAGTTAGTATATTGGTGGTATGTGTGGTGGATGTTTGTTGGTGTTGGTGTGCTAGGGTATTTGTTGATGTAGAAGGATTGGCGATAAGTGAAGACCGGGACAGCTGCAGACGCGCGATCAACCGGTCGATTTGGTCGATGGGTAATGTAGTCACCAGGTCCTCGATGAAACTGTCGGTGGCGACGTTCATCTTAGGAGTGGTGACGTTGGTTTCAGGAATGTGAAGTGTAGGGATATTGTAGGTAAGAGGAGACGGTAGTATGTATTGATTAGGTGAGATAGGGATCGGTGAAAGTGGTTTTTGAGGTAATGGTGGAAAGTCAGGTGTGATAGCGTGTGTTAAGTCATTGCTGGTATTTGATGTAATCGAATTGTTGTGTGTGGGAGGAGGATCAGGTGGTTCGGCAGGACGCGGCTTTGACCTATTTGAGCGGGTCGAGCGCGGCATTTCAGCAGTGGTTGGCTAGGCGTACACCCAGAAGACACCCTTTTTCCTATACGCTGTGCAATGTATAGGATGGCGGGTCGCCGGACTAGACTTACAATAAAATGAGCTGTCGGTCCCCCGATGCACTTCCTTGTATACCACTGAGTTTTATATGGATACTAATTTGACTTCCTATTAACTTTTCCTCAAGTTACTAATTACAAATTAGTAACTATATGGAATTTCACAGGAGTCAGTTCGTGACCCAAGTACCACTTTTAACACCAGGCCAGCTAGTCAACACTCAGTTAGTAAACAGAGAGAACCGGCTACAGCGTACGCAGGTGGCCTTTTCTTACGGCAACCACCTACTATGCTTTCACCAGTCACTAGTTAACTAGTAGAATGTGTAGGACGAACTGCCCCAGATGAAAAATTTGCAGCACCTATAGATCTCGACTGACTTATTTATTTTCTTTTTATTTCTTCTTAAACCTAAAAATATACATAAAAATAAATTCAAGGAACCGCTATAATGCCGGACTGGTCGTCCTATCACCCTAACGGAGGCTGGAAGCCCCGGCTACGGCCGCGGATGGCTCTTACAATACCATCCACCTAGCCTTCACCGTGACCAACAGAATCTCCGAAACAGTAGACGGGAGCACCCAACCAACACAATAACAGCTCTATGAGCCCTAACGGTTTTCCGAAAAACCGTTGAAGTTGAACAATGGGAATAGAACAATGGACAATGGTCCTATTGTTCTATTGTTGTCGCTCTTATCGCCTTCTTTGTTCTCTTATCTCCAGGTGTGCGTCCGTCCAAGCGATCAGCTTGTAGACAATGCCTATGGCTGTCAACTGATCCTTTGCTGTAGGACAAGACGGGAACCTAAAAACGAGAAAACACGTATACAACCGTTCGCTACGAATTCACGAAGCAGACTCGACTGACTGACTCACTGACTGACTATTTTGACGTCGTGTTTTGGAGTAGCTTTATACTGTTGGTCTAATAATTCATAAAATTCATCCTTCCTATCTCCTTCGACATCTTCTGTCGGGGCATATATTGAGATTATTGTGAGATTGAACCACTTACCCTTGAGTATAATATAGCAGATTCGTTCGTTTATTGGCTTGAAATCTATCAATGCTTATTTTAGTCTTTTTGCAATGACAAAGCCACATCCGTATGTATGTGTATTCTCACTACCAGACTAAAAGACTATAGTATCTTCCATTTCCAGAATTCCCGTTGCTGTCCAACTTATTTTCTGTATTGCTGTTATATCCATGTTATATTTTTGTAGTTGTCTAATGGCTCTTGTCACCATCCCAGGTTTGTGCCAACTTCACACATTCACGTTCCTCTGCAAATGTCCTTATTTCGTTGCGAGTGTCATTTATATTTCATCTCCGTCCTGTTCCGAGGTAATAGTTTCTGTTTCGTGGCTCCAAATGTTTACATGTACTGAACGCCAGCCCATAGCACAAACCCCTTTTCGGAGGACCATATACAGGTTGAGTAGTAATAATTGGGATGTAGAGTAATATCTCCCAAGAGTATGCACAAAACATAGTATTTTCCATTATAAAATAAATGGTGAGGTCTTAATTATCAAATAAGTAATGACTGAAATATGTAGGGGAAGATGAAGGAATATCGACCACTTAAGATAAAACTGTTATCGACTGTTTGGTATAGCTTTTATGAATTTGAAACTTATAATACAGACATTTAGTTCATTCAGTTAACCAATTACTGCTTCAAAAATATTATAAACATAATTACAAATATTTTAAAAATACATATTTTTGAAACTCAAAAAATTCGGGTAATATCGATCAATCGTCTAAAATATAATATCGACAATGGAGATGGATAATATTGATCAAGGATGGGAAATATCGATCACACATGGACAAGTTCAATAGTTAAGTTTACTTAAGTTTTAGTATAAAATACATATTTCTTTAGTTACATTTACAGTTTGAGCAAATATAAGGAGTAGCAGTATCCGCTTCCGTGCAATCTGCATGAGCTCAGAGACTACAGAGACGACATCTCCACCATAATTCATTTGATTTAAACTCCGAACATACTACGCATAGTTCGCTTTCTCGTGTTTGGTGTGCTTTCACGCCATAAGTCTCCTTCTTGACTAATTTTTCTGTTTTTATCTTAGTAGCTCCAATTGTTCGTTTAACTCTCTCAACCTTATTATTCTTTTGCTTTATTGTTCTTTACTTTCTAATTGTTCTTTTAATGGTGTTGATGTTAAAATGGTAGAGTGTTGAGTTTGCCTGCTTCTAGTTTATGTATAACTACTGACTGGTAGTGCCGGTAAAGGAGCATAGTTTACTGAAAGATATACAAGATAAGCTTTAATTTTTTAGCTGCATAGATTTATCCTTATCGTCGCTCAGATCATTATCTAAAACTTCCTCTAATTCTGATTCAGATAAAGAATCTTCTGATGATAGTACTACTTTTGGTCTCAGTTTTTTTCTTTTGGACTGCACTGGGCCCTGGTAGTTCATCTAAGGGAACTGGTGATGGCGATGGCGTTTGATGTGTATCGGGAAGAGAAGACGCGTTATCTTGATATTGTTAAACTATTTGTATAGATATTAATTCCTCCTCACAAAAAACATCGAGATTGAAGGGAAAGGTCCCTGTGGTTCGAAAACCATTTACAGCCTTCTCAACAGACGCAACCCTATTAAAGGCATTTTTAACAAGTTCCGCAATCGCTGTTGTATTGATTTTCTCATATTTTTTTGTTCTATATACTTGTCACATTCTTGGTAGTAAGCTGTCTTGAATTGAGAAAAAAACGTGATATCTATTGGCTGGAGATGGTGGGAGGTGTACAGTGACAGTGAAAGGAGATTTATTCCGGTGTCGCGACAAAAATTGTAGGAAGCGAGACGCCAGATGCGTTTTGTGGTTATCTAGCACTAAAATAACTGGATGGTCTTTAGAAGCATTAACATACCGCTGAAAATGTTTCAACCATTCCAAGAAAAGTTGTTTCGTTATCCACCCTGCTTTGAAACATCTGTATATTGCCCCAATAGGACCGTTTTTGTCCAAACCTTTTTTTGTCCGATTTCTTCAATAAATAAATATATGTGGAATATACTGAACTGAAAGTTCATACTAGCGTCGTGGTTTATCCTCGTTCACTACTGGTAATTGCATTAACTTGTTTCTGGCCTTTGGTAGCAACAATTTTACAGGGAATATGGACATTACTAATACCCGTCTCATCAACATTAAAAATTTGATGATATTCAAATTTGTAACGATCACTCAGAGTTGTCAAGTTTTTGTAAAATATCTTTAGTTCTTCACGATTAAAAGCAGTAATTCTACTCAAACGTGTTGTTTCTGATTTACGCAAACTGAGTTCTGGATGACAGTGAATAAATGAATAAAACCAGTCTTTTTAAACACATTTTCGTTGTTATTTTAAATGGATGTTTAATTTTGTTTTGTTCTGCATATTCAAAAACCATTTGACGTAAGGTACGGCACGTAAGGCCAAAAAACGCCTTCTACAGTTCTAAAATTCTCAACACAAATTCGGATTCCTCTTCCTCGGTAAATACAGCTTTTCGTCCTACTGTAATTCTTTTGGCCTCAAAACGACCTCTTAATCGGTCTTGAAATGTTCCATAAGGGATGTTGTATAATTTGGATGCTCCTCTTATCAAAAGTATTTTGTTAGCTATATCGTTGAGGGCCCTTTCCAACGCTTCTTTGCCCCATGAGGACCGTGTTGTTTTTCTGTGATATGTTCGTGGCATCTGAAATAGATAACATCAACTGAGACCTATCACAATTAGGGTAATATCGATCACGTTGGGGTAAAATGGACCACTATCCTCGATTTTATCAATTTTATCAATTGTATCATCTGTATACCGCAGGTTATTGAGCATGACTCCATTTATTGAGATGCCTTCATCAATATCTTTTAGAGCTTCTTCAAAAATGTGCTCCTAGTACAGAGTACAGATTAAATATTAAGATGTATGTATCGTACCCATCGAGCAAATTGTGCCACATTTTAAGTGTTTGCGAATAGTGGCCTCAGGAATATTCAGTTGTGCTGAAAAAAAAACAATGTCAAGTGGTAACACAGCAGAGTGATTTCTTTAGATTATAATATACACCTATTTTTCTTCTTAACAGTAGGTACACCGCCTTTTAATGTACTTAAACTAGTACATCGTCCCCAAGAGTACACACTGGGACCCTTGGGAACTTTAAAATCCGTACTCTTGGGGCATACCAACTCATACATAAAATTGTTTATTTTTTATTTTAGAAACAAAAAAACGACAACAGGAAGACCAATCCTAACATATGCAGCGGAGACAAGGACCGATACAAGAAAGACGAAACAACAAATCAACAATATCGAAATGAAAGTATTAAGATCAAAAGCGGGCATATCATTAAGAGACAGACAAACCAACAGAAGTATACGCGAACAATACAAAATTCAAAATATTAAAAGGTGGATAAAAACAAGAAAAAAAAAACTGTAACGAACAGGTAAACCGAATAGGGCCAGATAGATTAGCGAACATCTGTAAAAACAACAAACCGTATAGCAGAAGACCCGTTGGAAGGCCACCAAAAAGGTGGAAATATAATGTGAAGTCAACAACGACTGAAACAGAATAAGAGGCAGACAAACAGGAGTAATCCTAGTCGCACGAAGAAGAATAAGAAGAAACAAAAAACGTAGTAAAACTAGGTAAAATAAATAAAGGTAAACATAATCTGTAGAATAATCATATTTAAGTGTAATAAATGTGCCTGCTTACCACACAATACGTTATTTTTAGCAAGAGCAAAACTATACATAAACTATACTGCAAGCATGTTTTTACACAATGACATCTAAACAAAGATGTAACTTATCAATTTGCCAACAGAGGGTCTGTATTTCTACGGGTAAAAGTTAAAAACGTATAGAATAGATACACATCTATTCTGTACCTAGAACTACCATTTCTAAATATATCTTTAAATAAAAACAGGTGAGCAAACTCTTTGGCGGGTGCGTATTCTTGGGCCACCTGACCCTATACTAGTTAAGATTATTTGGACGAAAATATGGTCATTGCACCAAATATAAAAAAAATTTTAAAATACATAATTTTATAAACTCAAACTAAATAAGCTGCGTGGTCTCCTTCGAGTACTATGACTTATCTAATTCTTTTAATAAATGATTTAAGAATGTTAGGAAATACTAAATTATCTACTTATAAAGTCACATTCTAAATTTTTCTCGAGAATACTTCCCGTGAATATTTAATTGGCTTAAAATAAGGTTTTCATCATCGACATTATTTTTGCCTTTATTCCCATGCCAGATTGACTTCCCTTTGACAGAGTTGAAGATGGTAAACTCATACATGCATTGAAAAATATACATCTAGATCCACCATATATACCATATTGCATATACACCTTTTTTTATGAGGGTGGAAATGTTCTAAATACCATACCATTGCTCGGCGTGTGTTTTATTCAGGGCAGAGGAAACCATCTGAGCCCATTTCCCCCTATATAGAGAAGGTCCTGCAAACGGATGCCTTTCTGTTGCCCTGCCTACCAACAAAAACCACCCATTCTTCGTCTTGCTTTTGTTCGTTGTTCGTTTCGAACGAAACTTAGAGATGCCTTGCGCTGCCTGAATTAATAATGAAGTTTTGTTGCTGGTTCTTAGCTAGGAGCGGTAAGGAACCAGAAGAAAATGTATGTAAAATAGGCCTATATGTAAATGACCTTGCCGATGATGGTATTATCTAAGAGCGGTAAGGAACCAGTGGGAGAGTATATAGAATGTATAGGTATACAAGGTAACAATAAGGTATAAGAATACTAGGTATTAGGTAATACTAGGTAACAATACGTAAGTATACATATTCATGTAATAAACAAGTGTATTACACACATATGCACATACATACATACGTGCATACAAATACACACCTACGTACACACAAATACACATATACACATATCTACATATTCATATATAATATACAATGATAACCAGTTTTAAATCCCCAGATCACTCTCATCCTGTCTCAGTTTCTTTCTCTATCATGGACTTTTTCTTCATAATTATTGTTACTTGGTGTATAAGAAATTCAAAGTTCTCTCTGCTTTCCATAACGACACGTATCAACTTGTCAGAGGACAACACCTTGCACCTAAAGATACAATGCTCCGCATCGTTTTCTACGTTACATATGACACAATTATCATCGCTGGTTTTTCATATACGATACGTGTAAGACCTGAAAGATCCATGTCCGGTCAGGAAATGCATAAAATCAAAATTTACTCGTTTGAACTTACATTTGTACTACTCTATCACATTGGGTATTAGTTTTTTGGTCCATTGTGCCTTGTCTATCTGTGCCTCCCATTCTGCTTGCATCGTTGAAGTAGTCCTGTACGTGTACGCACTTGTAACTTTTAAAAGAGGCTTTCGCTTTGCTCTGGTTATCATATCTCTGTACTTTTTGTAATTTGATGCATGATTCTTTGTAGGGCTGCCGTTCTTTCTTCCGCCCTCTGGACTAAATTTGTCAGGTGTTTTGTGAACCTTAGGCCTGTGTCGATGTATATGCCTAGATATTTTGAACAATTTGTAGGCATTAAAATAGTACTACCAAGTTGAAAAGTCATCTTGGGTCTTCGTCGTGGTCCTTTTAGTATGACCACTTCCATTTTGCTTCCTGCTAGTTCGAGACCGTTTCTAGCCATCCAGCTGTTGACTTTTCTGCAGCATGTTTTGACTTTATCTTCGATTTTCCAGTTCATGTCAGTCATGACTAGTATCGCCAGGTTATCTGCGTATGCAATAGCTAGAGTATCTCTACTTTAGTCTATTTCTAGTAGCCCGTTAAATCATATATTCCAGAGTGTCGGACCTAATACAGAACCTTGCGGTACGCCGGCTGTTAACTTCTGTTCTGTATTTTTTGCCACTGTAACGTATTGATTCCAGTTTTGTTATGATGTGTGCCCAGTTGGCAGAGTTGAAGGCATTCTTTACATCAAACCTAACCAGTATAGCCCATCTTTTCTTTGTGTTTTTTATAGTATCGGTTAAACTTTTTACCGCGTCTATGGCTGATTTAGCTTTTCTAAATCCGTATTGTCTGTTGGAGATAGTCTCTCTTTCACTTAATTCATTTTCTAGGCGATTTTTGACAATATTTTCGTATAGTTTTCTCAGACAGTCTAATAAACTTATAGGCCTGTACGAATTGGCTTCGTCCGAGTTTTTACCGGGTTTATGTATTAGTGTAAGTTTAGCTAGTTTCAGCTGGTCTGGAAATTCTTGTCTTGTTAGCAGCTCATTGAGTGCTATTCTAGTAGCTTCTGGGCATTCATTCACTAGTATTTTTATCGCCTCTGGTGGCACACGGTCCGGTCCAGGAGATTGACCTATTTTGATGGAATTGGCGACTTTGGTGAGTTCAGCCGCCGTTAATTCTTTGGGACAGTTCTCATCGTCTCTAATCAGGCAGTCGTTTATAGGCTTGTTAGGAAACAGGGTATTCGCTATTTCCCTTCTTTTGTCATCGCATGGGTTGTATGGGGTCTCTGACCTCAGCGTCTTAGTGGCGATCCTGTATGCTTCGCTCCATATATCGTCCTCTAATGCCTCGCACAAGTTCTGCCAGCATGTACGTTTAGCCCATTTGATCAATTTATTGAGTTCCTTTTTATCGTTCTTATACTCTTCTTTAACTTGCTGGGTCCTATTTCTCTGTGCCGTACGCCTGATTCTAAGACATTCTGTGCGCTTTTGGTGAATGTTTTCATTCCACCAGTATGGTATTGTGTATGTGACATGTTTGCTTTTGCTGCTCGCTTTGTGTGCTTTTATTATGTTGTCTCTAAAGTTATTAAAGTTGGTAGTTTCTTCTTGTAAGTTCCGTATCTGATTCTTGAGTTTGTTCTTATCGAACTCGAGTTCACATATACACCTAGAGCTATAAGAATATTAGTTAATTAAAACATCTATCTGCAATCAAATAGCAATCGTACGTGTAGAAGATAGTGAGACCAACCAGGTAGAAATTCAAGGAGGAGTCAGACAGGAATGTGTGCTGTCGCCACAATTACTTAATGCTTACTTTCAACTTCTTCTTCTTCTAGTGCCGTCTCCACTAATGAAAATTCTGCTTTTCTTAAGAGCGTCTATGTGTTTAACCCGGTCCAGCCCGGTCGAATGATTTTCAGCGAGGATATTTGTCGTCTTCCAGGACCACTTTTCATTTGATTTTATTCTTCATAATCAGCTGCAACAACTCGTACTCATCATTTCTAAGTATGTGCCCCAAATATGCTGTCTTTCGCCTTTTAATGGTGGTCAAAAGTTCTCTGGCTCTTTCTATTCTGTGCAACACCCTTTAGTTCCTAATATGATCGGCCCAAGGTATCTTCAAAATTCTCCAAAAAGCCACATCTCAAAAGCTTCCAGTTTTCCCATTAAGTCAACATTAATAGTCCAGGCTTCGGCACCAAAAAGAATAATAAAGTTGATATAACATTTTACCATCCGATATCGGATTTGCAGATTGAGTCTTTGGTTACTCAGAAATTTCCTCATCTTTAAAAAGGCTTCTTTTAATTGCTCTATTTTTGAGCGAATTTCTGATTTCAGATTAAGATCTTCTGTAATCCAGACTCGTAAGTATTTCATTTTGTGCACTAGCTCAATATCTTCATTTTTTATCTGGATCCTTGTAATGACTTTGCTCCTCTTACTGATAACCATGGTTTTTGTTTTCTTTATGTTTATTGTTGAATCAAACTGTTCCCAAGTATCACAAATTGTGTTTAGTAACGTCTGTAGGTCTGTCTCACTTTCAGCGATAATGACTGTATTGTCAGCATAACGGATGTTATTTATATTTTCACCATTTATCTTGATCCCTTCTGTACAGTTTTCAAGTGCTTGCGTAAATAACTCTTCGGAATATATATTAAATAGTAATGGTGAAAGTAACAGCCCTGTCTCACTCCTCTACTTATTTGTTGCGCATCCGTGCTATTTTCATCTAATGTTACCACAACCTGTTGGTTCCAATATAGATTTCTCACTATGTTTATGTCATTTTTGTCGTGTCCTTTTCTCTTCATACATTCCATGAGAATGTTATGTTTAACTTTGTCAAAAGCTTTCTCATAGTCTATAAACGCAGCGAAAAGATCTTTTTGTTAGTCTCGGAATTTTTGGGCAAGAGTTGTGAAACTATACAGAGCTTATACTATTCCGAAGCCGTTACGAAAGCCAATCAGAACTGTCTATTATAGTCTATTATCATACTGTCTATTATAAGTGCTTCGCACTTTCTGAATATTCTTGCATACATAGTCTTTAAAAATGCTTTTAACAAGTGTGACATTAAGCTGAATAATCTATAGTCATTACAGTGTTTAGGGTTCTTAGTTTTTGGTAGCCGAACAAAGGTCGATAGCAGCCATTCTGTAGGTATCTCACCAGATTTGTATATGTTGTTAAATAGTATAGTTGTTTACGTCTATAAGTTTAATCAGCTCGATATGAACTTTATCTGGCCCAGGGGTTCTGCCAGATGTTGAGTTGTTTATAGCATGTTGGACTTCAGATTTTAATATTATTGGAGCTTCCTCGTTATCAATTTATGTTGGTTCCGTTCTTGTGTCCATGAAAAGATCTTTAATATATTTAGTCCATGCTTGTTTGATTTCAATTGGGTTATTTATAGGTTTATTGTTTTTGCCAATTAATCGGTTAGGTGTATTTTTTCGTAATTTTACAGACAATTTTTTGATCATTCTTTTTCTGCCATTCTTCCACTTCGATGCATGTTTCCATCATCCACTTTTCCTTATCCGCTTTTATTTTGTTTCTTATTAATTTATGTTTTTCTCTGTACTTATTTGACTTTTTGTTTCTATATTTTCTTCTTTGTTCCATGATTTCCAGTATTTCTTGAGTCATCCAAGGTTTTCAACTTTCTGTTTTATTTTGTAGAGTTTCTTTCTACGTTTTTATACCAAAATCTTTGATTTTGCTTTACATAATGTTCACATTCTCAGTGTTTTTCATTTTTGATGTAAATTTCACATTTCTTGATTAATACAAGTTGAAGCCTCAGCACAGATTTTATTTATCTCGAGTAACTGAGTATTCACCTTTTGGATTTTATTATCTTTTTTACCCTCAGTTTTATTTTTCAGACAGGGAGATTATTGTCTGAGGGGACATCTCCTCCAGGCAAAGTATTAACGCTTACAATGGAATTTCTAAATCTTAGATTGGTTAGAATAAAGTCGATCTGATTTCTAATGCAATTTTGTTCAATATCCTGTGGTGACCTCCATGTCCGTGTCCGTCCCAGCTTGCGTGGAGGAGGAGTTCTGAATTAAGTAAGGACTCTTCTGTACTTTGCGGAAGACGGACTGGTGGGGGAGTCCTCAACCCCGACACGGCGCGTCCCACTGGCTGATAGGGAAATGTCCAACAGATATGTAGGATAGGTGTGAATAAGGTTTTAGCAAATAAGCACCCGTGGACCAACTAAGGACATGGCATAGCGCAGCAGCTATGACATTACTTCAGGCTATAGCGGAATTATTTCTACTGTTGGCATAATGATAGATACTCACGGGCAGATATCACATAATGATTTAACCGGCTGTGATACTGCAATCAGGCAGGCAAGGGGAAACCACCTGATTAAATTCCCGTGACTACACCATCATGAATATATCCAATCAGTTAGATATGCTTAGCGATCCGATTAGCGATCGGCGCTCAGTGGGTTCCGGGCCAACTAGTGCCAAATGGGCTACCGGGCATGTGTTTGTGAGCAACCAGGCAACACATGCGAAATTAGCGCCTGGAAAAAAATAAGATTTTCAGTTAAGAGAAGCAATGGGAATAGCAACCTGGAATGTTCGAGCAACCAGGCAAACGGCATATACTACAAAGAGAAGTCGAAAGAGAGGATATAGAAATATGCGGACTTTCGGAGACCCATTGGAAAGGACAAGGACACTTCCGAACGGCAGATCATGTTGTATACATATCGGGAGCAAATAACACAGGAAGAAATGGTGTTATAATTATGGTGACTAAAAAAGTTTCACAATACGTGTATGATTACCAACCGATAAATGATAGACTTATAAAAATAACCTTACTAGAATCACCAAACAAAATACACATTCTTCAGGTCTACATGCCAACCTCAGACGCGTTAGACAATGAAATGGAAGACGTATTTTTCGTTATTGAAGACACAATAAGAAATATTCCATCTAAAAAACCACTCATAATCATGGGCGATTTTAACGCTTAGGTAGGAAAAACAAGAAATGATAACATCCAAAATGTAGGAAACTATGGGTTAGGTGTTAGAAACAGCTGAAGCAAACGTTTAATAGATTTTGCAACCGAAAACAGTTTGGCCATTGTAAACACAATGTGCAAACATCATGCTCGTCGTTTATCGACATGGACCAGCCCAAATGGAGAATACAAGAACCAAATCGACTACATATTGATTAGAAACAGATGGAAGATATGTTTTACAAACGTAAAAACTAGACCAAGAGCTGAATGTGGATCCGATCATAAATTGTTATGGGCTTGCTTCAAGAGTAAGCTGAAAAGAACAATGCCGCAACAAAATCAAAACAGGCTGGAGATTTCAAATCCGAAAACAATGAGAGATGCATTAAAGGAAACTAGTATGTTGAACACACAAGACAACCCAGAAGAAATGTGGAAAGGTTTCAGAAATGCCATAGAAACCCTCTGTAGAAAGAACCATAACCGAAAAAAGATCATCAAAAGAAAACACTGGATGACAGACAGAACGCTGCAACTTCTCGAAGAGCGAAGGAGAATCAAATCTCTCATATATCAAAACGACAGCAACAAAAACGAATTAGCAAGGTTAAATAGAGAAATTAAAAGAGCATATAGGGATGACAAAAATAAACATATAAATGAAGAATGCGAAGAACTTGAGAGACATGCAAACCGGTATGAATCCCATGAGCAATATAACAAAGTCCGATATCTATCCAGGGAATTTAAACCAATCACACAAACAATAATGGATCAAAACCAACATATTATAAATAACGAGAAAGGGTTTGCGGAGGTATGGAGAAAATATTGTCAAAGTCTATATGCAGATGATCCCCAGAATGCAAATCACGATGAGTTCACTGCAGAGAGAGAACCAAACATTCTAAACTCAGAGGTAGAAAAAGCAATCAATAAGATGAAAAATAGAAAATCTCTTGGCGCAGACAAGATCACCGCAGAAGTTTTAAAAGAGACTGGAGATGTTGGTGTAAATGTAATGCATATGATCTGCAAAAAGATTTGGTAAACCAGAGAGTGGCCCAACGACTGGACAACATCTACTTTCATCCCTATATTCAAAAACTCTTGCTAGAATTCCGCTAGATTGCAGCAACTACAGAACAGTAACCCTAATATCCCATGCAAGCAAGTTTATACTTCATATAATACATGAAAGATTAAATTCTATTGCCTCAGATATCAGAAGAACAAGCGGCATTTATCCCAGGAAAAGACACGAGAGAACACATCCTTAATGTCAGACAGCTAATCTAAAAAACTCGTGAATTCAATACTACTATGCTTATGTGCTTTGTAAATTACACAAAGGCCTTCGATAAAGTCAAATGGCAGCAGCTATGATCCATACTAGCGGAAATGGGAACACCCCACCACTTATTTCAACTAATTAGAAGTCTAAATGAAAATAATAAGTTCACAGTAAAAATAAACAACACCCATTCCGATCATTTCAGAACAGAGGCAGCTGTCAGGCAGGGATGCATAATCTCGCCAACTCTGTTTAATATCTACAGCGAACACATTATGCGAAAGGTACTAGACGGATGGAAGGGCGGAATATCAGTAGGAGGTCAAAAAATTAATAACCTGAGATATGCTGATGACACTTTAATAATCGCGGCAAATCAGGAAGAAATGGAAGACAGAATGAGATGTTTGAAGGAAAAAAGCAAAACATATGGGCTGGAGCTAAATATGAGTAAGACAAAGATAATGATAGTAAACAGGGCTCGGAATAATCTTCAGCACATTAAAGAAATTGGGGCTTTGAAGTAGTAAATACAGGAGTAGTGTGACACAGAAATACGTAGAAGGTTCACTATTGCTAGAACAGCCATGATGAAACTCATAGCAATTTGGAAAAATTCTAGCATAACAATACACACAAAACTAAGGCTGGTAAGAGCGCTAATTTTTCCCATAGCCACATATGCATCCGAAACGTGAACCTTAAAGAAAGCGGATAAAAATAAACGCTTTTGAAATGTGGGTATACCGCCGCATATTAAGAATATCCTGGATTGATCATCGCACTAACGTATCGATACTAGAACAACTTAAAGTAAAGGATAGATTGCTTAAACAAATACAACAGAGATATTTGCAGTATTTTGGACACATTGCTAGAAGAACAGGCACGATGGAAAAACTCATAGTCGAGGGTAGAGTTAAAGGAAAAATACCTAGGGGAAGACCTCCAAGCCGTTGGGTAGATCAAACAAAAACATTGATTAACCAAGGGTTACATGAAGCCGAACAACTAGCCCAGGACAGAAAAGGATGGAGGGAAATCCTAAAAAAACTGTGAAGGTCTGATGGTATCACCACATCCCAAAAGGGATTAGGAGTGAGGAGGAGGACCTCCATGTATACAGTCTATGGGGTGGTAATCGAAATCATGTGTTGATAATCGTCAGGTTTTCTTCTTGACAAAATTGAGAATTCTTGGGCTGCAAAAATTTCAAACGAAGAAGTGTTAAGGCGAATTGGACATGGTAAAATGGTTATGAACATAATTAAAATAAGAAAAACATCGGATCTGGGCTGCATACTTCGAAACGATAAATTCTCTCTTCTACACACCACCATACAAGGAAGAGTAGGGAAAAGAAAAGGCTTAGGAAAAAAGAAAAAATCTTGGCTGAAGAAAATCAGAGATAGGACTAACCTTGAAGTTGAATAGATATTTCACGTTGCAAAAAACAGGAAAGCGTTTAAAGAAGTAATTGCACTGCCACAGCCCACACTGTGTTGTGGCTAATTCCATGCAGCTACTAAAGAGGTTGATAATAAAACAGTCAAAAAAGAGAAATAGTACTATGCTTAAGATCTGATGAACAAGTTGAAGATCTTTTGCGGCTATCATTCTATATTCAGCAATGTCTGGTTTGACCTGAAGTGAAATAATGATTTTTTTCATGGATTGACAGCCTCTATACTGGTATGTCCTTACTCAATCTTACAGTATCATATTTAATTAAAAAGAGACCTTAATATGCTTGACTTCATAATATGAAAGGAACATTTCTTTAACTGTTTAATGACTTGAATTTCTTGCAATCAAATGAGGGCAGTAGTAATTTGTTAATTTTGTGTAGTGGTTCTGCACAACGACCATGATGAGTCGTCATACAGCAGTTAGTATATGATAAGTTGTCCACAACTAAAACCTTTCCTACTTCACAGGATGAAAACGCTAAGTAGACGCCCATCCTAAGAGAAGAACATACTATTATCAGACTAATATCACACTGAAAAAAAGGTGGTTTTACAATACTTTATTTATATTAAATACACTTGCATAATTTTGCTGTTTTAAAACGTCGCAATTGATGTTGTAAGGTCATTGTACTATAACTACTCCAGCCACGTTCGAACAAAACATTTGCATTGATATTCTAGAAGGGAATGTGATCTATCCTGTATGGTTTGAATTTCTATGGTCCTGATTTTGGGAAGCATTCGCAGTTCATCTCGGATGGTTATCCTTGAATATATATAACTTTGGATAATGTGAAGAGTTAAATTTAATTGGTCCAGAACATTCCATGCTTGCAATTAATGGTTAAAATCAAAAATGAATTTATCAAGATTCTTGTTGACATTATTTTTCTTGCGTTATTATTACTTGTTTGTGTGTTCTAATCCTAATATTTCAAAGCCTAATCTTTGCCTGTCCAAGGTTGAGGGAATTATTTCTGGGTTGTTTTGCAGGTCCTTGATTTTCAATTTGACAGAGTGCAGCATAATCGACTTAAAGAAATTTTATTAAATAAAAACATAGACAGTAGAGACATTAGAATCATCTGTAACCTCTATTGGAATCAAACAGCAAAAGTGAAAGTTGAAAACGAACTGACCAAGGATATCCAGATTCGCCGTGGGGTCCGCCAAGGGTGTATTTTATCACCCTTGTTATTCAATTTATACAGTGAAGCCATCTCAGAATTATCGCTTGTCGAGATCAGTGAGGGCCTTATAATAAACGGTGAGCCACTTAATAACATAAGATATGCTGACGACACCGTCCTTCTGGCAGGAACACTAGAAGAACTGCAACACCTTGCTGAACAACTAAATATATATTGCAACGATTATGGACTAAAAATCAATTTGAAGAAAATCAAGTTCATGGTATTTACAAAAGCACAAAACATCAAAGTTAAGCTAGTACTAGATAATACAGAAATTGAACAAATATCTTCGTACAAATACCTTGAAGCATGGATCACAGAAGATACTGATCAGACAAAAGAAATAAGATGCCGCATTGAAATTGCGCGGTCAACGCTTAATAGAATGAGAAAACTTTTTTGTAATCGCGATATAAATATATCGCTCGGGATAAGAATGCTTCGATGTTATATTTTCTTTACCCTTTTGTATGGAGTTGAAGCTTGGACACTTAAAAAATCCAACATTAAAAACCTAGAAGCATTTGAAATGTGGTGTTACCGACGTATTGTGAAAATGTCATGGATGGATCGCAAAACAAACGAACACGTTCTCGAACAACTAGGAAAACAATGCGAAGTTTTAAATTCCATAAAAATCAGGAAATTGGAATACTTGGGGCATATCATGAGAGGTAAAAAGTACGAACTACTAAGGAATATAATGCAGGGTAAAATCAAAGGTAGAAGAAGCGTAGGAAGACGTAAAATCTCGTGGCTACGCAATCTCCGTGAATGGTTTGGATGCAGTTCAATTGAACTATTCAGTCGAGTAACCAATAAAATTATAATGCCAGAATGATTTCCAATCTCCGATAGGAGTGGAACTTGAAGAAGAAGAAGATTTTCAATTTCATTGCGATTGTCAGGGTAATCTTGTGGAGAAGGTTTAAAATTAGTTTTTGATTTAGGTTGATGTTTTATATAATAGTCACTTCGTTGTATTATTTTGTCGAATACTTTGCTTATATAGTGGATTGAGCTTGTATATGAGATGATAAATTCTTGTATTACTCCATTTTTGAATTATGTACCATTATCGGCTACTATCATTGTTGGGAGTCCATAGTGTGTTACAAAAATTAATAGAGCATTTACTACATTGATGGCATTTACTCCATCTATTGGGTAGACTTGTCCATACTTCGAAAATGCGTTTCTTATGGTTACTTCTGTCTATGTGAACTATGTGAACTATGTCCAGTGGTTTAGTACGTGTTGGTGTAACCATACACTTTGGCTTGGGAGAAAGTCTGTTATATTTATTTTCTTGGCACATATCGCTGAAGTTTATGATATCTTCTATGTCTTTCTTCATATTATGCCAGTAATATAGTTTTCTTATTTGGCTTTATGTTTCAGCTATTCCTCTATGGTTATTTTTTCCTTTATGATAAATCTTTATAAGTTCCTTTGAATTGCATACACTTTTTTTCGGGTTGATGTGCTCCTTGAAAAATTTTATAGTATCAGCTTATAACTGATCTTTCGATAGCTAAATATGATAATGATACCGCTTTTTATTAGGAAAAGTTTGGACAATTTCTGGAGGTGGTGGACTGCAGTAAACGGTTTTGATAATAATTTGGTTATTATTAAAGTTAAGTGGCTTTTCTGAAATAAGTATTCCAAGAACTGGATTTTCTGCTGATGTATGTCTTGTTTCATTTCAGTCTCACTCGTTCTATCTTCTGTAGTATAGCCCTGTCGAACCCCGACCAAGATACCTCTACCAGACTGAAGCTCGGACTTTAATATCGTTCTTTGTGTAAACCCTCCTTTTGTTTATAACGAGGGTACAATGTAAGAATGGCCCAAACATATATATTTGACATTGTAATACATTACGTCCACTTTGCTCCCTTAGTACCTAAATAGGTACTAAGGGAGCAAAGGAGCAAAGATTAAAGTACCTATATATAGATACATATATATATATAAACATATATATATATATATATATATATATATATATATATATATATCCAGTTATGTTAGTTTTAGAGATATTTGTACTAATAAACTTACAAGGTACAGTTCCTATCATATAAAACTGGTACACTTTTTTTCCCAATGTAAACCTGTGTTCAGACTTGGTTCGTGAATCAATTCGTTGTTGCCATCACAGATAACGGAATTGCACTAAATCTAAATAAAAAATAACAATAAAAAATGTTTAAAGTTTTTATACGTAGTATAGGTATTATTATTATCATTAACAATAAAAAACCCAAAATGTTTAAAGGATTTTAAACGTAGAGTATTGGCACAGGGAACATTGGAATGCATCTACTGTAATTTTATACTGTATTTGTCGCACAGCCCTCCCTTTAGCTGATTTGATACAATATTTCGTTGAACTGGCAACGTTGCCATAGAAATTAAAATGCCATATGTGACAAGATCAACTTACACAACTTGAAAAACACGATTTTTGGTGATAAGATTGTACCAGTTTTTTATGACGCGACATTTTTTGTAAATGTACCCTACATTTACAAAAAATCGGTATTACTTTAACAAAATGTATAATAAATATTTTTAATTATAGGAATTACCCAAATAGTTAAATCATTAAATTGTAAATGTTTTTTGTAAACAGAAATTAAAATAATTTAGTGATTCGTAAATTCGAGGACTTGTATCAAAACAGTGTCGTGCAACTTTTTTAATAAAACATTTATTTTGTTAAAATTTTTGTCAAACTGGAATTTTTAACTTTTTTATAGCACTGTAAATTATATAGTATATAGGTCACACATTTCCAAATAAACTCGTAGCATACATTACATATTTCTTATAACTATTTACAGACTTTTCATTAAAATTTCTATTTTTGCGCATGTATCAGTATCCGTCAGTTTTTTCGGACTGTTTTTCTTGTAAACAAGCATGTTAAAGTGCCCGTGAACATAGAATCCTTCTTCTTCTCCTTCCTCTTAATAAACAATTCTGCTTGTTAATTGGCGGATTAATACCTCTATGAAAGGTTGTCACTCCTTCTTTTGCGCGGTCGTCCGATACTTTCTGCCGATTGATGACTTGTCTCTTGCTATTTTGACGACATGGGTCTCCCCCATTCTGCTTATGTGATTATTCTAATCTTGTTTTTCTATTTTGTGTCCATTCATTATTACACTGCATGTTATATTTACTTCTAATGTTTTCACCTCTCTTTCGATCTCTCAGCGTATTCCCTGTAACTCTTCTCATCTTTCTCATCTCTGCCATTTCCAGTAGCCTTTGTGCTGTAACTGTCGGGTCTTGTTTCTGAGGCATATGTCATTATGGGTCTTACGCTGACTTTATAAATTCTTGACTTCATCTCAGTGTTAATGTGTCTGTACCATACAGTGTTATCAAGGCATGCTGCCAGTCTATTTGCTTTTTGTACTTAATCTCTCACTTCTTTGTCCTGGTCTCCATAGCTGGACAGTGTAATTCCAAGGTATTTTATTTTCATTACTTGTTCAATTCTGATGCCATCAATTTCTATTTTACATCTAGTTGGTTCTTTGCTGATTACTGTTTTAGTTTTCTGAGATGAGATTGTCATATTAAATTCTTTTACTCTTATGTTAAATCTTTGGATTAGTCTTTGCAGACTATCTTCATCTTGGGCTATCAATATTGCATCGTCTGTGTGACAGATAATTTTTATTTATTCGTTTCCCATTCTGTATCCTCTTCCTTTGTTAACGCTTTTGGTCGAATTTTTTTTTTTTTTTTTAGAGGAGAAGGTGTGACGATAGTGTAGAGAATGTTTGTTTAAAAAAACACAATTATTGTATAGGATTAAAAGTGTTGATGTTTGTATAGGAAAGACAGGCAGAGAAGGTGGGACAATATTGTGAAGTGTGAACTATGAGAAGAGTTGATGTAAGGGTTGAAAGTCACGGTTGAAAGATACATGGCGATTAACGCAATTGGTGCTACTTTGCTTTACTTTGACTATTTCCAAGTCTTCATATAGATCTAATTTTAGAAAATTTTTTGAGGGTATGTTTATGTTGTGCAAGATATTGTGAGTATGTGGAAGTGTTCTCTTTATATATATATATATATATATATATATATATATATATATATATATATATATATATATATATATATATATATATATATATATATATATGTAGCATCACAATCAGAGCACTGTAATTTATAAAAAACACCACTACGATCCATGTAGTTGATAGGTCTTTTGTATTGGTTAAACATTGTCCTAGGTTGTTCGGGACTTTAAAAGAAATGTGGGTATTCTCAACAGATCTTTTTAGAATATATCTAATATCTCCAGAAAGACGTTCTTGAAGGTATGGTAAAGAAGCATATTGAGGTTTGATGGTCAAGTCTCTGGGGAACGTAGTCTCTCTCAATGATTTGAGTTGTCTCTTATGTATTAGTTGGTTGTTGGCCCATTCTTAATTTATTATGGTGCCGAGGTAGTTGCACTGCGTCAATTTTTCTATAAGGGATTATCATCATCATCATCAGTGACATTACAGCTCGTTAAAGTCTTCTTCAGAACAATCTTCCATTCGCCCCTCTCTCTGGCAACTCTTCTCCATGCTTTAACTACGATGGATTTTAGATCATCCTCTATGTTATCTTGATACCTAAGTTTTTGTTTTCCTCTGGATCGTCTTCCCACTGGTCCTCTTCGGTCGAAAATTTTTCTGATCGTTGCATTTTCATCTCGCCTAATTACATATCCTGTCCATCGAAGGCGTGCTAATTTAATACATTTTACAACGTCAGGTTCCCCAAAACTTCTGTATAACTCAAAGTTGTAGTGTCTACGCCACAAACCCTGTCCTTAGACTCCTCCATATACTTTCCTTAGCGGTTATATTGAGTCCATATTGTTGACTGTAATACGTGATTTTGTTCATAAGAACTTGTAGGTCTTATAAGTTTGCCTACTACTTACTATAGTGTCATTTGCAAATCTGTAGTTGTTTAGCCGGTAAGCATTTAGTAGAATGCCTTTTTCAGTTTCATGCAAAGCTTCGATAAATATTCTTTCAGAGTACATATTGAAGATTAGAGGAGACAAAATACAGCCTTGCCTCACTCCACGCATGATTTTTACAAATTCAGTGTATTCACATTCAACTCTAAGATTTGCTGTCTGATTCAAGTAAAGATTTCTAATTATTTTCAGATATTGGTTGTTAATTCCTGCTTCTTTTACTATTTGCATCATCTTAGCGTGCTATACTCGATCAAACGCTTTCTCGTAATCAACCAGACATGCGTATACATCTCAGTTGACGTCTCTATATCTGGAATAAGACTTGTACTGAGAACAAAGCCTCTCTAGTACCAACAGAATTTATGAACCCTAACTGGTTGGAGGAAATTTGACTTTCACACAGCTTGTAAGATTCTCTTATGAATTATCTTTAGGAACAATTTTACGAGATGACTCATGAGGCTTATGAGGTTTTTTTTGTAAGTGCAATAAACTTAGATTTCAGCCATTCTGTTGGTATTTCTCTAAAGTTGTATATGTTGTTGAATATCTTTGCGATTATTGCTATTGATTTGTTGTCCATTAGTTTGAGTAGTTCTGCTTGTATATTATCAGGGCCTGCCGCTTTGCTATCCTTTAACTGTGTTATTGCGGAATAAACTTTCTGCTGTTATATTCTTGGTCCATCATTTACCTCTTCTTCTAAAACTTCTTCAAAACCACCATAACAAAATCTTAAAGAATATCATCAATGTTACTGGCAGCTGTTATGGAGCCTCTCAAAACGATGTAAAATTCTGTACGTGTCTCTAGAGAAATTGCAGACTACATTATAACACAATTGAGCCCCCTTGGTAGCCTACCCTAGGACTGAAGGTACATTCCGCAAAATGCTCATGTGATCTTCACCATACTCTCTCATGGCCATCTGGAGATCGCAAGGTAAACCTGAACTCATCGGTAAATAAAACGTCTAATTACAGTAAAATGAGCATGGTTTCTAGCAAACTGAAGCCGCGCAACTCGATGACGCTTGAGAAGTTGTAGGCTAGTTAAGGTCTGTGACTGCTTTAATTTGCTTCACCAAGCCTTCGTCTAATTGTTCATTCACTTATGTTAGTATTCCGGATGTATTGAAGTTGATTTCAGATTTGTACAGCCGTGACACGACGATCTAGTAGACTTTATAAGAGGATGAAGCGATCACGGATACTAGATTTTAATTTGGGGACCGGTTTCAGGTCGTTTAGTGTAAGCTCTGGTTGTCAACAAACGTGTAAAAATACGGTGCACAGTACTATTAGGTATTTGATACTTTTGAGCAACAGATCGCTCACTTATTCTGTCTTGAAGTAACGCAACAATAGCAGCCGCTGTTTCAGGATTTACAATTATAATTCTTGGGATTAAATTAACGCAAATCAACTTCAAATTGTATTTGGCAGTTGACTTGACTTACCAGTTTACTCGCATCAACAAAAACAAAAGAATAACAATAGAATACCACTTTAAACAGTGACAAGAATAGTGTATTCTTTATTTCTGATTTTTTATGCATTTTTTTTTTCGGATAAGCACTTAAGTTTTATTAGAAATTACTTAAAACAATTTGTTTCGTTTGTGTTTGTATTAACAATTAAACATCAAAAATATATTATTAGATCAATTTAATAACTACAGGTTCTACAAATGGCACCTTTTCTTGTACAATGTATTGTTTAAACATTTCTATTTGTTTCGAGTTTCTCCCGTTTCAATTGTTTCAGACACGATATTATATTCATGCAATAATTAAATTAGAAGTTTTCAATGTTTTGTTGTCGTATATTTCTGAAAATTTAGATCAGAAGGGAGATGTAAAAGATGCTCCACCTTTTATTTTAATAATTTTTTATTAATTATTACTTTTGGTTAAACTGAAAATCGCTGTAAGCTTTTTTATTTTAAATGGAATGTTGAAATTCTATCAGTTATTTTGGAGTAAAATTTTTTAATCTTCTATTAATTTTTCTTTGCATCGATATATAATCTAGAATGCACTGACAAACCAATGAATTTTATACAGTAAACGTCTAATCCTAAATTAGAATTTATAAAATAAACGAAATTCAACATCTATTAACACACAATTCAGAAAGTTTATCATAATTTTTTTTAATGTATGTACAAACTGTGATATGTATGGATAATATAAACCGTGGTTTTTAATTTGAATAAAAATTTCCTAATAACGATTGTCGATATTGTTAAAAATAAAGGTAACTACGTACTTTATTCTTTATAAACTTCATAACTTTTGACAAACTGCGTATACGATCTGATAATTGTACTTTAATTTAATTGAACTTTATAAAGAATAATTTTTTTCATAAAATGAAAAATAAAAAAGTCTCATTTGGTGCCGACTTAATTGGACAGACACACTGTATATACAATAGAGTCACAAGCCACACTAGAACAAAAAAGTACTTATTTCAGTATCTGTTTATTTTCAAAATCTAAATTTATATATAAAATATTAACATGAAAGAAGAGACAAAAAGGATTTTTAAAAAAACAACGAGGATATATGCCTTTAAACTAAGAACAAATGAAGAGCAATTCCGAGAGGTCTTAGCGGATAAGTTCGAATCTAATCCTTCACATAATCAAGATCAAATTGACGAGATTAATAAAAGCCTAAATAAAAATCTTCTCGTAGCAGGACTACAGGTCGCAAAGAAAACAAGGACTAAAGAAGACAAAATAAGCAATGAAACTAAACAGCTAATGATGGAAAGAAGACAACTACTAGCGCAAAACAAACGACATACTCAAGAATATAGAGAACTTAATAAAACAATTAAAAAAGAACTAAAACGCGACATACAAAAATGAAACGAGAACTTAATAGAGCAAGTCATTGAAAACAACAGAGGCTTAAAATGTCTAAGACCCGCACTGGGCGTTCAAAAAATCATCAAAATTAAAGACGCCAATAGTAAGGTAGAGAAGGACAAATATAAAAAAGAACTAAAAAATAATAAAGCTCCAGGACACGACGGTATAATTGCCGAGCTCTTGAAAACAAGCAAGACATTAACAATCCCTGTACTAACAGAGCTATTTAATAGAGGTCTCCATAATAGCCAGATTCGCTAAAGACTGGAATGAGAGTCTAGTAATACTCTTACACAAAAAAGGGGACAAATGTGATCTACAGAATTATAGACCTATATCGTTGCTCAGTCAAGTATTTATGAGAATTATTAATAACCGGTTAACCTACAAAATGGATAATTACCAACCGGTTGAACAGGCTGGCTTCCGCAAAGGATGTAGTACATCAGACCATCTGCTGACAATGAGAACATTGATAGAAAATATACGAAGAATGTTGCGTTTAGATTTAATTTGAGTCTCTTACCACTCCCTGACACGTGTTTCTGGGTCTACCCGTCATCAGAAGGAGTTTTTAAGAAGACTCAAACCAAATCAAAACGCACCGATTACTCTGGCAATTACATAAAAATAACTATCAGAGTATGCAACTAGAGTCCTCTAGTGAGGAAAGATGAAGATACGTCGATAGCAATTAAAGTAAACTGTAAACCCAAGCTTAAACAAGCCATTCAGAGCGGTACTGAGAATATATATTCCACTATGTACCAACAATTTACCCATATAAATTACCATCAATTTTGTACTCATTGCGTCGAGTAGGGACGATAAATATACGCAGAATGTTGCGTTTCGATTTAATTTGAGTCTCTTACCACTCCCTGACACGTGTTTCTGGGTCTACCCGTCATCAGAAGGAGTTGATTGATAGAAAAGGCAAATGAGTACCAACTACCCGTATTTCTTGCCTTCGTCGACTATGAAAAGGCGTTTGATAGTATCGAGATATGGGCCATAGAACAAGCTATTAATAATTGTAGAATAGATTCGAGATATAGGCAACTAATACATAATATATATGAAAATGCAACTATGATAGTGCAACTAGACGAAAATACAAATCCCATCCCCATTAAGAAAGGAGTGAGACAAGGAGACGTAATATCGCCAAAGCTTTTCAACCTAGCCCTAGAAGACGTCTTCAAAACTACAAATTTTTTAACCTATGGCATTAACGTTAATGGCAACAAGTTAAACCACCTCAGATTCGCTGACGACATAGTTATTATAGCGAGCACATTCGAGGAACTGCAAATTATGTTGAGGGAACTAGCAGCTAGCTCCCAATACGTCGGCCTAAAAATGAATATGAAAAAAAAAACAAAAATAATGACAAACACAGATGACCCCAGACATATAACTATAAACGGCAATGAGATAGAAGAAATCCAGGAATATATCTACCTAGGCCAAATCCTGAGACTTGACAAAGAGAACCAAAGTGCGGAAATTACTAGAAGAGCAAGACTAGCATGGGCAGGATTTGGAAAACTTAGTTGGATACTTAAGAACCGCAAAATACCCCAATACTTGAGGAGCAAAGTGTTCAACCAACGCATCCTTCCTATCATGACATATGGATGTCAAACCTGGACCCTAACCAAGGCAAACATGAATAAACTAGCCACAACAGAAAGAGCAATGTTAGGTATACGACTGTCAGATAAAAAGAGGAACGACTGGGTAAGATCCAAAACAAAAGTCGAGGACATAACAACAAAAATTGCCAAACTTAAATAAAGCTTGGCGGGCCACACTGCTAGACAGAAAGACCAACGTTGGAATACTACAATATAACATTGGAGACCTTACGAAAGTAAACGACCAAGAGGAAGACCACAGATGAGATGGGTTGATGACATTAAAAGAATAGCCGGAACAAATTGGAAATATGTTGCTCAGGATAGAGACCACTAAAAGGAGTTGGGAGAGGCCTATGTCCAAAAATGGACATAGGCTTCTCCTATGCTAAGGCTTCTCCTATGCTAAGGCTTCTCCTATGCTAAGGCTTCTTCCTATGAAGGCTAAGAAGAAGAAGAAGAAATTTATATTTATCTACAAGTATTGTTAAATTAAATTTAAAAATATTTACCGTCTGTCCATGAGTGTGCACAAAGGATCATTGTCACTGAATCCTTGCTGAGCCTGCTTCTTGCCATGGTAGGAAATTTATCCTGGTAGTATTTCCACCAAGATAATATATCCATCTTTCTAACTTCTTGTTCGTCTGCTAGATATCGATTCAGTTCAGTTCGTTGTCAAGGCGCACCCTTTTCTTGTACAGTGACAAAATTTTGAAATCATCCTCGCCACTAAATGACCCAGGAGAAGATCCAACTTCCTTGTTTGTTACTTCCAGGTTGTGGTTCTTTTTTTCATATTTTTTATATAATTCTCTTTTTGTCTTTGTTGCTTGTTTCAAGGAACGGCTCCATTTCGGTAAATGGAAAGCTTCCATTTTGCGGCAAGGACCTATTACTATAGAAATACACAATACAAAATTTTTTTTATTGTAGTATTTAACAATCTTATTTCTTGCTGCTATAAATGAGTTTTTCTGATTGAATTCCTGGTCATTGTTTTGGTCAGTTTATAATTTCTAATATTTTTTTGTCGAGGTAGTCGAGTAATACCTATATCTACATGACCACACTGGAGACGTGACATACTTTTCACCTCTTAGTAAGTCTGTAAGTTATTTGCAGTTTTTTAAGAAATCTTCTATTGGTATTGGTAAATCCCATCTTGTATCTACAAGTATGGGATGATACCATGCCATACTCGTCTAACTTGAATTTCCAAATTCTTCCGATAATAACAAAAAGGATTTTCTGACATTAAAAATAGATTATTCTGTCTCTTTATAAATTTTGCTACGATTATAATTTGCTTATTGGGGGTTAAGGGGGGACTGAACAATTACTGGACTTGGAGGTAGGATAAGCAAAAAAATTAAAACGTTTGCGAACGGCTACTCGTGTTTTGGTTGGAGAATAAGGTCGTGAATAAAGATTCCTTTGTTTTGTGGACCAAGAGAACTAACTACGAAAAGGAAATCAAGAACTACAGAGATGTCCTAGGCAAATACTAAACAGGAAAATTTGTAAACTATTTAAAATTGGGACGCAGTTAAAAAAATCCTTTTAATGTTTAGAAAGAAAGCTTTAGGGTTTTTCTTTCCTAAAAAAAATTAAGGGTGGATATTGTTTAAAATTTTTTTTAAACTCATAGTTTAAAGAGAAAAGTTACATATTTACTTTTATTGTATATAAGCAGTTGTTACAAAAAATATCTAAATCTATCAAAATAAACCTTCTAACAAAACAAACTTTAAAACTATAGTTATGTACCAAATGACAGAAATAAATGCAATAACTGTCATATGTCTAAATGAATCTAACCAACTATCCTAAATTTTTGTAATAAATTACCAAAGGTTAATTTTATTTAAAGGAAAACTAAAATAAGGCAATTAGCTAATCCACAAAACTTACATTTATTTCTGAACTGTTTAAATTAACATGAGAGCAAATCTTAGTAGGTATATTAACGATAAATGTTTATTTACAAAAATTTGCAAACAAAACAACAAAACTACTTGCTTCACTGGTTAGTTATTTCTTTATAAATTATTAAAAATAGTTTGTTAGCTTACATTTAAACAAAAAAACATTTGTCAAATAAACTTTAAACAGGCACAAAATGGATGGAGAATGGACAAATCCTTGAAGAAATCAAATCAAATACTAAAATTAGAGTTCGGGTAATCCTGAATGAAAACAATATATGATTCTTCAAACTTGACTAATTGTTTTACACCATGCTGGCTTACTTAGCCCTCAGATGCTGTTATCAAATTTCTTGTCACAGCATACAGCTTACAGCTTACAAGAAAACGGCGATTAACTCACTTTACAAATATTGTTACATGGCGTATTGAGCTTAAATCTCCCTTTTCAAACCAAAACTCATAAAATCAAGAAAAATTCTGCCCGTTGTCAAGACTCTGCGCGAAAATAAATTTTACACCCAGTCGCTACCATTCTTCCTCAGACTCTCAAATTGTTTTCCTGACCGCTCATTATCCACTGTTCCGATGACCAAATTCGGACTTACACAATGAAAGCGTTTGTTTCTTACGGCGCTCCAAAGTTAAGTGACATTATCACCCAAAATCATTCACTTGTCCGCATAAGCAGAAAGATTATTATTTATTTCCTTCACTGATATCTAGGCAGAATCGAGACTAAACGAAAGAGCTATTTGGTTATTATAAACAGACTTCAAAATTTTTACATTACCAATCTTGGAGACGCAAAAAGATTAAGAATATTTTTATTTTTATGAAATACGAGGTGAAACGAAAATGCTATAAATTAGCAGCATGTTGTATTTCCTCGAGTTTGTCTCGTGAGTTAAGTTCATTGGCATATACTAAGGACTTTATGTATCTCCTGATTTTCTTCTTCCCGGTAACGCTCTTTCGTCAATTCAAAATTTGCGTCTGGTAAATGCTGCTTAATCGGTTAACCTAATATACTTAATTAAATGTTTATCAGCATTATGTTTGAACAAAACTGTCGTTGAAATATCTCGTGGAAGTAAATCTTGAACAGGATTGAAGTGATAAGGGTGAACATTTACTTTTTTTTAGAATTTCAATAATATACCACTGATTTCCTCGTGTTGCTGCTGATAGTTGACTTAAAATTACTTCATGATTTTCATCTTTCTTTATTAACTGTAACCTTTTGGGTCAACCACCTAGATTGTAAGAACAAAATGAACCGTTTCTCTTAAAAGATGAAATAAATTTGAAAAGGTTTTGTGATTAAGCTATGTTATCTTCTGTCTGCAAATATCAATTTATAACATCTGGCTGATGACCGATAGTAAAAATTCTCTTTTGCGTTTACGCAAGTCATCCCATCCCGTATTGCGTCATTTGTAAAATTATTGTGACGTTGAATTTCAATTGCAAAGCAATGCAACAGTACCGATGAGAGCCAAATCAAAAATAAAAATTTGATAAGAGTGTATCTTATCAATACATAGTGCAATTATTAACAAAACACGAAAAAAAAAAAAATTCATCTTTAACATAAAGCTTTTTCGTGTTTATAATTATTTTACATAATTGATAACCTTTTTAAAACATTGAACGTTCCCAACTCTGATAATACCAAAATTATAGCATTAAAAATAATACCGCTACAACACTTCCATGTTATGTATGTATATTTAAAAATTGACCGTGAAAGTTCCGTCTCGGACAACTTCAACCAAACAAGATTCTTTCGATAAATCAGTTTCTGTTTTGAAGATGTTGTTATTAGTGCTACTTTCAATATTGGGTTGTATAGTCAGTATTCTAGTACTTTTTGTATTTCTGTTGTGGTTATATGTACACTTTGAATATGTTGCTTGCACTAGTGATGTTTGTTTAGTGGGAAAAACGGCATTAGTTACAGGTGGAAGTAAAGGTAGGTTTTATTTTTTTTATAAGGAAGCTATTCTTCCTTATCTTTTTTTCACTGCTTTAAACCGTTATATTTTTACTAATAAGAATTGAAATAACAGAATTGGTATGGGTGTTACCAGGTTTATTCTTTCTCAAAATATTCTTAATTTCAAATATATATCGTTTTATTATCGTTTAGTATTAATTCTGACAATAATTATTAATATTAATAATTTTGCAATATTTCAATATAAAATTTTATATACTGGCGAACTATTGCCTAGTCATTCGACACTGAGGAGTATTCAGATTGAGACCTCAGTGCTGTTTGACGGCTCTTGTATTTCGACAAAATAGGATACTAGTACGTCACGAGTGAGGGGACTAGGCAGATTGAGACCCCGAACTCAAAAGTAACCGTATACCTCTTGATAATGGCTCCAAAATGGGTGCCGAAATGTCGAGTTTCAAATTCTCAACACGATTCTTCCCGAGATCTAAGTAATATATATATATATATATATATATATATATATATATATATATATATAAATATATGTAAATATATATATATATATATATATATATATATATATATATATATATTTATCAAATTATTCTCGACCGTACTGTGTTAAATATTATTTGTAGTCTCAGCAATTGGTCTGTGTGAAATAAAACTCTATTTGTTATTTCTCAATATTTCGTCACGATTTTGTGACTTCTTCAGGAGAAAATATTGAGAAATAACAAATAGAGTTTTATTTCACACAGACCAATTGCTGAGACTACAAATAATATATATATATATATATATATATATATATATATATAAATATATATATATATATATATATATATATATATATATATATATATATATATATATATATATATATATATATATATATATATATATATATATATATATATATAGTAAACTCTTAAATATTGGGGAAATCTGCAAGAAAAACTCTAATGTGTATCAATTATTTCACCTTACGTTTTCGCCAAAGAGAATTAATTTGGCTTCTTCAGGGCTGAAAGAGAATAAATTATAATTAGATACCATATATTATCTAATAAAAATCATTTCCCTTACCGTAAATTTTAGAAATGTCGAGTCTTTAGCTAGTAACAACATAGTGGTGTTTTTTTTTGTTACTATGTGCAAAAAAGTTATTTTTGTTAACGTTGGAAATGTATGCTAGCTTTGAACTTAAAACGCAAAGGTTTACACAAGGTTAATCGAAAAAACCCAATGTAACTACATTTAAAGGAAGTAATTCTTTGAATTGTCGGCAATAACTAAATTTTTGATTGTTATAAAGTATGAATGTGAGGTTCTGTTTTCATAGAAAGCAAACGCTGACAATTACAAGTAGTTTTTTGAATATTTATGTCATTAAGGTTCATTGGTAAAACGGATGAAGTTAGATCCCAGTCTGGGGAAATATTAGTTTAGAATTTTCTTAATTAAAATTCTTTTTTAATTAGTATATTGTTCGTGTATTATTATATTAATATCTTATTGAGATATTAATATAATATCGTAGGGAAATATATTATCGTAGGTATAATATTGTAGGGAATCACGATCCTCAGCAATGAGGAAACGACAAGAGAGAGAAAGAGATTGAGATGTATCTAAGAAAAGCAAGAGAATGTTATCTTTTTTAGTTAATGAAAATTTTTAGTAGGTTAGTTGTTAATAGATATATCAGTCAAGTTAGTTATCTGTGATGTTGTATTGTTCTTGGTATCTGATTTAAGTAAGAAATGGTATATATCGCTTAGATTCTTAATGTCACTCTTAACATTGATGGAAAAATCGTTAAGGAAAATATAAGACATTTCAATGAATTCTCTTTTAGATTTATTGTTCTCACGGTGGAGAATTGTAGTGTTCGTATAGTATATATTTTCCCTAATCATCCTTATGTCGAGAAAGGGGACGGAACAATTACCATCTTCCCTCTCTATAGTGAACTGGATGTAGGGGTCATAATTATTAAAGGTGTCTAATAGTTCATCTACCTTGTCATTCTTCTTCTTAGAGTGCCGTCTCCCTACGGAGGTTGGCAATCATAATAGACGAGTCAAGTTAGTAGAAAATAAGCGTTTTTTCGACACAAGTGTATAGACGGGTTTGATAGTTGAAATGGATAGTATGAGATATTACAAAAAGACTCTCATCTAGGGATTCATGAATTTTTTAGTGGAACTATTTTTAAATAAACAATTAAGACGTCAATATCATTATTTTGCTCATAACTTATAAACTTGTCTATTTAGAGATTTCACGTCCACAGACGAGTTGTTGAGAAAGAAAAAATACACAAAATGAGATATACTAAATTAAAATCGGTTAATAAACAAAAAAGTTATTGCATAATAACCAAGCAAAACGGCTGATTTTGATTATTGTTAATAACTCTTTTAGTAATCAATAAAATTTATTTAAATGTATCTAAACTTTAAGATCTTATCGTGTTCGAAGTGTGTGCGAAAGATAGGCTAGATCCGTCAAATAGTTTTTGCACAATTTAATTTGTTTATAAGATTTTTTGAAAAATGCACAAATTTCTAAGGCCGGTCCAGATAATTTGACTGAATGGATCTTAATAATCCGGGGCTTATTTTCTTCGATGAGACATATATTAATATCCTGTGGAAAAAAAATACGTTTATGTACACAAAATGATTTATTAATAAATAGCACTTTTTAAGTTTATAAACATTTACAATAACTCCGTACTATTTAGTTTAAATTAAATGGCACTAAAATATTCGGAAGGCGGGTTTAAAAAACAACAACTTTAAAAAAAAAAAGGTCCTGCGACCATTAGGAGCCGAGTTAGTCCTTTTTTTAAAAAAAATCACTGTTACGTCAATTAACAACATTAAGGGCTGAAATTAACCAATATTTTAGAAGAAAAGTCAAAGTTATTCACAAAATGTTTAGCAAAAAAAATAATTGAAAATTGTTTAAACAGGAGTGTTGTAAACGAAGAGTACTTTGCGTTCCGACTAGAATGGAAGGAGTTGGGATTGCCGATTGCACACAAACCGCGCTCTCCAAAAAAGTCGAGCGCACGGTTTCAAAATAGAGTGCTTGGAAAAAATGACATATCTCGGGTTCTAGTGGACCAAATTTGTTCTTTTTTTTTTTAAACTGGGGTACAACGTTAAAATAATAACATTTAACGTACTTTCATTGCAAAATTATTCAAAACAAAGCAGCTAATGACTACGGAATGTACAAACTTTTTCTTAAGTCGTCTTTTTATTGTTATTTTTCTATTTATTTATTTCAAATATGATTATATTTAATAAATGTTATAAGTAAATGAACATTTTGAATAATGTTTACTAAAAATTTATTAATGAAATAATAAATTAATTTTATGTTATTACAGAAGTTGAAATTTTGTGTAGTGATTTTTTAAAATAATTTAATTTACTGTAATTTTCTACGCTTAATTTCTATATCGTCACTGCTACTACTATGTAAACATTCATCTTCACTTTCATCTTCAATTTCACTTGTATTATAACTTTCATAAATCATTTCATTTTCATTGTCGCTATTCTCATCAAACCCAGTTAAATACATTTCATCAATTATCTCTTGTTCATCTGTTGTATCGTTTTCTTCTTCATTAATAATTTCATCAATATTAGTACATTATAATAGTAAAATAATATTATATTCAAAGTTAACCGTATATTATTCAGACAACGTGGTACAACCATGTGTTTATATTAATATATATCACAACACGTAGTTTTTTTTAATACTCAGATGAATTTTACTTACCATTAACTATTTGTAACAATTATTAAATAAAACAAAACACTAAATATTTCAATACAACAAACCGGTTGTATAGCCTAACAGCATCTGCTTTCGACGTGCGCTCGACGCTCGACTTTTTTAGAGCGCGGCTTGAGTGCAATCGGCAATCCCCACTGCTTCCATTTGAGTCGGAACGCAAAGTACTCTTGGTTTACAACACTCCTATTTAATCAATTTTCAATTATTTTGTTTGCTAAATATTTTGTTAAAAACTTTGACTTTTCTTCTAAAAGATTGGTTAATTTCAGCCCTTAATGTTGTTAATTGACGTAACAGTGATTTTAAAAAAAAAAAGGACTACCTCGGCTCCTAATGGTCGCAGGACCTTTTTCTTTTGTTTTAAGTTGTGTTTTTTAACCAGCTTTCCGAATATTTTATTGCCATTTAATTTAAACTAAATAGTACAGAGTTATTGTAAATGTTTATAAGCTTAAAAAGTGCTATTTATTGTTAAATCATTTTGTGTACATAAACGTAATTTTTTTTAACTTTTTTTTCCATAGGATATTAATATATGTCTCAACAAAGAAAATAAGCCCCGGATTATTAAGATCCATTCAGTCAAATTATCGGACCGGCCTTAGAAATTTGTGCGTTTTTCAAAAAATCTTATAAACAAATTAAATTGTGCAAAAACTATTCGACGGATCTAGCCTATCTTTCGCACACACCTCGTACACGATAAGGTCTTTAAGTTCAGATACATTTAAATAAATTTTATTGATTAATAAAAGAGTAATTAACAATAATCAAAAACAGTGGTTTTGCTTGGTTATTATGCAATAACTTTTTTGTTTATTAACCGATTTTAATTTAGTATATTTTATTTTGTGTATTTTTTTTTTCTCAACAACTTGTCTGTGGACCTCAAATCTCTAAATAGACAAGTTTATAAGTTATGAGCAAAATAATGATATTGACGTTTTAATTGTTTATTTAAAAATATTTCCACTAAAAAATTCATGAATCCCTAGATGAGAGTCTTTTTGTAATATCTCATACTACTTATTTCAACTGTCAAACCCGTCTATACACTTGTGATGAGTAAAAACCTAACTTGATTGGCCTATAATGGCTATTCTTATTTTAGAACTTGCTGCTCTAAACAAATCAATCGATCTGACCTTGTCATTGGGTATAGCCAAAATTATATCATCAACATATTTTTTAATAAATGGAATTTGAAAGAATAGTAAAGGAATGACTGAGTCTAACACATAAAAAGTTTTGAAAATAGCTTTGGGAATAATAATAATAACATTAAACTTAATGTGGCTTATAGATCAGCCCTAACAATTAATAAACTTTATTCGAAGATAAAAGATAAGACTCCCATAGATAGGCTTAGTAATATTGTCTACAACATTCCTTGCCTCTCTTGCAGCAATTCATACATCGGCCAAACATCTCAATTATTGAAATCACGTATTACACTACACAAAAGTGATTCTCGACTTCACCCTGACCGCTGTGCATTAGCCAAACATGTCCATTCCACTGGTCATCACATGGACTATACGAACACTACAATTCTCCACCGTGAGAACAATAAATCTAAAAGAGAGTTCGTTGAAATGTCTTATATTTTCCTTAACGATTTTTCCATCAATGTTAAGAGTAATATTAAGAATCTAAGCGATATATACCACTTCTTATTTAAATCAGATACCAAGAACAATAAAACATCACAGATAACTAACTTGACTGATATATCTATTAACAACTAACCTACTTTAATAATAATTTTCATTAACTAAAAAAGATAACATTCCCTTGCTTTTCTTAGATACATCTCAATAAGATATTAATATAATAATACATGAACAATATACTAATTAAAAAAGAATTTCAATTAAGAAAATTCTAAACTAATATTTCCCCAGACTGAGATCTAACTTCATCGGTTTTACCAATGAACCTTAATGACAAATATTCAAAAAACTACTTGTAATTGTTAGCGTTTGCTCTCTATGAAAACAGAACCTCAAATTCAAACTTTATAACAATCAAAAATTTAGTTATTGCCGACAATTCAAAGAATTACTTCCTTTAAATGTAGTTACATTGGGTTTTTCGATTATCCTTGGGTAAACCTTTGCGTTTTAAGTTCAAAGCTACCATACATTTCCAACGTTAACAAAAATAACTTTTTTGCACATAGTAACAAAAAAACACCACTATGTTGTTACTAGCTAACAACATAGTGGTGTTTTTTTTGTTACTATGTGCAAAAAAGTTATTTTTGTTAACGTTGGAAATGTATGGTAGCTTTGAACTTAAAACGCAAAGGTTTACCCAAGGATAATCGAAAAACCCAATGTAACTACATTTAAAGGAAGTAATTCTTTGAATTGTCGGCAATAACTAAATTTTTGATTGTTATAAAGTTTGAATGTGAGGTTCTGTATTCATAGAGAGCAAACGCTAACAATTACAAGTAGTTTTTTGAATATTTGTCATTAAGGTTCATTGGTAAAACCGATGAAGTTAGATCTCAGTCTGGGGAAATATTAGTTTAGAATTTTCTTAATTAAAATTCTTTTTTAATTAGTATATTGTTCATGTATTATTATATTAATATCTTATTGAGATGTATCTAAGAAAAGCAAGGGAATGTTATCTTTTTTAGTTAATGAAAATTTTTATTAAAGTAGGTTAGTTGTTAATAGATATATCAGTCAAGTTAGTTATCTGTGATGTTGTATTGTTCTTGGTATCTGATTTAAGTAAGAAATGGTATATATCGCTTAGATTCTTAATGTCACTCTTAACATTGATGGAAAAATCGTTAAGGAAAATATAAGACATTTCAATGAATTCTCTTTTAGATTTATTGTTCTCACGGTGGAGAATTGTAGTGTTCGTATAGTATATATTTTCCCTAATCATCCTTATGTCGAGAAAGGGGACGGAACAATTACCATCTTCCCTCTCTATAGTGAACTGGATGTAGGGGTCATAACTATTAAAGGTGTCTAATAGTTCATCTACCTTGTCATTCTTCTTCTTAGAGTGCCGTCTCCCTACGGAGGTTGGCAATCATAATAGACGAGTCAAGTTAGTAGAAAATAAGCGTTTTTTTCGACACAAGTGTATAGACGGGTTTGACAGTTGAAATGGATAGTATGAGATATTACAAAAAGACTCTCATCTAGGGATTCATGAATTTTTTAATGGAACTATTTTTAAATAAACAATTAAGACGTCAATATCATTATTTTGCTCATAACTTATAAACTTGTCTATTTAGAGATTTCACGTCCACAGACGAGTTGTTGAGAAAGAAAAAATACACAAAATGAGATATACTAAATTAAAATCGGTTAATAAACAAAAAAGTTATTGCATAATAACCAAGCAAAACGGCTGATTTTGATTATTGTTAATAACTCTTTTAGTAATCAATAAAATTTATTTAAATGTATCTAAACTTTAAGATCTCATCGTGTTCGAAGTGTGTGCGAAGGATAGGCTAGATCCGTCAAATAGTTTTTGCACAATTTAATTTGTTTATAAGATTTTTTGAAAAATGCACAAATTTCTAAGGCCGGTCCAGATAATTTGACTGAATGGATCTTAATAATCCGGGGCTTATTTTCTTCGATGAGACATATATTAATATCCTGTGGAAAAAAAATACGTTTATGTACACAAAATGATTTATTAATAAATAGCACTTTTTAAGTTTATAAACATTTACAATAACTCCGTACTATTTAGTTTAAATTAAATGGCACTAAAATATTCGGAAGGCGGGTTTAAAAAACAACAACTTTAAAAAAAAAAAGTAAACTTTAAATATTGGGTATGCAGCAATAATAATGAAAGGTGTACCCTTTTAAATTTTTATTCCAAGCTTTCGGACATTGGTTATGTCCTTCATCAGGGAGCTACAAATGTGATGAATAATTTTTACAAATTTGTATAATTAATTAAACATTCGATACTTACAAACTTAATGAACTTGTATCATAAATGATTTTATAAAAATTGTTGATAAAATTTATCACAGTCTGTTGAGCTAAAACCTATTCCTATATTTAAAATTTTAAAAAATTATATTTCCACGATATACCTAATAATAAGCCTATCATTTGTTGTACTAGCAGTTGCTTGATATTAGGGATGTGAGATTTTCACTTGCCAATGTCAATATCAATGTCATAGATTTGTGTATATATAATTAAGTTTGTGTGAATGTTAAGTAATTTTTAAAAATTTTAAATATAGGAATAGGTTTTAGCTCAACAGACTGTGATACATTCTATCAACAATTTGTATAAAATCATTTATGATACAAGCTCATTAAGTTTGTAAGTATCGAATTTTTAATTAATTATACAAATTTGTAAAAATTATTCACCACATTTGTAGCTCCCTGATGAAGGACATAACCAATGTCCGAAAGCTTGGAATAAAAATTTAAAAGAGTACACCTTTCATTTTTATTGCTGCATACCCAATATTTAAAGTTTACTTCCTTACGTGGTCAGCAAATACTTCTGGTTCTATATATATATATATATATATATATATATATATATATATATATATATATATATATATATATATATATATATATATATATATATACCAAGTGGTAATTCTTGAGGATGCAGTCAGTCTATTTGGCCCACAAGACAAAGAAAACTCTTTTACTTACTGTCAAGCTTTCGAATTTAATTTAATTCTTTTTCAAGACATCTCTTAACAAAGAAATATAAAAATTGACTAGTTATAATTGTTAATTGTCTTACTTACTAGTCGTGAGATTTCAGTTAATATTGTACTTATAAAACACACCGTTACACATATATTAAAAAATTAAAAAAAAATAACTATATTGTTACTATATATGTCATTGTCATGTTGGTTTGATTAATGGACATATATGAATAAATATACAGTTATTTTACGTGAAAAGCAAAACCAACAAATTAAAGATCCTTTAAAAAGTAAGGAAAGTTCTAAAGTAGTATATCAAAAACCTTGCTCAGACTGTGATAAAGTCTATATAGGAGAAACTTCTCGAACATTACACAGCAGAATTATTTCTCAAAAAAGTGATGTAAAAACAAACAAATCACAAGCTTGTGCATTAGCCGAACACTCTATCAATCTCAACCACACATTTAATTTTTCACAATCTTCCATTCTTGAGAGGCAGAAACATGAACAGAAGCGTTTCTTTTTAGAAATGACACATATACAAAAAAATAAAAAATGTATAAATAGAAAATCAGATATTGACAAATTGACAAATTAAGTAACATTTATTGTTACATATTAACATATCAATAACTACCATCATAATCTCATGTTTCAGCCAAACTGACTGGATTAATTTATTTTTTATCGACAATTAAATTAATAATAATAAAAACTATAGTTACTTGGTTTGCTTTTCACGTAAAATAAACATTCATATATGTCCATTCATCAAACCAACATGACAATGACATATATAGTGACAATATAGTTTTTTAATATATGTGTAATGGTTTGTTTTATAAAGTACAATATTAACTGTAATCTCACGACTAGTAAGTAAGACAATTAACAATTATAACTGGTTACTTTTTATATTTCTTTGTTAACAGATGTCTTGAAAAAGAATTAAATTAAATTCTAAAGCTTGACAGTAAGTCTAAGAGTTTTCTTTGTTTTGTGGGCCCAATAGACTGACTGCAGCCTCAAGAATCACCACGTGATATTTAAATCAACAGTCAAGAATACCACCATCTTGTAATCCTCCATATAGTGCAACCTCCAATATGTAGTCGTTCTTTATTTCTACTCACGATTGTTTAATATTCGCTTTTCTGAGCCATGGTGTACCGGCTTGTTTCCTTATTTCATAGTTTCATCTTAAATTTTTACGTCTTTTTGATGTTGACGCCTCTTGGATACCACAATGTAATTCTAATAGACCATGTATTGTCATTTCTTCTAGGAACTGCCACTTCAATTTTAAAGATTTAATTTTATTGACTTCATCAGTGACCTTGGTTTTCTGTCTAATCCATTCTATTAATTTTCGATCTCTCTTTATTAAACCTAGCATGTATCACTTCAGTGACCGTTGAGTGATGAGTTTCCCCATCATCTCTTTCTTTAGTGTCTAAATTTCGCAGCCGTATGTCATGATTGGTAGTATACACTGATAGAATGCTTTTTTCTTCAGGTGAAGTGGCATCCTGGATTTAAATATAACGACACTTTTACCAAAAGAAGGCCAAGTCAGTTTCATTCTTTTGTTGATTTCTGGAAGTGAGGAACCAGATTTATATATTAATTAATTGTCCCAGATATACATACTTGTCTACTGTCTTAAGCGCACGGTTGTTTATTATTATATCTTGGATATTTACTAGCTCTTTGTGCATGGTTTTTGTTTTTGTCAAGTTAATTTTAGTTCAAACACCAAGTTTTAGTCAACTCATTCCTAGCTGAGTTAAGGTCGCTTATTAATTCTTGTAGCTCTGTAGCATTATTAGCAATCGGAACGATATCATCTGTAAATATTAGATACCAAGTATTCTCCATCAATTTTTCCTGTATTCTTCCAAGTATTCCTGTGTTCTGCCAGTTCATTTTGTTGAACATATTTTCTGGAGTTGCAGTGAAGAGCTTTGGCGATATTTTGTCCCGTCATCAGACGCCTCTGGTAGTGGGAAGTTCTGAAGTGTTTTCATAAATGTTTACCTTAACTTTTATTTGGCTTTACTATGTAAGCCAAGTTTACTATGTTGTCAGCTCCTTGGTTGGTCAAAGCTCCTATTAGTGCCTTGAGATATATAGAATCGAAAACCTTCTCGAAATATATGATGGTTAATGCTAGCGATATTTCATATTCTTTAGTTTTGCTCATTATTTCTCGAAGCGCATGGATATGATCCAGGGTACTGAATCCATTTCTGAAGCCAGCTTGCTCTGTTGGTTGTGCAGCATCTAACGCATTTGTTAGTCTATTGTTAATGGCTCTTTGTGAATATCTTTTATATGATTGGTGATAGACTTTGATATCTCCATTGCTACCTTTCTTATGAATGAGAATTAGGTTGCTGTATTTTAGTGATCTGGTATGCATCTTAATCTTAGTCAGTTCGTAAATATTGATATAAGGTTGAATGCTCGAATAAATGAACTTTGAAAATGAAAGGCAAAATATCGAGCACAATTTTAACAATTAAATCAGAGAATACTGTCTCTCTCCTGTTACTGACAAAGAATGTAGATCGTAGAACCATTTTAATTAATTTTAAACTGTTTGTCCTTGTTTTAGTGTAGTGTTTTGTACAATTTTATGTTAAAATTCATGTTTATCACATTCTACGCTTGCTGGATAGCCCTAACTTGACGAAATGCCCCTGAAGATGCTGTCTTAAGCGAAAGTACTTGGGCAAGATTTAATTGTTAAAATTGTGCTCGATATTTTGCCTTTCATTTTCAAAGTTCGTAAATATACCTGCTAAGATTTTTCAGGTTTCCTTGCCAGCGTAATTAAGAAATTCCACTGTTATACCATCTATTTTACCGCTTTTAATTTTTGTAATTTTTGATTCTACTTCTTCCGGAAGAACTTTTTCAAGGGCTTTGTATAGTTCGTTGTAAAATTTAGTCACGAGTTATATTATTTCATTTCTGTCTATAATTCTGTTGTTTTCGTTTATTAGAGATTTGCTTCTTCCCAATGATTAACGCTTTTCTTGTTTTTTTGTAGTTTTTGCTGTTTTCCATTGCATTTTCTACCTCAGTCTTTAATTGTATTTTCTTATATCTTTCTTAATACTTTTCCTTAGTGTAATACAATGAAGTAAAAACTTTTTTTTGTAAAATGGTATAAAATTTTATTATTAAAATTTTTAAAAGGTATCGAAAGTGAATTTTTAAATTTTCAGAACGTTTTCGATCCTATCAGATCATTCTCAGTGAAAAACGTTTACATAGTACTTGGAACTAGCTACATAATGAGGTCAGATGACCCTTAAATTACATAATTTAAGTAACTAAAATTGTAATTTATAAGACACTAGGCCGATGATGAAGGATTCCTTTTTTGTAAGGGAACGTACAATTTCCCAGCTCGAAAATTGGGACAAGCCTATTTAAAAATCACTAAAATTATAGTCCACGTCCACAGAAGGAAAGTGCCATCCAGAAGTCAAGCAATTTTTTTGTTTATTAAAAGTATTAAACTTGGTATATAGGGTAAAGTGTGCAAATCGAGGTCATCTAAGAAGAAAATTTAATATAAAAAAAGTAAAACTCTGTGAATCAAATTTAAGCCGTCAATCCGTAATTTGGGGTTGTAACTTATTGCAAGATACATTTAATTTCAAAAATATAAAATTTTTGTCTTTGACAGAGACAAAACATAAAAAAGTATCTTTGACCGGTATTGTCACCATACATGGACAATACCGGTCATGAGTGTGGGTAATGCCAGTCAATTGGTTTGTGTTATTATTAAAATAAAAATCAATATCTATTTAACATTTTTTTGTTATAAAACGATTAACGAATGTGGCTTAATGGGTCATAATTCAAGTAAATCAGAAAGAAATGTGAAAAGATATTTTTTATTACAAAACAAACAAAAAATAACAAAAATATGTGTTTTAATGTAAAAATAGTTGACAGTCATCGCAGGTATAACTCTCTGCAGAATCCCATCCACTGCACTCTGAATAAGCCCATCATGAGCAAACGATAAATATATACCACAATTCATTTTTTTGCCAAACTCGCTGTAAACCAGGCATCTATCTTCGTATGCATCGTCACTGTTATCACATGGTCTATCAATATCCGATTCCAAAGAACTAGAATCAAACACCTTTTTCTTGTAATGCCAATTACAAGAAAAAGGTGTTTTATTACAAGAAAAATTATCTTGTAAACCCAAATGCTAATTTTCTCAGTTCTATTGCTGTTACGCCATAAAAAATTAAGCTAAATATTTTTTTGTGTGGCTATTTTAGCTTCTTGTTCGGCAGAAAATACTGATTTTCTACCTAATGAGACACCTTGAAGATTTTTATTTTTTTTTTCTTGCAATGTCGAAAAATGGATGAATTAATCCCTAAGGATTGATAGTATAGGGTATAAATTATAGCATGGGGGTAATACCGGTTAATTGACCGGCATTGCCTCCTGTTGGCATTTTTTTTCTTAGAATTTTTTACTCGTAAACATGTATTAAAATATTGATCTTTAAAAAAGGAATAGGCAGCTAACATCATTATAATCAATTGTAACCAATTTTAAGATCTACAAGGGAATAAAAATGAATTAAGACCTTATATTACTCAGCATAAAAATAAGATGGAAAACACTGAAAACAGGTTAATAATATTTCTATGACAATGGTTTGCGCCAACTCAACGCTCGTCAGCAATCTGAATACAGAGTAGTGTAGCGACACGTTGGCAGTTATAGGAGGTTGCCAGATTGAATAGATTTCGCACAATCGGGATGACCGCCATTACCCACTGACCGGTATTTGCACAGTTTACCCTACTGCTTCATGATCAGATAGTCCTGCATTAATAATTGTAGAGCGTACACCAAGGGGTGAGAAATCTGAGACAATATAATCAATTGTAGTAGATGTTGTTTTAGTAATTCTTAGTAAGTAGGAGAATTGCCGTGCATTGTGAAGCTATCCGATTCGAATATATTGACCAAGGATAATTGGGTAGTACAAGCAACAACGTAATTAGTATTCAAGTCACCGCATAGAATTTTTCTGCTGATATTGGACAGGTCGTTTAAAAAATTTAATAGGTTAAAATTCTTGTTATAAACCATGAAAACTCAAAAAATGATTCATTCAACAGAAACTCATATTTTGTTATAGGAGAGAAATCATTATTTATAAAAAGAATTGGGGTGCCACCATGAGTTAAACTTGGACGATCATACCTAGAAATTGTGTCCCAGAGAACACGTTATATTATTTAAATATTTCGTTTTGGAGAGCAGCGGAATAGTTGTTTCGGTGACTTGCCCTTGATTTTTGTAGGAGAATAATTCTTTCCGAAGTGAGATAGGACCTAAATTAGACCTTTATTAAAATTTTTTTTATACTTTTGGTAGAAATTTTTGCTACATGAAATTATAATTATTTTCCATTAACTATATTCACTTTGCTCCAATCCACTATCATTAACCTCCAATGCGTCAAAAATACTTAAATACTTTGTATCTATTTTCTTTTACCGATAAAGTAACTTACATATCGTACGTTTTATTTGTAGGCATAGGATATGACATAGTTTTACAACTGGCTTCCAGGGGCTGCAAAGTTATTATAGCCAGCAGAACAATAGATGAAAAGCTGAGACAACAAATTATATGGGGAACCAATAACCCAAACATAGTACTGGAACATGTTAATATGAGCTCCTTTAAATCAGTACGTCTACTAGCAAGCAGGTTACAAAAGTCGGAGTCAAAATTAGACATATTAATTAATAACGCTGGGATTCCACAATGTTTAGAAATTCCAACAGAAGACGGGTTGAATGAAACAATGCAGGTTAACCATTTTAGCGCGTTTTTACTAACTCATCTACTTGTGGGTAAGAACAATGTTTAATATTTGCCTTGGATTTTCATAATGCATGTTGTTATTCTTATCATTTATACTGATATTTCATAATCCTTCATTCAGAAATAAATTAAGATGTTGGTTGTATAAGAAGTGGACTTTATAAATTTGAATTTTTTTTAAATTGCTTGTCAGAATTAACTCTGCAGTACTCGCGTGGGATACCAGTGTATACCACTTTCCGGAAAACCGCGCATGCCTTTTTATACATAGTATGCATGCATGATACTATAACAAACAAGATATGCTCACTTGCCGTTCTAATTTTGTTCGACTTTGCGCATGTCGTCATGGTGAGACAAAGCCAGGGGACTTGTTTGTATCATATTTTGCCGATGCAACATATGGCAACCTTGTTCCATTACTGTAATGAACAACTTCAAAAGTTAAACTGTTAACGGTAAGTATACCTCGATGCCATATCTTGCACTAATAAGTCATAACTCTACAGTAAATTCAACTTCAAGCTACGGCCGGTGTAAACAAATGCACGCTTGAAACACGCGTTTGTTCAGGGCCGGACTAGTGAATTAAAGCTGCAATACAAAATCTTATATAGTTTGTAGACGTCTGACAGGTATAGATTATAGTACACCAATTTTTTTAAATATAAAAATGATTTACAAGATCGAGAGTTATTAACAACAAAATAAAGTATATAAAAAAGTTTATAAAATTACCGTATTTTATCTTAACTTTCAGAAGCTGATGTACTGCTGTCATCATTAAAGTTGATAATGATAGGCTCAATTTGTGCCTCAATTAAATTGTCCAACTCCCACATTTTTGGCTCCACTTCTTCTCTCTTTTACATGTTTAAGGCAGTTTTTCCATTTTCCATGGTTACAGCAGACATATCTTCATGGAATACATTAATATCAGCAAATTTAAATGTTGCGTTATGCGCTGCAACATAATTCTTGACTTCCGTCCATACAAGCTCGATTGGATTGAGCTCGCAGTGGTACGGTGGCAACCTTAAAACTATTCTATTTGTGCTTCTTACTAGTTCATCTACTATGTACTTATTATATTCGCCTTTATGTTGTTTAACGATTTCTAAAAATTGCACCTTTAACATCGTTCCTTCAAAGGGAATGTCTTTTGAGCGAAGCCGATTTTGAATATCTGCCTTTTTTGTAGCCATAATGGGAATTTTTTCCAATTTTCTGGAATGGTAAGGGGAATTGTCCATTACAATTACAGCATTTTTTCCAGTGTTGGTAAAATCTTTTGGAGCCAATTTTCAAATGACTTCCTATCCATCTCCTCATGGTGGTCTCCACTCTTACTTGACTCAAAAGCACAGTGAATCCGGAACAAAACCATTCTCACTTCCGATGTGACAGATTATAGATCTTTTACCTTTTCCTAAAAGTGATATTACAGATAATAAATAAAAAATTAAAAGTTTATTTGAATTACCTGAGGGATTTCTTAAGCTGGTCGACAGCCCATCAAAAACCCAAACCCAAACCCAAATCCACCCAAACTTTTGGTTTTGTATGTCCAGCATTTATCCATGTTTCGTCTAAATAATACATGGTTCTATTTTCAGCTCTATATTTTATTATCTTTTGCAAATAATTTCTCCGCCATAGCACAATTTCATTTTTGTCGAGTAGCAAGTCATTATCATTATTTGCATCTCTTAGGACTTTGTCAATTGTAGAAATTTCATTGCGGAAAAAATACTGATGAACCATTCTTCTTATAGATGACTTATCAAAATCATCTACAGCATCTATTGATTTTAAACGATTTTGGTTTGTTTTCGGTGCAGATAATGTGTGGGTACTTTTATATTCTTTAATGACATTGAAAACAGTTTTCGAACAAACTCCAACTTTATCTGCAACCCTTTGTTGAATGTTCGTTAACGCTAAAGAAGGATTATCTTGTAATTCACATTTGTATATATTAACCATTATTTCTTTGGTTCTTATATCTATGTGATTTTTCTTTGCTCTTTTCCTATGAGGACTTAGCGTTAACAGTTGCTCATTTTCATTTGGCGACTCCGTAGCAGACATTTTAAATAAATGGACTTATTATACTTTTCTCAACTAAAATAACAAAATGGGCATTTTCGAAATTTACTCTTATTCAAGTCAATTCTTGTCAATTCTTTTTCGTCTATCAATTCTTCCTTGTCTTCCACTTTTAAATTATTTATAACTCGAACACGATCAACTTAAGAAAAATTACAAAATAACTTTTTGTTTAGATTGATCCAAAAAAATCTAAAACAATGTCTGCCCGGGTTGAATTTTTTTAAATATATAAAAAAGGTATTTTTTAACTCTTTTCGGCACATCGGATTGAAATTTGAACTACCAAATTTTTGCTACATGTTGCACAGTAGTCCACAAAATGAATCACTTATTAATCTATTTTTATTAAGTTACACCTACGCAAGTGGTTTGTATTACTTATTCCCTCTGTCTCTAAAAATAGCGGCTTCCCACGGTCGCCGATATTGCGGACGTAAGCGGACCAGCCCGCACCACGCACCTTGGGAAAGGTCTCGTCCGTGGTAGCATCTGTGCTGGTCCGTCCTATCCATCTAGAGTCGGTAACATCAAAGGTGCGGTACATGCTCGTGCGACGCGATCTTAGCGCGTCTGTGTTTTAACAGACGACAAATGCAAGTTAGAAGTTTTTCAATCACTGACACGAGTAGTTGTTTGTAGTGTTGTCAAAGTTGTTTTGCAGTTTTTTTGCTAAAAAATCGAATGAACAAACAAAGTTATTTTTGATTTTTTAAATTTGTATCAAAATGAACCAAGTTTATGGAATTCCACGGCGCCAGAGCATAAGAACCGGAACAATGCATACGATATATGGAACCGAATAAAAAATCAATTGAAGAATAGTACTATTTCGATTAAAGAATTAAAAAAGAAGAGAGATAATGTAATGTCGACATACAGAAGGCAATGATGTTTACAAGCCTGAGTGGCCTTTTTATGATATAATTACTGTCACAGACCTACACAGACTGTCACGGACCGTAGGAAGAGTCGTCCGTGCTGATCGGCTATCCGCGATGATCTGTAGAATCGCCGATCGTGGGAAGCCACTTTTAAGTGTTATCTTTAATTGGTAAAATTCCCACGGTATAGTTATCAGCCAAACGCGAATGGTTACCAGTTGTTTCTTGAAAAGTGAGGTCATATTACTTTTTACATGTGCAATTGAAGGTTTCTATGCCCCAAGGGTCCATTGTAGAAAATTTATAAAATCTCGTGTCGCAAAGAGTTTGAATTATTAATTTATTATAGTCAGGACAAAATTATATCGGGCACCTCTTGTTTTTCATAATTTTTAACATACTAAATTACATATCCAATAATTTTTATCCAATAAATATATCAGTGCAGGTCGACATTATATCGTATCTTATGGCTATTATAAATGCTTTATTATACCTACAGGAATTATTTCAAAGTGGGGAAAAAGTTTTTATCGACTATAATTAAATGTTCTTAAAAATACTTTGCACTATCCACACACGAGCTAACGATTAACAAACCAACAAACAGCTTTGCACAAAAATTACTGAGCCATTTCGCAATCGACAGAGGACGGAGTGGAAAAACGAAGTGCGCACCTGTTAGGGCTAAGTGCGTGACTTACGATCGTTCGACAATTTGGCCAATAGCAAGGCGTTCGTCACGTGTAAACTCGAATATCACGCGGTGACTTGTGTTTATTCTGTCCGTAACTTGAAATTGAATTTACTGTAGTTACTTTCTGTAAAAACGTGTTTTAAAAATTAATAAGTAATTTGTGAAATTAATTAAAGAAATGTATGAATCTACGATTTGATTGTGTGTATTACAAACAAAATAAATATTGCTACAAAACATAAATTAAATATAAAAGGCCGGCAAAATGTAAAGAATTTGACCATAAAGGAAAAGCGGGTCAAATTTAGACATTTATTTTACAATCTTTGTGATTTTTCTTTTGTAGTATTGTAATTATCTTTAATATTTAAATTTAGAATTTGTATTTTTAATACATTTTACATATAAAAAAAGTAATTTTACATCTTCGCTAACATTTACATATTTTGCAGCTTCTATTAAGTTTTTTAAACAATTTTTTGTTATTTTTAATGTGTCGCTATTATAACTACAAAAAATATGTTCCAGTTCACTACATACATCCAAAGTAACTTTTTTTAAAGACCTATTAAAAATAAAGTATTACTTCAAGTTCTAATAAAATGGGCATTAGTATATATTATTATCTATAGAAACATTTACTCTGCTGTTATAATATTGATATATTAATTCTCTGCTGTTATTAATATTAATTCTTTTTATTTATATAACTAGAATTGCTTCAAATGAAAAATTTTAATTTAATTTTAAAGTTTAACTTGCTGTCATTAATTTTGTCAATTTGGCATTTTGACAACTTGTCTCAGGCTTACGTCACAGAACATGCGCGTTGACTTATCTTGTTTTGTTATAGTATCATGGTATGCATGCAGCTTCTAGGTAAGCTTTCCGGACAGTTTACTTAAGACTTTGGTGAGGTGCGTATGTGTGCATTTTTGTTCAGAGCCATTGTTGAGGTTAAATTTGGTTCTGGTTCTTTGGCGTATCTCACGCGACCTCCGAATTTCATTGTGAGTTTAATATTTATTGGTGAGTTACTTGTTTATTTTTATAGTATTTTATTTTTTTATGTGAATTATTACTTATATCTTTCAAAAATGAGCAAGTATCTGGAAAAATAACTGGTATGGTACAAAGAGCTAGAAGAAGAAGAAGTACTTGGAGTAGCAGATCCAGATGGAGATGATAGAGATTTTTGTTTGAAAAGTGTTCACAATGCTGATTCAGAAGAAGATGCCGAGAGGAGGATGTTGCCGAGGAAGTTATAGGATGCCGATAATAAAATTCTTTGTTTTGTTGGGAAAGACCGTGAAACCCACTGGAGAAAAATTTGTTCCCCACAATCAAGAACTAGAGTTTATAATATATTCGAAAAAAGACTTGGGCCCATATATGATGCAGCAAATGCCAAAACCATAACAAAATATTTTAAACTTATATTTTTTATGTAGATGCTAAACAAACTGATCAGTGTAAAATAAGAGCTCAATTTGGAATGTGTTACCTTCTAGGAGTTAGTAAATCAGGCAGACAAAATATAACAGATTTTTTTAGACCAAAGGTATTGCACAATGTTTTACAATCGGTTCCGGAAATCGATAAGTTGGCAGCAATACGAGATATTTATAGGAAACTGCCAGAAATCAGTAATACCTTCATCTGATCCCATAACCGATTAACAACTTGTAAGTTTCAAAGGTCAATGTCCTTTTAGGCAGTACATACTTTTAAGACCTGCTAAATAAGTCTCCAAAGTCTTCGCATTAGCTTACTGTAGCATGTTTACTGTGAACCTCGAAATATATGCAAAGTCCAACTTCTTCGACTATCGAATAGCCCATCGGATGTTGTCAAGCGAGTTGTAAGTTCATAAGAGAAACATACATATGGTATGTTTTTTAATATGGACAATTGGTTTTCTAGCCTCCCACTAGCAATACAACTAACAAATGATTTTAAGCTAAATATGTTGTATCTTATGTCACAAGGAAGAAAAAAATGTCCTTGTCTTCTCCACAAGCCATACAGATGACAGCATAGACAAGGATACTGACAAACCAACAATGGTAGTGGACTATAATCATTCTAAGGGGTCGCAGAGAACTACGAACGTAGTGTGTTCGTAGTTCTCTGGTACTATTCAGTACTATTCCAAATGAATAACTCGAACCTGAATGTTGTACGGCGCGATTTCTTACACAGTAGTTATAGCTTTGTACCTGAATAAGACGTAGATTAGAAAGATATTTTGCACTACTAATGTTTCGGAACAATTGAAAAAAAAATACGGATTTTCATTTGGAATCAAAGAACACTGAGAAAAAGCTTCGACTTCGAAAAAGTAACAAAAGAACAAGGGACTATTATTCCCTCTACAATAATTGGATCTGCAAACAACATCAAAAAGAATCACCGGTCGTCTGCTTAAAATACTCAACAAAAGAAGATGAATAATTTTATTACCATTTTGTCATACTTTAATTTTTTAAATTTATTCATCAGAGCGACGTACCTACCAAGGCGCTCTGAGGAGTCCAGACGAAACAGATATAAGCGAATTATAGAGGCACTATACTTAAAATTAAATCTTAACTGTCTTTTCTATATCTTTATTTACTCGTATTTCGAGTATTATTAAAGGCCAGTTTATGAAAGGTTCTTGCTTAGATGAATTGTTTTAATTTATACTTCAATTTTAGATTTTTCATGTCAGTCCATTTATCGTCTGCGTGCTTTGTAAATCGTAGAAGGCATAGATTTACATAAGAATTTGGATTTTATTTTCGAAGAAGTAGAAATCTTCGAATTTTTACTTTTTGTTTTAATCCTAGTACCTCTCTCATCGCAGTTCTTTTTTTAATTTTTAGAATATTGGTGTAGGAAGTTTTGGTAAGAATAGGTTAAGTTAGGTGAACATTATTACAGCTGCTGGCTAAATGGAGACTTAAGCACAATTGTCAAAAAAAAACACCATTTTTTTTTCTAAAATGTATATGTAAATATGAGCCATATCATCCATAATATGTAAATATCATGGACATCGGAAGTCAAGATCCGGCAAGGGAGGATACTTAAACTCAGAATGCAAGGCCTCCCAGGTCGACATCATGCGAAATCCTTGCAACAATAAAACAATTTTGAAGAGTAAAACATCTAAATTGAGATGCTTACAAGTCAAGAGACTCAACATCGATATAATGGGTATCAGTGAAACTCATTGGCCTAACTCGGGAAAATGTAATATCCTAGACCATGCAATGTACTACTCTGGTAACGACGGTTTTCTCTCTGCACCAGGAACTATGCGGATTGCAACAGACTAACACCTGGACTTCGGTGTCTTTAAAGATCTCCTCCACCATTTCGTATAACCCTCTAATCTAATTGGCGGCACTCCAACTTTGGCATGGCTAACTTCTGTACGTCGGACTCTAGTACGTGCTCTCTGAACTGAAGTAAGGCTTCCCATACATCTCGGTAGGTAGGTTGGTCACAGGCAGTGTCTTTTGTTACCAGGTAGAAAAGGTAACGTGATGCATCTTGGAGTTTCAAGGTTTTACCGGGAGCTGGCACTTGGCATTGAAGTTCTGCAACTCGACCGAACTTCCTTCGAAAGACGGATGCCAACCCTGGTGCGTCTTTGATACTGGCCGGGATGGTAAGGGCCAGTGAGTAGTCATCGGGAAGCGCGAGTAGATCTTGCCTTTCTTTAGTGGTAACACCATCTCTTGCTTTACCCGTACCTCCATAGGCACCCACGAATTCCTCAAACGTGAGGCCAGACACATCTTGGACTTGGTTTACTTCCACTTCTTCATCTACGTCGTGATCACCTTCGAAAGACGCCAGCCGGTTATGGTGTACTATCATCGGCTTTCCCCTCGGAATCTTGCTTATTAGGTGTATGACATCATTGATCTTCTCCATAATGAGGTATGGACCTTCCCAAAACTGCTGCGACTTGGGAGAACAACCTTTTCGCTTTTTAGGATTATAGAGCCAGACTTTGTCGTTCTTCTTAAAACACCCCTTATCGGCTTGCGTATCGTACCGTTTCTTCATTCGGTCACTAGCGATCTGAAGATGGGAATGGACCAACTCGTGTACATCGTCCATTCTTCTTCGTAATTCAATCACATAATCTTCACCTGCTACATCTTCTTCAGGTTAACATCCAAACTCTAGATCACAAGGTAGTCGCATTTCGCGTCCGAATTGGACTCTGTCTGGTGTCTGGCCTGTCGATTCGTTAACAGCAGATCTGTAGGCCATTGTGAAGAACGGAAGATATTGGTCCCAGTCTCGCTGATGATCGGACACCATCTTTGTCAAATACTTGCCAACTGTCCTATTCATCTGTTCTACCATACCATCCGATTGCGGATGATAAGCCGTAGTTCTTGTCTTCTTCATACCTAGTCTATCACATATTTCTTGGAATAGATCGCTTTCGAAGTTTCTGCATTGGTCACTATGGATCTCCAAAGGCACTCCAAATCGGCTGATATATTTTTGGATCAACTTATCTGCAACGGTGGCGGCCTTCTGGTCTGGAAGTGAGTAAATCTCGACCCACTTAGTGAAGCAATCCATTACTACCAACATGTACTTGCCTCCATTATCACTTTCTGGAAATGGCCCAGCAATGTCCAAAGCTATTCTTTCAAACGGGCTTCCAACATTATATTGTCTCATAGAAGCTCACCTTTTTCGATAAGGCCCGTTACTCGTAGCACAAATAGTACATTTCTTACACCAGTCTTTTACATCATAGGAACTGTTCATCCAATAAAACCGTCCCCGAATTCGTTGAAGGGTCTTCTTTACACCAAAATGCTCTCCTGATGGACTGCCGTGTAACTAACGAAGTACTTCGGCTATTCTGCTCTTTGGGATCACCAACTGTCTTCTCTGAACCGTCATCATTTGCCAGGACTCGTTTGTGCAAGCCATCTTTCATGATAAATGAGTCCCACTGGGCCCAATACGTCTTAACTACTGAGCCTAGGTTTGATATTTCTTGCCAAGGTGATCGACGGTTTTCCTCTTTCCATTTTCGGATTTTCTGTATAACTGGATCTCTCTCTTGTTCTTCTCTGATCTTGGTAGGCGTCCAGTCGTCGTTGACCACCGTCGTTCTTAGCACTGCTGCTTCCTTGGATTCCGTTTTGTTGCAGTGGGAACACTCTGATGGGCATCGCCTTCTGGAAAGAGAATCAGCGTTTCGGTGGCTAACTCCGGCCCGGTGGTCAATCTTGAAATCATATTCTTGGAGTCGTTCGATCCACCTGGCTATCTGACCCTCTGGATTCTAAACCGCATCAACCACTTAAGGGCGGCATGGTCGGTTCGGATTAAAAACTTCCTTCCATAGAGGTATTGATAGAAGTGCTCTACTGATTTCACTACTGCCAGAAGTTCTCTTCTCGTGACGCAATAATTCCGCTCAGGTTTTGAGAGAACCTTACTAAAATATCCAAGGACTCTTTCCTGTCCTCCTTGAATCTGAGACAGCACTCCTCCAATTCCCACATTACTTGCATCTGTATCTAAGATGAACTCTCCTTCTGGCAGTGAATACCCTAAAATTAATGCTGTGATTATATGCTTTTTTAAGTTCTTAAAGGCATTTTGACAGTCTGTATCCCAGCTGAAATCTCTTGCTTCCTCTGTGAGTCACGTTAATCTTGTAAGCATCTCAATTTAGATGGCTTAGCGATATCTGCAAACTTCTTAATAAACCTCCGGTAGTAAGTACATAGTCCCAGAAAACTTCTCACTTGATGTTTGTCAGTTGGTTTTGGCCATTCCTTAATGGAATTAATTTTTCCCCCTATCGACGGCCACTCCTTTTTTACTGACGATATGACCCAGATAATTAACTTTACATTGAAATAGCTGGCACTTCTTAGGGTTTAGCATCAATTGGGCAGCTTTATGTCGATTAAAAACGTTTTCTAAATTCCTCAAAAATGATCTTCAAATGTCTCCCCCAAGACGATTTTTCATTTAGATAAACTAGGCATGTTTTTCAAGATAACCCTCTCAACACATTTTCCATAAGCCTCTCAAATGTCGCAGGAGCATTACAGAGTCCAAATGGCATAACGTTGAATTGCCATAATCCCGATCCTGTGGTGAAGGCTACCTACCAGTATCCAGACTTCAAATCCAAAGTAGAAAATAATTTACTTTCAGCCAATGTGTCCAATGTGTCATCGATCCGAGGCAGAGGATAACTATCTTTTTTGGTAACGTTGTTCAGCAAACGGTAATCCACACAGAAACTCGTTGTTCCGTTTTTTATCTTAATCAAGACCACCGGAGAGACCCATGGGCTTGTAGAAGGTTCTATTATCCCGTCTTTCTTCATTTCTTGAACAATCGTTTCAGCTTCCTCTCTTTTCGCCTCTGGTAATCGTCGAGCTGTTTGACGAATTGGCTTAGCATTACCAGTATCAATTTTATGCTTAACAACGGTAGTTCTTCCCGTCTTTCCTCCTCTCGTTACGAAAATATCACGATACTGCCGAAGAAATTCCCTTAATTTCCTTTTCTCAATCTGATTCAGAGACTGTCCAGCAACTGCAACCATTTGGTCGAATTTGTCGTTGGAATTATCAGATGTTGTCGTCTGACGGATTATGGATGTCACAGGTACACAAGTTCCTACTTTTGTCTCTTTCTTGATGGTCACTGGATAGTCATTGACATTGATAAGTCTCACAGGAATTTCTTTAGCCGAAGTTACCACTTCCTTTCCAATTATGATTCCACGGCCGACTTCGTCGTCATGGTTCCAAGGCTCTATCACAACAGGTGTCCCTTCGTCCACAATTCCCTGTAGGCGCGCTACTATTATCGTTTTACTTCTCGCAGGCACGACTGTATCTTCTTTAATGGCTGCTTGCATAGCGTTGTCATCATGTGGATGGAGAAATACCTCCTCGTTACCAACTTTAATTACCCTATTCTTAAAATCCAATTGGAATCCATGCGTATACATTACGTCCATTCCTAATATAACATCCTCTTCGATATCAGCAAGTATGGACGAACTTTTCTGCTCCAATTCCTAATTTTACCTGGATTTCCCTATGAATGTTGGCATTTTTACCTGTGGCGGTCCGAAGTCGCAACTTCGTTGGTAACAGTTTCTTTCGGCTGTTTATAACTGTCGGGCGTATAATGCTTCTCGTCGCTTCGGTATTCACCAACAAGGTATGCTTTTTAACATTTATTTCTCCATCTACATATACACTATCTTCAAGACATTTCAAAGAAGCTATTAGTATGAGGGGTATTTGGAAAAGTTCTGGTTCGAAGCTTCTTCATCCCACTTCTGACACCAAATGTTATAATTTTATTAATTCTAATTTATAGTTCTTAATTTAATTTATTAAAGGTTCAATATTTGTAACACTCATGAATTTATCAAAGTCTTTATTACTACTAATTTATTTTACACTTAATAATAACAAATAATTTATTTACGTGCGATACAATTTACCGCGAGACCGGACTTCTTGTTGACTGACCTTTTCAATAAAATCCATGTTATTAATATATAAAATGCCGTTATCTAGATCTAGATTAGGTGAGTCATTCAGCTGGTCTAAAAAAGTCGATCGCTTTCTCGTCTAATAAAATTCGGAGGACTCGGGCCGTCGACTGCACTATTGTTACCTGGACTAGTTATTCGACCCTTTTGGAGAATTCGGCAGTATTTAACCTAGAACGTTAAGTTTTTTTGTCATATTTGTAGGAACGTATTCTTGAGTTAAGTAGCTGACTGGTTTGTCCAATATACTCCATATCAATACGAGCAGGGAATTTCATACACAACATGCGATTTTTTAAATAGTCAACCAATAAGTCCTGTCGCTTCAACGAAGGCCAATAATTTCCTCTTTGGTAGTGTATCAATTTTTATTTTAATTCTTTCTTTTTATTTTTTATATAAATATAATTCCTTCAACAGACTAAAGGTACGCCACTGAGTCCATGCGTTTTCAATTTTCTACACTACTTGTCGCTAATTCGAGAAAGCGTGACACGATTCCTGTCGCATCTTGAGGAATTGAAATTCTATAGAACCTGAACCCTTCTACACCGCGGGGAGTATATTTTGTTAAATAATATATCTCAATGAGTGATAAAGTTGGCTTGTTCTCTTGCTAATAATTTTAGGAATTAGACAAAGTTCAACCATATGTCACTGCTACTTCGTAGGAAAGCTGACAATTTGTTGAAGGAAGGACAGACACTTTTGGTGTGATGTTTCAGGGGTAAAAAACTAGTTCCTCTCGGGATATGAGTTAATTTTGATCTAAGTGCAATAATCTTGTTATATGAATGCAAGAATAGGACGGGAGCGAGCTTTCATGCAAATACGATGCCATGCCATACATAACATTAGTCTTTCAACAAGTAGAATAGTTAACCAAGTAGAATTTCTATAATTTTTTTCACCTGAATAGATTACCCTTCGGTCTAGTGCAGTTTGGAAGTAGTGGTTGCAGGCTTTTGTTCCTCGATGGTCTTCGCCTGTTTCGTTTTTTTGTCTTAAAATAAGATACTGCTAACTAGCTGAAAAACGTAGTAAGGCTTCCACTGAAACCTTTAAGCTCTTTTTCTGACTCTTGGTCATCTCCGAGATTCACATGCAATTGAATTGAGATATAACATTGTTAATATCTGGAAGGTGTATCGGCACACGCATGAATTTTGGTAGTTTTTTTAGCCATAACGACTTTTTAATCTGTCTTTTCTTCAAAAAAACTTCTTTGTAATCTTAAAATAAAGGTCATTACCACAAATCAAGACATAGTACTCATCCACGAATCAGTTTTCTTGGTAAAGAGAAGCGCAAAAAAATCAAAAAGTTAAGTAAGGCAAAGTTTTTTTTCCTGAAGGTCAGACATAGGCTTTCCTGTCAGATACAGGCTTGTCAGGTTTTTTTGGGAATGATTGGTATCTTTATTCTATTAAGAGCAGTTTTGTGGTTGCTGCTGAGCTCTTTGTTGCAGTTCTGCTCTTTTTTGTTAATTTCTTTTCAGGAGTGCTTCTATCAGACACAGTCCGTTTAACAACCTGTTTGTTTTCGGTATTCTCTGGAGTATTATTCTCAGATCTATGAGTTAATTTGACCTAAGATGCCGTTTCTACATTTTCAGGTGCACTCTCCTCTGTGCGCCAGATACTTCTGGCCGAGAAATATTAAGCCTCTGGGTATCTTTCAAATGAATCCTCATTACGTTCTTAGTATTTTTTTACGCAATGTGATAAGTTTATATTCTCTTTCACAGTCTACCGAACATCCATTCAATGGAAGTATTTAAGTTAGTTGGGTCCTCCCTTGAGTCAACTGAGGTTAAATTTTTTTGTTTACTACAGGAATCCATGTCAGTCCCACGGGTACGGGAAAAATAGTCGGTTCATATCTGCAGCTCCCGCTATAAAGGTATAAGTCCTAAAATAAAAGGGGTTGCAGCCTGGTTCCCCCAGTCGACCGTTTGAGACAGTTTCATTGAGACACACAACTACCATGTAGGTCTGAACACGGCAAAATTATACTTTAACCTAGTGTGTTGGAGGATGCAGATAAAATGGGAGGATGATGAAGGAACTATAACCTTTTCTTGGTTATACTCAGACTGTAGAATAAATACATATAAGAAATATTGGGAAGAAGTGCTATTCAATTATTCATGTATAATAGCTATCCTATATTTTTATCAGTTGTTTGGTTTTGATAATCTAAGGTTAATTAAAAACTCATTAACTGCTGGAAAGTAGCGTAACATGATATATCTTACTTTATAGAATACAGAAAACAGATTAAGGCAGGGCGATCCTTTGTCATCATTACTCTTCAATTTATGCCTAGAAAAAATAATGGGAGAAGCGAAAATCAATAGAGAAGGACTCCTTTATAAAAGACACCAAGTTTTGACATTTGCGGATTATGTAGTGTTGCTGGCAAAAGTAAAAAAAGAGCTACGGGAGATACAGGTACAGAGAATAGTAACAGCAGAAAAGAAAATGTGACTTTACATAAACAAAACTAAAACAAAATGTATGCAGTGGACAGATGATCAGTTCAGGGATAGACAAAAGTTTATAGAAGTAGGATCATCATATGAATTCGAAATGGTAGAAAGAATTACATACCTAGGTGCAATAATATCACGTAAACCTATCATTAAAGAAGAAATACAAGCTTTAATAATGGCAGGCAATAGAAGTGTACATGCTCTTAGTGAAATGTTGAAAAGCAAGTTTTTATCAAGAAAGGCAAAAATACAGTTATACAAAACAACTATACAACCAATAGTAACATATTGCAGTGAGACATTGACAATGACAAAAAATGAACAAAATTGACTGGAGATATGGGAAAGGAAAATCCTGAAGAAGATATATGAAGGGACGGTTTATGGATAAAAAGATCAAATAATGAATTAAAGGAATTGTATAATCAATCTAATATAATAGGAGTCATAAAGGCATAGAGACTAAGATGGCGAGGTCACCTAGAAAGGATGCCGAACATGGGAACTACAAAAAGGATACTAATCTACACCATAGCTTTAAAAAAGAGAAAAGGAAGGCCAAAAAATAGATGGAATCAAGAGGTAGAAAACGATTTGGAAAAAATTGGACTTGAAGGCCAGAAAATAAAAATGAATAACAAGAAGGAATGGAAAAAAATTACATATCAAGCCAGAGAAGATCTCAGTACATAAAGAAAAGCGATAATGAAGAAAGAACAAAATTTTCAAGCCATGGGCCTCTAAGGACTTTAGTACTATTGTATATGTATATACATTAACTGCTGCTTAGATTAGGACAGATGTAAGTAAGAAAATATGTGATCATAAAGTCGTCACCCAACTCAAAAAAATATACACAAATGAACTAAAGATTGAAAAAAGCAGTATATGATAAACTTCTAACTTCGTCTGTTAATAAATCTAAAGCTTGTTGGAAAATAATCAATTTTGAAAGGAATAAATTTGTTCCCAAACGTCCTTGTATTGAACTATGTCTTAAGGCTTTCAATGATGTTTTTGTTAATATTGCAATTAATATAATTAAGTATTTGCAATATGTGTACCGGAACCAAATAATGTGTATTGGATAATGTGTATTAGACAGGGATGTGTTTTATCACCAGCTTTGTTTAACTTATATTCTGAAGAAATTTTCCAAAAAACGCTCAATTATATCGAAGCGGGAGTCACCGTTAACGGAAAATTAATTAACAAGTTAAGATATGCAGACGACAGTGTGATCATAGCAACGCGTATAGAGGATCTACAACATCTTATTGAAAGCTTGGGTATGAATAGTGCTGAGATGGGAATTACTATAAACGCTAAAAAAACGAAGTACATGCTAATTTCAAAAATAACACAAAATATACATCACCTATTGACAATCAATGGTAACGTGATAGAACAAGTAGAAAAATATCAGTATTTGGAAACTTTGATCAATGAAACCAATGATCGTACTTTAGAAATAAACAGGCAAATAGAGATTGACAAATCAGCATTTATACGAATGTAGCCACTCCTAACGTGCAAAAATCTAAATTTGGAGATCAGACTACGAACCGTTCGCTGTTATATATTTTCAATATTATTGTATGGAGATGAGACTTGGACATTAAAAAAAATGTAATTTAAAAGGAATCCAGGCCTTCGAACTCTAGTTATACCGCACGGTATTGCAAATATCATGGATTAATAGAATTACAAATAAAGAAGTACTTGAGAGGGTGGCTAAAGAAACAAAACTAATCACCACTATACAAACCAGAAAACTGGAATACCTAGGCCACGTAATGAGGGGAGCAAAATATGAAAATTTGAGACTCATAATACAGGGAAAGAAAGAAGATCTGTTGGCCGAAGGCAGAACTCATGGTTAAAGAATCTAAGTGATTGGTATCAATGCAGAACGATTGATTTGTTTAGAGCAGCAAGTTCTAAAATAAAAATAGCCATTATGATTGCCAACCTCCGTAGGGAGACGGCACTCTAAGAAGAAGAATATGTGTACAACAACAATTTTTTTAATTTTAGAAATTTTCCAAATTCTAGTAATTATGTTTATCTTTTCTCGGTTTTGCCAGAAGAAGTGTCTGACACAATTAGTTATTTAAAAGGTTCTAAATGTTTAGATATCAATGAACTAAGTAGCCAAGTGATAAATGAGACTATTGACTATTCCGATTACAAATCTTGTAAATTCAATTTTTAATTCTGGTCTCTTCCCCGAGTGCTTTAAATACAGCAAAGTAATTTCTTTATTTAAAAAAGTTGACAAAAGTGTTGTGAATAACTGTCGTTTAATTTCAGTTGTATGTATTTATGGATAGTTAGTTATTGAAAACGCTTAAAAAGCGTTTATAATAATATTTTACCTATAAAATTTCAACCAATAATGGGTGGATTTTCACGTATCTTGAAAAAAAAAGAACTACCAACGAAAAAGGTATTTGCTTATTTTATTTTACTTTATTTATTAACGTCCAAGGTTTACTTCATTTAACATCGTTAATGAATTTATTTTTGTAACGATATATGTTTCTCTAATGACTTATCAGCTTTACCAAGTTGACGTCAGTACAAGTTGGACATAAAATCGTTTTCATGTAATTGAAAAAATGTGTCATTAGAAAATAAGAATACATTTTATGTTATTAATACCAACGTCTAAGACAGTTTATTAAAAATACAGTACCTCAATACAACTTGACTACATTTTCAACATATATGTAAATAAAATATTGTAGTAATGTGCAAATAATCTGTTGTTAATTTATACAATTAATAACTCTTCGATTATTGAAAAATAAAATATGTAACAGAAAAAGTTTTCATAAATCAGAATAGTAGGCATATATAATATGCAGAAGACCCGTTGGAAGGCCGCCAAAAAGGTGGATAGATAATGTACAGTCAACAACGACTGACTGAAACAGAATAAGAGACAGACAAACAGGAGTAATCCTAGTCGCACGAAGTAGAAGAAGAAAAAATGTTCATAAATCAGAAACAAAAATATGAGGGGGAGGTGACCAGGAGAGCTTTTGAATTTAGTAGCTGATCTCTATATGCACATTTGAAATTTAGTCAAGTGACTACGAGGGCTAGTAATAGCTCCAAGGTCTTTATACTAATGTGGGAATGGCGAGAAAATCTCCATAGAGTGATGGAACATAACAGTGCCACACGGGTATAGATTACGCATGTAAAAGCACTGTCTAAGACCAGATAAAAGCTTGGGCCATGAGGCTAAAATACTTTGTCAATCACATGAAAAATAAATGTATATTGATCATGATCAATCACATGAAAAATAAATAACAAACGCTAATAATCCTTAAATCCTACGAAAACCACTTAGCAAGAGATCAATTCAGAATCACAGGCTTCCTTACTGGGCATGTTCCAGTTAAGGGGCACTTTCAGTCTCCATCATATTTTAACATACATTTGATGTACTAATGGTATTATACGAAATATGATGTACTAGATCGTAATATACAAACACTTTTTAAATACTACCAAGTGGTTTCACAAGCCTATGGTAGCCATCCACTAGACATGCATAAAATAAGCTTAGTAAAATATTGCTTAAAAGGGTATCATGAATAGGTTGAAGACGGACAATAAGTCAATATGCTACAGCACGACCAGTGTATAATGATTTTCAGACGAGTTTCTTAAAAAAAAGGAGCAATTGCATTTAAAATATTGTAACTAACTAAATATGACCAGCTACCATTTATAATTATACTTTAGAATATAATACATAAAAATAGTTTGTTCGACTAAAAGCCATTGTATACCGAAGTATATCAATGTCATCTAATATCTAATTAATCGTGTTATATCTAATTGATCGTGTTTTGAAGACTTTCTTGTAGACCTGCAATTCTACTACAGTATTGAGTGCTGAATATTGTTACCTGAATTGTATAGCCACGTTTCTCGAGGTCATTCAGATCCATAACGACGTGACCATTGGCATTGAATACTATAACACTATTGACAATCTGCGCCCTAAGCAATCGTAGATTTGTCAACTGAATATACATATACTAACCACTTTTACTATTATGTACTATTATGCTTTTGATTATTGTCCTGTAAACGCTGTTGATATTAACTTCTCTGATTTGTAACACTAATGAGTAATACTCGTAATGAAATATTGATATAAACTAAGGAAACTTCGTTTTATAAAAAGATACTTTTTAATATTATCATTTAATAATGATTCCTTGCCACTAATAAAGAAAGATACCAGGAATAAATGAGAAACTTTATATAAACGTATTACTTATCACTTATAAACAGTCACTATCATTTAATTCATCCGACACTGCCCCATAGCATTTTTCACCTAACATTTTCTTCTTTTAATTCATATGCTTTCACTATTACTAGATATTATTAAAATTCATTATGATTGCTTCCCAGCTCATTTATTTAAAATATAAGTATTTCAAAGTCCCTTTTGGGATAGGTAAAGAAATAATAAATAAGACTTACTCACAATCAATTTAATTTAACTATTCAGACGACCGGTTTCTACAATATGCAAAGCATCTTCAAATCTCGATACAAAGTTAAATAAATGCTGAAATGATAAAAGCCTATATTAGGGTGTTGTCTGATAAAGATAAACAAATTATGTTATAAATTACAATAATTATGCCAATATTACATGTCTGTGGTTTATTTTAAAATGAATAAAATGAATAAAAAGGTATAAAAAGTTTAAACAGACAAGGTAAGACCCACAAATTGTCATAAAATAGTCTATTAGATTGTAATAAATTAATAAATGAGCAAATAAATAAAGATTACTTACATGCCGGTACTCTATTAATTGATGGATGGTAGAACATGGTTGAAACTATCATGTATTGTTGAATGGAGAACTTAAGTCTGCTATTGTAGTTGTTTGACAGTAAATGGGAAGTTCTTGAGGAGATAGATTTGATCCATTGAAGTAGAGATAGTTGTGTGATTGTTTGTTAAATGAAAGTGATGTTATATACTATTGTATTATTTAAACGTTATTTATACTTATTCGAGAGATATATTTATGAAATGTGTGTTAGTTATTGAGTATTCGTGTTATGAAGGTGACCGTTTTATGACAATGAATAAGCTTAGATATACAAATTGTGTGGGTGTGCAATTATTTCAACTTAAAATTATCAAATTTCTTTGATAAAGTTATATTGGCAAGTTGGTAGATTATTGCAAGGTCGAGTATATAAAATATTACAGTTAAAACAATTAAGGACAATTTAAACACACCAAAATAGAAACAACTTGGAAGGGACGAAACAAACATTAAATTTAAAAAGGGGGAAGGACTTTTATGCACTACATCTCAGTCTTGGGCACAATGAGTTTTTATGTTATCTATTAGATTTTAGTGGTAAATTTGACAGATGTAGGTTAGCACGTGACAGTTCTTCTTCTGTTTCTCAATAATGCAAGTTAAGTTATCCAGTTTTATGAAATATGTTGAATGAATGTCTCTAAATTGTTTTAATTAAGATATCAAAAGTAAATTGATGTGTTAAATATTGGCATACTTTAACAATCTTTAATTAATTAAATTTAAATGTAACAATAGTCCCTTTTGTGACTTATTTTCATGGCACCTGTTATATTTATGCAAGCCATCCGCCAAATATGGTTTAGATTGTTGACTGTTGACTGTAGCACTTTTGGTACCCAAGCAATAGCTCTGTATCTTAGCAATGTCGTAATTAGAGTAGTGTAGACCCAGGCGATCACCCTGGGCGAAAGGTCACAGGTGCGTCCGACAGTTCGTCGACATTGCTCATAGGCAATATATGCTCTTTTAGCTCTATCATTTAAGTGTGAGTTCCATGTTACCTACCTGTCAAGGGTAGTACCAAGGTATTTCACCCCGACAGAAAAGTTTAGACTGTAGTTTAGAATCCTTGGGGTATTAAGCCCGTGATTCTTCTTTTTCTGGTGAAGAGGACCATCTCTGGCTTCTTAAGATTTATAGATAGTGAGTGTTCCTTGCACCATGTTTCTATTGTTTTAAGTGACAATTTAGTGCTATTGAGACGCTAGAGAAGAAATGTGTTTTTATCAACATCTCAGCCCTTTCGCAAAGGAAGATTTGCTTCCATCTTCCTTCGTTCATATGCCGATATGCCTTTTGAGAGTACTTTTTGTATCCTGGAATCCTGCAATAAATCTTCGATTTCCTCACAGAAGGTTCTTTGAGCAGCTCTCTGTCTTCGCAAGGAAAAGACCTCTTTAAAGCGCAAGGAAAAATAAGCTAACAGAACTTATTATTGGTATCGACTGCACTGCTTACTACACCTTTTGTGATAGCGGAAATACAAACGACAGAGGTAAGTTGCTTAATTACCTTGGCACTTAACTTATTTGCTAAACATGGGTAATAAACGCACCTTCAGGTCATCAAAAGAAGAATCACTAATTGAACTAAGTTTATAACTAGAATAACATATCCAATGGTATTTGTCTATTGTGCAGTATGTGTATTGCATCCGATAGTCTCACAATGTCAAAGGCCTTTGACAAATCTAAATCGACAAAACATAGTTGGGCTAGTTTATTGTATTTTATACACTTCTCTGCTATTTGCCTAACTACAAAGATGGCACCGTTACATGATGTTCTCTGATACAGAAAACTTATTGTTTGCCTGATAAACTAATCATTTTTGTCAGATTATTTTTTGTTACCTTTAATAATAATTCAAAATAGTATTTAACAAATCTATTCCTTCGTAATTATTTAGGTTGCATTTTAAAGATGTTGTAAAAAGAAAAATCATAATAAAACGTTCTTCCCTAATCAGGTATTCTTCATGACCTTAACACTGTAGTAAATATTATGGTTTACTATGGTATTAGCTGCATTTCGCCATATATGCCAACTCTTAGGATATTCGTAGGATGTAAATATATATATTGAGATAATAATAGACATAGAAAAAATTAGCATAATAAATGATTTTTAGTTGATAAACTTAAATAGTGATTAAAGAAATAATTTGTAAGTTATAGACTAGAGAATATTATAAAAACATATTTATATAAGGGAATTTTTAAGAAATTAGTAAATAATAAGTGTAAAAAGTTTTATTTTAATAGTTATAATATTATAGATATATTTAAGTGAGCCATGTTCATAGGCAACCAAATATGTACTGTATTATAATGACAGAAGATTGAATTTGAACTCAATAAGTGACATTTGAATAATAATTATGAATGTAAAATAGTGTTATGTATTAATTTAAGATGTTTAGTTTAAATATAAGTGTATATTCTGATCTGAAAAGCCTTAAGGTTCATAAAATTCTCGATAAAAGATTAAAGAATTTTCTAGAAAACGTCAATATAAGAAATTAACCCTATTTGCATAGTAGAATATTCGAGAATTGATGAGATGAAGAGTTTCGAACATGGTTTATTGCGAAAAATATTCGGGAACGATGAAAAGATATAAATACGATGTAATTTGGAACATTCATTAATTATTTTATTAACATAGTATTAAGTTAGACAGTATGAGAGTAAATTAGAACAGTTAAACAGTTTTTCATTAAGACAGTTACAATTAGACAGTTAGTATAACAGTAAGATAGTGCATTGATTAGCCAGTTCAAGATAGTTAACAGTTACAGTAAGATAATATTGAGTTGGTTAATTAAGAAGTTAAACAGGAGACAGTTCGATAGTTAGTTAATGAATTTATTAAGAAGTTAGTTGATCAGTAAATAGTACAAGCAGATAGTATACAGTGATTGTTAAGAAGAAAAAATAAGATTATAAGTAAGAAGCAAAGGAGAAATAATAAATAAAGAAGAATATTTTACCCATTTATAAATGCCATTAAAAAGAAAAATATTTTAAATTGGTAGAAGCTGATAATTAAAACATTCTGGTATATTTGGAAAAAGTAATTTCACAAAAACAAGGATAACCGAGGCAGATAAAGAAGATATTGAGTGGTGATTATAACCTTTATTTTGGATAACAGTCTCATTTAGGCATTCAGTGAAAGGTACCAAATTTTGTTAATATAATTTAATTATTGTAAGAATTTCAATTTTAAGATAGGTTATTCTAAATTAAATTGTATATATATATATATATATATATATATATATATATATATGTGTGTGTGTGGGTGTGTGTGTTTCATAATAATTATAATAAAGATAATTTAAAAAAGTACTTATAAACTAATTCTTTGAGAACCGCGATAAAAACCTCATACTTATATATGTTATTTTAAAATACTCATTGCTCATACACATTGCTCATTGCCATACACAAACAAAACATCATAGCAATATATTGATAATATTGTGTTTTATAAATTTTATTTTTTATTTATAATAAATGTAATTTTTATAATATGTGGTTCGTTGTTTAATTTAATATATACCTCAGCTAGCTCAATTATATGTTCTAAGCAATCTGTCACTGTGTGACGTCGACTCTGTAGTCTCCTGGTAGAGTTCAAAAAGAAATTAAACCAAAATTTACTTTAGACCTTTGATAAATTAACCCAAATGAAGCACGTTATTTATTAATATTGAACAAATTTAATATAAACAATAAAATTCGTCTGCAACTTCGGTTGCCTTTAAAAATTTACAAAAATAGGAATCGTTTAAGTTTTAACGTGGTTTAGTGACGTGACAGAAAAATGTATTACAAAATGTGGAGACTCTCTACAAGTACCTAAAAACTAAATAAATATTGCAACTTTATAAAGTGTTTAAATGAACTATAAAGAAAAAGAAAATGAACACTTTATTCCGCTGATACTCAAATATAATCAAAATTTCAAATGATCCCCAAAATTATTGTCCAACCTCACTTTAAAACAGTTCTGATTTCTTTAAAGGAAACTAACTACTCAAAAATAATCGGTGAAACTGGAATATCAATCCTCTCTTCGGAAGTTAAGGTACGTACTATTCTATTTTTAATTTAATGATCATTAATAATTTCAAATTTTAAGGCCTATCGCAATTATGTTAATTCATGAATTTTAATTTTCTCAATTTAAATGACATTTCTATACTCCAATATAATTTATAAGTGAAATTGTTTCTCTTACTCTCTGGAACAAATTTCTGGATATCTCTGCTGTGGAAACTGTGGAAAAACTAAATTCTAATTAGACGAGTTAAAAAAACACTCCCGACCTATTCCACAGTTTCAGGGCTCTCCTTCGTCCAAAAAAACCTCGTCGGCGTCCTCTCCAAAAACCAATTCCTCTTATTATCCGTTGCTAACAGCAACCAACGTTCTTATTTTTTCTGTCTTCTATTTAAATATTTTAAACCATAAAACTGTCCTGTTTAACATATTTCTCAAGCCACATTACTTTCTCATAATCACTTTAATCACATATAATTTGGGAATATTCAAAAAAAAATGTTTAGATATAAAACTTATTCTATTACAATACTAATTTATTCTTTTCATCTCCACATCATTGTAATTTCTTATTTAACAAAACCCCTATTAATTTAGCTCCCACAGATTGTCAAATAAACTGTCAAGCAGTTTATTTTCTGACGTTTATTAAAATTTCTATGTTTAAATATTTTTTTAAAATTCTTCTTTTTTTGTTCTTTTTAAGGTTTAGACGATTCACCTATACACTAGGCAACTATACTATTCAGAAATTATTAACACTATACCAGGTAAGTCAAAATTAATTTATTTAACAATTTACTAATCTTTTTCTCTCTTTTATTTCAGAGTCGAACCCACATTGTGATGGCTTCATGAAATTCATAAACAACCAACTCATATAAAAATCCATTAAAGTTGTATATATTTTAACATATTGAAATCATTTCAATATATATATATATAATGAACCAGAAGTATTTGCTGACAACGTAAAGACGTAAACGTTAAATATTGGGTTTGCAGCAATAAAAAATGAAACGTGTACTCTTGTAAATTTTTAATCTAAGCTTTCGGACATTGGTTATGTCCTTTATCAGGGAGAAACTTAATGAGGTTGTATCATCAATAATGTCATATAATGTTGATAAAATTTATCACAGTCTGTCATCTATGTTAAATATAAAACCTATTCCTATATTTAAAATTCAAAAATTACTTTACATTTACAACACCTAAAACAATAATAATGATTTTATACCAAGCTGAAAATGAATTGAAGTGTCATCCGTTTTATGCCATCTTTTATACGAATATGCACAGTCTCTAGTATATGCATTAAATATGCGCAATAAGCTATAATTCTAATTATTAAAATGGTTCACAATAAAATTATATCCTTCTTTTTATTTTAGATCTTTTGAAAAAGTCTGAAGATGCTAGAGTAATTTTCACAGGATCATTTTTGTCTTATTTTCACACGATGACAAGGAGATCAATAAGCGATTTTAAAATTCAGAATTCTCCGTTTAGAACTTTTGACTACCCTAATTCCAAATTCTGTAATATAATAACCGCAGACCTATTTGCAGTTAAACTTAAACGATGGAATATTACTTGTAACAGTTACCAGCCTGGAATAGTTAAAACAGAAATATTTAATAAGGCTGAAAAGAATGTAAGGAGTTTATTCGATGTTTTGTTATTTTATTCCACAATATACCTATATGCAAAATTTGGTGTGGTAAGTATTATTGCGTTTGTTTTCTAAACAATATTCTGACAGTTTTGAGAGAGATTCACACGAGTCTTTCAGTTTTCAGCATTTGAAATAATAACTCTCATTTAAAAAGATAAAAAATTTAGACTTGATTGGGATTTAAATTGGGTTTAATCAACAGCAGAAAATATTTATTAGAAATTTGATCAATACGGCAGATGTAGAATAGAATAATAACGCTGATACTTTTGGTATATGCGAATGGTTACTTAGTTAAAAGAATAATAAAAACTCTGAATTCTAGTATGATTTAGCACATGACGATCAAAAGCCATAATTATATTGATGGTATGATAACAGAAACATTGTCCGATGCATATGTTAATCCTCAGTAGAATACTCCAATTAAAAGGACTTTTATATTGAATAAACTTTTGTAGAAAGAATGACCTGAGAGAATAATTATGAATTCGTTTTTCTAACCCAAAGATATGCAAAAATATACCAAAGAAGCTAAAATTAGAGTTGAAAGATCCATTATTGACTATGTATCGGTAAACAGACCCTTAAGACAATGTATTAATAATATTAAAGAAAGGAGGAGAACATAAATATATATACGACTATTACCTGGTAGTAGTTCGAACTTGTTTCGAAGTGAAACAAAAACTAACACAAAAGGAACCGAGGAAAAGAGACTAAACCCTAAGAAACCTCACTAACGCATTTATAAAGTCATACAGCTAGCAGATAAGAAAATAGCACATACATATAAAAATTATGTAAACAATATTTTACAAAAGCACTTAAATCAGAACTACGACATAGGTAAAACTTGGCACAAACTTAAAGAAGTACTACTCTCCTACATATGGAGAAATAAGCTGTAGGCAAATCTAAGAAATAACTAGAATTAATAAAAACCAGCAGGACACGGATTGGTGTAGTAATGAAAAAAGAAGAGGTCAAATAAAAAAAGTCAGCGTGGCAAAAATACCTAGGAAACCAGAGTGCGGAAAGCTATCAAAAATATAATCAACAGAAGACAAAATCAAAGATGATGAAGAAAAAATTTTACAAAACCCTGAGAAGTCTAAAAACAGAGAAGAGACAACAAACAACAAAACAAATTAAAAATAAAGATGGTCACATCCTCTGCGAGCACACAAGTATTATGAACAGATGTAGAAAATATTTTGAAAACCTCTGGACCCAAGACTCTAATAATAAATTAGACAACACTGAAAAACATGCACATGACCACACAATTAAAAACGAAATAATCCGGTAATTTGGACATAAAAATAGTGGACAAATAACAAAAATTCCCGGAAAGCCAAATATTGGTGTGGAGCTGGGATTTACCATTACAAATAAAGTTTTAAAAATTGCCAGCAATCGTATGTATGCTACAAAAATTATTCGGGGCCAAAGTTGTAGATCTTAAAATTATCTACAAAAATAGTCTTTAAGACTACTTTTCCCAAGAGTTACCATTCCTGAGATATCGCGATTCTAAGAGTCACCTTATACATGATATGCACTTATAAGCCACATTCTGAAAACATTTCGTCACCTGAATGCAGAACTATCTTAACTCAAAAAATTTATTTTTTTTTGTTTATTCCATATAAAGGTAAAACATATTGTATTTTTTTATGCAGAACAATCTTAAGTTAATAAGTTTAAATTTACAGGTAGAAATTTTGTACAACATTTTATACTAAACAGCAGGACTACAGAGGTCTACACTCGCCCATACACGAAGACCAACAGTATTGCCATCTTCAGAATAGTTCTCAGAATTTTCCTACACATGTGCATAATACCGTAGTTCTTGATACAGCGATAGAACAGCAGTTCTCCCAACATTATGATCAGTATAACGGCGTACCCATACCTACCTCCGTAGGGCTACTAGTACCTGAATCAGCAGTATCGCTTATCTCAAAATATTTGTTTGGATTATTATTCACCTGTAAATAACATTATAGATCTCCAAACATCCATAGAACAACCACATTTGCAGCAACATGATAAAGCTAAAGATTCCCATAATCCTACACCTATTATTGTAAACATTGCAACACTTGTTCTTCAAGAGCAAGTCCTTCAGCTCCAAGATGATATTACGTATCCATCCACATCTTCCCGCAAGCTTCTACCGAGTATCTCCCAACAAATTGATGAAAATAGTGACCCATATGCTATACATGGAAGCTCAGATATTGATTTTAATCCAAATGATTTTGATTCTTCAAGTTTTTCTGATGAACGTGATAGTCATAGTTTAATTGTAAAACAGCCCTCTGTTCTACATAAAAAATACCAGAAATCGCTAAGTCTCGTAAGCGAAAAAGTAACCCAGATAATTGGAGGAGAAATAAAATAAAGAAATTACTAAACTCCGGTAAGGCGTATGTAAATTGGAAGTCCAAAGAGGTTTCAGAAAGGATTATGAAACCGCCAAGTCCCATAACATGCAGACTTAAATGTCAAACGAAATTTCAGGAAACACATCACGTCCAGATATTTCAAGATTTTTGGAAATTTTATTTCGAAAGATATTAATTATTAGAGATAATTTGTTTTGCGGAACTTAACTGTGAAGCCTACAAAACACCCCCCAAAAAAACGGACGCAATTGAACTTTCAGAAAGTACCACTTTAAGCAGTGTCATTGAGGGCGTAGAAAACTGTCCTTTTTTTTATACTTTTTCACAAGAAAATTGTCCAGTCAATAGAATAAGGTATGTCAAACGTTTTTCTTAAATACCTTGAGAATAAGTCATCAAATCGTCAAAACAGTAGTTAAAAAACTCATTCAGATTTAATATCGCCACAAGCAGATTTACGAGGTAAAGTACAATGTAATTCTCGATTGCTAAAACATTTTAAGGATTCAGTACGTCATCATATTAACTCCTTTGCTTTGATCGAAAGCCACTATTGCAGAAAAAATAGCACTAAAAAATATTACCACCTGACCTCAATATCAGCAAAATGTACCGTTTATATAAAGCATATTGCGGTAATAACAATATAAGTACTATTGTACTATTGTACTATTGTACTATTGTACCGTAGCTTCTTATGCTATATATAGAGAGGTATTTAGTAATGAATTTAATTTGGGATTCTTTATTCCCAAGAAGAACCAATGCGATTTTTGCAACAAATTTTCTAATTCTACTCAATCAGAAAAGGAAGAACTTCGTTCTGCAATGAAAGTTCACCTTAAAAACAAGGACTTATCTAGGGCAAATAAAGAACTAGACAAAGAGAGAACTAAAACTGATAATTTCTTTTGCATGGCTATATATGACTTACAAAAAACATTGTTATGTCCTAAAGCTGAAGTATCTCTCCTTTACTATAGACGTAAGCTCGCATGTTATAATCTGACTGTGTACAATGTTGCTAACAAACAGGGATACTGCTATATGTGGCCAGAATCGCTAGCATGTAGGGGTGCTTGTGAAATCGGTAGCTGCATATTAAGTTTCATTGGCGAAATGGTACGAAATAGAATTAAGGAACTCAGTTTCTATAGTGACAACTACCCGGGGCAAAACCGCAATCAATTTACATATTGTTTATATATATGTATTGTGCCGCCAAATATGACGTTAAAATTACTCACAGCTTTCTAAAAAAAAGGACAGACACAAAACTAGAGCGACTCCGTAGATGGGGTTATCGAAAGAGCTGCAAAAAAAAATCCCCATATTTAGTCCACAGCAGTGGTATACATTAGCAAGGACTGCGTGTAAAGTGCGGCCTTATAAAATTAAAGAAATGGTTCAGACAGAGTTTTATGATTTAAAGGACATGTTAGCCAAAACTACAAAAAATTGGGATAAAACTGAACAGGGTTGCAAAGTCATATTCAATAATCTAAAAGATATTATGATTGACCCAAAATGCCCAAACGGACTTAATGTTAAATATAGTTTTGAAGAAGATTTCATAAAAAATCAAATTAGATTCATTAGAGACCTATCAACTTAAAATATTGAGAAGCTCGCCGGTTCCAATTTCTGCTACGAAATATAAAGACTTATTATTTTTTTGCGAAAACAAAGTTATACCTACGGAATAACATAACTTTTTTACTAATCTTTAAGCTAGCAACAATCCCGAACCGGAAACTGATGAAAATTAATTTAATATTATGTTAGATTATTAATTAACATATTATTTGATTATTTCATAGTATTTTTTTGGTATTTATATTTTGAATTCTAAACCTTTAATACAAATTAAAAAGTTGTAAATGTTACTAATTTTTATTTTTTGTATCCCATGTTGACCTTAATTTTTTGTGAGCTTGAAATTTATAAATGCAGAAGTAGTGTATGTACCAAAATCGCACTTAAATAGTTCTGCAGTAGAATTTCTAAAACAGTAGTATCCTAAGTCACACTTTTTGGAAAAAAAATGTTATTTATCTGTCTCATTCCTAATAACATATTTAAAAAGTTCCTAATATACCATAATGAGACAATTTTATCATTTAACGGAATACTTTTTAAATTATGCCACATTGAAATATTAAAATTGCTCTCCTGTAAAATATATTAAAAATGTGAGTTAAGCTAATTCTGCATTCAGGTGACGATTTATTCAAAAGATACTCATCAGTCCCTAACTGAATTCCACCTATCACCTATTCAAGTGAATATAAATGTACCTATTACAAGCGTCTACTATTTAGATTATTATTTGTACTATTTTATGGCAGTGTTTTATTTTAGTATTTCAGTTATTATTTAGTATTTCATATGTGTACTTCATAAAGTCCAGATGGTACTAGAACGCGAGTAAGTGAATCAAACTTTTGGTTTTAAAAAATACTCTTTATTTTGTAGGGATAACGTCGATAAAGAAAAAGAAAGCACAGCATTTTCGAAAAAAAAAAAAAAATTGTAACGTGACTACATTAAAATTCAAAGACTTCGTATTGAAATTAGCTAAAGTTAGTTTTGATTATGTTTTAAAGGCTGTGCTTGAACGTATTAATGTTAGTATGATTTAGTCGGATATAAAATACCATGACAGTTGTTAAAGGCTGTTCTTGAATGTATTAATTTTAAGTATGATTTAGTCGCTGCTGATGCAAAATACTATGACAGTCGTTACAAATCTTTCTTAAAACCTACTACAAGTGGCAAAATTAAACGTCCACAAGATGAAACTGCAAACACTGTGATGAAGGAAATTTTTTAATAGAAACGAGCGATGACTGCTAGCTTTCGTTGTATGAATTAAGGAATGTTTGTCCAGATATAACTTTAGATGACAGAACTATAAAAATACGATTGAAATTGAAGTATGACAGTAGAATTATTATTACAGAGAAGCCTGAAAAACAAACATTTATCTGTTTTATTGACAATTATTAAGATATTTAAAATCAAGTCTACGTTCGGATACAATTAGCGTCTCTTAGCAAAGACAATAACGTCGACTTCGCTAAGTATCAAGACAATTACTCTACACACACACTAACACACTACACTAGGTACCTGACTGTACCATGCCAATGATCATAGTTGTCGAGGCATTAACTCAATAAAAAAAAAGTCAAGTCTGGTCTGATAAAAACACTTGGATGAAAAAAGATAAGCGGTTAAAAGCTGCGACAGCAATTGTTCGTGAAGATATTTAATCTTGCGTTTTTCATAATAATATGCACCCTCACCATGTAGAATGTTCAAGAATATAAATAACGATATTCTCGAATCATTGTCATATTTTTTGGTAATCTTAGAAAACAAGCGTCATAATTTAGATCATCTAAAGTTAGTTTGTATGAATATTAATCACTGTATTATGACAGCTGTTCCGCCTAGAACTTTTAAATCCAAACTAGAGCCGGGCCTTTCAGTTTTTTTTTTTTCATCGGTGATTTGGTTACAAAAAACGTCTCAATATTTATCGAAATATAAATCGAAATTAATAGATAATATTCTGGAATCGATTAAAACTTTACTCCCACCTGCTCTAGAAAATCTTCTTAACACAATTTCTTGCAATTGCAAAAAAGGTTGTAGTGCCAAGTATGGCTGTAAAAAAGTCGGATTGCTGTGTTCCTTAGCATGTATCAATTGCCAAGATCAGTCTTGCTCAAATTTCCAGTTGAGTACAATATACGAAGATTCCTGTGATTTTAATGAAGAGACCGATGACTTAGCCACATTTGAACAATTTATGAACATCCAGCAAGAGAAAGAAGGAAAAATCGAAGAAGACCTGACCTGTTGAAGTAGACTTTTAAGAGTATGAATCAGATCTAAAGAAATCATAACAAAAGTTAAACCAATAATCAATAGCAATATAAATAATCAATATGAATAATAAGGTAATATCTAGAACTTGACGGGTATTGTTCCCTTAAATTATCCTAATGTTGTCATGACAGTTAGTGGATTAGGACTATAGAGAAAACCGTGGTCAAAAACGCGCCAAATACTTACACTACCTCACAAGTGGCGTGGAAATGTGTGCATATAATGTATAATGTGACTCTTAGAATCACGACATCTCAGGAATGGTAACTCTTAGAAAAAAATTATATAGACCATACGATCGATTAGGATTTTTAAAACTTTATTTGTAATGGTAAATCCCCGCTATCCACCAATATTTTGCTTTCCAGAAATTTTTGTTATTTCAAACGTCTATATTGACTGGAGTAAAATAACAACACATAAAGTAAAAGAAATAATATACCACCTTAAAAGAAGCAATAAGATAAGTCTGATAAGATGCGGAAATGCTATAAAATATGGGAGAAAATGGAAATAAAATGCTCAGAAAAGTTTTTAATAAAGCATGGAATAAGATCAACATCTTAATAGACTGAAAAATATAGGGTTGTTTTACTTATATTCAAAAAAAGGCAGATGAGACTGCAGCAAACATAGAGGTATAACCCTCCTCAGTATTCCTTTCAAAGTATACAAAGGAGTGCTGGAAAAAAACTACTTCAAGAATTGCATCATAAACTGGAGCAGTCACAGAGAGGATTCAGGAAGGGGAGAAGCATCCATACCATATTTTCACACTCACGCAGCTAATAAAAAATGCACGAAATACAAGTTCGTAACTCTACCCTGCTTTAGAAAAAGCAGTACATTTTGAGGGAAATTCACGGATAGGAATTAACAAAAGCCTAATCAACAGAAGAGTACACACCAAACTCAGAAAACTTTAAAATTTAAATTAAAATTTTATGGAAAAATAGTTTAGTGATTAAATAAAGTTTAAGTTAAGAGCACAGTTCTTCTACCACTGCCATTTGATTTAGGGAAAAACCAGCCACTATCAAACATTTCTTATTAAACTACTTACTAAAACAAGTAGATACTATTTAAATTTAAACTAGATTTAGAAAATTTAGAAATTTCGAACTATGTAAATAATTTCTGAGTTGTTGCTGGTCACTTAAAATAAAAATTAGGCCCCGAAACGACACATCCTTTATATGGACAGAAAATCAATGCAGCGAATTGGCAAGTCCTCAGGCGTATTTTATTATTTAACATCAGTTGTTGATTTGTCCTGTTTCGTAACGATTAGACTTTTATATATAGCTGTGAGGGCCACAATAAAAATACAATTTTATTATGTATGTAATTTAACTTTAAAAATACTCGAAAGCGATTAGTAAGCGATTAGAATACGCGAAAGTAACCAGGTGCTTCCCGTTTTCGTATAAAGTCATGCAAATATATCTTTTAACAAGACTAAAGCTAATAATTCCCATCCAAGAAGGATTAATCTACCGCAAAGAAGCAAATCCATGACCGTTGTGTCTGGTGTGAAACAGGGAAAACGGATGAAGCAACTGAAACCCGAAGTTATCGAAAAATAGAATATTGTAAAGGAAGAAATAAATAATAAGACATTTTGTGCTTTGAGTTTGTCACAATTCTTTTGATGTAGTCGGTACATCGTGGTGGGGGTCTTCCCCGGCGTCGCTTGTCTGTCTGAAGTCTCTACTTAAGCAATTGTTTTGTCCACCTGTCATATTTTATTCTTGCAATATGTCCCGCTCCGTGTTTGCCTTTTATCACGTTCCATAATAGTAGTTCTCTAGTATTTCATTTTAGTTCGTCTATGAACTTTCTTGTTTTTTAGTCTATTTCTCAAGATTATTCCAAGCATTGATCTCTCCATTTAACGGTGTGTCCTCAATTTTTCTCCTGATGTTTTGTGAGAGTTAAGGTTAAGTGTTGGGCATTAGTCTTGGACGTAAAGAAGGAAAGAAGAAAAAAAAATAACAAGGAATAACAATGTCACATTCACTGTGATTACCAACACAAGGGCATATCAGGAAGCAATAGAGAGTAGAGTAACCTACAAAAAGACGTGCCAGATGAAACAAATATTAAACAGCTAACAAAATGTTAGTGGACACCCTAAAGAAAGTACAGAAGTGCCTAGCCAAGCAAACAAGGAAACATAAAAAACTAACACAAGATACAAGAAACTTAATTTAAAAATAAGGAAAATTAAATAGAAGCTGACAACGAACATTGCAGAGAGAAATAAGAAACTTTAGCACCAAAGAAACAGCTAATACCACAGAACAAAAAAGTCTAAAATTTCTAAAACGAAAGTTGAATAAAGAAACGAGGAATATTTGTAAGGTAAAAAAAAAAACAATGACATACCATATATAAACAAAAAGAAATCCTGAAAATTATCGAAGAGTACTATAGAATATTATACAGTCGAGATGTTCACATTCCAGAGGTAGAAATCTCAGAAATACAAAATCAAGGATCAGAGGAACTTCCAGATATAAGCGAAGAGAAAATTAAATCAGCGTTAAAAGGTATGAAGAACAACATAACACCTGGAGAAGATGTCATTGTAAGTGAAATGATAAAACTAGTAGACGAATACGCCATAAAAGTTTAAAAAACTCTTTATAATGGTTGCCTCTTTGAAGGCATTACACCAGAAAAATGTAATAGAGCCATTATGATAATATTGCATAAAAAAGAAGATGTAATAGAAATTGGAAATTACAGACCTATCACCTTGTATTCTCATTTATATAAGCCCTTATCGAGAATAATTACTAACAGACTGGAACCTAAGCTAGATTTTCACCAACCACTACAGCAAGTCGGGTTTAGGAACAAATGGCTACCTATAAGTAATAAAATCGTTGATAAAGAACGTTATAGAATACAACAATCCCTAGTGGATATTAATATTTGTAGTCAAATTTGTAATCAAATGTTTAAGAAAGCATTTAATTTAGTCCAACATAGTTTTTTATTGAGAGCTCTTACAAAGCTTCCAACAGCTCTTAGTATTAATCATAGGTACACAACTCGTCTTCGAAATATATATAACAGCACAACAGCTGCAGTGAGAATATGCTATGGCGCCGAAAACACATTTCCCTTGGATAAGAGTATTAGCAAGGAGATACCATCTCTCCTAAACTATTTACCGCTTTATTACAGAGTGCCATGAGAAACAATAATTAGATTAGAAACAATATAGTTCTTATTGCAGAGCGGGTAGATCAGGCCTCTTAACTTCTTTAAGACTTTTAGAGCTCTTGTATGCAAGTTGGCCTTAAAATTAATTTTCAAAACAGAATTCATGACCAACCTTGTACTGGCCAAAAACATTTCTACCAATGGCACGTAAATTGAACAAATTTATACCTATAAGTATCTGGGCTACGAGATTAAATTAGGAAGAGATAATCAAACAACAGAGTTAAACAGAAGAATAGGACTAACATCGGCAGCTTACGGAAAACTGAGTTAAGTTTTCAAATCGGATATTCCCGTGAGCTTGAAAAGAATGGTCTTTGATCAATATGTACTTTCAGTTCTAACGTATGTAGCAGATGCATTGACCCTTACCAGAAAAATAATCAATAATATACAAGTGGCACAGAGAGTAATCTAGAGGTTAATGTTGAATATATCTCTCAGAGACAGAGTTTCAAATGAAATAGTTAGAAAAACTGGTGTATGGAACTAGTTAAAAGAATTACAACGCCGAAATCAAAGTGGACAGGACAAGTCATAGATGGAAGATTTACCAAGAAAATTTTAGAAGGAAGACCTAGACACGATACTTATTGTAATGGAGGACGTCTTCCAACAAAGTGGTTAGACAATATCAAGCGTATCCAGCACAACTGGATTCAAAGTGCTAAAGGCCGGATATAATGGAATAATTTATGGGAGGATAATGTTCAGCAATGGACGCAAAATGCCTAATGATGAAGGTTTCTTTCATATTTGAGGAATGGAAGAATGTACTAGTTAAAAGCATTCCTTTTTAAATAGATTGGGACATTTGTTTTAAACACGTCTCTTATTTTTCGGCATGCAGCCCGACCTAACCTTACTCTTGTAAATAGCTCACATATTTAGTGATCAAGAGGGGATGAAGAGAAATACCAACCGCAAGATGATATTCGGAATCTAAATATTCAACTAAAATAGTAATTCTTTTTTATTTTGTTTTAAAGCTAGGTAAGCTTAACAAAAATTATTTTTAAGCAATATTCTATAGCTAATTGCAAAGAGTCTTCTTTTTAATGGGTCTATCCGTTACGAATGTTGGTGATCATCATGGAAATCTTTATCTTATTTGCAGCGGCGCGAAAACGTTGCACAGATGTTGTATGTTGTATGTAAATATACATTTCGCATAATATGTCCGAAGAATTGTAACTTTCGATTGTTGACGGTGATCAGTACCTTTCGGTTCTTATTCATTCTTCTGAGGACCTCCAAGTATTCTCCGATATGGCCACATCTCAAATACTTTCAGTTTTCTGCACATATCCTCGTTTAATATCCACGATTCAGTACTATGAAAAGGACAGAGAAGACGTAGCATCGCAGCATTCTTACTTTTGTATCAACAGAGAGGTTTTGACTCTTGAAGAACGCCCTCATCCGATTGAAGGTGGATCTAGATTTTCAGATGCGTGCTCTAATCTCCTGGTTGTTGGTCCATTCTTCATTTATTATGGTGCCGAGGTACTTGTAGTACATCACTTTTTCTACAAGGGATTGGTTGACGTAGAGTTGACCATGTGTTATCCTTTTCTTGCTTATTATGACCTCCACAAAGTGACTTTGTTCATAAGAACTTGTAGGTCTTCTAAGTTGTCTGCAAATACTACGGTGTCATCTGCATATCTGATGTTGTTTAGCCGGTAACCATTTAGTAGAATATCTTTTACAGTTTCGTGCAAAGCTTCGATAAATATTCTTTGAGAGTACAGATTAAAGACTAGAGTAGACAAAATACAGCGTTGCCTCACGTTACGCATGATTTTCACATAGTCAGTCTATTCATCTTTAACTCTGAGATTTGCTGTCTGATTACAATAAAGATCTCTAATTATTTTCAGGTCTTGGTTGGTAATTCCTGCTTCTTTTAGTATTTGCATCATCTTGGCGTGCTGTACTCGATCAGACGCTTTCTCGTAATCAACCAGACATGCGTATATGTCGCGGTTGACGTCTTTGCATCTCTGGAATAAGATTTGTACTAAGAACAAAGCAGCAAAGCCTCTCCATACCAACAGCATTTACACCCATTTGAACCCAAACGGGTTGGGGGAAATTTGACTTTCACACAGCTTGTAAATTCTCTTATGAATTATCTTCAGGAACAATTTTAGGAGATGACTCATGAAGCTTATAGTACGGTAATCTTCGCATTTTTTGTCTCATGGTTTTTTTGGAAGTGCAATAAACTCAGATTTCAGCCATTCTGTTGGTATTTCTCCATAGTTGTATATGTTGTTGAATATCTTTGCGATTATTGCTATTGATTCGTTGTCCATTAGTTTGAGTAGTTCTGCGTGTATATTTTCGTTCCTGGTGTTCCTGCTGTTCCTGCTGTAATATTCTTGGTCCATCATTTACCTCTTTTTCTAGCTCAAAGGTATTATCTCTTTGGTTTTCAAATAGTTTTTCTAGATATTCTTTCCACGTTCTTATTTTACTCTGTTTGTCCAAGATAATGTTTCCGTGAGAATCAGTTATATTTCTTCTCTTCCTTCGTATTAGTCCCCCTGTGAGTTCTTTCCTATGTAGATTGTAACTATTTTACTTTGACTGTAGAGTCCTAATTTCTTCGCATCTTTCCCTTGCTTCTTTTTCTTTCGCTTCTCTGATTTTCGTTCTTATTAATATATTTATGGTTTTATATTTGGCTGGGTCATTTTTGGCTTCTCCTCTCCCGTCCATTAGTTTCAGGATCTCATCTGTTATCCACATTATTTTCTTCATTAATTTATCTGTCTTTAAGTGTTTATCCTTTACATTCCAAAGAGCAAATTTGCAAAGAGTATAAATTATTAGTTTTTGTATAATTTTTTGTTGAAATGGTGAATATAATATATGTTTTTATCAATCAATATTTATTATTTTAATTTCAATAGAAAATCCGAAGACTCGAAGGTAGACGTAGTTTAAGTGATAGAAAATCAGTTTCTTAAGCAATCGAATAAGAAGCAAAACTCACATTTTCCAACGTCATTGGATCCAAAATTTACCTGTTCGACTGTTCAAATTCAAAACTAACATTATCCAAAATGAAAAATATATATTTGCCGTCACTTGATTCTCATTTATAATAGGCATAGTAAAACAAATGTTTAAATAAAACTAACAAAATAGGTTTTTGAGTTATTTTTATAGCTTTTTGCATTTTGCCAAAATCGACGAAATTGGAGAATGTCAGTTTTGCATTAGATTCCCCATGTTATAAAACATTAAATGAAATGAAATATTAAATGAAAAATCAAGCTGTTTTATTAAATTTTAATAGTATTGTTTATTTAGCTAATTAATAATAAACAAATATGCGTGATGTGATACATTAAGAAATACCAAATTTAAAATCGTTTCTGTAACGAATAAATAAAAAATTTAACCTTTTAGTATAATCAAGATGTATTTTACAGTCGTAATTACTATCATCGCTATCCTCATTCACATTATAAATAATAACAAAACTATTGGCTTTTAGATTTACCTATTAGTCTCCTATTTTTTCGTTTTTTCCAAATTTCAGAAATGGCAGTGTTGAATGTTTGTTGCCATGTTTCGAAAACTGAATCTTCGCTATAACTCTTATGTTTATTCATCATTTATATTCTGAATATTTTTCAAATACAGTCGATTGAATAATATAATCGATACAAAAGTAGTCGAAACCTTCTACTTCTTCTTTATGGCCCGTATCCGTATTCAGACGTTAGTCATTATCATGTTTACAATTTCCTGACACCATTCTCTATCAGCTGCTGCGCGAAATAATTCTTCTACTGTGGTACCACATCATTGTCTAATATTACGCAGCCATGAAAGTTTCTTTCGACAAACCATTTCTTTATTTTTACTTTTTCTTGTATTATCGGGCGAAGTAAATGGTATTTGGCTCCTCTAATTATATGGCAGAAGTTTTCTGTTTTTCTTCCCTTAATGATATTTGCGAGCTAGCGTTCTAATTTCATCATGTTGAGAATACCTTAATTGGAAGTGTGCGAAACACATGATATTTCGAAACAATTCGAATGCTTCTAATTTGTCATTGTGGTAGTCTACTTGATATTGTGATCTTAATGTCCCTGTCTCAAAGCCATATAATAGGATAGACCACACATAGCATTTCAGGACCTTCTTGCTAATAGGTATCGACAGATTTCTAATACATAAAACTGGTTTCCAGGTTATAAAAGCCTTACGTGATATTTCGATTCTGGTTACTATTTATTCATTAGAGTCACAATTTACATCTAACCAGCTGCTGAGGTATTTAAAACGGTTTATGCCTTTTATCTCCTCTACATTAAGTGAAAACAAGCCTTGATCTATATTATTCTTTTCCAATGCCATGCAATTTGTCTTTAAAATGTTAATTTTAAGGCCTCTTCGATAACTTGCTTTGCTGACTAGATTTGCTAATGTTTGGAGATTTTGTCAATTTTCTGCAAGAACGGTTGTGTCGTCAGCGTATCTGATGTTGTTGATTACTTCTCCGCCTAGTCTTACTCCCTCTTGTCTATTATCCTAAGCCTAAGAGTATAGATTAAAAAGACTGTTTGGTGACAAAATATAACTTTCTCGTACTTGATTCTAACATAAGTATTTTAGCAGTCGTAGTGATTAATTCCTGCAGCCAGCAGGCAATTATAAAGTGTATCCTGTTATACTCGGTCGAATGCCTTCTTAAACTCGATAAAACAAACATAAACGTTTTTTTCGGAACTCACAGATTTTTTGTAAGAGAGTAAGCAAGCAATTTAAGTAAACCCAGCGTGTGAGACATGTTCACGTTCACCCCTAAGAATTACGTTTGGGTGTAACAATTCATTGGAGCGAGGTGTATTAACTCGAGTAAAAATAGGAGTCACTCCACCGCGCTCCGATGTTCCAGGCTATCCCTTTCCTCCCTATAGCATTCTGATGCGCGATAAGGGCTCACTATCAGCGAAATGCTTATCGTGAGGAAGTCCTGGGTACACGAACTCCAACACGATATCCTAACCCGATTAATTCAGGCTAGTGTGACGCGCTCTTTTCCTGCTTTCTCTAGTGACGTATCATCGAACTGAAATTGCTTGCTCGGGTCACGAGTCTCCACTCCTGGCTACTCCCAGTTTTGCGACTCCCAGTTTTTCGGGTTTTGTTAATTTTTTTATGGCTATCACCTTTTTGTTAGTATTTTTTGATTTTTTGTGGTGGCCAAAGCCTTTATTTATATATTTTTATTTTTTTTTGAAGGTTGTCCTGAAAATAAACATCTATTAATAAAATTTTTAGTGCTGCGTGCTGGAGCTTTTTTTGATGGTAGAGCTACGAACTATCTAGACTTTATGTGTTTGCCAGGATATTTTCTATACAAAATAGTGCCTCCCTAGTTCATAGACATTTCTAAATCAAAACTGCTTATTACCCATTCTAGTTTGGCATAGATGGAATACTCGGTTTTGTGTTGTTCGTTAAAATACCGTAAGTATGTGGCTCATCAAACTGATTAGTCTAAAATCACTGCATTTGGTGCACCTGCTTTTCTTTGGTACCCAATGTTATAAATAGTGACTCCAACCAACTGTCTGGTATTATTCCTTTGTTGTAAATTTTGTTAAAGAAGGTAGTTAAGTAGATATTGTTTTCCTCGTCCACAAATTTAAGTAGCTCTGATCTGGTCCAGGTGCTTTATTATTTCTGGGTCGCTGTATCGCTTTTCCGACTTCTTATTTCAGTATACTGGAACCTCTGTCTAACTGGTGGTCAAAGGTAGTATGTATATGTGTAACAATTTTTTTGAGAAGCATCGTCAAAAAGGTCGCGAGAATTTTTAGTTTCCCAATTTCAGAGGTATATTTAAGTTTCTTGTGGAGGTCTTATTCTTCTATTTCTGTACATAAATTTTTGAGCCAAGATTATTTGGCTTGCTAAATTTTTCTTATTATGTTTGTTGATTTCGCGGTATTCGTTAATGTTTCTATTTTTATGTTTCCATCGAACTTCCATCAGATCTACGATTTCCTGTGTTATCCACTCATTTTTTGCCAATGTTTGAAGTGGTTTCAAAGACTCTCTTACTTCCTCTAAAATCAAGTTTTTTATGCCGTACCTATATTCGTTGATGGTTCTGTTTTCGTTTGGTATATTAGTTGTTTTGTGTATTTTTGTCGGTGTATTTCGAAATAGTGGTTGAATTTGGTTACATACCTTGTTGTCCATCTTAAGAGGATTTCAATGTAAATAGGCACCTTTATAGAAGTTGAAACCAGGTATTTGTAATGATAAATTCATTTCCTTGACAAAATTCAATTAGACTTTCATTTCTTTGATTTTTCTCTCCCCAGAAGGGAAGAAATTACATAAGAATAATATGCTGAAAATATCAGAAAGAGCTGCGCAAGAACCTAAGTACACAATACACCATACAAAATTTGACATAACCAAATCAAAGATAAACAAGGAAATATAATGAAGACAGAACATAAAATACTACAAAGATGGAAAGAGCACTTCTCGAAAAAATATACTCCAACACGAGGTAACACCAGATCTAGGCGAAGAACACGAAATGCTCAACGTCACAATGAGCGTGTTGTTAAAAACCGCAAAATTGTCGGTCGTTTAATAGATGTAGTTCGTTTTTTGGCTTGTCAAGAATTAGCTTTTCGAGGACATGATGAAACTGGTGCAGTAGACTTGGTCTTAAGACAGTGTCTTAAGACCAAGTCTTTACAACGCTATGAATGAGTTAGGAATTCCAAAAAAACTCATATGTTTGATAAAAGTGACAATGGCGAAGATGCTATCAGCAGTAAAAATTCAAAACGACTCGTGAACCCCATTTCAAATACATAGGGGGTTAAGGCAGGGAGATGCGCTGGCGTGTCAGCTTTTTAATGTCGCCTTAGAAAAAGTTGTACGAGACGCTAATTTAGATAGCAGGGGAACAATATTTAATAGATCAGTCCAAATTCTAGCATATGCAGACGACGTGGACATTATAACAAGAACTAGGGCGAGAACTGCGGAAATCCTTACCGAGCTAGTAGCAGCAGCAGAATGAATGGGGTTACATATAAATCAAAATAAAACCAAATTCATGGCGACTAACACAAACACAAGAGCTGGAAATGTTGACACAAATTTAATCATCAATGACCAAAACTTCGAAGCAGTCAATGAGTTCATATATTTAGGGACATCGGTTAACCCCAATAATAATACATCTGAGGAAATAAAAAGGCGAATAATAATTGCAAACAGGTGTTATTATGGTCTATCAAAGTACTTAGCTAACAAACGTCTGTCTCAAAAAACTCGTATAAGGCTGTATAGAACACTGATAGTCTCCGTTCTCACATACGGATCAGAGGCATGGACGCTAACGAAAACAGATGAATCCGCTCTATCCATTTTTGAAAGAAAGGTGCTACGCAAGATATTTGGAGCGGTCTGTGAGAACGGAATATGGAGGCGTAGATATAACTTCGAACTGCAGAATATCTACAAGCATACGTTCAGTGGTAAAGATATTACCACTATAATTAAGCGAAACCGCCTGCAGTGGGCAGGACATGTAGCCCCGGCCCCTGAATCGAACATGATAAAAAAGATTCTAACAGCGCAACCTGTAGGAATGAGACGACGGGGTAGACCAAAGCTGAGGTGGATGGATGGGGTAACACAAGATGCGGAGAAGATCGGAGTCGGCAACTGGAAAATTCAAGCAAGGGACAGAACAGAATGGCGTAGAAAGCTTGAGAAGGTCGAGGCCCTCTAAGGGCTGTAGCACCAAGATGATGATGATGATGATGATGATGAAACTGGTGCATGAAAAAATAAAGGTTAGTAGAAGTTACCAAATTTTAACCACATTACTATTGCAAAAATATATTTTATTATAAAATTCTCTCAACTCTAGAATTTTCATGAACTATATTTGATATATTTGTAGGAAATTATTTGGAACTGTTAAATCTACTTGCTCTGGAAGAATCTAATATTCGTGATCACTTAGAAACCAGTAACATTTTTAAAGCCACATACATCGAAATTCAAAATCAGTTGATAGAATCGGTGGAATGTATTATCAGACAGAAAAGTTTTAAAGATTTGCAAGAAGCGGACTTTATATCTGTTCAGGCTGATGAAACAACTGATGTATTCTGCAAATCCCAGTTTAGTGTAATATTAAGGTATGTGTACAAAAAAGACATATGAAAATTTTATGGGATTTTATGACGTGTCTAGTGATAAAACAGCAAATGGTCTTTCAGAAAAAAATATTCTCGTTTTACATTCCAATGAGATAAAAAATGATAAATTAATATGCCAAACATATGATGGCGCTAGGGTAATGTCGGGCGCCAAAGGTGGCGTTCAAACTAAAATTAAAGAAACCTGTCCTCGTGCCATTTTTATTCATTGTTATGCACACCAATTAAATTTAGTTCTACTCTATGGTTAAAAAAAATTAACGATATAAAACTTTTTATTTGTAACGTATCCGCTTTTCATACATTTTTTAGTAGATCTCCGTTAAGAATGGCAAAACTCCGTAAAATGGGGTTTGCTTTGCCACGTGCTGTTGAAACTAAATGGAATTTTGGAATGGAATTGACAAATATTATCAAAAATTACTGGATGTCACAGAAATAATTATAGAATCAGAAAAAATTTACCCAGAGAGTACCAACTTAGCAATTGGTATTAAAAATAGTCCTAAATTTGTGCTTATGTTACGTCTTTTTAACAAAATTTTTATTTTCACATACCACCTCTATTTGATTTGATCTAGGCTTATGTATCGAAGTAATACATAAAATGACACAAAATATTAAAAATCTGAGAAATAACAATACAATTGAAATATGCGTAAATGAGTGCACCAATATACTTCAAACAACTCTTTATGTTAACACAGTAAAAACATTTAAAACTATAGGTTTTGAAATACTGGATGCAATCTGTACGCAATTACAACAAAGATTCGAAGACACCCATTTACTCTCTTTCGTCAACTTACTAAACAAAAACAGTTTCGTAAATTATAATAAACAATTTCCAAAAAATCTCTTAGTTGTTCTAGATAAAGTATATCCTGAAACTTTTGATATGAGAAAATTAGAAAATGAGTTGATTGTAATATATTCAGATGAACAAAAACATTTAGAACCTTACCATCTTTTTTCATATATTTTTGACAACGAGTTAACAGAAGTATTTTCTGAATGCTATAAGTTACTAAAATTATTTTTGACCATTCCTGTAACAACGGCCTCATCTGAAAGATCTATAATATAACATATTTGCGGAATTCAATGACCAGTGTTTTACTTTCCTCATTATCCACTTTAAGCATTGAAAAGGATATGGTGCACTCAATTACTCCAGAAATGAAAGAACAAGTTATTGACTTCTTCTTCTTCAGCCTGTGTTTGTCCACTGCTGGACATAGGAATCTTCCATTTGCTTCCATCGATTTCTACTTTTGGCAATTATCATCCACTGCTTGCCCGCGACTTGTTTGATATCGTCTGTCCACCTCTTCTGCGGTCTGCCTACTCCTCGCCTGTTCTCTCTTGGTCTCCAGTTTGTTAATCTTTGTGTCCATTTTTCGGGATTATCTCGGGCAACGTGTCCGACCCATTGCCACTTGAGCCTTGCAATACGTTCTGAGACATCAGTAATTTTTGTTCTTTCACGAATGACGTTATTTCGAATCCTGTCTCTCAAACTAATCCCTAGCATGGCCCTCTCCATTGCTCTTTGGGTTGTACTGAGCTGCTCTAAGGTTTTCTTTGTAAAGGCCATGGTCTCCAGTCCATATGTAGTTACAGGCAAGATACATTTGTCATAAACTCTACGTTTTAGACACATTGGTATATCTTTATTCTTCAAAATAAAGCTTAATTTGCCGAAAGCTCCCCAAGACAGTTGTATGCGTCGTTTTATTTCGGCTATTTGATTTTCTTTGCCGATTTTAATGGTATGTCCAAGATATATATAGTGGTCTACATTTTCAAGACTGACGTTGTCAATAACAAGATTAGTTTGTAAATTACTCATTATTTTTGTTTTCTGAAGGTTCATTTTGAGACCTATTTTATTTGACTGCTGGTTTAATTCCTTCAACATTTGCTCCAGTTCCTTGATATCTGTACTAAATAATACTATGTCATCCGCAAACCTCAAATGACTCAAACGTACACCATCAATGTTTAGACCTTTTTCCTCCCAGTCAAGCTGTTTGAATACATTTTCCAATGCTAAGGTAAAAAGCTTTGGTGAAATAGTATCACCTTGTCTAATACCTTTATCAAGGCGCATTTTTTCAGTTTTTTCGTCTTAATTGATTTTGATGTGGAATGTGGCCTGTTCATAAATGTTTTTAATGAGTGTAGTGTACCGTGAGTCTATTCGAGCATCCTTCAGGGCTGACAAAAAGGACCAAGTCTCAATACTATCGAAAGCCTTGTGAAAGTCGATAAATGCCATATGTAAAGGTACATTATATTCTATGGTTTTTTTATTATTCTATGGTGGTTTTTTTCTACTAGTGTTCTGATGGTTTGTAAGTGATCATTAGCGCCAAACCCTTTTCTAAATCCCGCCTGTTCAACCGGTTGATATAAATCAAGTTTTTGTGTTATGCGGTTGGTTATTATTCTTGTTAACAATTTGTATAAGTGTGACAACAAACTTATAGGTCTGTAGTTATCAATATTAGTAGTGTCTCCTTTCTTGTGTAAAAGTATTATTTCGGCGTTTTCTCATAGGCTGGGTATTCTTTTTTCTGTTAGACACTTATTCAGTAAGACTTCCACAATTTCTACAACGATGTTGCCGCCCATTTTTAACATTTCAGACGTTATACGATCCTCGCCGGGAGCTTTTTTGTTTTTCATTTGCTGTAAGGCATGTCTAATTTTCGAAGAGGTTATTTTAGGGAGGGTTTCCGAGCCGACGTTTAGAATTGTTCTGTGGTCTGTTTCGGGGTTCTGTATAGTAGATGTATAAAGATTCTTATAGAACGTTTGTATTTCCTTGATTATTTGAGTTTTTTCGGTCACCGTATTCCCCTGTTGATTTTTGATTTTAGTTATATTTGATTTTCCTTTAGTTAAATTTGATTTCAATACTCTCATGTTTCTATTGTTTTCGATGGTTTGCAATATTTGTTTTGTTTTATAAGCCCGCAAGTCTGACCTTATGCTCTTTTTAACTTTATTGTTGATAGCTTTATACTCTGGTAATTCTTTCGATGTTCTTCTTCTTTCTTCCATTAAATTAAGTGTTGTTTGTTTCAGTTTCGTTTTTCTGGGATTTTTATTTTATCACAGATCTTTTTTGCAGTTGATGTTATGTCGTTCGTTAATTTTTGTGTTATTTCATTTATATCTTTCGTGTTGAATACTGGTAGAGGTCCTAGTTTCTTTTTTAGTTCACTTTGATATTCCTCTTGATTCATTTCGAGTGCTTCTATGTTTGGCAATTTATCCTGTGTTAATAATTTTCTTCTATCTAATCTCGTATTTATTTCTATTCGCGTCCTAACTAATCGATGATCACTACCAGTGTTGAAAGAATTTAGTACAGAAAGATCTTTAGCAATGTTTTTGAAGTTAGAGAGTATAAAGTCAATTTCATTTTTTACTTTGCCATCTGGGCTTAACCACGTCCATTTTCTCTGCATCTTTTTCTTGTAGAAGGTATTTAAGCAGAATAGTTTTTCTTTGCTGAGGAAATTTACGAGCATATCTCCCCTGTGATTTCTACTTCCCAGTCCAAAATTTCCAATATATTCGTTGTCGTTGTTATTTTCGTTCTTTCCTATTTTAGCGTTGAAATCTCCCGTAATTATTACGTAATATGTTTTCTCTAGGTTTCTGGCTCTTGTAATGTCTTCATAAAGTTGTTCTACCTCTTCATCATCTGCAGAAGAAGTTGGTGCATAACAGTGGATTATTTGAATGCTGTATCTACGATTTAGTTTTATTACCATATAGATAACTCTATTAGAAATTGCTTGGAATTTGGTTACCATGTTTTCAATTCTCTTATGTACTAAAAAGCGTACGCCTCCTATACCTTGGTTATTTCCTGAATTGTATTGGTACAAAGTGTGCCCTGATTTTAGTAGAGTCGATTCTTCGCCTTTAAGCCTTGTCTCGCATAGGCCTACTATGTCCCATTTGATGGTCTTAAGTTCTTCTTGCAACTCTTCTAGGTTATCTTCTGTCCTCATCGTTCTGATATTATATGTGCCGATGTGCATTCTGTGTGTACTAAGCGAATTCTTGCCTCCCCCATATTCTACGAGGCAGACCCTCTTCTGGGTGTGGGATTTGGCATAACATACTCCATCCACCTGGGGACCGTTCCGTTTCGTTTTAGTATTCGCCATTTCTGTATTTGGAAGGATGAGTAGCCTTAAAACACCACGCTGGCTAGACGGGTTGGTGAGTTTTATATCAGCCGCCCATTCTGCGTCAGACGCTGTTCGCAGCCGTCCATTCTGGATCAGACGCTACTGTTTTGATTCTATATCAACCCTAAAATCGAGGGTTGCCATTTCCGCTATCCACACCGTACCGAAGCTTCGCTTCTCCGCCGTGTCTGCCGTTGTGGACTTCATCCGTAACCCTGGACGAGGGACCCTAACCAGGTACTGGTTTCCCGGGCCAGGAAACCCCCGGAATCTGCGGAGGACAGGGATTGATTAATTTGATTAATTTTCCCTGATGGGACTATCTTTAAGAATTTAAAGAGTTCCTACCCGCTACCCGTAGTTATTGACTATTTTGTTAATAATAAAAATAGAAAAATTGACTTAATATATAAAAAAAATTTAATATTTATTGTTTAGCGAATAAACATTATAGTTAAGTTTATTTTTTGTTTTAAAAAATGTGTCCATGTTTTTGTTGTGTTTACTTGTTTATGAAAATAAAATATTTAAAAAATATTCTGTTTTATTTTCCTCACTCCTGAAATAAGGATTATTCCTTTAAAATTGTCTACCCAAAATTTTTCATCCAGCTTCGCCACTGTGTGGCAAATCGCAACCTTGTTGCAAAGAATAGGGACGAATGGACAAATAGGCTTAGGAAGGTTGACGCTCAACTATGGCTGATGATGAAATCATCTAGCTACAGAGGTCACTAATTATATTCCGTAAAGGTCAGGTCCGTTTCGAAAACCTACTATACTTCTGCGGTCCGGACACTCAGCACTAGTCCCTGGGGGGGAGGGGGGGTTTGTAACCACTCCTCATGAGATCAATCTCGTTACGTAATTGAAACTAGGCAACTAGGCCTTACAATATTAAACTATTAGTAAGAAAAATGGCACCTTTTATTTTGTATAACCTGTCTGAAATTTATAGTGAGGTGAGTGCAACTCATTCTCGTTGGGGAGTCGAGATGTTATCTGTCAACCGAGATCTGTACTGATTTTTAATAGTTTATTTATTAAGTTTATTTTTGAAAAAGCGGCTTCTAACACGTAAGTTGAGCCAAACATAGTATGTACACAGTTTGATTGCCAAAGATTTTAGTGCTGGATATTTTTGTACTCGATCATTTCCATCTGAAGGGCAGCTTTGTTACTCTTAAAAACGTCTGCTGCTTCGTTGGTCCATACACCATTAGGCTTGAGTAAAAAACTGTTGCTTAACACTTGCAAAACATTTTGTGTTGACAGCTTCCCAATTCTAGTTTGCTAAAAGATTATTTTTAGGTAGGTACTATCTGAAATTTTGAAAACCGTGTAGTCAAAATATATTGTTTAGATTACGAATATTTCTATATAGTATTAGTATTGTGCATTTTTAAAATGTAAAGACATTTATATACTTAGATTGGATTATAATTTTACACTATAATTTTATTACTATATTTGGAATTTAACGGCGGTCCGCAAAAAACAAGCTCACGGTCCGGATGCAGACCGCGGTCCGCCATTTGGTGACCCCTGATCTAGGATAGCAGGGAGACGGTCCCTTTTATAAAATATTTTTTGTGGAATTAATGGTGAAAATGGGCGAAAGCCATGTTTTTTTAACATTTTGTCATAAAAATTCGGTCATTTAAAGGAAATAATTTGAAAATTTTTTGTTAGTCAACATGAAATATAACTAAATTTTCTGCAAGATACGTATATTGCCAAATTTATATCTTGCTCCACAAAGATCAATACAATTTTTTATGCGTATTTAATGTTTTTTAAAGCATAGTAATGAGACATTCTTTATTTAAAGCTTACATCTTATGATATTTAGTCAAAAATTTTATGTTCCATTTTTCAAATATACTAACGAATCACATAAAAATGCTTAAATATAATATCTCATGTTTTTGTGTACATTAAACATTTTATTTGTAGAAAACAAGGGTCACCTCACAGGGCGCCGTACAAATAGTAACTGCCAGAGAGTTTGAGAAAGTAACAGGAAATTTCGTTGGTAGATATTTTCACAACGTTCGACCTAGGGCCGCTTATGATACAGCATTTTGTGAAGCTATCTGGAAGGCGTCAGAAGAAATGGTAAAACTGAATCCGGAGGAAAAGCTGGATTATTCTTATAAATAGTGATATTTTATTAAACAATTTATTAAAAAATTAAATTTTTAATATTTGTTATTATTTAAATCATACATATTGGACATTATACAATTATGCATTTATAAAGTGTGGAAACGGTCTACTATCTCATGACTTAATAATTTTCAGAGTTAAAGCTCTGGCAGGTCGATTTTTATTTTTGTTTTTTAACCTTTAAAAAAAAAAAAACTTTTACCGCCATGATCTTTACATATGTGACGTCATAGATAATTTTTTTAAATTGAAAAGGCATATTTTTATCTAAAATATTAGAAGCCGATACTTTTCTGAGTAGAACCGTAACAAACTCATCACATTCAAACTTCAGTATACAGACCAGTGCTCGTATTTCTTAAAATTTAATTAAAATTTTATTCTACAAAGAAAATTATTAAAGAAGTCATTTCATATTAAAGACAAATAAACAACATAATTACAACAAATGCTCGAATTAAGCTCCTTGGTTTAATTGACAGTATCCAAGACGTCCAATGAATTCTTGGGTTATGTTTGACAATATCACTGGTGTCATTTGTTGCTTTTCAGTACGAATTCTTTGTTTGAGGTCTACCAAATTGGTAGGTCAGTTTACATACTCCTTACTTTTCAAATAACCCCAAATAGAAAAGTCCATGGGATTTAAATCTGTCGACCTACCAGGCCATTCAATGTTCAACTTTTCCTAATCCAGCGATTCGGAAAAGTTGCATTTAGAAAATTTCTGACCACTACAGCATAATGTGGACTTGCACCATCCTGATAAAACTAAATGGTCGGATCTATTTGACCAGGATTACTGACTTCTGGAAATGTTGCGGTTAAAAATGGAACTACGTAGGTTTGCAACATCTCTAAATACCTTTCACTCGTTACAGTCCGTCAAAAAAATAAGGTCCTACAAGGGTATTCTTAACAAACCCAGCCCAAAAATTTACTGTTCGTGAATATTGGGTATAAACTTCCATTGTCTAAATGGGATTTTCTGTTGCCCGATAACGACAATTTTGCCTATTAACGGTACCAGTTAAACAAATAGTGGCCTCGTCGGAAAACAAGATATTGTATTTACATAGATTATTTCAATTACACAATTCTTGCATATTTTCGCGAAACTCTATTCGTCTATCAAATTCGTCTTCATTGAGTTCATGTATAAGATTCATTTTATATGGATGTAATTTACCCTTTTTTTATAATTTTATGAACAGCACCACTAAAGATCTAATTGTTAGTTAATTAATTTGTATTTAAAGAATAAGGATTTTCTTCAATTTTAAGTAATACAATGGTAATACACTTAATAATTGATTAAAATTTTTTTTTTAAATTGATTAAAAAAAAAACACAATTTTTTTGTGATATATGGTATACAGCCAGCTACAGGAACTTAGTTTCCTCGTGGAATTTAATAATTGATTGTTGTCGGAAACAGTGGGTCTGCCACTCTTACTTATTAGTACTCGATCAGGATATTTTTTATTAAAGATATCGCATATTTCGCCATACTTTTTTACGATCGTCGTGACCTAAGATCTTCTTCTTCTTCTTGCAGTACCGTCTCCTATCGGAGGTTGGCTACCATCACAGCAATCTTTACTTTGCTGGCTGCAGCTCTGAACAATTGTAACTGTAACTAAGATCTTCAACTAAGCTCAATACTTCTGTTCACTATTTTTCTGACAGCACCATCGTAATTTCAAAGAATTTCTATTAGGGTAATATTTTTTAAAAAGATACTAGTGCAGACTTCTAAATGGATGTGACATAACAAATCAATTTAATATTAATATATCCAATGGTAATTACTAGACTCAGGCAAATATGCAAATAAAAAAGTATAAGAATAAATATGCAGTATTTACAATATTTTTTTATTTACAAAAATACTTACAATATTATAAATACATAACATATACAATTATTTTACCATATGAATATTATTTTGAATTGTGGTAACAATTAATTATCAAATGTGTGTCAAGTGTGTCAATATGTCAAAATTTTCTAATAAAAACTTATGACTTCTATCTGAATACATATATTTGTAAATAGAAAAACTTCTTTTGGCATCAATTGATTTTAGAAATAACCTGGTAACCACTATTTTTTTTTTCATGGTTACTTACAATTTAAAAAAAAATTCCTTTCCAATAGTACCTTTAACGTTTTGACACAATCACTCAAATTCTTTTATTAAAACTATACTCTCTAAAAATGATAATTTGGAGGAGGAATTATAGTTGTCTGGACAAAACTATGATTTGATTTTATGAATGACATTTGCTGTTGAATGATGTTATTTTGGAAGGCTTGCTTAGCTTCCAATAAAGATTGGCAACTATCATCCGTTTTTTTAATCAACAAAATGATAAGCATAGAAATTAGCTGCTTCCAACCATGTTCCCCAACGTGTTCCCAAAAATGGGTTGCGGTGGCAGTGGAACAGCAGGCAGCATATCTCTGGAGCATTGTATTCTTACAGGTGATTTCAGGAATACCTTTTTGACGCTCGCTATTAAACTGTTAACTCTGTTTATTCTATGTGCTAAACAAGTGACATGTATTAAGTTTGGATAACATTTTTTAAATCTTGTCCCGCTTTCACCATATGGTGCAGCATCAGAAAAAATAATTTATCATTAGGCACAGCAGCAGGAAGAAAAAGTTTGCTAATGCTTCTTGTAGAAACCGTGATATTGTTAGAGCGTTGTTTTTTTCCACTTGCTTACAGTAAATTAAATACGATTTTGGAAAGGTTTCATCGCTAAGTACACCAATCAATAAGTGCACAATGTATCTTCCTGACGAGTCAGTGGTCTCGTCCACACATACTATGTAAAAGTAATTATTACCTATTTCGGCTATTATGTTGTACATAACTTAGGAGTATAACAAATTGTCATTATTTCTCTTTACAGGTCGTTTACTGGGAATGTTTTGTTTACAATATTTTTTTTAAAAGAACTAAAGTTTTTATTAGATAATTTTAAAAGCGGTATTTTAGAAGATACTAATGCACGACACAAGTCTTTGTTAAAAGTTTCTTGTTCGGTTTGTTTTTTGTAACTTGACTGAAATCACTTGGATACTGAAGGTTGATATTTTTCACCGGATGTGGTTTTTACTTTTTAGCTAAATGTTTCGCGGTTCTGACATGCTGATCTATTGGAAATTTTGTTCGGATGAAATCGAAAAAGAATATAAATATTCTATAGTTGTACCTATTTTTAAAATCTAAGATTGTAGAAATAAACTAAAAATGAACCTTGGTCTTTCCTCTTTAAATTTAAAGAAAAAATACTGTGAGCATAAATTAAAAGCACTTAATTAATGAAGTCCAATATATGATATGTTTTTGTTTTTAGCAAAATTAAAGCAAACTATGCAATTGTTAGAAAAAAAATGTTAGCAACCTTTCAGTAGACTATTTAATGAGTTGAATTTTAAATAGGTATACATTTTTTATCGCAAGGAGTTTAAAAAATGCTTGAAAAAAGAAAAAATACATCTATGTTATCTAGGAATCTTGTTCCGGGTCTTCCTCTTCTTCTTTGTAAAAATAGGTCTATCAAGGAGCGTTTTTCTAGCTGGGTCGGTTTGCTCCATTTGCATTACATGGCCTACCCACCTCAGACATCCTATCTTAATGTGTTTTACGATATCTGGTTTGTGGTATATTCTATAGAGTTCGAAGTTGTATCGTTTTCTCCAGACACCATTTTTATTTACCGCTCCTTAGATTCGCCTTAGTTTTTTTTTAAACATCCGAACATGTTTTAATTGCTTTTTGTTAAAGTCCAGGTTTCTGAACCATATGTTGGGACTGGGCGTATTATTGTTTTGTAGAGTTTTACTTTTGTATTTCTTGATATAACCTTTGTTTGTACCACCGTGTAAATTTTTAAAATGAAATAAAAAATAATACGTATGTACTTACGGCTTTGCCACAACATCAGCAATCAACTTTATCCATATCCATAGATAGCTCTTTGAAAGGTTTTATCCAAGTTGAAACATTGCTTATTTTTGGCATTTTCAAAGCACGCTAATTATTCATAAGTAGAAAAACACGTTGTTTACGCGTCCAATTTTACAAAAAAAGCGAAACCAAGTAAAACTGACCGTCAAAATAAAAATTTTTACTTAGTGATATAAACTGGTTTACACAAACCCTTAATTCCAGGACAAAACGTGACAAAACTATAAGCCGCTGTCTTTTATTAGTTACTGTACCAAGAATTTGAATCCCAAGTGATTATAAAACAAAATTAAATATTGTCATTTTCAGACTATCTTTAAGTTTGAATATAAAAATATATACTTAACACCAAATTTTCAAATTATATGCACTTTATGCTCACTTTGGGGTGTAAAGCTAGTTCGCGTCCGTAGTAAAACACTACACGTGCACCCTGGGTAACGCTAAATGAACTAGCACAAAAGACACCAGACAATCTTGAATCTCCTAGTAATTCAAATATCACAGAAAATCTTTCCAGAAATGACACTTGTAAACGAACCTTATCAGGACCATTTTACCAAAGAACTCGGACCAAGCATACGAGTTTGCCATTTTAACATAGAAGGCATAAGCAGGGCAAAATGTCAAATCCTGCACAGATTTTTAAACGACAACGAAGTTGACCTAGTAGCACTTCCGGAAACGCACACAGAAAACGAAGGTCAACTAAGCTCAAGAGGAAAAATCTCCGGCCATGATCTTTTGGGCGCTACCTACGATAGAGCTTACGGAGTGGCAACATATGTCCGTTGAAACATAGAAAATGCAGCATTAATCGCCACTTCTACCGAGAACAACATCCACGAGGTAACTGTGAAAATAAGCAATGTCATAATAGCTAACATATACAAACCTCCTGCTATAACCTGGCCTGTCCAAGTTCTGAATCCCTATAAACACCCAGCCATATACGTAGGGGATTTCAACAGCCACCATGAGATGTGGAAATACTCAGACACTGACAGAAACGGCACATCCCTTGTGGAATGGGCAGAGGAACATGGTGCCCACCTTCCATTCGACGCCAAATATAACGGAAGCAGTATTTGGGTTATCTCTTCTATTACAAACATCTTCTTCTTCTTGTTCATAATCATCATCTTCGTAAGCAATTTTGATTGTTCATTGGCGGATTAATACGTATATGGAAAGTTGTCACTCCATCTTTTGTGCATACTCCTTCTGCCGATTGGTAGCTTATCTCTTGCTATTTTGACGACACGGGTCTCCTAAATTCTGCTTATGTGGTTATTGTATTCTTTTTTCGATTTTGTGTCCATTCATTTATACACTGTACGTTACATTTTCTTCTTATGTTATCGCTTCTCTTTCGATCTCTCAGCGTTTTTCCTGTAATTCTTCTGATTACTCTCATCTCTGCGTTTCCAGTGGAGTTTATATTGTGGCTGTATCGGGTCTTGTTTCTGGGGAATATGTCATAATTCGTCTTACACTGGCTTTGAGTTCATTTTAGTGTTAATGTGTCTGTTTCTGGTGTCTTTTTTGTACTTGATCTCTCACTTCTTTGTTCAGGTCTTCATAGCTAGACAGTGTAATTTTAAGGTATTTTATTTCCATTACTTGTTCAATACTAATGCCATCAATTTCTATTTTATATCTGTTTAGTTCTTTGCTGATTACTATTATTTTAGTTTTCTGAGATGAGATTGTCATTTTATATTCTTTTGCTCCTATGTTAAATCTTCCTTATCTAAATCTAAAGTATTTGTACAATTTCTTCATATTGGGCTATCAATATTGCGTCGTTTGCATGACAGAGTATTTTCATTTCTCTGTTTTCTATTCTGTATCGTTGTTTGGGAAAGTATGTGCGAATTCATTTCATAATTTTACAGTTAATATTTTTTCTGTTACGATACTGTAATGTGATCTAATTTGGTGCTGTATTTTAAAGACCTTTTTGAAATATATTGTTTCCTGTTGTCTCGTAAAACTTAAACTGGATATCTCATTTATGATGTTGTGAATACGGAGAATTTGGCTTCTCTTTTGTATAGTTTAAAAATATACACACAAGTGTCGTGTTACCGTCACAATTAGCTAAAATTATCGGAAAGGTCGCAATAGAATGGAATGATTTATTGGTACACCCTCTCGGACCACCGCTTAGAGGGTTTCATTCTTAGCTCTGACCATATCAACGCATTGGCACTGGCACTTCTTCGTAAGACAGTGAAGTGAACTAAACGCTCCTCCAGAGACTGGTCTCGTGTTAACCATAGCCTCGGCGCCCCAGGCCGCGCTTACGCTTAAAAACCATAGCCTTTTAGGAATTCATCAATAGAACCAAAGGGTAAGTCTGTTCTTTGTACAAAACAACAATAATGAGTAAACCAGTTGATTTCATAACTTATTCACAATTTATAGTTGTTATTTTTACCAATTTTATGTACCAACCAATATTGCATTTTTCGTTATAATTATTTATCTGATATAATTTAACCAGCGACCTCTCAAGTTTAATCCTAAACAATCGTCTTCCTACTACAAACATGTAAAGATAAAAAAGACTTACCGATATATCTATTTCATCGACTATGAGAAGACCTTTAATTAAAGTACTTTTTAGTATTCTACAATAGGGTAGTCTAGATAAATACTATATTTAATTTCTAAAGAAACTTATATTGAGAACAGAGAGTATATGTAAGTATAGAACAAGACAATATGGACAAAATACTGATACAACGAGGAGTCCTCCAGAGATGCGTGCTATATCCTTTGTTGGGTAATCATATATACACTTATGGACAAAAATATGAAATATTTATATTGTGATCCCCTAACTTAAAATAATTACGAACTATCTTGCTAAACCTAGTACTTACATCGATATGTAGACGGTACAAGTATTTTGATATATAATGTAGTTTGAAATATCGTTTTGTTAACATTTTTTCAGTTATTTTCCGAAGTTTATTTCAGAAGAAATTATTTCAGCAATATCAGGAATTAAGTCTGAAAAGGCACCCGGCTCCGATAAAATCCATCCAGAATTTTGATTTCACTGAGGCAAATATGCTAGGAAGTAGCTGGCTGATTTCTATACCTACAGATATGTTAAAATCAGGAGAAATCCCCCATTAACTAAAAAAGATCTCCATTATGTCCATATTAAAATAAGGAAAAACAAATGATCAGCCCCAAAACTATCGACCGATTGCACTGATGAGCTGTGTCTATAAACTGTTGGTACGCTTAATCTACAACAGAATTAGTAGAAACATATTTGAATTATAACCTATTAAAAAAGCAGGGTTCAGACCTAACAGCACAGATCAGATCCTATCCCTAACAACACATATTGAAGCAGGTTTTTAAATAAAGCAAAAAACATCCGTTGCTTTCATTGATCTATCAGCTGCATACAATACTGTCTGGAGACAAGGACTAATCTGCACACTAATCCGTGCCATCCCATGTTAAATGATAACTAAACTTATCGATATAATATATATATATATATATATATATATATATATATATATATATATATATATATATATATACATTCGATTTTATAACGTCTTACGACGTTGTCCGACTCTCAACCGCCACTGTATTCGGTCTTGAGTTAGGTCTTCGTCCAGATTTCGAGCGCTAATCGCTTTCCTAACTCCCAGGTTCCAGCTCTGTGGTGGTCTTCCTCGTTTCCTCTTCTCTGGGGGTTGCCACATCATGGTTTTTTTAGGCAATCTTTCGTCCCCCATTCGGCTCACATGTCCATACCATATGAGCTGTTTTCTCTCAATATCCTCAACTATAGTGCCCTCTATACCCATTAGTTGTTTTATCACTTCATTCCGTATTCTGTCGGCTCTTGATATTCTCATCGATCTTCTGATGGCATCCATTTCCGTGGCTTATATTATCGATATAATGCTTGTTCTAAATGTGCGTCTTCTAGAGATGTTGGCGACTACATTGACCCATCTTGTTCTATTCACAGCAGCTCGAAATAGATCAGTTGACGTTAGACCAGTCCATTTACTAAGATTGGCTAGCCAGGATATACGTCTACGTCCAGGGCCTCTCGTACCCTCAATATTGCCCTGTACAATCAACTGTAGAAGTCTGTAACCTCGGAAACCTTTTTTGGATAGTGCTAGAAAGGTCACTAATGGAGACACTGCCGACAGCAGCAAGATGGTTTGTGAAGAGCGAGTCGTGGGTTCGAAACTAGCTTTTGGAACCGGGAATGGGTCCAACAAACGAAATAGGTAAAGATAGAACAGGATAAGATATATTAGAAAAGATACAAAAATAAACGAAAAGATAGATGGGTAAAATTACCAAAGATGAGATAAGATAGAAACAGGGCGCCACTCAATTTTTTGGGGTTTAAGGAGAAAATTAAGAAACCTTAATTTACAGTAAATTCTTAAATAAATTTGGTCAACACATTAGGTAGACAAATAATAAATATATTAGGTATTACACTTACTTACCTACGAAACTTAATCAGCCTGATCTTTCTACTGGTCAAAGGTATAGTTATATTTAAAGGTAAAAAGCAAAGATTCAGAGTTATGGTTATATCAGGGAACTTGTTAGAAGTCGACAAATAAAATACATAAATAAAGCAATAACAATTTATTCAACAACAAGATTATGACGCTGCTGAATGCAACACAAGAAATAAAAATACACCAACTATGAAATGGTGGTATACATATAAAAATAAGCAGTAATATAATTAGAAAATACCTTTACAAAGATATATAATACTATCATGCACAAATAAAGTTTTGGCGTATCTCGAGATATTACAGCAAAAAAAAGTGAATGAAAATTATAACAAACACACAAGATAACAAAAATTAATGAAATCTAAATGTAGAAAAATACAAAAAGGTTACATAACTGAAAACACAAAATTTAACCAATCCAAACAAATTTTTTTAATTTAAAATTTGGCAAAAATTTTCCAAGGAGGGGCCCTTGGATTTTTATCAAATTTCGTTAATCGGCTTTATTAGCGTCAATTTTGGTCCAAAAGTCAAGCGAGTAGACGCTTCTTACATTAAATTGGTCGCTTGTTCTTCGGCTTGGATATCTGTATAATATGCTAAAAAACTGTAAAGTTTTTTAATTCGATTTTTCCTCTTTTCCGGCAAATTGGGCTTGAAGGATCAGAATAAGACACATATTTGTAAGAAGCTAGACGAAGTGCAGACGGCAAAACATAAATTTTTTTTTTAATTTAAAATTTAGCAAAAATCTTCTAAGTGGGGAGCCTCGGATTTTTATCAAATTTGCTAATCGGCTTTATTACGGCCAATTTTTGTCCAAGAGTCAAGCGAGTACATATTTTTTATAAAAAATTGGCTGCTTCTTCTTTTGCCGTACCCAGAATATTCCTACATCTACCGATTCGTCAGCAAACTATCCACTTGGATGTCTGTATATGCTGAAAAACTGTAGAATTTTTTAATTTATTTTTTTCTCTTTTCCGTTAATTTGGGGTTAGAGGATTAGATGAAGACACATATTTGTAATAAGCTTGACCAAGAACATCTATCAAAATATCAAAAAAAAAATTTTAATTTAAAATTTGGCAAAAATCTTCTAACAGGAATCCTTGGATTTTTATAAAATTTCATTAATCGGCGATATTGGCGTCAATTTTGGTCCGAGAGTAAAGCAAGTGAACAATTCCTACGTAAAAATGGCTGCTTTTTCTTCTGTCATACTCGGAATTTTCCTATAGTCAGCAGTTCATGAGAAAAATTTCCACTTAGATGTCTGTATATGCTAAAAAACTGTAGAAATTTTAATATGATTTTTCCTTTTTTCCGGCAAAGTGGGGTTAAAGAATCAGAATAAGACACATGTTTGTAATAAGGCGGACCAAGTGCATGTACCAAAATATCAAAAAAAATTTTTCCTTATTTAAAATTTGGCAAAAATCTTTCAAGGGAGAAGCCTTGGATATTTATCAAATTTGGTTAATCGGCTTTGTTAGCGTCAATTTGTGTCCGAGAGTCATGCGAGTACACATTTTTTACAAAAAGTTGGCCGCTTTTTCTTCTGCCGTACCCAGAATATTACTACATCTAACGGTTCGTGAGAAAAATATCCACTTTGATGTCTGTATATGCTGAAAAACTGTAGAATTTTTTAATTCGATTTTTTCTCTTTTCTGGCAATTTAGGCTTAGAAAGTCAGAGTAAGACACATGTTTGTGGTATGCTAGACCAAGTGCATGTACCAAAAGATCGAAACAATTTTTTTTTAATTTAACATTTGGCAAAAATCTTTAAAAGTGGGAGCCTTGGATTTTTATAAAATTTCGTTAATCGACTATATTGTGTTTAATTTTGGTCCAAGAGTCAATCGACTCGTGGACATTTCCTTCATAAAATTGGCCGCTTGTTTTTCTGATGTAGTCAGAATATTCCTACATCCAACGGTTCGTGAGACAAATTTCCAGTTGGATGTCTGTACATGCTGAAAAACTGTAGAATTTTTTAATTCGATTTTTCCTCTTTTTCGGCAAATTGGTGTTAGTGGATCAGAGTGAGACACATTTTTGTAATCAGCTGGACCAAGTGCATGTACCAAAACATAAAAAAAAATTGTTGTTTTTATTTAAAATTTGCAATAATCAGCAAAAATCTTCCAAGATGGACCCTTGGATTTTTTTTCAAATTTCGTTAATCGGCTTTATAAGCGTCAATCTTTGTCCGAGAGTCAGGCGAGTAGACATTTAATACAAAAAATTGGCCGCTTCTTCTTCTGCCGTACCCAGAATATTACTACATCTAACGGTTCGTGAATTTTTTAATTCGATTTTTGCTCATTTCGGCAATTTGGGTTTAGAGGATCAGAGTAAGACACATGTTTATAATAAGCTGGACCAAGTGCATGTACCAAAACATCGGAAAATTTTTATATTAATTTAAAATCTGGCAAAATTCTTCCAAGGGGGACCCATCAATTTTTATCAAATTTCGTTAATCAAAAGTCAAGCAAGTGGACGCTCCTTACATTAAATTGGCCGCTTGTTCTTCGGCCATACTCAGAATTTTCCTACATTTAACGGTTCGTGAGAAATATTTCCAATTGGATATCTGTATATGCTAAAAAACTGTAAACCTTTTATTCGATTTTTCCTCTTTTCCGGAAAATTGGGGATGGAGGATGAGAATAAGACACATGTTTGTAAGAAACTAGACGAAGTGCATATACCAAAACATAAAAAAAATTTAATTTAAAATTTAGCGAAAATCTTCTAAGGGGGGGCCTTTGATTTTTATCAAATTTTGTTAATCAACTTTATTGCGGTCAATTTTTGTCCAAGAGTCAAGCGAGTACACATTTTTTATAAAAAATTGGCCGTTTTTTTTTGCCGTACCCAGAATATTACTACATCTACCGGTTCGTAAGCAAAATATCCACTTGGATGTCTGTATATGCTGAAAAACTGTAGAATTATTTAATTCGATTTATTCTCTAATTTGGGGTTACAGGATCAGAGCAAGTTTGTAATAAGCTGGACCAAGTACATGTACCAAAATATCAAAAAATTTTTTTTTTAATTTAAAATTTGGCAAAAATCTTCTAAGGGGGAACCTTGGATTTTTATAAAATTTCGTTAATCGGCGATATTGGCGTCAATTTTGGTCCGAGAGTATAGCAAGTAAACAATTCCTACGTAAAATAAGCTGCTTTTTCTTCTGTCATACTCGGAATTTTCCTATATTCAGCGGTTCGTGAGAAAAATTTCCACTTAGATGTCTGTATATGCTAAAAAACTGTAGAATTTTTCTTCTTTTTCGGCAAATTGGGGATGGAGGATCAGAATAAGACTCATGTTTGTAACAAGCTAGACGAAGTGCATGTACCAAAACATAAAAAAATAATTTTTTTTTAAATTTAAAATTTGGCAAAAATCTTTTAAGGGGGAGCCTTGGATTTTTATGAAATTTCGTTAATCGGCGATATTGGCGTGAATTTTGCTCCGAGAGTAAAGCAAGTGAACATTTCCTACATAAAATTGGCTGCTCCTTCGAAAACTTCCTATAATAGGAAATGCTGCCATACTCGAAATTTTCCTATAATTAACGATTCGTGAGAAAAATTTCCACTTAAATGTCTGTATATGCTGAAAAACTTCGATTTTTCCTCTTTTTCGGCAAATTGGAGTTAGAGGATCAACGTAAGACACATGTTTTTAATAAGATGGACCAAGTGCATGAACCAAAATATTAAAAATATTTTGCTTTTAATTTAAAATTGGCAAAAATCGAAATCGATTAACGAAATTTTTTCAAATTTGGTTAATCGGCGTTATTGACGTCAATTTTCGCCCGAAAGTCAAGCAAGTGGAAATTTCTTACATAAAATTGACCACTCGTTCTTCTGCGATGCTCAGAATTTTCCTACATCTAATGGTTCGTGACAAAAATTTTCATTTGGAGGTCTATATTTGCTGAAAAAGTGGAGGAGTTTAATTCGATTTTTTTTTCCGGCAAATTTGGGTTAGCGGATCAGACTAACACATTTTTGTAATAAGCTAGACCGAGTGCTTGTACAAAAACAAAAAAAAAATTGTTTTTTTAATAAAAATTTGGAAAAAATCATCAAAGGGGGTACCCTTGGATTTTTTTCAAATTTCGTTATTCGGCTATATTGGCGTCAATTTTTGTCCGAGAGTCAAGCGAGTGAACATTTCTTACATAAAATTGACCTCTCGTTCGTCTACGATGCTTAGAATCTTCCTTCATCTAATGGTTCGTGAGAAAAATTTTCATTTGGAGGCCTATATTTGCTGAAAAAGTGGAGAATTTTAATTCGATTTTTTTTCTTTTCCGGCAAATTTGGGTTAGCGGGTCAGACTCAGACACATTTCTGTAATAAGCTAGACCTAGCGCTTGTACCAAAACATAAAAAAAGTTTTGCTTAATAAAAATAAAAAAAAACATCAAAGGGGGTAGCCTTGGATTTTTTCAAATTTCGTTATTCGGCTATACTGGCATCAATTTTCGTCCGAGAGTCAAGCGAGTGGACATTTCTTACATAAAATTGACCGCTCGTTCATCTAAGATGATCAGAATTTTTCTACATCTAATAGTTTGTAAGAAAAATTTTCATTTGGAGGTCTATATTTGCTGAAAAAGTGGAGAATTTTTAATTCGATTTTTTCTCTTTTCCGTCAAATTTGGGTTAGCGGATCAGACAAAGACACATTTTTGTAATAACCTGGACCGAGTGCTTGTACAAAAACAAAAAATTTTTTTTTTGTTTTTAATAAAAATTTGGAAAAAACATCAGAGTGGGTACCCTTGGATTTTTTTCATATTTTGTTATTCGGCTATATTGGCGTCAATTTTCGTCCGAGAGTCAAGCGAGTGGACATTTCTTACATAAAATTGACCGCTTGTTTTTTTGCGAGTCTCATAATTTTCCTACATCTAATGGTTCGTGAGAAAAATTTTCATTTGGAGGTCTATATTAACTAAAAAACTGGAGAATTTTTAATTCGATTTTTTTCCAGCAAATTTGGGTTAGCGGATCAGATTAACACACATTTTTGTAAAAATCTGGACCGAGTGCTTGTAACAAAACATAAAAAAAAATTTTTTTCAATAAAAATTTGGCAAAAATCATCAAAGGGGGTACCTTGGATTTTTTTCAAATTTCGTTATTCGGCTATATTGGCGTCAATTTTCGTTCGAAAGTCAAGCGAGTGGACATTTATTACATAAAATTGACCGCTCGTTCTTCTGCAATTCTCAGAATTTTCCTACATCTAACGATTCGTGAGAAAAATTTTCATTTGGGGGTCTATATTTGCTGAAAATGTGGAGAATTTTTAATTTGATTCTTTTTTCCAGCAAAATTGTGTTAGCGGATGAGACTAAGACACATATTTGTAATAAGCTGGACAGAGTGCTTGTACCAAAACATAAAAAAACTCCCTTTGATGATTTTTTCCAAAGTTTATTAGAAAAAAAAAATATTTGTAATAAGCTGGACCGAGTGCTTGTACCAAAACATAAATTTTTTTTTTAATAAAAATTTGGACAAGTCATCAATGGGAGTACCCTTGGATTTTTTTCAAATTTCGTTATTCGGCTATATTGGCGTCAATTTTTTTCCGAGAGTCAAGCCAGAGGACATTTTTTAGATAAAATTGACCGCTCGTTTTTCTGCAATACTCAGAATTTTCCTACATCTAATGGTTTGTGAGAAAAATTTTCATTTGGAGGTCTATATTTGTTGAAAAATTGGAGAATTTTTAATTCGATTTTTTCTCGTTTCCTGCAAATTTGGGTTAGCGGATCAGACTAAGACACATTTTTGTAATAACCTGGATCGAGTTCTTGTAACAAAACATAAAACAATTTTTTTATTTAATAAAAACTTGGAAAAAATCGTCAAAGGGTGTACCCTTGGATTTTTTTCAAATTTCGTTATTCGGCTATATTGGCGTCAATTTCGTCCGAGAGTGAAGCGAGTTGACATTTCTTACATTAAATTGAACGCTTGTTCTCCTGCAATGCTCAGAATTCTTCTACATCTAACGGTTCGTGAGAAAAATTCATTTGGAGACCTATATTTGCAGAAAAAGTGGAGAATTTTTAATTCGATTTCTTCTCTTTTCCGGCAAATTTGGGTTAGCGGATCAAACTAAGACACATTTTTGTAATAAGCTGGACCGAGTGCTTGTAGCAAATCATAAAAAAAATTTTTTTATTAATAAAAACTTGGAAAAAATCGTCAAAGGTGTACCCTTGAATTTTTTTCAAATTTCGTTATTCGGCTATATTGGCGACAATTTTCGTCCGAGAGTCATGCGTGTGGACATTTCTTACATAAAATTGACAGCTCGTTCTTCTGCGATGCTTAGAATTTTCCTACATCTAACGGTTCGTAAGAAAAATTTTGGAGGTCTGTATTTGCTGAAAAAGTGGAGAATTTTTATTTCGATTTTTCTCTTTTCCGGCAAATTTGGTTTAGCGGATCAGACTAAGACACATTTTTGTAATAATCTGGACCGAGTGCTTGTACCAAATAAAAAAAAAATTTTTTTTTTTAATAAAATTTGAAAAAAATAATCAAAGGGGGTACCCTTGGATTTTTTTCAAAATTTCGTTATTCGGCTATATTGGCGTCAATTTTCGTCCTAGAGTCAAGCGCGTGGACATTTCTTTGATAAAATTGACCGCCCGTTCTTCTGCAATACTCAGAATTTTTCTACATCTAACATTTTTGAGAGAAAAATTTCATTTGGAGGTCTATATATGCTGAAAAGTGGAGAATTTTAATTCGATTTTTTCTTTTCCAGCAAATTTGGGTTAGCGGATCAGACTAAGACACATTTTTGTAATAAGCTGGACCTAGCGCTTGTACCAAATGATAAAAAAATTTTTTTAATAAAAATTAAAAAAAAAACATCAAAGGGGGTAGCCTTGGATTTTTTTCAAATTTTGTTATTCGGCTATACTGGCGTCAATTTTCGTCTGAGAGTCAAGCGTGTGGACATTTCTTACATAAAATTGACCGCTCGTTAATCTGAGATGAACAGAATTTTCTACATCTAAGAAAAAAATTTTCATTTGGAGGTCTAGATTTGCTGAAAAAGTGAGAATTTTTAAATCGATTTTTTCTCTTTTCCGTCAAATTTGGGTTAGCGGATCAGACAAAGACATATTTTTGTAATAACTTGGACCGAGTGCTTGTACAATTTTTTTTTGTTTAAATAAAAATTTGGAAATAATCGTCAAATTAGATACCCTTGGATTTTTTTGAAATTTCGTTATTCGGCTATATTGGCGTCAAGTTTCATCCAAAAGTCAAGCATGTGGACATTTCTTATATAAAATTGACCGCTCGTTTTTTGCCATTCTCAGAATTTTCCTACATCAAACGATTCGTGAGAAAAATTTTCATTTGGAGGTCTAAATTTGATGAAAAAGTGGAGAATTTTAAATTCGATTTTTTCTCTGTTCTGGGCAAATTTGAATTAGCGGATCAGACTAAGACACATTTTTGTAATAAGCTGGACCAAGTGCATGTACCAAAACAAAAAAAAATTTTTTTTTTAATAAAAATCTGGAAAAAATCATCAACGGTAGTACTCTTGGATTTTTTTTCAAATTTCGTTATTCGGCTATATTGGCGTTCAATTTTCGTCCGAGAGTCAAGCGTGTGCACATTTTTTAAATAAAATTGACCGCTAGTTCTTCTGCGATACTCAGAATTTTCCTACATTAACGGTTCGTGAGAAAAATTTTCATTTGCAGGTTTATATTTGCTGAAAAAGTGGAGAATTTTTAATTCGATGTTTTCTCTTTTCCGGCAAATTTCAATTAGCGGATCAGACTAAGACACATTTAAGTAATAAGCTGGAATTA